>OZ012662.1:66346082-66810333 GCA_963942545.1 Oxycera nigricornis
CGAAGCAGTTCGAAGCAGTTCGAAGCAGTTCGAAGCAGTACGAAGCAGTACGAAGCAGTACGAAGTAGTTCGAAGCAGTTCGAAGCAGTACGAAGCAGTTCGAAGCAGTACGAAGCAGTACGAAGCAGTTCGAAGCAGTTCGAAGCAGTTCGAAGCAGTTCGAAGCAGTTCGAAGCAGTTCGAAGCAGTTCGAAGCAGTACGAAGCAGTTCGAAGCAGTTCGAAGCAGTTCGAAGCAGTTCGAAGCAGTTCGAAGCAGTTAGTTCGAAGCAGTTCGAAGCAGTTCAAGCTACACACGTGCACGCGTACTCCCGTGGCGCGCCACGGGGTACGCTATGTGTAGCTTGAACTGCTTCGAACTGCTTCGAACTAACTGCTTCGAAAACTGCTTCGAACTGCTTCGAACTGCTTCGAACTGCTTCGAACTGCTTCGTACTGCTTCGAACTGCTTCGTACTGCTTCGTACTGCTTCGAACTGCTTCGAACTGCTTCGAACTGCTTCGAACTGCTTCGTACTGCTTCGTACTGCTTCGAACTGCTTCGAACTGCTTCGAACTGCTTCGAACTGCTTCGTACTGCTTCGTACTGCTTCGTACTGCTTCGAACTGCTTCGAACTGCTTCGAACTGCTTCGAACTGCTTTGTACTGATTCGAACTGCTTCGTACTGATTCGAACTGCTTCGAACTGCTTCGAAGCTTAAGCGGTGCGCGTTTCGATGAAACGATGACGTCATCGTTTAGGGGGGAATCCGCCACGTGTCTAGTTTGAACTATTTATCTGTTAATGAACTGCTTTGCTAAAATGGGGTTAAAGTTCTTCTGCTTACTACCAAAATACAATTCTATGCTATACCAAAATACGATTCTATGCTTTACATTAAACTTACTATCCAACAATACAGAATCAATAGTTAAGGCTCCTAGAGATTCTAATTAAACTATTAGCGAGTTGTTGAATGAGATTCTCTAGTATTTAATGAAATATTATTTGTATGATGTGATAAGAGATATAGTTTTATCTATACATTTAATGAATTTATTTTGTAAATATGTAGAGAATTTGAAGGTCATTTTAGGTTGGATTGTTTATGGTTAGTATAGTAGTAGAGTGATAAAAATTTGCGAGCGGTATTTCATGGATAACAATTAAGCTGCTGGATGAGTTTATAATAAGAGGAGACTCCGAGTGTGACGTGATGTCTGGGAATGTGGAACTCTGATTTTAGTTGTGGAAAAGATGAAAATTAGTAGAGGTAAGCGATGTTATAATATTGTGTGTGTATGTGTGAACCAATATGGTTAGTTTTAAGATTATTAATGTGAGGATTTGAAGGCTATTGAAGTTGGGTTAATCTGAGTGTGTGATATGAAAAAAAACGGTGCTTGATGGTGAGTCATGAGAAGAAAAAAATACGTTTGCTTATGAGGAAGTTGCGGATTTGTGAGTTGGGCCCGAATTGGCTGTTCAGTATTTTCCTTATACGCGGTTTCTAATATCAGTGTTTTGAAGGAAATGTTTGTATTTGATTTGCAAATATGTTTTGAGTGATGGATTTTAGGTGGGTTTCAAGATATGTAGCAATGATTTTCGTGAAGGGCGTGGTAAGCAAACTAAATGATTAGAGAGTTGTTTATTGAGGTTTCCCTAGTATTGCTTGAAGTCGTCATTTTAGGTTTTAACGAGATACATATACAAACTAGTATTTTTGGATAAAACTGATATCTTCAGTCTATTTATACTGTTTTCATTTTTTTATCATTTCCTTTGTTCTTGTTTTTCTTTGAAAAAAATTATTTTTTTAAATTCATTCAATTTTATTTATTTCAATCTTCCTAGTCTACATCCATTACAATATTATAATGTCCCCAAGCATATGTGCTAACCCCATCTTCCCTTATATATCGCTTATCATCTAAATAACTTAAAGAAACCTTATTTATACATTCAGTATATAAATTGTGAAGCTTAGATCTAAACACGTACATACTACCTCTAAATATCTTTTTTCTAAACAAGCAATCTCTATAATCATCTAAATTTAGTCCATCCATAATAAGCTTCTTTACACCTTTTGCTTTTTTAATTGTATCACCATTTTCTATACTTAAAGAATACATTTTAGCTCTTAATCCTACAAACTCCTTCATGACTTTTCCATTATTTTCGTCTTTCATCATACCCAACACTTTTCCATTTTTCAGCGGAATATTATATATGTTATCTTAAGCGTACTCAGAGGAAGCAAAGTGATCGTCGATATCCGGTAGAATATCATTGTAAAAGTCATTGGTTTGAATAGTGTAAATAAATGAATCCGTATCCATATAGTTGAGAATAATTTTCTCATTATATTTGGGATTCATGAAACGATAGTGAAACTCATACATTTTCAATTTTGATAGATCAAGGACGGTGAAACCAATGTAAGTCGGTTTGTTGGAGCAAGTGAATACTCTATCCACTTTGAAAAGCCGCCATATTAGGGGTAAAAACGCGAGTTCTAATTTGAAATGTCTGTAAAAAATATTTTTACTTTCGATTATTCAATTTCTTTTCTAAGCAAATCTTGCCGAAATCCTCACCACTGGTAGGGGATTACCTTGAAGAAAAGGTATTCCGATACTCGAAACAACAACAAATATTTTCAAAAACTCCATTCTCTGCTTCATTCAATTTTATTATTTATTTCAATCTTCCTATTCTACATCCATTACAATATTATAATGTCCCCATGCATATGTGCTAACCCCATCTTCCCTTATATATCGCTTATCATCTAAATAACTTAAAGAAACCTTATTTATACATTCAGTATATAAATTGTGAAGCTTAGATCTAAACACGTACATACTACCTCTAAATATCTTTTTTCTAAACAAGCAATCTCTATAATCATCTAAATTTAGTCCATCCATAATAAGCTTCTTTACACCTTTTGCTTTCTTAATTGTATCACCATTTTCTATACTTAAAGAATACATTTTAGCTCTTAATCCTATAAACTCCTTCATGACTTTTCCACTATTTTCGTCTTTCATCATACCCAACACTTTTCCATTTTTCAGCGGAATATTATATATGTTATCTTGGGGGTACTCAGAAGTATCAAAGTGATCGTCGATATCCGGTAGAATATCATTGTAAAAGTCATTGGTTTGAATAGTGTAGATAAATGAATCCGTATCCATATAGTTGAGAATAATTTTCTCATTATATTTGGGCTTCATGAAACGATAATGAAAATCATACATTTTCAATTTTGATAGATCAAGCACGGTGAAACCAAGATAAGTCGGTTTGTTGTAACATGTGAATACTCTATACATTTGAATAGCTGCCATATTGGGGGTAAAAACGGCTGCACTATGAAAATTTGGCTTGGATATAAGACTTCGTGCGCCTGAGTGTCTGCCTCGGCTTTCCCAATCCGTCACAATCTTCACATCTTTCCTTTTATCCACATTTTCCATCGTTTTGCCATATACTGCGTTGTTTAAAAGCTTGAAAAAGTTTTTCTCAAACAAATTTTTACTGGCTTTGCGATATTGGGTGTTCAAGTCTATGTACTGCTTCATCCAAGTCGATTGTTGAAACTGTAAAACTCTATGGACACGGGTCAATTTCAAACCATTCGCAATGCATTGCTGCAGATTTCGATAGTGAATCACATAATTTTGCTTGTTAGTTAAGTCAGTGATCAATTTCGCAGTTTTCGAACCAGGTGCTTTTTTATTTTCTGCACAGAAAGGTAAATCGTTATGCTCATCGTGCTTTGTTGTTGGATACTCCAAATCAACTTCCAATATGTAGCCAATGTCCGCGTCTATTGCAATATTAAGAATATCAACCTCATCTATATTTTCAACCCACTGGAATTCAGAATGGGGAAGTGGCTGTGACATTGCCCAACCATATAGATTGTTTGCGTCTACATACATCAGATACTTGGAAGGATCCTCTTCTTTATAATCTTCCAAGTATTTGTTGTTAGCTTTTGAGTGACGATGTGAGCATTGAGTAATACCACCTCTGATTCCTCGTTGTATGAAGTGATGCATGTTTATATCTGTTAGAAGATCAAGTTTAACAGATGTTATTTTGAGCATGGCATCCCACGATAAACCAGGAGTTGTATAGTATTGGCAAGGGTCAAGTCCATAGATATTTTTACAAACTTTCCTGAAATTTTCGAAAACGTCTGTCAGAAGCAGCACATCTGTCTTCAGATATAATTCCAAATAGTCCCAAATCGTTGTGCAATTGAAAACTTTCCATACATTTTTAGCATGTTCATAATGAATCTCATTGCACTCGCTATTTGTCATTTTGTTGTAAAAGCTTTCTCGAGGTGGTAAACAAACTTCATTCAATCGATCCCACGAGTTAATATAATCGTAGGGAAATACACCCTTTCTTGTAAGCAGTTGAAATTTCTCCCCATCTTCATATACTGATCTTACGGTTTTCAGATCTACTGGAGAAAGGTTTTTCACTAGAGCATCCAAACTACTCTGCATGAATCTGGCTGAGTCTAAGAACCTAAGCTCAATCGTTTCAAACAAATCGACTTTAATTCGTTTAGATAATGAAACGTATAATTCCTTATTAATGGGTATAAAAGATATTTCCCCATCAATGCTATCCAATTCTTTCACAAACAAATGACAATCATAGCCTGAGAGGTTGTGAAATAATATTGGAAAGAATTTCGGTACTCGATACAATAAATTGCATTCGTTATGAGCGGGACCTCTATATTTTCCAGTAAAGTGACAATGGTCTCGGACTCTATCATTGTCAAGCTCTTTTTTACAAATGTGACAGAAAATCGATTCCCTTTGAACCTTTTCTTCTTCCGACGATAGAGCATCCATTGACTTTGGGTTCTTGATATGATTTATATAAAACCATTTTACATCATTTACAATGGAATTAACGAATTCTTTGGGTGAATCTGGGCCTTTGTATAATCTGAATCTGTCTAATTTTGAATCGAATGAACACTTGATGAAATAAGAGAAAGCACAAGGGGTATGTTCTTGGATTGTTGACGTTGATGAAAGTGTTGGATTGGGTGCACATGTATCGACGTCTTGAAGAAGGCATTCAAAATCTGCATAGATGACAAAAGGTACCTCGAGTTGTCGTCCATAGCTTTTGTACTGCAGCGTTGCTTTCTCCGGTTCCACCATTTTCGTGACAACTCTGCTACAGCTGTTTTTATGCAGTTGCAGTTTCTCACTCGACATAAAATATTGCAGACATTTATTGCAAACATAGATAGAACCTTCGTATAGCGTTTGTTGACTGCGAATCAACCTTTAAAGAAGAAGAAGAAAAATAATTCATGTATTCACACACACACACACACACACACACACACACACACACTATTCACTATTACATACCTTGAAATATGTTTAATCCAAACATAATGACAATCTTCGTTGGATTGCAGCAGGAGCAGATTGATGTGATGCGATTTTTCTTGCTTTGTGATATGATATGGACCGATAACTTTTTTTAACTCTTCATCGTATCCAAATAAATTGACACTGATTGTTTGGTTTAATTCCTCAAATTTGTCAATATCTTGCACCTGTAGCGGAAACTTGAGTCCCCGAAAATTCAACACTATACCATTTTGAAGATGTATAACGCTGTCTGCAATGTCATCAATTCGGTATGATGTAGTTCTCTGTGAATGATGATCTGTCGGACACATTGCGGAAATTATGCACCATTTAAAACAATAACTGTCGCGGTTCTTAATATTAATGCAAGCCTTCTTATTTGCCAATTGTCTTGGTAGCGGAATATAACTTGTTCCTCTCAATGGTTTAAAATCGTTTATATTTAACTCACAGTGCGTAATTCTAAGGAGAGCCCATCCACTGTCTTTCTCCTGGAATTCCTCCATTTTGATTCGAATTTCATTAGCCATATTATCGAAAGCTAATTTCAACTCACTTTTTTGAATTATCGCTTGCATTTTTGTATGGAAAGACTTAATGCTTATTATGCAATCGTTTTCATCATCATCATTCATTTTAATGAATTCAGCAAAGAGTTCAATGTTGAATTTGAGTGTCACGCGTTCATCTAGTGCACTCATCAGATAATTCACTAACGGATCTTCCATCATCTTTAAAAACTCCGCCGAATTTAAAAGACCCTCATCTTTGTTTTCAAAAACAAGAGTATCATTCGCTGTCCAAAACAACTTTTTACCCTTTTAAAATGTTCGTTGAGGGGCTCTATACATTTATTTTTGTGAGCATTGGTTCGCACATGATAGTTCCAACAAGCTCTATTGACTTCGATATTACAAAATTCACAAAACATTTTAAGGAATACAATTCACTTTGTGTTTTTCACTGAGCTCAAAATAAAAACTTTCCTAATTGAGATGCAAAGTGAAAGCAGAGGATTGGATATCTGAAAGATCTAATTCTTCCTTTTCCACTTTGAATAAAAACTTAGTTATTTTATATTTAAAATAAACTTTTTAAATTTTAATCACTTTTTATCTTTTGCAATTTTTTATATTTTTTCAATGAATACTGGTTTACAACGCAGAATAGCAACTGGAATGATTCCTGTTGGGGTCTTGTCTTTTTATATAATTCTATTGTTTATTTTATAAATTCCTTAAGGGTAACCTAATATTATAATTACTATAATTTTGTTTATTTTATATGGCAGAGAAAACATCCGGTCGTTCACAAAAAATTCTTGCATGCTATTCAAATTCCAACGTCTAATCATTTAAAATAGCCCTCACTCAAGCTCTTATCAACATATCGAATTTCTAATTTTGTAATGTTTGTAAAATATTCGAACCCTATAAAAGAGATTACGCAACCGTCAGCAATAAAAACTCACCTCTGCAGCGATAAGAAATGAATCCAGCTGCTATTTTAAAACACATCTCACATATTCATCAATTTAGTCCCATCGCTAATCTTTATTTATTATTTCCTTCTTTTATCTTTATCTTTCAAATAAGGGCAATTGTTTACGTTATGCCGATCCGATTTGCATCTAGTGCAGTAATACGATCTTTTGTATTCCACCTTATCAGTGGAATTTCCGGTGAGTGGCATTTTCGTTTCTGGAAAGTTTACTTGATCTTATTGGATTTCAAGTGGATGGTTATTATTTTTGTGTTTATGGGAATATTATGTGCAGGATGTTTATACAGATGATTCAAGGTTTAGGTATTTGGGTTAATGTGTTTCAGATATGACTCAGAATTGAGATATGACTCAGAATATTGCATTTTGTTGCGAAATCAGAATATTGCGTGTTGTTGCGAAATTGAAGATGACGTCATAGGTGTTTCCTGGGATATGACTCAGAATTGAGATATGACTCAGAATATTGCATTTTGTTGTGAAATCAGAATATGGCGTGTTGTTGCGAAATTGAAGATGATGCCATAGGTGTTTCCTGGGATATGACTCAGAATTGAGATATGACTCAGAATATTGCATTTTGTTGCGAAATCAGAATATTGCGTGTTGTTGCGAAATTGAAGATGATGTCATAGGTGTTTCCTGGGATATGACTCCGAATTGAGATATGACTCAGAATATTGCATTTTGTTGCGAAATTGAAGATGATGTCATAGGTGTTTCCTGGGATATGACTCTCACCGCGGTTGGGAAAACTCCTTTGACCCTTGACCTTTGACCCTTGACCTTTGACCCTTGACCTTTGACCCTTGACCTTTGACCTTTGACCCTTGACCTTGACTTCTTATCACACCTATTCATCAGCATGACTCATCGCGGTTGGGAAACACCTGCCCGTGGGAAACACCTGCCCGTGGGAAACACCTGCCCGTGGGAAACACCCCGACAGCGATAACAGGTGACGTCATCCGTGGGAATCACCCCGACAGCGATAAGAAATGGCGCCCCAGACAGCGATAAAAAATGGCGCCACCGGAAGCGATAAGAAATGGCGCCCCAGACAGCGATAAGAAATGGCGCTACCGGAAGCGATAACAGGTGACGTCATGCGGGGGCGGTAATCCGATACCCGTGGGAAAAAAATGGGCGCCACCGGAAGCGATAACAGGTGACGTCATGCGGGGGCGGTAATCCGATACCCGTGGGAAAAAAATGGGCGCCACCGGAAGCGATAACAGGTGACGTCATGCGGGGGCGGTAATCCGATACCCGTGGGAAAAAAATGGGGACCGTGGGAAAAAGTGGTCCAGAACCGCTATATTCTAAATACTCAGGTAGATGAAAAGATTGTTTTTAATTCTAGTTCTTCACCTTCTTTAAGGTTGTTGAAAAGTCCTATACATTCGTTTTCTACATTAATTGTATTTTCTAATTTGTCTTTTAGAGTTTTTACCGTATAAGTTTTCGTTTTTTTTTCAAATTTGTTAAATTAGTTTGTATTTCAGTTATAATTTCTTTTATTCTATCTGTCGACATTTAGAAAGAGAGTTATACCTTCGTTTTATATTACATATACATATTTGTTTTTTGTTTTTTAAACATTGTTCCGTCCTAACACAATATTTCTGTCAACAATTTTTCTCGCATACTTCTTTTGTTTGTTGTTATAGATGTATACAACAATAAATATGATGAAAAATATAGCAGAAGTACTGATTGTTTGTTTATAATCCTCGAAAATATTCGCATTGTTACTGCAGTTATTGCCCATTATTGCTTAATTTATTAAAAGAATGTTTTAAAGATACAATTTTATATTCCTTTTAATGATAGAAACTAATTTCAACAATTTTTATTTTTTTCTAAGGCTTTCTAGTCTAGTTTTAAATGTTTTGCGTAGCTCTCCTGATGAGATGTGGATCATGCGATGAAGAATTGCCTTGTCGCGTCGCAATTTGAATGCTTGTCCTCCACGTTTTCTACGTAGTACTTTTGGGATGAGTGGCTCCTTCTGATGCTTTTTCCGGCAAAATTCTTCAAGTCTTCTCGGACGTGGGCCAGGATTTGGCGATGGCGTATATATTGGTGTCTGTTGATTAGCTTCGTTTCGTCTTTTCTTTGTCGCGAATTCTTCTGTGAGGATTACGCACTTTTTGAACACTCGTAGAAATTTATCCTCTGTAGTAATTTCTCCGTCTTCGATCTCTGTCGCTGTCGTTGTAATTGGTCCGTGATTAGCAGGATCGTGGGTTGCTGGTTCGTGGGTCGCAGGATCGCCATGTAGTGAGATTGGTGCTATACCAGCTCCGTGCAGGTGAGGGTTCCGCTTTCTGTACTCATCTATAGAGATGATGAATTTCTTCCTGCAGAAATACAGAATTTAGTTCTGGGAAGGAGGAGGAATAATTGGAACCTACGAGCAATCTTTGGATTGCATCATGTTTGGCGCTGAGCAATGCTCGTGCAGCCGATATGTGCTAAGTTATAGGTTGCTACTGTAAAAAGCAACACTTTGCCACTGTGAGGCAAGGGTTTTATTTTTGCCGATGATAGGAAAAGTATCGCAAGGGTGAGGCTGCCGATAACCAGGCAGGTATTAATTAATCTACACACTTCTTGCGAGGTCTAAAAAGACTGTCTTTATTTGTCTAATTCTTCTTCTTTTATACAATTTAAACTTACTCCCTACTCTAAAATCTATAACATAAATTTCCAATACTTAATTGAAATTCCCTTACTTTACATTTTAATATAAACAATCCAACACTTATCATATGGTTTCTCATGAATACAATTGCCCTAATTAGAACTCATATTACTTGTCGAGGGCATTACTCTAGAATTTATCGTTACTAATATTCATGATTCATATCCATAGTAGGATCATATTCATTTCATTGATAACCATTAGCTAAATCTGGCAGTGTAATGGTTTGTGTACATGCTACCAAGTGTAGTACGTTCATTTACCTATGGTTTATGACCATACTACAGTAAAGTTTGATCATTATGCAAGATAAGCTGTTGGCAGGCCGGAACGTCCTCCAAAATCCTTTTCTTCACCGTGACACAGTTTCTTCCCCTTCGAAATTCCTCCAATTGAATGACCTACTTGTTGCTGCTGAGGGGAAGTCAAATTAAGATAGAAAGGTAAGGACGATTTAGTTATCACTTACAGGCATCTGTTTAAATGCCGCATCTTTGGCGCAATCCGCCAGGACAGGCAGCCGATATTTCTGATTCCCTTTCTGATTTGCCGATATTGGAAGCAATTCAAAGTCTGCCGATATGTTAGGCGGACTAATGCTCTAGAGTTTCGAGGGAGAAATCCTATTGACGAAAGAAGGCAATGTTGCTGATTAATTAAAATAACAGTTAGAATTCATCAAAACTAATGAGGACGAGCCTCAGCTTCGTCCGTTCTTTTATTCTCAAGATTCTTAATTCTAAATACATGATAATCCCTACTCTAAATTTACAATTAGTTAGCTACGACCAATCATACGCGCTGAGCATTGGTTTCCACGAAAAACTTCGATTCCCCGATGGCATTTACTTAGTGCATATCGTATAGACTCAATAACGACCTAATTTATTGAGCTCTTGTTGCAATGGTTAATAGTGGTCATCGTCCAAGGGCCGTTGGCCTAGCCACTTCAAGTATTTTTATTGCGCCGAAGGGTATGCAACCACAATTGTTTTGTTTTTATTTCCATTTAAGAAGTATAAGGCACTTCGCACACTTGATCCGCTCAGGTCCGCTCAGCTCAGCTCAGATCCGCGCGTCAGCTCAGCTCCGGCAGGATTACCGCGCACTTGGTCAGCTCAGCTCCGACATATTTTCAATATGTTTCTTCGCTCAGTTCATAGTCTTTATAAACTAGGTCGTACAATACGGCATGGCATACTGTTGCACTAATTCAATTAATTTTTCCTCCGAAAACATGTTGCGAATGCACCAAATAAAATTTTACATAGAATAAAAGCATTTGCTCATTTGATTTCATTCCGGCATCCGCACAAAATCGATTTCTATCCGAAAAGTGCTGAAGTGGTCTGAGCGGAAGCACCGGACCTGAGCTGAGCGGATCAAGTGTGCGAAGTGCCTTAGTCACGGTAGGTGGTAGAGATCTTGGATGTGATAATTGTAGCGTGTGGGTAGATATGGTTTGTGAACACTAGAATACCATTACAAGACCATGAACCGTTAACATACGCCCTCTGTAATAAAGATACCAACACTAAAATCAAACAATGGGAATCAATTCGTTACAAACCGGATATAGCAAATATCGGTGCAGATGCATTGTACAGACCACCCAAAGCATCCGGAATTAATACCGTTTTCATCAAACATTCATAGTGACGAAAGCTTAGGGCATGAGCTAAAAGCTTCAGTAGACACACCAGTAAACTTCTTTAGAAATCAAATTATGCTTCAAATAGGCAAAAAACCATTCATCACCAAAAAAATCTTTCCCAATTATCACAAACATTAACGATATAAAGACTGAAGAAAGTGTAATGGGATTAATTCAGAAAATCTTTCCTTTATATTTTCCTTCTCACAAAGCTAGGTTTACACAAAAAGAGGTAAACGATGTCATAAACGAATCTGGCATAGAAACGCAAAGGAAAACAAAATTCAAATTTTAAAAGTATTCTACCTCCCAAAGATGGCCGACAGGTTAAAACTATCGTAAAACATTGTAAACACAAGTATGATAGACGTCCAAGCAACCCAATTTTGAAACTCATACGTCTTCCAGAATTTCTCGGACACATGCGCCATATAGATATCTATTCATCGTGACATCCTACGTTAAGCCGAGGCTCCAATGTATTTTGGCTGGATTCAGGATTTGTGCTTTTCGAAATCGATGAAGGCTTATGAAAAAATCGATACAAACATCTCGAAAGCAACTTTACAGAAATTAAGCCAGCATCTATGGTATTTAACCGATGAAATAGCTGCCATATCATTATTTGACGACGATGTAGACCAACAAATTAAAATAAAAATGGTTGAAAATTTGACCAAAGAGAATGCATCAACCCATGATGAACGCTACGTTCGATCCAAAGAAGAACTTTGTTGTTCATTGTATGGTAAGTTTCATTAGTATATACATTTTTTTTATATTCCATTTTTTATAAATAAATTAATACTTTTTTACTTTCCAATTTCAGACAAAACCATCTACGACTTCGTATAAGTCAAAAAGAAAGCATTGTTCACCCCGCTTCAAATTGATGACAGTTTTTTGAATGAAGAACCGTCTTTATGGCCAAATAACGCTTCGTTTCGAAATGCCAAGGAAAATGTTTCAGTGCTGAGGGCAATCAACGGTATAACTGAAAGAGCGGTCAAGATGATGCAAGGATTTCATGGTTTAGTTACAGTTGAAGAGGAACAAAAGCAATTTTCATCACGCTGTATACAAGAACACCGGAATATTTATCCAGACTGTAAAAAACAAACCTTCAAAATAAAATTTGTATAATAATGTTTTTTTACGGAAAATATTAAATAGTATTATGTTTTGTGCATATAAGTATTTTATTTAAGAAACAAACTCGCACCTCTAGAAATCTTCTATACTAACCTGGTACATAAATTTATATTTTAATTATAAAGTCGGCACGGGTTGTTACCATCCAATCGCAGCAATATTTATTATTTAAGCTAATAAGCCCATATAGTTAAAAAGAGTACATGCGTTTTATTTTCGAGAAAAAACATCCTATCTTCTTGTTGGTACACCCTACTGCAGGTGCATTTGAACGTCGTTCATCTGGGTGGTACATGTGAGATCTTCCAAAACTGCGGACGTAGCGTCTGATCCCACGGTGCAGAAATTAATCATTTACAGTAAACTGCACTGCAGTTTGTTCGGAGTTGCTGGCGTTTGATTGCTTTGCTGATTGTTTATAGTGGAATATATATATATATATATATATATATATATATATATATATATATATATATATATATATAAAATTCAATTTGTATATATATAAATAAGTTTGTGTGTGTGTTACAGGAAAAGTAGGTTCGCCAGTAGAATATGCCTAGGTAAAGTCAAAGTTTACTGATATTTTCAGCAAAAGTTATTTTAAAGCGAAAAGTGAGACATTTCGATTAACATTTTCTAGTCAGGTTTGACTTTCCCTATGGAAAAGATACCTTAACTCTGCCTTAAGTTATCAAAATTTGACTTGTTACAAGAAAACGGCTTGCTATTTTATGAAAAACAAACAGAAAAGCAAAACCTTTGTAACACAAAGAGAGATAGAAATTTTAGTCATTTATTACAGTGAGGTAAAGATTTGCGACGGTTTGAGTTGCAGAGCACACTTTTCTATATATGTTTGAAAAATCATTTTCTAGTTCTATGTGATGATGAATTTGTGACAGATCTTACTCCTATTGTTTTATTTATAGGGGGTTCATTTTCTTGGATAATGTTTGTGGGACATTTACTGAATTGGGACTTGAAAAAATATTATCATTGTACTCTTAGCAACTCCGCTTTCCAAAGCGGAGAGCGACCGAGGGAAGCACCACTGGCCTCAAGTATGTCTGCGAAAATTTGCATAGCTGAACGAGTACCTTGCAGAAAGAGTACCTGGGGGTATTGACCAGCAGATATTTAGTACTCGGCCTACGCAATTAGGAGAACTGTCCTAAGGCAGTACAAAAGAGAAGGGGTTCTGACTGATCCTCAGAGAAACTTCCCTTCAACAGGATGCTGAGGTAAGGTGATGACGATTAACATAGCATGTCATACATTCCACAGGATGATAACCCTAAACTATGGCAATCGATCTGGAGTTTTGCTCGAGGACTCAATCGAAGGAGTTGCGCTTGCACTTTCTTGAAACCTTACCAGGAGTATTCTGGTACCAAAGTATCTGGTGCCTCAGGGACTTGTCCCTGCCAGTGTCGATGAGGGATCTGTTGGTTGAAATTTGGTGGCTGCGTTTGACACCCAAAGCGGATACAATCATTTCTAATACAGTTTGCAACTAATAGCTATTCGGCAATCCTTCTGTATTGAAGTACATTGACGTGCTGTTGCGTTATCAACAGGGAAGCTGCTGCCCAAAGAACAGCAAGGATGCTGATATGTCCAATATGTACCAAGTATGAGAAAAGAGTCCAAACAAGCTCTGGATAAGACTGCTAGTCATACTCTGAAAGCAGTACCCATACTTGCTATTGACTATTGACTAGTTCTTTAATGGGGACTTTGGTGCGAGCTCATTGTAACCCGTGGCAAAAGAAGCCTGTGCTGTTTAAACAAATCTGGTGAGGTAACCACATAAAATCTCTTAACGCTTTTTGTACTCTGCAAAATTTAATACTGCGGGCGTGCAGAGCGAAGAAATAAATAAAGAGAAAGATCTCTTATTTCAGCAAGGAAAAATCACCTTGAGATCGGCTGCTTCATGATTCCATTTTATTCCAACTCGATAAAATCCATCATTCACAACCTCCACTGAGCGTCGATCTGTGCAGGCTATCAGTTTTACGGGTCCCTGGTATCAGTCGGCTCATAAAAAATTGAGGGAAAGTTTGGGTTTTTCTCTAGCATCGGCTTGTACATCCGGCGATTCAAACCCTCTTCGAATTTAACGGTGAGATGGATCCAGAGCACACAAACCCCTCCAAGCTCTCTTGAGACACCACAATAAAAGTCCTGCTCATTGCAAGCTTGGACATGACCGGTCTTGTCCTCGGCTAATTCGAGGTGGTTTCCTTATTAGATCTGCATCTTTTGTGAGCTATCTCTTGCTGTTGAATAGAGGCTCTGTGAGCCTCTATTGTGGTTTTGGCCATTCACTAAAGATTTTCGGACCAGGACTTTACATGCAGACCTGTTGTCCCTTTAAGAGTTTTAGCGGTTTGGCTGGTTTTGAACATCTGGAGGAGAAATTTCAGCAACAGTGATGGCCAACTTATTCGCTATTGTTTTGGTGTTACCGCTAACGGCAATAGGCTTAACTGAGGAGGTACTTGTCCCCTGAGAAAGCTGCTTGAGAGAATATATCCCTCGAAGAAGTCAGGATAATTGGAAGAAGATGGATAATTGCTGTATGATTGTGCATCACGATCTATCTTTCACCTGGCTTGATAAGTAAAGAAATGTATAGAAATTTTTTATGAGTGTCCAATTTTGCAGTTGTTCTGGTGGTTTTCTCTAAGGTAAAAGTTCTGTCACTTATTTTAAGATCTCAACCTGTTCAAGTTTCAAAACTTTTCAAGAAGTTTGGACTTCAGTAATGAGGAATGTGACGTGGATTACTGAAGAAGTTATGACTGCCTCAAAGAAAAAACAGCAGTTTATATGCTGCTAAATAAGAATCCTTACAGTCCTACAAAACAAAAACAATACAAAATAGTGAACAATGAATGTAATAAAATAATAAGAGAAGTAAAGCAACAATATTATACCATAAATCCATAGCCAGTTCTGGAATCTAGTTGACGGTGTTCTAAAGGCGAAAAAAGTAAGACACACAATATCAAAAAACTATCTTTCTCGAACAAGCTGATCAGTGAACCGAAGGAAATCGCCAACTGCCTTAATCACCATTTCTCACAAATAGGTCATGAAATAGTAACAAAATTGCCTGCGATACGGACATCATTGTCCCGAAACACATCCCCAATCTCATCTTTTTATTTAAGAACCAACAATAAAAAAAGAAATAATTGAATACTTAAAAATCTATGCAGTTATAGTTACGGGGGTGATGAAACTGAACCAAACAGTTACAGACCAATCTCACTCTTGAATTCATTAAGTTAAATCCTCAAAAAAATTGTAGATTCTCGAATCAAAGAATTCTTATTGCACAACGAAATTTTGGATAGAAACCAGTACGGATTCCAGGTGGCAAAGGCACAACAGATGCCATGCTGATGTAATTAGATTTGTAAATGAATACTTCGATAAGGGCCATTACGTTGCAGCAGTTTTCGTGGACCTAAAGAAAGCCTTCGACAAAGTTGGAATGAAACTTTAATCAACAGGCTCGGTGAATACAGAATTGTTGGAAAAGCGAATAAATTAATACGCAGTTACCTGACGGAAAGATTTCAAAATACACTAATTGGATGTGTCAAAAGCAACACTACTGAATTTAGCATAGGTATTCCGCAGGGCTCGATCCTAGGACCAACGCTATTTCTATATGTATGCAGATGACACTGTGCTCGTATACTCAGGTAAAACTAGTCTTCAAATTGAACAAAAAGTAAATATTGACCTGGACAGGTATGGGTATTGACTTCTACAAAGTAGATTGGCAATAAACGCGGGGAAAACAATATGTATTATTTTCAAACAAAAGAACGAGATTGACTTACAACCACATGTGTCAATGACACAAGCCTCCAGAGAGTAGAACAAATAAAATATCTAGGACTTTCAATAGACGAGAAACTAGCATGGACTCCACACATAAAAGATCTAAGGAAAAAACTGGATGTCTTCATTGGTCTTCTACGTCGCTTCTACTTTTTTCCAAAGAAAAAAAATCCAAATCTCGCATCTCCTTTCCAAAATTTCGTACGGCATCTTAAATTGGAGCCAAACCTCTAAAGTTGACCGATTATCTCCAGATTAGTAACTAAGGCGTATAAGACCATTTACAAGCTTCCTATGGCAACTCCAACGAGCGAAGTTTACAAAACAGCCCAAGAATTGAATTTGGAAGGCTTGATTTCCATGGAAAGAACTAAATTCAAACAAAAGAACTTACATCGTCATGAATATACCGCTGTGAAATTAGATAGAGTTGAGTGAAAAAACACATACAGAATGAGAAACATGAATAACATAGCAAAAGCATTTGCCAGAACTGTTGGGTTGAAAGAAGACCCCTCCAACAAAGCAGCTAACTTTTACCATACACTTTCGGACAAAATTAAAAAACAACACTAAAAAATATCTCCTTCAGGACCAACTTTCGAAGTAATTCACAAGGACAATCAGTTCCACTAAACTCAAAACCAAACATGTAATCAACAGGAAATAATACATAAACATATAGTCTGAACTGTCAATTTAACTAAAAGGACACTAAAACTTACAGATTTGGTACTATCCCTTATACCGATTCTTATCGTCTAAGAAGTACTATGTCCTAAAATTTTAAATACGGAGAATTACAAATTTTTGATGGAGAGAGTGATTGAAGGAAACGGAGTTGGTTTTAGTCGGTAGAAATCCGGCATGCCGAGAGGCAGGAGCTGATCGGTTTTTTGAAGATTTCCACCTCCCAACGTTGAAAAAAAAATTTAATATTTTGATTTCAAAAGGTGTGTACATTTCATGTTCAATACAGATTGTGCCAATTGAAACATATATACGTCGTCTTTACTTCCAACAATTTATTTTCAACGATTTTGTTGAGCAGGCAACATTTCCTTCCAGCAATCTTTAAAAAAACTATATATTTTTACTGTTGCTGTGCTGGCAAGTAAGCTAAGTTCTCCACCGGATTTACCCCCTCCTTTCTTAGTTGCAAAAAACTAACTAACGAAAATATTGCAAATAAAGCCATTGCCTCCTTTAAATTGACTGTGCCTCCCGAGCACAAGTCGATACTTAAAAGTGACTTCTGGCCAAATGGAACACTGGTCAAAGCCTTTACCGTTCGTCGTTTTACGAATTTTCACCAGCTACGTCTTCGTTGATCCCAGCATTAGTTTCACCAGCGACCACAACATATATACTAAGATACGTAAAAAAATTAGTATCTTTTATCAAAATGTACGTGGCTTACGAACCAAGTTGCAGCATCTTAATCTTTCGTGTCAGTTGTCGAACGGCTCTATTATTAGTTTGACAGAAATCTGGCTCTGAACTTTTGCGTAATTTTACTACATATCGCAAAGACCGCGATCTTCACCTATCCAATACAAATGATGATGGTGGAGTCTTAATAGCTGTGATAGATTTCCTCCCGCACCCTCCAATAGAATGTGTTTTCGCCAAAGTATTCGCTGGCCTTTCCACTTCATTGTATATAGCCTCTACATACTTCCCTTGTAACTCTCCTCTTGAGCTTTATGAATCTTCTTTGAGGCTATTACCTCGTTTCGCCTGCCTCTTAATCCGTCGTCTCGTGTTATCGACTGCAGTGATTTCAATCTTCCCTCTATTGATTAGCACATTTTTCCTCATATTGAAACCATCTTTTCTATTCGATCATCGAACCTTCCCTCCAATTTTCTCACATTGTCGGGTTTTTACCAATTCAACCATGCCTTTAACATGAACGGTCAACTTCTTGACCGTGTTAAATCGAATATTATTCCTGATAACTTAACTTTAACCTTTAACTCTTCTTCCCTATGTTCCTTCAGATTCCCATCATCCACCTCTACAGTTTGAACTCTCTTTTTCTTTCCCCAAAGCTCAGAATAGGTTCAAACAGCTTAAGTTTAACTTTTCGCAATCGAATTACACTGCTTTGTCGGAAGAACTCAACTCAATTAACTGGGCATTTTTTTGACAGTCTTGGCTGTGAAGATTCGCTCGTTAAATTCTATTCTCTCCTCTATGACCTTATCTCTCACCTCACTCCCTATCATAGGCTGAGGCTCCACATACGATTCCAAATCGGTTTCGGTTTGTTTGTTTTGAGAATGAACGTCATAGCGGCGCGACCTTTTCTTATTTTGCATGTTATCTATATGAGAACTGGGCGACCCTGCGTCCACGTCCGATTCGATCAATAACGCCGGTTTTACGACCCGTCTGGTTCATAACGACCCGAGTCGACGTTCAGATTCATAATCATAACGAAGGCGCTTCCTTCTCGCTCATGTACACGCTTTCGCCATAAGATCGGATGACACCCGGCTCCACGGCCGGTTTTCCATAACCAATTTTCTGTATGCGCAAGCGTTGTGTTCATTCGTTAAAAGGCAGTGAACGGAGAAGGCCATGGAGCAGGTGATAACGGCAGTAGGAAATAATCCGGTAGTATGGAGTATTGCGGATAAAGACTACCACAACAGGGAATTGAGTGATGCGGCGTGGGAGAATGTTTGCCGAGAAGTGTGCCCTAGTGCCAGAATTCATCCATTTTAGGATTTTAGCACTGACACCATCAACAACGCAAGACAGATGTTTTCACGTTGAGCACCGACACGAGAATGAACACTAAACAAACATTTCTTTACGTTTTGAGGTCTATAGAGTATATATAAAGTGTTTTTAGAAAGGGAGATGTATGTGTGTGTGTGTGTGTATGTACGTACGTACGTACGTATGTACGTTCGTGGACACTTTTTTCTACGACGATAACTCACGTAAACAAAGTCGTATCAACTTCGTTGAGGTGTCAATCAAAGCGTCTTTGCAATTTTAAGAGCTGATTAGTTTTTGGGAATCTTCGGTTGGGGGGGTTTGCTGTTTTGCCCATTTGAAGGTCATTTCTGTCATGCGCTATATCTCGCGAACCAAACGTACGATTTTTTAGAACAAGGTGTCAATTGACGCGTATTGACGTTTGCGTGTTTCTATCAAATTTTTAAAAAAATTCTCCAAGCGGTTTTTTAATTTTTTAAAAAAAAGTACAAAAAATTAGGTTTTTTTTTCAAAAACACAAAATTTTCAACCTGATTTTCAAACCTAAGTAATCAATGTTTATAAAATTTACATACTCCAAATAGTTTTTGTAAAAAAACCAACCAAAGTTTTTTTCATGATTCCAAAAAAAAATTAAATAAAAAATAAAAAATCATTAAACGTTCAAGGTCATTCACGTCATTCATTATATCTCGAGAACTGAATATAATATTTCCATCATTAAAGTGTCAATCGACGCGTATTATCATTTTTATGATGTTTTTATATTTTAAAACATCGTTAAAGCGTTTTTTAATTTATTTAAAAAAATTCGAAAAGTAGTGTTTTTTTCATAAAAAGATTCATTTTTAACCTGATTTGCACATCGTAATAATAAATGTTTGTAGAATTTATAAAATTTTATCAATTTTTGTAGAGAAACCAGCAAAAACTTTTCTCATGATTACAAAAAAATTAAATTAAAAATAAAAAATCATTCAAAGTCACCATATAAAAAGGGTTCATTCGAATCATAATAGCTTAATCAGTCAATCAAAGTTTATTAATATTTGCAAAATTTGAGAAGATTTTCAATAATCTTCACAGCACCATGTTTTAACTTTAATGAAAAAACTGCTATGTAACCTGTCCCCCCTCCGATTTATCCGCGTGAATAATCAATCAAACCAATGCACCAAAATCCATACGTAATCAATTTTACGAGAAGTACATTTTTATTATTTGGAGTAGTATTATTTCCATAATTATTATTGTGTTTAATATTTCTAATATATTTTTAGATATTACTGGAAAGTTGACCGTGTGGACCTCATGGGTCGCACCTCATGGCTTGTTTCAGATTTGGAATCGTACGTGGAGCCTTTCGTTCTTATTGTTTACGCATTCCAAATAATAATCGGTTTGGAATCGTACGTGGAGCCTCAGCCATAGTCGGACCTCGGTATATGATCCTCCCTGGCTAACTCGTTATAAATCTAATAGTAATCCGGATAACTATACTGCATTTCCAAATCAACGTGCTTCAGTCAAACTGGAAATTAAAAGGGCTATTTTATATTTTCCTATCCTCTGGTATCTTTCCCAATTTGAGGAAATTTGCTAACATTTTTCCTGTACTGTACTGGATCCTCTTCTGATGCTTGCAATTATCATCCCATTCCAATTCTTTCTTGTTTTCCCAAAATTCTTGAACGCATTGTCTACAATAAAATATATCAAGCTCGTAATTGCAGGCTGTTCCCTTTTCACCATGGATTTGTTCCAAAACGTTCGACCGTCACTAGTCTCTTTGAGCTTTCCCAAACTGTCGCACGAGCTCTCGACAGTCGTACTCACGTTGATGTAGTATACACTGACTTCAGTAAGGCATTTGATACTGTCAACCTGAATGTTCTATTGCAGAAGCTAGCTAACTTTGGCCTGTATGGTCCATTTCTCTCCTGGCTTGAGTCCAACATCAGCTCTTGCTCTTGCCATGTTAGCCTATGTGGATCACATTCTTCTCTCTTCCATCCAACCTCCGGCGTTCTTCAGGGGTTTATTCTAGGCCCTCTTCTTTTCTTACTCTATATAAATGACTGATGACGTAAAAATTTACAGTGTTATCGTTCAGAAGAGGATTGTATTGCTCTCAAAAGAGATCTTGACGCGATCGTTTCTTGGAGTGAAACTAATTTTATATCCATGAATGTTCAGAAATGTAACATAATATCCTCCTCCTTAAAGCCCACCTACGTATTACATGATATTCCACTTGCATCGGTTTTTCAAATAAAAGATCTGGGAGTGATTTTTGACCCGAAACTTAAATTTGAGCCTCACATTATGGCAATAGCCGCACGCGCCTCTCGTCTCTACTGACATTTCTTCCTCGGTCAACCTATACACAAGGCTCGTTAGACCAATCCTTGAATATTGCTTGCAAGTATGGTCACCACACTATCAATTTCTAGATTCTATGATTGAATCAGTACAGCACAAATTTACTCGATTCCTCATCTATTAATTTAATATTACATATATGCCATATGAAAACGGCCTTTCCTTGCTACAAATTCCTACTTTGCACTCCCGCAGACTCCTTTTAGATGAATGTTTTCTGTTTCGACTTCACCATCATCAATCATACTCTATGCTTGGTTAGAGTATCGTACTTCAGAAAGCCATGCCAGATCTGGCGTCATATTTACAGTTCCATATGCTAGGACTGAGACTCTGTACCAATCGCCGATGTTGCGACCCCCTCAAAATCACAATACTCTGCAACTTGGTCTGTTTCCTCTCTCACTCTACATTCATAAGCAGAATGTTAAGAGTTCTTTAACTAATTAGTTTAATCTATATGTATATGTTTTTCTTTTCTTAAATTTTTAAATTTTCTTTTTCTCTTTTATTATCTTGTAATTGGATTATGTTGGTCTGTAAGGCAGATTCTTAATAAATAAATAAATGCATTTCTTTATTAACAGGATTGGACCACCGCTGAGAGGCAAGCCCGCACAGTTGAATCCAGAAAAACTCAGAACGGAAAAAACCAGTTCCAACAACCTTCGAAACAACAGGGAGCCAAGTCCTCTACATATTCTCGTAAAGTAAGTTCACTGTTCTA
This sequence comes from Oxycera nigricornis, assembly GCA_963942545.1. Classification (NCBI taxonomy): domain Eukaryota; kingdom Metazoa; phylum Arthropoda; class Insecta; order Diptera; family Stratiomyidae; genus Oxycera; species Oxycera nigricornis. Next base: position 66,368,219 of record OZ012662.1, read on the forward strand.
AAATGGCTGTGACTACTGGACTGTTACTATTCAGTGTTATGACATTCGAGCTGCAGAATGCGGCAAAGACCATACAATGATTGATGAATACTTTTTGCATCCTGTTATATTCACTACCGTATAATGTGTCAACGATTCAAGACGAACATTTGAAACATTTATGCATGATGATGAAACGGTTAGAGAAGTACGGTTAGCGTCAACAATTGCACCAGAGTTTCCAACGAAGTCAATTATCTTGGGTGTATGATCAACAGTGAGGTTTTAAAGCCTAACGATGACCGAATTCAAGCCGAATTCAAGATGGCCTGCAAACTACGTTGTTTCCTAGAAATAATACATTTTTAAAGCTAATTTACGAGACATGAACGACCAAAATTTTTTGAACGCATACTTACGAAATTCAAAAGAAGAACGATCGACGTTCAATCAAATGGATAGCAAATCATCATCAGCGTCCCAAAGAAGAATCCAAATGTGTGCTACGTTCTGTTGCTTCGAATACAGCTGTAGAAACGTGACTAGAGCAAAGGAGAAGCATCACAACTTTTGGCAGCCCATGGGATTTTTTCAACAAAACTCAACACTGTAGAAGCTAAATACAGCACTAATGACAACAAACTATTTGCGGTATATAAGGTTATAAAACATTTCCAGTAGATGATTGAGGGACAAGAGCTACCCACTTTTACGGACCATAAACCACTCACATTCGCGTTTGATCAACTTGCCGATAAGACATTTCCAGAACAGTTAAAACAGCTTGACTCATGAGCCAATTTACAAAAGACCTCACCTAAATATCAAACAAACAGAATACAACAGCTGACGCGCTGTCACGAATATATGCAATACAGCTCTCAAAAGCATCATTATCTGATGAATTAGCAACACAGTAGCTCTCCGATCCAGAACCGCAAGGTTAATCTTACACCACCAGCCAGTAGCCACCAGCCAGTAGCCACCAGCCAACCAATCGGGCACATTCCAACTTCTACAAACAGGACGCGAACCACTTCGAAATTTCTTAGGATGGAAAACTGTGGCAGCATGTTAGCTAAGTACACTACCACACTGACCGGATATCGTTACCCTATAAAAAAACTGTTTGCCTGTTTCTGGCCTAGATTTTGTGGATTGGCGACCATGACATAAAATGATAAAAATGAAGAAAAAAATGCTAAGCTGGAACTAGCACGATCCTGTAGAATGACAACAATGCCATAAAGTCATATAAACAGGAAACGGAAAAGTTGCTTGGCTATAACTAGAGAGTGTAGCGTATGTACATTGCTCATACGTATTTACTTACGAAAGAATGAGTTTACTATGTTTTATTTGACTTGATGCCATATTTCGTCTTACTTTTGAATTTAAGCGTCAATTATCATCAACTATCAATCTTCAGAGAATATCAATACCACTTTTTGATCTGTAGGTGAAAAGAGATCCTCATAGGTTCAGCTTGAAACTTTATTAATACGTGTAAACGCACACGAAGCCAATTCTAATTTTGTAAAAAATGTTATGAATATTGGCTATTAGCCTCCTAAATAGTTGGACAACACGTCCATTTTCTGTGCTTGGTTTGAGTTGCGGACATAAAATATCATCAAAAATATTGAAATTCGACGATTGAAGAGATTGGATCTTAGGTAAAATGGCCTTCAGTAAACTTTCACCATGATTGTCTGGTTTTGATAACCATTAAATTCAATGATCTATTGGAAAATAATTACAACCAAGTGCCCACGAACATAGAATATGGAGACAGAATAAATAGAATAACTAATATAACATGGTTACTATGATTAATATAGACTTCAAATTTCAAAATTTTCTTTGACAAAAACCCTAATTTTTCGCACTTGTTTTATTAAATCATACAACGGCTCCAACATTTTTTTAAATTCAACAAAATCACGCAAATGTCAATACGCGTCGATTGACACCTTGATCAAGCAGATCCTATGTTTGGTTCGCGAGATATAGCGCACGACAGAAATGACCTTCAAAGGGTCGAAACAACAAACCCCCCGACAGAAGTGTCCCAAAAACTAATCAGCTCTAAAAATTGCAAAGCCGCCTTGACTGACACCTCAACGAAGTCAATACGACATTGTTCACGTGAGCTATGCTCGTAGGAAAAACTGTCCACGAACGTACGTTCACACACACACACATACATCTCTTTTTCTAAAAAATTATTGAAATATACTCTAAAGACCTAAACGTAAAGAAAAGTTGAAAATTTTAATTTCGATTCTCGAGGCAATTGCAAGAACTTCCCATATACTGGCAAGTTAACAAATTGTGCAAATCAAGAAAACGCCGGTAACGGATAACTGCTATATTCCTCCAATTTTAATTGCTAAAATGTTAATAAGTGTTTTAGTTTAGTAGACACATGAGGATATGCGTCAATTTGCAACAATATCAAATATGAACCAGATAGTAATGACAAGGTCAAACTTACGAACAATACAAATGTAGACACCACGTCAATAGGAACAATGACTCCAAAATTACGAATTTCGGAAAGTCTTATGTCTAATTAACTTTGAATTATCAATGAAAATCTTCCAATGTGATTAACAGTTGAAATGTAAATAGAGATTTACATGATGAAAGCTACGATTATTCGACGAACTTGGACGAACCAGTTTTACTCATAAAATACGTATATGTGGAAGATAGATTAGATCAGAATTACAATCGGAAGCGTTTAAAGAAACTCCTTATAGTTGTATATAAAAACAAGCCGCAAGGTGCGACCCTTGGGGTTACACACGGTCAACTTCCCAGTAAAATCTACATTATTATTTAAAAAAATTAACTCAATAATAATGAAAATAGTGCTACCTTAACCCTTTCATGCTGGGATGTGGGGTAGATCCCCTCCTCGCGGTGCATCCTGGGTAACGCTAAATGATCTACCACGGCACGACTCTCGATTGTTTTTGGACAACTCTCTCGTCCTAACGACTATATCTGATGCTTTGGGCTGGTAGTAGTGGTATTCTGTCACCTGATTACGCAAGAGTGACATCTTGCGGAAATGACTTTCAGGCTAATGCCACTGCTGCCTTCGTCCCGGTAAAACTCTGGCAAGAATCGCGGTAGGTTCAAAACTCGTCGCCACTAGTCTGGCCGTGTAGGTTCAGTTGAGTTTGGACTCCTGATTAGTCCCCGGTCCGGCTCTGAGCACATATCCTCTTAAGGGAATGTGCCAACCCTCGCATGGCCTCCCTGCTTCGGCATAGATAACCATGGGGTCTCAGGGGAACTGCACAACGAGTGAAGATAGCGGCTGTGAGGGGGGACCCAAATCGCAATGAATCCCGATAAATTTAAAAAGGAAGATCCACTCGGCCCCGACGGGAAGTGGACGAAGGTGACGCGTCCTTCTAGTGGGAAGAAGACCGTGATACTCAGCCAACCCCCTACTTCTTCGAGGGATGCATGCTCCAAGGCAGCCATGCCAGGGGCAAGTACTCCCTCAGTCAAGCCTATTGGCGCTAGCGGTAACACCAAGGTAACGGCGAACAAGCCGGCCCGCACTGTTTCCGGAGCGCGCTCCAACACCGCTTCCACTTCAAGTGTTAAGAAGCAACAAAACCCCTCAGTCACGGCTTACAGAGACAGAAGATCTGCCTTCAAAGTCCTGAAAAGGCTGAAAGATTTATCTCCGGATGGTCTTTCCCAGAAGGATAAAATGTCCCTGAAATGGGCAACCACCACGGTAGAGGCTTACAAAGCCTCTATTCCAAAGAAAGAGGCAACTCATAAAAGATGTAGATCTAATGAGTCTGCCCCAATTCAACCGAGCGTCCAACTGCCGGTTAGTAAAAGACCAAAACTGGTCACACCCAATCCTGTTAAGGGCAGGAGTTTCAGTGAAGCTGCCAAGGACAGCCTGGTATGGGCTGTTATCGACAGAAGCAGCTGCGATGGTACCATCTCACCGTCAAATTGGAAGATGGTAGAAATCGAGCTTCTTCGGGTGTACAAGCCCATACTCGAGGCAAATCCTGGCCCTTCATCAAGTTGTCGTGATGATGGCTGGTACCAGGGTCACGTTAAATTGATAGCCTGTACAGATCAACGTTCAGCAGATCTGTACAAGCAGGCTATAGGCAGATTGGGAGAAGTCTGGCCTTGAGCAAAGCTGAACGCTGTCTCCAGGGAAGAAATCCCGAATAGGCCTCGGTCCAGGGCCTGGATACCAGCGGAGCCATCCACACCGGAGGAAATTGTTGAGCTAATCAAGCTCAGTAATGCTGACCTCCCGGTGGAAAATTGGAAGGTAACTAAGGTTAGCGAGCCCAGCAATGGACAGCGAGAGGCCCTAATAATCCTGAACGAGGAGTCGCTAGCTCCATTGGAGTCGAAGAGCGGGGTGATCAGCTACGGTTTCTCGGCTATCACCCTGCGATTATATTGCAAGGACCGTACTGGGAAGGCAGCACGGGAACCGAGCAAGGAGAGTGGAAGCGAGGGAACTGTGGAAGCATCAGTAGACCCGACCGTGGACCTCTATGAGTCAGATCTTCTCTCGGATGACGGAAGAAGCACCACCTCCACTGCGGGGTTGGCTAGGGACCTTCTCAGATCCCTCGACCTGGTCGAGGAGGAGGAGATGTCCTTATCTGACGAGGAGGCGGATAAAACATTGCGTCGCGATGCTGAGCTTTCTGCAGATTAACCTCCAGCACTCTAAGACGGCATCCGCCGCACTGCTCCTCCACCTGGCCCAAAAAGGAGAGGAGCTAATACTCGCCCAGGAACCTTGGGTTGTTGGAAACCGGGTTCGCGGGCTCAACTTGAAAGGATACAACACAGAATCCTTCAACACAGCAGGTAAACCGAGAGCTTGCATAATCCTAAAAGAAGGCTTGATGTTTTTAACCTTGTATAATTTCAGTGACCAGGACACCGTTGCGATAGCAGTGGAAAGACAGTCCAAACCCCTTTGGGCTGTCTCCTGCTATATGGCGCATGATGTTCTGCCACCTCCAACTAGCCTGCAGAGGATCACAAGGGAAGCCACTGGAGGCATCCCTCTAATAGTCGGAGCGGATGCCAATGCCCATCAACGCATCTGGGGTAGCACCGACACGAATAAACGGGGTGAGTCACTATTTGAATTTATCTTATTACATGACTTAGGCCTAGCTAACAAAGGTGAGGATCCTACCTTCATCACGGCAAGCCGTAGAGAGGTTCTGGATATCATTATGGCGAATGAGCACTTGAACCAAGCAATCAAGGGATGGCACGTATCGCAAGAGTGCTCGTTCTCCGATCACCTATACATAAGGTTCGACTTGGCATCTGACCCCCCGACAAATCCAACCTTCATTAACAAAAGGAGGATGGATTGGGTCAAATACCAATCGGTATTCGAGTCTGCGCTAGAAGGCGGACCTCCAGAGATTGTAGACATACCCGGTCTTGAGGAAGCCGTTGGGACCCTTACATTGGCCTTCAATGACGCAGCAAGGTCTGCATGTAGTCCAACGAAGCCTAGAGGGAAGTACAAACCCCCATGGTGGAATAGTGACATTGCGGAGCTGCGCAAGGAATGTAGGAAGTCCTTCAATCGGGCTAAAGAATCTAATGACTGGTGTTCTTATAAAACATAACTGAAGGAGTTCAAATCATCTATCAGAAAGGCTAAACGCACCTCTTGGAGAAGCTTCTGTGCAGAAATAGAACACTCCAAGGATGTCAGTCGCCTGCGAAAAGTCATGACGAGCTCCCCCTCATTTTTAGGATCCGTTAAGGACGCAAATGGAGTCTGGACGAAATCCAACTCCGAGACTCTGTCCGTTCTCGTAGATACGCACTTCCCGGGCAGTGAGGGTGTGGCTAACAAAGCGGATCCACACACGCTCCCGGAGTGCATGCCAACTACTATGCCTGTAAATGACAGGCTCCTACGCTGGGCAATCGGCTCATTTCAACCCTTCACATCCCCTGGCATGGATAACATCTCACTAATCGAGATCCAGCAGGGTATCAATATAGCACTGCCATGGCTAAACGTCATTTTCAAAGCATGTGTACGGATGGCTTACATTCCACAGCAGTGGAGAGAAGCAAAAATAGTTTTCATAACTAAGGCGGGTAAAACATCCCACTCCTCACCTAAGGATTACAGACCCATCAGTCTCACCTCTTTTCTGCTAAAAAATCTGGAGCGACTGATAGAGATTCATTTGAGAGCTACTCTTAAACCACTCTCTAATGCGCAGCACGCATACACAAAAGGGAGATTGGTTGAAACAGCTCTTTACTCGCTCACCAGCTACATCGAAAAATCGCAAAGCGTCAAAGAATACACGCAAGCAGTTTTTATAGATATCGAAGGGGCTTTCAACAATATCAGCCATAAGGCTATTGGTAAAGCACTCGGGGGAAGCAATGCCGACGACAACCTGATAGGGTTCATCGGTCAATTGCTTAGCAGCAGGAACATCAACTCCACGCTAGGAAACAGTACCTTACGAAGGAGGGTTTGCAGAGGCACACCACAAGGTGGGGTGCTATCACCCCTTCTATGGAGCCTAGTGGTGGATGAACTCCTGTCAAAAATAGAAGTGACTGGCTGCAAAGTCGTACCTTATGCCGACGATGCTGCAATAGCAATATCGGGAAAATTTGTTAACACCCTATCGGAAAGACAAAACTTTGCCCTAGGTATTCTTACCAAATGGAGCAAAGAGTGTGGTCTAAAGATAAATCCGCAGAAAACGGAACTTGTGCTCTTCACGAGAAGATACAAAATTCCACGATTTGCTCCACCTAAACTTGGTGAGACAAGTCTCAATCCATCTCATCAAGTCAAATATTTAGGTCTTATCTTAGACTCCAAACTCGCATTGAAAGCAAGCATAGCGGAAAGAGCCCGTAAAGCGGCATGCGCAATCTACTGCTGCAAAAGTGCTATTGGGAAAAGATGGGGACTGAAACCCAAAACTGTATCAAGGCTCTATACAGCGATAGTGGAACCAATCCTTCTGTATGGCGTGGTTATTTGGTGGCCAGCAATGGCAAAAACATCAAACGCGAACCTGGTTAACAGGGTCAGGAGGACTGCAGCTATTGCAATCACCGGGGCTATACGCACTACCCCGACAAAAGCATTGTTTATGCTATTAAATTGGCCCCCGACGGAGCTCCTAACGAAACAGCAGGCCAAGTGCTCAGCTATTCGATTGAAAGCTCTAAATCTCTGGCGCGATGGGAATATCGGCCACTCCACCATATTAAGGAGGGATGGACCAACGCCAGAGAAAGTAGATCTCACTCCTCCGATTCCCTGATTCCACCACAGTTTCAAGTCCGTCATCCCTAGCAGAGATGACTGGATCATGGAAGGAAACAGGATACAGGAATCGGTCGACATCTACACTGATGGATCAAAAATGGATGGAAAAGTTGGCTGTGGTGTTTACTCCGAACAGCTAGATCTGAGACTGTCCTTCCGGCTACCAGATCACTGCAGTGTCTTTCAGGCAGAGGTCATCGCAATACATAAGACAGTGGACTGGCTGAGAAATCAGAAAATTTCTATAAGAAATCTCAACATTTTCTCCGACAGTCAAGCTGCTATCCAATCATTATCCAACGTGTATACCTCATCCAAAATTGTAATGGAATGTCGCACACTACTGAACGCGATGTGGCTTCACTGTGAAGTGATTATTTGCTGGGTGCCGGGTCACAGTGATATACCTGGGAACTGTGAAGCTGATGCCCTAGCTAGAGCTGGCACAGAGCTCCAGGATTATACACTAACACCCCAAATCGGCCATCCGTTGGCCTCCGTCAAGCTAAGTTTCAAGCAGTATTATACAGAGGCTGCAAATAGGGCCTGGCTGCTGGAAGAAACCTGCAGGACAACCAGGCAAACTTGGCACACACTAAGCTCAAAGCGCACCAAGCAGCTCCTCAACACGAGCCGTGAAACATTAAGTTTCATCGTATCCGTACTGACGGGGCATTGTCTCATTGGCAGACACGCAGAAAGACTGGGTGTCCCTTTCCACGATTTCTGCCGCAGCTGCAGATCGGAGGAGGAGGAGGAAACGATCCAACATTTTCTGTGTGAATGCCCAGCACTGTCCAGGAAACGCATGAAAACCTTAGGCTCACCCTTCCTGGACAGCCTCACGGAAGTAGCTGATTTGAACATTAGCTGCGTTGCCGGATTCATACGAGAATCGAAATGGTTCTCGTCACCCAACAGGTTTTAGTGCCGCTCCCTATTAAAATGTGGTATCACAATGGGCCTATCTTGGCCTAACTGAGCCGCCTTTTGACAAAGGGGGCTGCCACTACAATCAACCAACCAACCCTTTCATGCCCGAATTAAATTGGGCGGCAAAATTTTGGAAGGATATTCGTGTTTATTATGACCTAAATATGAACTGACGAAATTTTCAGACTCATAGGTTTCTCGGTTTGTTAGTTATTGAATGTTGCCTATAGGCAACATTGGGCAACTATGGTAAATCTAATAAAATATTTTTATGAGACTTAATATTATGTTCATTATATTTTTTTTTGTTTTGGAGTGTTCTTTTTATAATAATACATGCCTAGTATGACAGTGTTTTTATTAAAAATCAAGTATGATACGAAACAAAACAATTTTTTAATGGATTGCAGCACAAATAAACATTGCATTTGCTGCATTTACTACGAGGAAACGCAGTATGGCATAGCCTGCATTGACCTTTTGATGCCCATTGAACCCAGTGACTTAAATTGTCTAAACGGATAGATTTTATAGGCTCTGAAACATACACTCTTCTGCCGGAAGTGGAAACAGAAGGCGTTGATTTGGATGGCGAAGAGCATCTTGAATAAGAAGTGGACTCCGTTGGTGATAGATTTGATGGACGACCTTCTTTTTTTTGCGACCGGTGATGTTTGATTTGCATTTATCAGCTCATTGGCAATATTTAATTGAAATTTTATCAACGGCATATACTTCACACTGCCGTAATAATGTATAAGGTATCTGCGATACAACAGCCAGCTATTTACCACAGCAGAATTTATGCACCAGTATACAATGCGCATATACCATTTTTTCGGACGGTGGTTGACTTTAAACAATTCTTGCAGCATATCTGCAAGGTCCACGCCTCCCATATGCTTGTTATAGCATTCAACTATACCTGGTCGAGGTATTGTAATAATTTTCTTCTCTTTTCGGCACCATCTCTTGCACTCACTCATTGGATTTTTACCTGCGTAGTTAGAAACCAGTTGCACACTCTTATTGTCATACCAACGACAAACAATCAAGTTGTGTGATGACTCATATTTGAAATCGCATGATCTTCGGCCTTTTTTTTGAAGATCCTGCTCACTTTTTAGAGTACAGTGTTTCAAACGATTACTTCGGATTGTACCAAAGGATAATATGCCCCTTTGTCTTAGAGCAATCAACAAACTTATTGACGTAAACCAATTATCAAAAAATAATTTATAATTTTGATTCATAGGAATGCCAGATGCCAAATGTACGACAATGTCCGATGATATTCCCAAACCAAAGGATTCACACGTTCCTTCACCAATGTAGAGGATGAAATCATAAATAATGCCAGATACACCAGCTCTAGTGAACATTTTGAAGCCCCATTTATTTGGCTTATTCGGGAGATATTGCTTCAAACTGTGTTTACCTAAAAATAAAAATATATTTAAGCAATTGAAAGATATCTATTTTTATGTAAAAGTTTATTACCTTTGAATGCAATCATTTGTTCATCGATGCTCTGGTGTTCTTCTTGGGGAATTTCATTGCATTTTTTTTAATAACATCTAGCAGTGAGCGAACTTTGTATAACTTATCGTAGCCAGGTTGACCCTTTTGAGGTTGATCAGCGTTATTATTTATGTGTAAATATTGCTTGATTTTATCAAATCTACTTCTTGGCATAGAATTTGCAATATCCGACAACTTGAAATTTTGCACCCATGCCATTCTGTATGTTGGAATTCTTATTATAGCGAGATATAACAATATTCCAACATATTTTTTAATTTCAAAAACTTCACATTTCAACTCTGTTCCATTAGTTTGTGCCGCATATAAATTTGTTTCAAGACATATCTTCTGCCAAGCTTCATCCGTAAAGAACTGGTTAAAATATTCAATCGGTTGTTTCACCATATTTCCACGCATTTCGCATTTCCAATTGACATCACAATGCATCAACTCTGTATCAATTTTTTCTACTACCTCTTGTTCAATCGCTTCATTTTCTCCGTCTTTTTCTTCGCCAATTATTTCCTCAGTCATTCCCATATTCTCTTCATTTTCAATCATATTATGCAAATTATTTTCTATGATTTTTTTCCAATTGAACGATATTATCGTCCTCTTCTTCTTCATCCTCATCCTCGGAATTATTCCAATCAAAGTTGACAATTTTTTCTATATCCTCCGCATTTAAAACTTTTGGACGCATCTTAGAATACATAAAGAAAATTTTTTTTTCTCGAAAATTGCCATAATTGACCGGTGTTGCCTATAGGCAACTGCACTTTTACAAAATTATTATAAACAAAGTAAAGAATTTTTACATCCAATTTTTTTTTATCACTCTCTCACCTTTCTTTATTTATGATATGTACTCGAATTTGGAAATAAATGATCACTTTATTTTTATCACGACACTTTTTTCGCGAGATAAACTTTACAACTTGTCTCCACGAACATCGGCTAATAACTGAACACGTGCTTTGTCAATTCTTATGAAAAATGGCATAGTTATACTCAAGACACAGGGATACACAATGCAAAAAATCAAAATTCAAAAAAAAAATATTGGGACTTATTTGCTTGTAACTTAATGTTGCCTGTAGGCAACATCGGGCATGAGAGGGTTAAATAATAATTAGAGCTACTCATTACAGTAATAGAAATGAGTTAATATCAATCATATCATCTACTGGAGCGTTCATTGATTACGTAAGGCTTTTGGTGGATGGGGGGTGGATTGGTTTGATTGAATTTTCACGCGGATCAATCGGTGGGTGGTGGGGGTAGGTTACAAAGCCTTTTCTACGATATTTATTATTTTCATATCGATGCTTAAAGGACAAAGAGCGCTAGCAAAAATGAATGGAGTTTTTGTTATTACGCGCTTTAAAGAGATTTTGTCGTATGGTGGCCATTTTGAATAATTGTGTTCAAAATCTCCATGACTTCGGCATAATCGTTGAGTTTGTATTTTTTCGCGATTTTACTTACTTCTTATTTTTATTTGGTCTTGAAAAACATTGAATGTGCAGTCAATAATCGGTTTAATCGCATGCAAAAACTAAAACGCATGACGAAAGATGATGGAGGAAGTAATTGAAATCTTACAAACACTGAAGAACAAAACTACTAAAAACTGCAATTTTTTATTTTATGAAAGATTTTTAAAGCATATGATGTTACAAAGTATTGACTTCAAAACGTTTTACCATTCAAAGTGTTCATTCTCACAAATGTAAATTTGATTAATTTCTTTTTAGTTTTCAAAATTTAAGCAGTTTTTATAATAAAATTGAAACACGGTACTGTAAAAACTATTGAAAATCCGCTCAAATTATGCAAATATTAATAAACTTTGATTGATTCAACAACAATGTCTTTAGAATAAGAGTAATCAGCTAATATCATTCGTATGAACACTTTTTAAATGGTGACTTTCATTTTTTTTAATCTAATTTTTTTTTTGTAATCATGGGAAAAACATCGCTGGTTTCTCTTCAAAAACTGATAAGAATTTATAAATTTTATGAACATTTATTACTGTGTTGTGCAAATCCTTTATTACGGGAGATACTTACAACAGTTGTGCTACCGATGAATCAAAAAATTAGACTATTGGAAAGTACCATGCACGAACTTTTCAATATTGTGAACACATGTACTGGCGACGAGTTCCATATGCGAATTGGAAAAATTAAAGAACTAACGGAGATTTTTCGCAATGGAAAAACTCCTAATATTTCTGTAAGCGTTGAACATATCCACACGCGGCCACAAGTTGCAGAAGCTGACGAACTGTCCACTTTTACTGTTCACAGTGCAAAGAGTGTGGAGGAAGTGTCTATGCCCATTCCTCCCATACAAAAAGGACGTCCGAAAGGATTTCTACGAACCACTGTTTCGTATGGGCCTAGACACAAAAAAAAATTATAATTTGATTTTATATTATAATATTATATTTTGCACGACCTACTCAATAAATTTTTTTTTAACCTTACAAATATTTATCTTTTCATATTATTTAACACAACATCTTTTGACGTGCGTCGGAGTCTACAGCTTTATGCTACACGATCTTACATGATTTTTGGCTCTTCTCTTAATGACGCTCCATTTCAGATCCTACCAATTGATTCATCTTGGCAAAGAAATTGACACCAATTTCCCGTATATCAAAAGTACAATTGTCTCAATCTGTCACTTATCAACTGTCCTTCCTCTCTTCTTACTACATTTTCCATTCTCAATTTCCCTCCGGTTGTTTTTACGTCACACCCGCTCAACACATGTACAAACACTCTTCTAATTTTGACCTCAAATAAAAAAGCAGGAAATTGTAAAGGAATTCATCGTCAAATATGATCATCTTAGGAAGAAACAAGTTGCGCAAAATACGTTAAGTACTAAAATTAAAACAAGTTTTTTCAATGTATACATGTATGATGGTAATGTAGGATCATCATCAAACATTGGGTATAGATGAGCGAAACCATCGTGAGCTTAACGATTTCATGTTATCTTTCGCTAAATATCAACAACGGGACAACTGGGTTCCATTCGCGTACAATACGCCACCCAAAGAAAATACAAACTTTACTCCATACGAGTGGATATGCGAAAACTTCTTCTGATTGATGTAATTGAGAATAACGATGAGATATGGGATTGCGATAATTACGTGAGAGAACTGTAGTTGAAAATAAAATTAAGCCATGCATAGTACAATTATTTCCATTATAAAATCAATGATAAATGATTCGTCTGAATAAATGCTAGGCTCATCAAATAAGTGTTCATGTAAAGTGTATCCACACTCATTTTTCCATTCTCATATCTTCATATTCATTTAACATGGAGTCACGCACATTTAGAGTAATTTCCAAAACATCACTCATAAATTGCGTAGATTAAGTACTATTTCCACCAGAACAGTATATACCTTCACTATTGCAACCCATTTGACACTTTGCTGATGACACAAACTTTAGCAAAGATTTCCTTATGCATGTACTGCTTTTAACCCTAGTTAGCTTACGTTCCTGAATACACCGTATACTTTTTTACGATCAATTTTTAAATGTGCCTTTTAGTAAAATTTCATGATATTTTGAAGAAGTTTATTGTATTAATAGGAAATATAGAGTATATGTAAAAGACAGTAATTGAAAAAGAAAATATTTATTCAAGTTTTCATTACTAAATCACAAATCATAACTCGTACATGTTTCTTTGGAAAATATAAGACACTTGAACTTAAAATAACTAAATTACCAATTATTAGCTAGAAAATTGTTTCTATTTTTTCTTATTGTAAAAAAGAAGTCTTAACATTGACGAAAACCATGAAACCACTTAGATTTTTTTGGCACAAGTTGAGCAAAAGTCAACTGCATGTTCGCCGCAAATGGGAACTTGGCAACTATTGCAGTAATTCTTTGTCATGCGTCTTTTTTTGTAGGAACACAACCCGCAGCTTCTTCTTTTCTTTGTTGGAGCATTCTCAGATATCGGAGCACTTCCAAAATCAGATGGTCTAGGTATTTGACCTTGACCTTTGAGGCTCTCCTCTGGGTTTAAACCCAACACCTCCTTTATTTTGTCTTTAGTTCTTCGAGGCATTGTCGGTATTTCGAGTCGATGCTTCAGCCATGGTTCAACGTGGTGCTCATGCAATTGCTTCATGTAATCTTTTCGGGTTATAAGTTTACCTCCAGATACCAAGACATTATGACAATAGAGGATAAAGGAGTTGATACCCATATCGGGTATCAATATTAAATTGAGCATATCAAAGAATATGCACATGGGCCATTGGCTGGTTTTACGGTTGCACGACATGATTGAACACAAATGTGTCGACGCCGCCTTTTGTAGCATTGTAAAATTCTATTATGCTTGGTTTTTTTTGATGAAGGGTTCACTGTTCCTTCTTCATCACATGAAGACAGCAAATATACCATTTTACTTGGCTCCGGTTTGAACGATACGCGAGTTAGTGGCCCATCATAACAAAACATGGAAGTTCCAGTCGCTCTATTACAGCTGTTCTTCATTTCTTCAGGTATTTCTCGTTTTTTGGCACGCAAAGCTCCGACTATTGTCAATTTATAAGGCTGTTGTGACAGTTGTTTGGCTAATGGGATAGATGTAATCCAATTATCAGTGGTTACATTTCTGTTTGAGCCGTAAATACTTCGTGTTAGTTCCTTGACAACATATTCACCAAGGGGTAATCCTCCAGTATTTGTTACTTTTCCAAGATAAGGCATTGCGTCAATCATGTATCTAGTCCCACTGTCACACATCATTTCAATTTTGAGACCATACTTTGCTGGCTTGTTAGGGATATAAATTTTAAACTTACAGCGACCACGGAATGCCAGCAATTGCTCATCTATGGTAACATTGGTTCCAAGGCTGTAATTATTACGGCACTGAATCATCAATAAGTCCTATATTTTTCGAATTGGAGTGAATGGATCAGACTGCAAGGTTATTATTCTTATAGTTTTGTCATCAAACCTAAGACATCTTATGCGAAAATCGAATCTTTCTCGACTCATCAAAAAGATGAGTTGAACAATTCATCGCTTGTAAGATGGTTATCCTTCAATGCAGCTGCCAGTTATAAGATGCCAAAGCGAGCGTTGAGTTCATCTTTGCACGTTTCACTTTGGGTTGATGTTACAGTCTCATAAGTTTGTTTTCTTATGGCTATTTCAACATTGGTCTACTTTAAAATTTCGTCACTAATTCCATCTGTCATAAAAAAAAACAAATAAAACGTGAGGTACTGTTATGTTTTTTACTGAACGGGCTGGCCCTCTAGCGGTGCGAACGATATTTATTGCAGAAGTTCTGGAAGAATTATGCCCTTTATGAGTTGCCCACACGTGATGATTTTTCCGCGAATATTGGCTTAAGTCAAATTTACGATATAATTAGAAGCTGACAAAGAATCTTCACGTGACTCATCGAATGGAAGAGCATAAGAAGGTGGACTTACTCGTGGCTCTTGAGTGTCCGGAGGTTCGTCATGAAAATCACTCTCTACGTCATCAGTTAACAACCCGTCCTCAGTCTCACTATCAGAAAAAATATCAACATCTTCATCATCTAAGGCATGAATTATTTCTTCAACTGTCATCGACTTCGCCGTCATTATTCACTATCAATGTAAAAACTGCAAAAAATCACAAACATAGTCCATGTGTAAAAGTTACATAAAAGCTAATCATTCGTCAAAATGACGAGTATGCAGTAGATATCTCAAAAACAAAATTACTTACCGACTAAGCACGATCACTACGCGACACAGTCTAACGATCACTGAATTGGCCCGAAACCGCACGTGTGTTGGTCAAACAATAGCAACGGGAGTAGAAGGTATTTATTGGATATTCGTCATTTTGACGAACATTAGCTATCTAGGGTTAAAGTGAGTAATTTAGTGGTAGTGAAAATTAGCACTTCTTTTGCAACGTACAGTGCATTGGCACTAAGTCATAGTGATAAAAAACAGGTCTGAGTTACATTAGCTACATACCATTATATCTGCTGTTCAACCGCTTTGGTAGATTTGTAGGTAACTTTATATTTGTAACAAATTTCCCTGCAAAGAGTTTTCATTTGAAAAGCAAAAAGACTCGATTCGTGATAAATGGATCAGCATAGCACATGTTCAGATACAAACGAAAACTGCCACTTGAAGAATCCGTATCATTATAATTGTTGAATTAGATTAGTCCTGTTGATACCTATGTAATATGACGAGCATTTGTTTAATGACATTTTCTTAACAATATTTTTTGAGAGATATTAACAAGCAAGGTTTTAATTCCGTTTGGTAATTCGATAATGTAAATGACAGGTGCATAGTTTGTGCCCTGCTTTTACATTAGAAAATTATAATATTTCTTCAGAGCTGTAGAGTATGGAATATAGTGATGGGCACTATCGAATAATTATCGGAAAGTTATGCGATATTTTTTACTATCGAATAACTTTTCCTAGTTAATAAATAAGACTATCGCCAAAACTATCGAATAACTTTTTTCAGTGAATGAAAAAGACTATCGAATACCTTTTTCTAGTTAATGAAAAAGACTACCGCCAAAAACTATCGAATAACTTTTTTTCAGTGAATGAAAAAGACTATCGAATAACTTTTTCTGGAGAATGAAAAGAACTATTTTATTGTTTTATTATTATTATTGTAATTTGTTTCACTTTGTAATTGGTTTAAGCTGTTTAGTGAAATGAAATAAATAAATAGATAAATATGTGAGTAGGCCGACTTTCTGCTGCTGAGGTGAAATCTTTGATTGTCGATGATCTCCAATTGTCACTTTGACAATACAAAAACCGCCAAGAGTTTTAAGGATTTTGTCATCCGCGCAAGGATTTTGGCTAGATATATTCTGGATAGAATAATTTACGTGACTATATTGCGTGTTATTAATTAGTGAAAAGTGACACTACCGACGAAAATTGTAGGAACCAATTTTGAAGCTGTAAGTCAAGTGTTATTAACGATGAAGCGTGTTTGTAGCTTGTTGTGCGAATTGCTCAATGAAGAAGGAAACTAAGGAACGGAACGAAGCATGTAAAGCCTTATATGTGTGTGGGGCAAAAATTCGGGAATGACATTTTGTGACGTCTCCTTTGAAAAGATGTTCTTAAGTCAAACGGAGTGCTTCACTGTTCCGCCATTACACCCAATTCGTTAACAAAAAACAATTCAATTTTTATCTATCCAATTTATTTCAGTTGGTTGTCGGTTGAGGAACTGTGTTTCCGTCGTGCGCGATAAAAAAAAAGTGCGGAAAAGTGTACGGTAGTGGATTAATCGCAATTTTCGTGAATCGTCAAAAATGTGAAAATATTCGGGTTCGCGGGTGTCGGTGGTCCTTACCGCTTTACGTAATGTAGCTCCGGTGGTGAAAATTGCGATTTCAATCGGTTTAGTGAAAATGCAATTCGAATTGGCATTTCCTAATTGTTGTGCTTAGTATGGCGAAAAAATTCAGTGGCGCTACGGATAAAGACATTTTGGTCACAATTTTACTATTGTTAATATGGAAAGGTAATGAAGTCAGCGTGTATTTTTTTTTGTTTTTAAATATTGCTTACGCCACAATTCTGCCGAAGCCGGTCCCAAGCCCGGTTGAAAAAGGAAGAGGGAGGTATTGCATTTTGTAGTAATAAGTTCTGTTGCATATATTTATCGGAAAATGTTCAAATTGAATTTTTTTTGGTACTCATCGCACCAAGCAAAGAGTGTTATGTGAAAATACTATCTCTGACTAACGAAGCTATCGAATATATATCTAAATTGCGTTTAGTTAATGAGCAGAGACTGATTGATTAAAAATTTTATATAAAAGATTCATTGAATCAAACATTTTGAAGTTCCTGCCTCTTTATAAACTGAACCCAGACCCCATTGAACTGTTCTTTTCTTCGATTCACACTGGTCTTAGGTATAATAACAACACCACAGTAAGGCAGTTCATAGCGCGCAACAAGAAGCTGGTTTTCAGAAGTCAACCCAGAGACAGAGGGCTTGGTAACTGCATTTGGTTAGAGGAAATTGCAATACTGAATTCTTGCCAAACCTGTCCATTGAATGACATTGCTATTATTGATAGGCACGTCATGTTTGACCCACAGATTGCAGTTGAGACAAACTCTCACGACCCAATTCTCGCAGAAGAGCATTGTTACGTTTCTAATCCTGCAAATCTTAGTGAATATAGTGAAGTAGTTATAAAATATATTGCACGTTTTGTTGTCTTCAAGATAACTAAAACTCTGTAAGGCGATCTCGCTGCAACCCAATGCTTACTAACTTCTCCATCACTTGTTAAGTACAAAAGCAGAGGAATACTTAAAATGTCATCAGAAAGTGCCGCGAAAATCTGCAAGAAACCCGAACAACAAATTCGTAGATACCAGCTTTGAACCGAATACGCAACTCTATACAAGGAAACATTTTCTAAAATTTCTAATAGCATTCACACACAACACTGCAAGCACTTGTTGAAATCCATTGTTTAAACATACATACAGCCCCGATATCGTTTTATAACTAAACAAAAATCGGAAAAAAATTCAATAAGGCAGCGCCACAATAAAATTGTGTATATTAGAGGCATGTAATAGGCTACTTTCGCTCTGGTACATCGTAAAACATTCAACCATGAAAATTAAGCCTCTGAAAACGGCGCCGTAATTCCGTCGAAACCTTTCCCAAGGCTGGCTGAAAAAGGAAGAGGAAGCCAATTTGGTAAGTTTTGGAATTTTCGCATCGAAATTTTCAAACTAAAATTGTTTCGCGCCATATATTTTGCTCCTTCCTAAACTTGCGCAGCGTGCGCCTTTGCTTTTCTTGGGAAAGTGTTAGTTTCACGACACATACAAATGATTTGCCCCATTAATTTTGTTGATGTTCCACTCCTTATCTTCTTCCTCATTGGAATTGCTCATGTTCTCGGCCGGAAAGAGTATCTTTTCATGTGTAAGTATATCTGAAATTTACGTATTTTAAGTTTGCGCAAGTTTACCGAGTGTTTTTCAGTGATAACATGCAATAGCTGGCGAAAATTAAATTTAATTAATATTCAAAGTAAATATTTTCCCCCTTACTTTTATAGGGGGATGAAATTTTACCTCATATTGCAAAAATGAATCTTTTGCCAAGGTTTCCTGTTTAAAATTAAGAAATTAACTGTGCTATTGTATGATAAGTATGTCCTTTTATTCCTAATTTTAAAGTATTTCTTTCTTGAAATATCACGTCAAAGCAACTGAGAATGTCATTTTTCATTTTGTTTTTATTTGAATACCGAATCTCAAGTTCATAAAGTAATCAATATGTTTAAAATTTTGCTCTAATAATACTTGTTTTAGAAATTTTTCCATTAATTGCTTGCTTCTCTTTAAATTTGCGAATGTCTTGCCAAGTTTGTCAATTCTTATTATTATTCTTTCCCTATCGTATTAAGTTCTTTCATTGCTTCATGTTGAAGTTGATAATCGATTACAGTGGAACCAATTTACGCTTTCCATATAGGCTCATTCAATGATATAGCTGCTATTATGTTTGTTATTTAATGTCTCAATATAAGCTTCTATTTTGAACAGCAGATATATTTTCCTGTATCTTTTTACAATCGACAGAAAATTTCAAATATATCTTGAACTCCCGCCTTTTATATGCTCATTTTTACTCGCATGTGAAGTACGCCCTTAACATCAGCAAGTTAGGGCCTAGCACATAGCATAAATAATACATAGCACGGACACTCCAGCCAATTCGCCACATATCTGTTATACAACCCAAGTGGCCAGCCTGTGCCTAAGTATAGGTAAATGCAGTGGCGGCTCGTCAGATGAGGCAACTTAGGCGGCGCCTCACCTTATATTTTTGCTAATAATAATTCAATATTTTACTAAGCCGCCAAGCTACTGTGCGCTCCCATCCCATCATTAAATAATAAATTTGGACACCCACATGTACTTATATAGCAGTTTAACATACACGCTAGTGTTCTAACTTTCCATGTGTATCATTCCCTACTTCTTGCCGATACACAAAATTGATCATGAGGCGAAACCGTCGGAGCCTCAGTTTCGCAGCTTTAATGAGATTATTTTTAGAAACGGCTGCCCTACAATCCATTCGTTTCTATGGCTAGAACTGAGGCGACGAAATGTTCGCCTCTGCTCGAAACAAAGCTCTCAGTTTGCAACTTTTATGCTTGCTGGAAATGAAAAGTTGTTGATCGATTTCCAAAATTCAACACCGACAGCACTGATTGTTATTTGGAAAGAAAATATAGTAGGTGTAAAGAAAAACGCAAAAATCGGTTTCAGAGTGCGATCGATGTTCGTGTGTGATAATCGTATTTTTTAAAGTGGGATTAATGTTTAGAGCATGATATCGTGTTATCATTGATAGAATTGCCCTTTTCAAGGCGTTCTGCCAATGAAAAACACGAAATCATTCACACAAATAGGCCCACACCTAAGATAAGTATTTTAAGTAGTGATAAAAAAGATGGTCGTCAATATAAACGCTCTTTTCAATCAAGTTGGTATGAAACTCACAAATGGATTGGGGAAGTACCTTCAAAGAACGTTTGTATTGTTGGCCATGCTTATTATTAGGCAAAATGAAAAGCGTCTGGACTAGCGATGGATATGCCGACTTTAAGAATTTTTCGAGAGCAGTTAAAATGCATGAAGCATCTCGAGAGCATATTCAAAACTCGCTAAGTATTGTGCGGATGAGTTTGAACATGACAACAATTCAAGATGCTCTAATGGAAAACGCTCGTTTATCTAAGATAGCATACAACGAAGATATCCGCAAAAATCGGTTGCTGATGACTTATCTAATCGATACAACAATTTTATTAGGGAAACATGATGAATCTGAAACTGTTTTGAATAAAGGAAATTTCGGGGAATTATTTAACTGTTTGATCCGGCGCAACAGCGAACTTGTTAAACATTTAGAAGGAAAAAATGTTTTCACGGGACAATCCAAAACGATTCAGAATGAATTGATTTTTTGTATTGAAGACTATTTAAAAGACTACATAAAAAAGAGATATCAGATGCACTGTTTTTTCAGTAATAGTAGATGACACGACAGACATTGTGGCAAAGGCACAATGTTGTATAACAAAAAAGTATGTGAACAGGAACGCGAAGCTCAAAGAACGTTTTTTTTTGGATTTCATGATGTTAGCTTGGATTCAAGAGCTAGTGCACTTTACAGCTTACTAGTTAGTATCTTGGAACCATTTGCATTCAGGCAAAAATAAGTAGCCCAATATTATGATGGAGCTGCAGTTATGGCTGGAGATTTGACTGGTTTAAAAACAAGAATCAAATCTGTCGCACCTCAAGCACTTTATACTTATTGTGCTGCACATCGTTTGAATTTGATTTTGCAACAAGGCTCGAACTATATTAAAGAAAGTAGAGTGTTATTTGCAACTTTAAAAGGTTTACCAGCTTTTTTCATAAATCATACAAACGTACATCTATTTTGGACAGAATACTAAAGAAAAGAATTCATCAATCTTGCGACACAAGATGTTATTCTAGATCGAAAATTGTACATTTTACCGCAAATAATTGGGAGAATCTCAGACAAGTTTTTCAAGACATGATCGGGAACACAGAGTTAGATGCAGATTCAATACATCTCGCAAAGGGTTACTTAAAAGAATTTTATGATTTTGAGTTTGCCTTCTTGACATTTGCATTCAAAATTTTTTTCCATAACTGATATCTGTTTTCAACTTCTTCAACTTGGTAATCTTAAAGTTGATTTTTGTGTTTTACAATTAAAAATAGTATTAGATAGATTGAAAGAGCTACGGATAGAATCAGCAGTGAAGTGTATTTTTCAAAAAGCGGAAACTTTAACTGGATTGCCCCAAAATAGACATAGCTGCAAGATGAGTCCATCCGATTTTTTCGAGAAGTGGAAAGTATTATTTTATGAAATTTTGGATTGCATTATGTTCCAAATTAAAGAAAGGTTTGATGGCTTTCACAAACTAGAGTTTATATCACTATTTAAAACCTCCAAGTATAGAGAGTTTTCAAAAGAATTTCCTATTAATTTAATGAGTTCGCTACAAAAAACTTTCCCAAACATGTTTGACATAGATCGTCTTAAAAACGAGTTAAGTATCATTTATCTAGATGCACAATTTCATGAAATTAGTTTGTCTGAAATGCTTAAGCTTTAAAACGATTCAGGACTGGTATCAATATTTTCCGAAGTACATAGACTCGTAACATTGGTTTTAACTATCCCAGTCACAACTGTGCAAGCTGAAAGAGATTTTTCATGCTTAAAGCGAGTTTAAACTCATTTGCGAGATACCATATCTCAAGAGCGGCTTTCCGCTTTGTCAATTATGTCAATTGAAAAAGAACTTTTAGTAGAAAAAACTGAAATGAATATCCAATTTTATGATTTAATAATTGAAAAGTTTGCTGCTTTGAAATATAGGCGAATTAATTTAATATATAAGAAGTAGTATACGTTTAAGTAAAAAAAACTTACATAATCCTTCATAAAATTGTTTGAATTGTTTTTTTAATCGATAATGATCGAAAAGGATACAGATGTTGTCCGTTTATTTCTCATTTTTATTTTGCTTGATGTTGACCGTTGACCATAATTGCAAAGATTTTCGCATCTCAACGTTGAGAAAACCTATGTATAAAATTTTAAATGTATGTTATGAATTTGAAAGTTGAAAGGAAGTTATTGTGAATTGCATCAACATTTATAACACTTCCATAATGTTACTAGTATTAAGAAAAATTTACACCTTGTCCAAATCTTAGCCAAAAATTGAGAATATGATGCATTCGTAACAAACTATCCCTTATACCGTCTGGGAAGTGTACGAAGAAAATGAAAAACCACTTAGAGAATATATTGCACATGAACCGTGCAACCGAAGAGTGATGGATGACTGGTTGGAGAAGACGGAGGTGGTTTTAGTCGGTAAAAATCCGACATACCGATAAGCAGGAGCGAATCGGTATCTTTTGAAGATTTCCACCTCCCAATGACGAAAAAAAATTTATGATAACTATGGTTAAACAAACATACCGTTTTCAGATAACTTTAAAATTAAATCGTATCAAAATATAATAATAACCTCCGTTACAGTATCATTTTGAATGGTACCTTGAGCCAGCCGCAAGCTTGAATTTTTTATGATTTTCAGTTTGTATCGAAAATCATCTTACCTTATTTTTCGCCTCACGTACTTATTGTGCCACGAGCCGCCACTGGGTAAATGAATATCCGTGTACCCTAGCATGAGTAACAGAGTAAGCAAATTGCATGTGAATGATTCGTGCACGAAAGACAGAGATGCACACAGAAGCTAATTTCGTTAATTCGTTGAATCGCGACTGACAGCGAGAAATGTCAGTGCGTATTTGACAATTATCGAGTGGAATATCGCGTGTAATTAGATTTTTGATGTTTTTAATGAAAATTGCAACAAATCGCATTTGACAATTCGCGAACGGAATATCGCGTATAATTAGATTTTAGATTTTTTGAATGAAAATTGAAACAAATCATAGTGACAGTGCGGGAGAGAAATGCGTTTGCAATATTTGTGCATCGATGCGCCACAAAGCAACGTGTTATAATCGGAAAAGTGTTTTATGGCTACGAACAGTGTGAAAAAAGTGGCGGAGCTCTACAAAAAGGAAATAAAGTTCCTTCTTCGGTGCTCTATTTATCTAGGAATATAGAGCAACGAAGAAGGGATTGCATTCCCTTTGAACTGCAACACGGAATCAGTGGAAATCCCTTGTTAGTGAACGTGTGCAGGTATCAATAGTTGAATGAAATTAAAGTGAAATACTCCATGGTGAAGTTATGTTTGTAAGGTTTTCGCGATCGTTTCCGATTATCAGATCTGAGTGATGGGTAAAGCGCGCCAGAAACCGAAAATTTGCACTTCAGTGAGTGAGATTACAAAGAACTTTAAAAACCCATTAAAGTGTAAAATTAACGAATTCTCAATTTAGTTGATCTGCTAAAACACCCTATTTATGTTTTCCAATACTCACTTACAAAAATTATCAAAAACTTATTGCTATTTCAAATTGAATGCCGCGTATTTTCGTTGTTTCTGTTGATCGTGCAACTCTAAATGCTTCGATCAGTCATGTATTCGCATCGGGTACGAGCCCCAAACGTTGCTTTCACGCACACTAGGATTAAGTCAGCTGATTTTGGCAAGCACACGTACACTGTTAATTTTTATCAAATGGCGAGCTCGTCTCTTTACATATGCACATCCTGGCCTGAAGAAATTTGAGTACGAATTTCAACCTACTCTTTCGCTCGCGAGCTTGGAAACGAAAGCCAGAGCGCTCTTTCTGATGGAGGGATAATTTTGCCATGTTTTGTCGCAAGTCTGTTTTGACAGCTCAGGGTTTCAATGTTATATATTCTTTATGCTATGAGTTACGGTTAGTGCCACAGCCACACTCATAAAAGTTAGCCCACCAAATTTGATGATTTTCCTCTCCTGTGTTTATTATCTCTTTGGTTGTCATTCTACAGGATCGTGCTAGTTCCAGCTTAGCATTTTTTTCTTCATTTTTATTATTTTATGTCATGGTCAGTAATCCACAAAATCTGGGCCAGAAAGCGGCAAATAATTTTTTTATAGGATTAGAACATTTTGAATGGTTACAAGAAAATCGCTTCCAATGCGATAACGTAGAAACTATTGTATATTTAGATAGTAAAAATGTGACTAACATATGCACATATATGTAGAAGCAAGACAAGTGTAAATGAGCAAGAATGGTATAGGAGGCATAGTGTTGGAATTAAATGCAAATTCTAACTAGCAGGTGTAAGCTACACCTTAACAAATATAGTTCACGCGTAGTGCACTTGGCGCTATGTTACTAAACTGTAACGAAGAAATGTCAAACAAAACGTGAATAAATACTTCTTCTTTTATCAGCAGCGAAACCAATCGGACGCATTTTCATTTCTCGTCCCACTGGCAATTTACCTCTGTCAACAGGTTATGGGCCCAGTGATTCGTTTTTGGCGAGAAATACAAAAGGTTTACTGATAAACAAGAAGGTGAAACCACTATGGCAACTCAACAGATTTCAATCGAGAGATTGCGAGGACGTGAAAACTTTGATGTTTGGAAAATAGCAGCGAAATCATATATGGCGATAAAGGATTTGTGGTCGTACACGGAATGGGAATTGGCAGCAGATGCGAGCTCCGAGAAAAGGAAAAACGATTTGAAGGCTTTGTCTGAAATCACATTGTTGTTGGATCCGGCAATATATTCGTACATTAGTGATGCCAATACAGCGAAAGAAGCGTGGACAAGTTTAACTACTGCATTCGAAGATAACAACACACGGGGAAAAATTTCGATTCTACATCAACTCGTTACGCTCAACCTAAGTAACTGTACGTCGATGGAAGACTACGTGAACCGAAAAATGCTGTTGTGGTCTAAAGTAAAACACGATGGATTCAACATTGATGACGAAGTCGCTGGTTCTTTGTTGCTTGGTGGTTTGACCGAAGAATATCGTGCAATGTTCATGGGAATCGAGAATTCTAGGGGTTCATTGAGAGCCGATGCAATTAAAACAATATTGTTGCAAGAAACGCAATTAAGTCCGCAGCTGAGTGAAAGTGTTATGGTGACAAAAGTGAACAAACAGAAGTTCAAACCAAAGAAAAAATTCAGTTGCTACGAGTGCGATGAGCAAGGCCATATTGCCAAGTATTGCAAAAAACGAAAAGAAAAGAGAAGCAAAAGCGATACAGTTATGTTTTCATCGTTTTTGGCAAACGATCGAGCGTCACGCGATTGGTTGATAGATTCGGGTGCTTCAGCGCACATGACAATGTGCAAATCGTTTCTGAACAACAAAACTGAAGCGAAACACAAAGAAATCGTGGTAGCGAACAGTGCAACAGTACCAATTGAGTATATTGGCCAAGCGCAGCTAAACCTACCGAACGGTAAAACTGCAACACTAAAGGACGTGCAGTATGTGCCAAAATTGTGTGCAAATCTGTTATCCGTAAGCCAAATGGTGAAAAATGGCAATAAAGTGAATTTTAACGAAAACGGATGCAAGATTTTAAATCGCCATGGAATATTGGTTGCGACGGCATCGCTAGAAAACAACATGTTTAAATTAAATCATGTACGAATTGCCAGTTCGAGGTTCGTGAGTGATGCGGCCGAAAAAAACTCATTAAATTTGATCGCCTTCAAAACAAGTGAGTGTTCGCAAATTTGGCACCGCCGATTGGGACACGTCGGAATAGACAAGTTGAAAATTTTAAAGAAAAATTCAATACCCGAGATGAATTTTTCTGAGGCGGTTGTGTGTGAAACGTGCGTTAAAGGAAAGCAAACGAGACAAACGACCAGAAACGAAGGAAAGCGTGCGACACGCTTATTGGAATTAGTACATACAGACGTTTGCGGACCAATGTCGGTCAATTCTTTCGGCGGTGGTCGATTTTTCATTACCTTTTTGGATGATTTTTCAAAAAAATTGTTCGTGTTTATAAAAAAGCGGAAATCGGAAGCTTTCGAGTGTTTCATTCGATTTAAAAACTTTGTCGAACATCAGACCGGAATGCGGATTAAAACGATTCGTACGGACAATGGAGAAGAATACGTCAACAGTTCTTTCCGTCAGTTCTGTGTCCGAAGCGTGATTCAACATCAAACAACAGCCCCGTACACGCCAGAACAAAACGGAATGGCGGAGCGAATGAATCACACAATCGTTGAAAAGATGCGTTGTATGCTGATTGATGCTGATTTGCCGAAACAGTTTTGGGCCGAAGCCGTGAATACCGCAGCGTACATAATTAATCGAATTCCTTGTCGATCAATTGGATTCAAATCGCCGGAGGAGATCTGGTCAAACGGAGCACCGGATTTGAGTTTTTTGCGAATTTTCAGATGCAAAGCAATGACTCATGTGCCAAAACAAAAACGCAAGAAATTGGATGCAAAATCAACAAAATGCATATTCCTTGGTGTTTGTAGTGAATCGAAAGCGTTTCGATTGTATGACAAGCAAACGAAGAAAATCGTAATTAGCCGTGATGTGGTCTTCATCGAAGAGCCAAGTTCACAGGTAATTAATATCAACAAAGATAAAACTAATTCTTCTCAATTGCCGGTAGTAAGCGATTACAAAAACGATGATGAGGTTGAATGGAAAGTTGACAATGTCAATTCAGAGGGCGTGGAGAGAAAAGATGAATTATCCATTGTCAACGAAATCATCGCATCTAGTACAGACTCATCGAGCATTGGAAGCAGTGATTCACTCATCAATGGAACTGATAGTACATCAAACTACGTGCCAGATGAAGATCTAGAAATCCCAGATTATGTGCGCCGATCTGAACGAATTGCCAATCAGCAGATGTCACATTCAAATTTCAGCGCTGCAAAGTGCCTAGAAAGTGATCCAGAAACCGTCAGAGCTGCAATGTCGAGTCCGAATGCTGAATCGTGGAAATGCGCAATGAACGACGAAATTAAATCGTTGCGTGATAATCTAACGTGGAAATTGGTCAATTTGCCGAAAAATAAAAAAGCTATTCGATGCAAATGGGTGTTCAAAGCCAAACGAAATATTAGTGGTGAAGTGATTCGACACAAAGCGAGACTCGTTGTGAAAGGGTATTCGCAGAAGGAAGGTGTCGATTACGAAGAAACGTTTTCGCCAGTCGTAAAGTATACATCGATACGTTTCTTATTGGCAATGTCGGCGAAGTACGATTTGGATATTCAGCAGATGGACGCCGTTACTGCGTTTCTCAACGGTGATCTGAAGGAAGATATCTACATGAATCAACCGGAAGGGTTCGATGATGGTTCGAAACGTGTGTGCAAGTTAGAAAAATCATTGTATGGGCTGAAGCAGTCAAGTCGAATGTGGGACCAAAAGCTCAATGACGTGCTAATCAATTTTGGCTTGAAAAGGTCAGAGGCCGATCAGTGCATTCACCACTTAGCCAATGGTAAGAAGATGCTTATTGTTGCAATTTACGTTGACGACGTGCTGATTTTCTCAAATAATAACGAGCTTACACAACAGTTGAAGGATAAACTGAGACGAAATTTCAAGATGAAAGATTTGGGAAATGCATCGTCCGTACTTGGCATACGCATCACTCGAAACAGAACGGCCGGCACGATTGCGATTGATGAAGCACAATACATCAGGAGCATTTTGGAGTGCTTTGGCATGAGTGATTGCAATCCAGTCACAACCCCACTTGACTTGAATCAAACGGTATCGTGGAATATGTGCCCATCCAGTGAAAGAGAGAAGCGTGAAATGGAAAACGTGCCATATAAGCAAGCGATTGGCAGCCTTCTATTTTCGGCACAGATTTCCCGGCCAGATATCTGCTTTGCTGTGAATTTGCTGAGTCGCTACAGCACCAATACAGGGAAAGCACACTGGGCCGCGGTAAAACGTGTGTTTCGCTACCTTAAAGGAACTGTGGAAAGGAAACTCATTTACGACAATTCGTCGAAAGGAATTGCAGGATTTAGTGACGCTGACTGGGCAAGCGATTTAGACGAACGAAAGTCAACAACTGGCTACGTGTTTACTGCACAGGGTGCGGCAGTATCATGGTGTACGAAACGACAACCGACCATAGCGTTGTCAACCAGGGAAGCTGAATTCATGGCGATGGTCGCAAAAATTCAAGAGTCGATATGGTTGAAAAAACTTGAAACCGAACTTTTTATCGACTCACCGAAACAAATGGTCATACACTGCGATAACAAAAGTGCAATTCAGTTTGCATCGAATTTCACTTACTGTTCACGGACAAAGCACATCGAAATCAAATCGAAATTCATCCGTGAGAAAATCGAGAGCGGTCAAATCAAAATCAAATATTTGCAAACGAATGAAATGGTGGCAGACATTTTCACGAAAGCGGTTGTCAGCAATAAACAGGCAATGTTTAGTAAACTGTTAGGCTTAGTCTGAATTATTTTCACTGTATGCAAATATTTTCTCCATCAATTTAATTTATTCTGAATTTAATTGAATTACCTTATGCTTTAAAGGAATTCATAAGTTAGAGTTTGTATTTAGGGAAAGTGTTGGAATTAAATGCAAATTCTAACTAGCAGGTGTAAGCTACACCTTAACAAATATAGTTCACGCGTAGTGCACTTGGCGCTACGTTACTAAACTGTAACGAAGAAATGTCAAACAAAACGTGAATAAATACTTCTTCTTGTATCAGCAGCGAAACCAATCGGACGCATTTTCATTTCTCGTCCCACTGGCAATTTACCTCTGTCAACCAATAATTTTTCATTATT
This sequence comes from Oxycera nigricornis, assembly GCA_963942545.1. Lineage (NCBI taxonomy): Eukaryota > Metazoa > Arthropoda > Insecta > Diptera > Stratiomyidae > Oxycera > Oxycera nigricornis. The sequence continues at coordinate 66,397,445 of OZ012662.1, forward strand.
CTATCCCTGCCAATGATATCAACAGCGTTGTGCTTACCGCGTGAAAAACTTGACTGTTTCTTTTTGCTATATTGCCTTGCTTCACCTGTCATCTGATCTTTTCCGGATTTCCGGTCAGTGTGGTAGTGTACTTAGCTAACATGCTGCCACAGTTTTCCATCCTAAGAAATTTCGAAGTGGTTCGCGTCCTGTTTGTAGAAGTTGGAATGTGCCCGATTGGTTGGCTGGTGGCTACTGGCTGGTGGTGTAAGATTAACCTTGCGGTTCTGGATCGGAGAGCTACTGTGTTGCTAATTCATTAGATAATGATGCTTTTGAGAGCTGTATTGTATATATTCGTGACAGCGCGTCAGCTGTTGTATTCTGTTTGTTTGATATTTAGGTGAGGTCTTTTGTAAATTGACTCATGAATCAAGCTGTTTTAACTGTTCTGGAGATGCCTTATCGGCAAGTTGATCAAACGCGAATGTGAGTGGTTTATGGTCCGTAAAAGTTGTCCCTCAATCAGCGACTGGAAATGTTTTATAACCTAATATACCCCAAATAGTTTGTGGTCGATAGTGCTGTATTTAGCTTCTACAATTTGAGTTTTGTTGAAAAATCCCATGGGCTGCCAAAAATTATGTTACTTCTCCTTTGCTCTAGTCACGTTTCTACAGCTGTATTCGAAGCAACAGAACGTAGCACACATTTGGACCCTTCTTTGGGATGCTTTGATGCTGATGATGATTTGCTATCTATTTGATTGAACGTCGATCGTTCTTCTTTTGAATTTCGTAAATATTCGTTCAAAAAAGCTTGGTCGTATATGGTATTTCTCATAAATCGCCTGTAAAAATTTATCATTTCTAAGAAACAACGTGGTTTGCAGGCCATCTTCGGCTTTTAGTATTCGGCGACCATGCATAAATGTTTCAAAAGTTCGTCTTGATTCGTTAACGCCCTATACGGTAGTGTATATAGCACGATATAAAAAAGGTAGTCCTCTGAGTATTCATCAATCGTTACATGGTCTTTGTCGCATTCCTCAGCTCGAATGTCAAAACACTGAATAGTAACAGTCCAGTAGTCACGGCCATTTTATTTATTTATTTATTTATTTCGGCAAAGCAAGGCAATCACAGTCAACATATAAAAATTACAACAATATACTTAACCCTAAAATACGTGCTACATTCAACGTTAATTTATACTGTTGTTTGCACGTCACAATTTAGGGATGGATAATGGAAGGGCTTTAGAAATGCTGGATTTAAAATTGAACTTGGAGATGGTAGGGGAGTAGTGTTTGCTCAAAGTGTTAAAGATTTTACAGCACCTATTAACTGGTTCATTATCTGCATACCTAGTAAGATGCTGATATTCAGTTTGTAAACGTGTATTACGCGTACTTCTTACAGACACATTAAGCTTTATTTTATTCGTCAAATACTCCACTTTAATGTGGCCCCTAATAACGTCAAAGGCGAAACAAGAGGACAACACTGTTCTTCTGGTTTTAAGAGTCGACAAATTCAGAAGCTCCAATCTAACTTCATAAGGAGGCAAGATTTGATAGTCATCAGGGCTATAAAGGTCTCTGAGAGCAAACAACAAGAATTGTTTTTGGACAGATTCTATTCTCGTATCATGAACACCGAAATATGGGATCCATACATTGCAGGCATATTCAAGTATTGGGCGAACCAGTGAGGTAAATAATGATTTAGTTATCCACAGATTTTTAAACTCTGGCTCGTCTTTTAATAAAGCCAAGCTGTTTATGAGCTTTGGAGAGAATAGTATCGTAGTGCAAATTGAAGCATAGAACAATTTTGAGGGTTTATAGAGGTCTGGTTGAGCACTTACAGCAAATACAAAATTGAAAATACTTTACCATCAGCTGCTACCTGCGTGGAATTTTAGATATGTGGCACGAGATATTGGTCTAGGATTGTTAATGCATTATGTTTGCAATAGCACCAGGTCTCCATTGACCGTTTTTCTCACTTGACGAGCATATGTAGAGGATTTGGCGCCCTGATTGTTCGCAGGTTGTTGAAACTGTTTTTTTTCGCTTCGGGTTTTTTTGGATTCAACTGTACGGGCTAGGCTCTCAGCGGTGGTACTATCCTTTTAATAAAGAAATGCATGTCGCAAATTTGCTTGAGATGTGCCCAAGACTGTACATATTTAAACTTGACGAGAATATTTGTAAACCTGGATACGATTTGAGGCGCTTTGGAGTTTACGTTCGTATTTGTGATGGATTCAATTAGCGTTTAATTTCATCTAAGCTCTATGATTTTGTTACAACTTACTCAAGATTTTTAACTGCATTTCACCCACGAAAAACGCCTATTTCTATTTTTCTTTAGGTTTAAATCGAGTTTTAGTTCCGTTTTGCCGAATATTTTTATGCGGGACCCATCAGCGGTGCGTAACGGGTCTATTGTAACGTAACTAATATTCTTTGTATCTTATCGTAGAACTATTGTCCATCACTACCATCGGTTCATGTACGTAGTATCATGAACTGTACCAATTCACGACACGAATTTTAGTTTTAGACTGTTAGATACAGAGTTTACGACACTTTCCAGCTTAACCGTCGAATTTCGTGAGAAAATAGCACTGTGCTGTTGTGTTGCCATCCTTTTTCAAAAAGGTGTCAACACAATGGTTATCCGCTAGAGCACATACTTTTTGAAACTTGTATCTTATCGGCAACGAAAAGAATTTGCTGAGTCGTGTTGCACTGGGCTCTTCGAATACAGCAATGAACCGGACACGAATTATAGAGTACTTTTCATTAAACCGGAAAGTGTTCTATTTATTTATTTAACAAATTTATTTATTTATTTAATATCAGCACATTTAACAGAAAACTCCAATTATAAAATGTGGCAAAATAAAATACAGAGTGTATGGATGAAATAGGTACTTAATTTAACAAAATATTATTTAAAATTCGCTTGTAAGCTACGAGACTGGAGGGAAAAGGTCCACGCTTGAGTCGATCATGAGTCCTCGGTAAACAGAGTAGAGGAGAATTAAAATAGACAGTCCGAGCGAAAGGCAAAACAAATATATTGGTTGATCGTGAGTGTCTAGTGGATTGACGCAAGGAAATTAGATTATCGATGTTCACATCTATATAATTATGACACAGCTTGAAAAGAAAGCATTGATCAAGGTATGTCCTCCTCGATGCTGAAGATGGTATCTTAAATAGTGAAAGGCGTTCTTCATAGGACATATAAGGTATTTTAAATTTAAAAAGGAGTAAGCGGGTAAATTTTTGCTGGACAGATTCCACAAGGTAAATATGGGACTCAAAATAAGGGGACCAAATTTGGGAGGCATATTCCAGGATAGCACGAACGACACTCATAAACAAATGGACTGCAGAATGAGGGTTAACAAACATAAGGGAATGTCTCAATACAAATCCCGATAGCTTTGAGGCTCTGGCAACTATGTTATGAATGTGAGCATCAAACCTTAGTTTAGGGTCGAAGGTGACACCTAGATCTTTTACTTGATCAACATTTCTTAGAGGGACGAAAACAATAGAATACGCAAAGAAGACGGGTAAGAACTTAAGAGTGAAGGTCAATGAATTGCACTTCGGAATGTTAAGGGAGAGAGAATTTGCTTGACACCAACAACTCAGTGAGTTTAGATCACATTGAAGAACTTTACAGTCTTCAAGCGTTCGAATCACTCTGAAAATCTTGAGGTCGTCAGCATAAAGAAGACAAGAAGACTTAAATATTGAAGGAAGATCATTTACATAGAGAATAAAAAGGAGAGGACCAAGAATTGATCCTTGAGGAACACCTGACCGAGGATAAAAGGGAACAGAGCGTGAACCCAAAATAGAAACATGGGAAACCCTTGACGATAAATAGGAAAGCAGCAACGAAAGGAGGGGATCTGAGACACCAAAACTCACAAGCTTGCGATATAGTATGAGATGATCAATAGTGTCGAAAGCCTTAGAAAAATCGGTGTAAATGCAGTCAACTTGTAAGTGATTATCCAGCGAAACAGATATGGTGTTGGAAAGCTCAAGTAAATTTGAAGTAGTGGAACGATTAGGAAGGAAACCATGCTGCTCAGGTACAATAAGATGCCCTAAGGTAGAATAGAGATGAGTGTGAATTATACGCTCCAGGATTTTAGGGAAGGCAGATAAGAGAGAAATGGGACGATAGTTCGAAACGGAAGAAGGGTCACCAGATTTGAAAATTGGGATGATGTTGGCTATTCCCCAACACTGAGGAAAAACACCAGAGGATAAGCTCAAATTAAAAATGAAAGAAAGGGGAGTACTTAGGGAAGAGGATAAGGATTTAATGAACAAATTAGGAATGCCATCTGGACCTGGACCAACATTAGGGTCCAAGGTTTCAATAACAGCGTTTACCAGGAAAGGGTCAATAAGCATAGATGATGTCACAGGATTTTGAGAATTTAAGTCGGGAATGGAGTACGATGGCGAACTAGATGAAAAAGTTGAAAAAAAGTAAGAAGCAATAAGGTTATTGATATCAACAGCCGAAGAGGCAGAGTTATTGCCCCAGTGCATTGCATTAGGGATAGATGAGGAAGACCTAAGGGATCTTACATACGACCAGAATTGCTTCGGGTGGTTTGCGAGGAGAGAGGATTCAATGGAAGTGTGGTAAGTGCGAATAGCATGTTGTATTTTCTGCTTAGCAGAAGAACGAAGCTTACGAAAAGTGGATTGCGTTTCAGGGGAGTCACAAGCCATCATCTTTCTACGGGCCCGGTCTTTCAGTTTGATAGCATCTCGAACCGATTTAGTGAGCCAAGGAGGATCAGTTTTTTTGGAAGGATGGCGAAGAGGAGTAAAGAGGGGGATAAGAACAGACACGATTTGATAAAATTTGGCTACAGCCTCATCACAATTTAAATTAGAAAAAAGTTCAGCCCAGTTCAGAGTGGATAGTTCACGAGATAAAGATGTGTAGTCAGTTTTAAGGAAATTGTAAGTTGGAGGAAAACGAAAGCTATGGGGTCGAGTGATAGGTAATGTAAGCTCAATATTGAGTGGGGGATGATGAAGATCAATAGGAACATAAGGAAATTCGGAAGGCGACACGGTAACAAGATGCTGAGGCAAATTGGTTAAAATAAGGTCAAGTAAACGACCGTTTACATTAGGTGTTGAATTATATTGGAAGAGAGAAAAATGAGAAAGAAAGGATGAAAATAGTATAGAGAGTGTGTTTGAAGTTTTGGGATTAGAAGTCGGACTAGATGGCCATTCAACTGACGGGCAGTTGAAGTCACCACAGATGATGAGATTGGTAAACCGATTAAGAGAAAATCAGTAGAATGAGAACTCGTCGAAAAACTTTTCAAAAACAGAACAAGGGGAATCACAAGGGATATAGACAGCGCAGACTAACATATCCGAATGCGGAGAAGTTGCCACTTTCACAAGGATACACTCGATAGTATGAGAAGGACAAAATTGAAGGCACTGAGACGATACACTTGCCGAATGTCTGCTCCAGCGGGCGATTTTCGCGCTGTCATGAGCACCGACGTTGTGAAATTTCGAGGCGTCTTTTGTGACACTGACAATGAAAGAGTCGATTCCACGATTGTATACCAAAGTGCCGAAAATGCATTTTCGAAATGTTCGTTGTAATACACCTTTATGATTCTTTCTCTACAAATGATGTCAACAGCTTCGAATTTCTTCCAAGTAAAACTCGACGGTGTATTTTTGCGATATTGCTTTGCTTCACCTGCCCCTCTACCGTTTTGGCTTTCTTCTTCCAGTGTGCGGTGGAGAACTTACCTTACTTGCCAGCACAGCAACAGTAAAAATATATAGTTTTTTTAAAGATTGCGGAAAGAAAAAGTTCCCTGTTCAACAAAATCGTTGAAAATAAATTGTTGCAAGTAAAGACGACTAAGTATATATGTTTCAATTGGCACAGTCTGTATTGAACATGAAATATATACACGTTTTGAAATCAAAATATTAAATTTATTTTTTCATCGTTGGGCGGTGGAAATCTTCAAAAGATACCGATCAGCTCCTGCCTCTCGGCATGCCGGATTTCTACCGACTAAAACCACCTCCGTGTCCTTCAATCATTCTCTCCACCAAAAATTTGTAATTTTCCGTATTCAAAATTCTAGGACATAGTACTTCTCAGACGATAAGAATCGGTATAAGGGATAGTGCCAAATCTGTAAGTTTTAGTGTCCTTTTAGTTAGATTGATAGTTCAGACTATATGTTTATGAATTATTTACTGTTGATTACATGTTTGGTTTTGAGTTTAGTGGAGCTGATTGTCCTTGTGAATTACTTCGAAAGTTGGTCCTGAAGGTGATATTTTTTAGTGTCGTTTTAAATGAAGTTGTGTTCGCTATGTTTTTAATTTTGTCCGGTAGTGTATGGTAAAAGTTGTCTTCTTTCAACCCAACAGTTCTGGCAAATGCTTTTGCTATGTTATTCATGTTTCTCATTCTGTATGTGTTTTATCACTCAACTCTATCTAATTTCACAGCGGTATATTCATGAAGATGTAAGTTCTTTTGTTTGAATTTAGTTCTTTCCATGAAAATCATGCCTTCCAAATTCAATTCTTGGGCTGTTTTGTAAACTTCGCTCGTTGGAGTTGACATAGATAGCTTGTAAATGGTCTTATACGCCTTAGTTACTAATCTGGAGATAATCGGTCAACTTTAGAGGTTTGGCTCCAATTCAAGATGCCGTACGAAATTTTGGAAAGGAGATGCGCATACATAATTTGGATTTTTTTTTTCTTTGGAAGAAAGTAGAAGCGACGTAGAAGACCAATGAAGACAGCCAGTTTTTTCCTTAGATCATTTATGTGTGGAGTCCATGCTAGTTTCTCGTCTATTGAAAGTCCTAGATATTTTATTTGTTCTACTCTCTGGAGGCTTGTGTCATTGATTTTCACATGTGGTTGTATATCAGTCTCGTTCTTTTGTTTGAAAATAATACATATTGTTTTCCCCGCGTTTATTGAGATTGGGGATGTGTTTCGGGACAATGATGTCCGTATCGCAGGCAATTTTGTTACTATTTCATGACCTATTTGTGAGAAATGGTGATTAAGGCAGTTGGCGATTTCCTTCGGTTCACTGATCAGTTTGTTCGAGAAAGATAGTTTTTCGATATTGTGTGTCTTACTTTTTTCGCCATTAGAACACCATCAACTAGATTCCAGAACTGGCTATGGATTTATGGTATAATAGTGTTGCTTTACTTCTCTTATTATTTTATTACATTCGTTGTTCACTATTTTGTATTGTTTTTGTTTTGTAGGACTGTAAGGATTCTTATTTAGCAGCATATAAACTGCTGTTTTTTTCTTTGAGGCAGTCATAACTTCTTCAGTAATCCACGTCACATTCCTCATTACTGAAGTCCAAACTTCTTGACAAGTTCTGAAACTTGAACAGGTTGAGATCTTAAAATAAGTGACAGAACTTTCACCTTAGAGAAAACCACCAGAACAACTGCAAAATTGGAAACTCATAAAAAATTTCTATACATTTCTTTACTTATCAAGCCAGGTGAAAGATAGATCGTGATGCACAATCATACAGCAATTATCCATCTTCTTCCAATTATCCTGACTTCTTCGAGGGATATATTCTCTCAAGCAGCTTTCGCAGGGGACAAGTACCTCCTCAGTTAAGCCTATTGCCGTTAGCGGTAACACCAAAACAATAGCGAATAAGTTGGCCATCACTGTTGCTGAAATTTCTCCTCCAGATGTCCAAAACCAGCCAAACCTCTAAAACTCTTATAGGGATAACAGGTCTGCATGTAAAGTCCTGGTCCGAAAATCTTTAGTGAATGGCCAAAACCACAAAAGAAGCTCACAGAGCCTCTATTCAACAGCAAGAGCTAGCTCACAAAATATGCAGATCTAATAAGGAAACCACCTCGAATTAGCCGAGGACAAGACCGGTCATGTCCAAGCTTGCAATGGGCAGGACTTTTATTGTGGTGTCTCAAAAGAGCTTGGAGGGGGTTGTGTGCGCTGGATCCATCTCACCGTTAAATTCGAAGAGGGTTTGAATCGCCAGATGTACAAGCCGATGCTAGAGAAAAACTCAAACTCTCCCTCAATTTTTTATGAGCCGACTGAAACCAGGGGCCCGTAAAACTGATAGCCTGCACAGATCGACGCCCAGTGGATTCACACAATAAGGATATTGACAGATTGGGAGAAGTCCGGCTTTGAGGATGTCTCTAGGGAAGATATCCCGAGTCAGCCTCGGTACAGGGCATGGATACTGGCGAGTTCCATCCACACTGAAGGTACCTAAGTTAATCGAGCTCAGCAATGGACAGAGAAAGGTTTGCATAGTCCTCAATGTGAAGTCATTAAATCTATTGGAGTCTAGGGGCGGGTTGATAAGCTACAGTTTTTGGCTATCGCCTTGCGAGTATACATCAAGGACTTAAATGTAAAAGCCGCTCAACAACCAGTTAAATAAATTGTTATTGAGGTGACTGGAGAAGGCTCAGTACACCCAACCGTGGACCTTTCCGAATCAGACCTTCTCCACTACGGAGTTGGCTGGAAACTTTTTTCAATCTTTCGACTTAGTCAAGGAGGACGAAATGCTCTTCCCCGGGGTGATGAACAGTTAGGTGAGGATGTTGTCGATTGTGAAACAAGATGCGCCGACGTGGCCATTACTGCTCGGCCCATGTCATGTGCCTTATCTGCAACAGCTGCGAGCTCCTCCAGCGACTGATTCCTGAACAGCACAAGCATGTGTCGTGTCCGCTGTGGTAAGAAATCAAGCCATTTTATGTGCAGAACATCGTCACTGACCCGCATGCCAGCTAGAGAGTGCATGTGTTGCAGCAGCTGTGATGACCGTCCGTCCCCGAGCTCGACGCCAGTCAGAAGCTTATGCAGCTGGGCATCGGGAGAGTCCGTGAGACGAGAGACAGCTGCGAATTTGTCCAATTCTGGCGGTGCGCGTATAATTTCTGCTACCTCGACGATGGTGTCGTGATCCAGTGTGGAAACCATGAGGTGGTACTTGGTCGAGCCGCTTGTCACATTGTGCACTTGGAATTTCGACTCGACCTGGAAAAACCATAGCTCCGGGCCAGCTCACCAAAACGACTGCAGCCTTCATTGACCGATGACGTTCACCTCGTGAGCCGGCAGCTGCTGGAGCATCTCCAAGGGCGGCTGGCTTTGAGTCAGAGGCGGTCGGCTCTGATTGCCCGCTTGCTGGCTGTCCGCTGGCGTTGGCCGCTCCATATTGCGATGCAGAGGGCCGCGTGCATTGTCATCGTCGTCCCGTCCGAGTACTATGTCGACAGGCGGCATGAGGCTACTTCGCTAGGGGGCTGCTGTGTCGGCTGTCGTGTATGCGCTGCGGTCGGCAGAACGGCGGCGGGCCTGCACAGCAGTCGACAAGATTGATGTGCGAAGTTGCCGGGTTTCGTCTGTACAGTCACTTGAGGGCAAAGATGGTGTCGTGGAATGTAGCCATGCGTAGGAAAACCGCACACTGCATTTCCGACGAACCCGCACGCGTTCGTAAAGAAGTCGGTCACCAAAAGGGCAAGATTGGTCACGTCCAACCCTGTTAAAGACAGGAGTTTAAGCGAAGCGGTCAAGGACAGCCTGGTATGGGCTGTCGTCGACAGGAGTAGCAGCGATGGATCTCACTATCAAACTGGAACATAGTAGAATTCGCTCTTCTTCGGGTGTACAAACCCATTCTATAGGCAAATCCAGGCGCTCCGCCAAGTTGTCGTGACGCTGGTTAGTACCAGGGTCATGTCAAGCTGATAGCCTGCACGGATCAACGTTCAGCGGATCTGTACAAGCAGGTTATTGATAGATTGGGAGAAGTCTGCCCCGGAGCAAAGGTTGAAGCTGTCTTCAGAGAAGACATCCCAAATGGGCCTAGGTCCAGGGCATGGATACCAGCAGAGCCATCCACACCGGTAGAAATTGTTGAGCTGATTAAGCTAAGCAATGCTGACCTACCGGTGGACAATTGGAAGGTAGCTAAGGTAGGGGAGCCTAGCAGTGGGCAACGAGAGGCTCTTATAATCCTCAATGAGGAGTCGCTAACTCCTTTGGAGTCTAAGGGTGGAGGGATAAGCTACGGTTTCCAGGCTATCACCCTGCGAGTATACTGGCAGGACGATACTGGAAAAGCAGTACGACAACCAAGCAAAAAGAGTGGGGGCGAGGTGACTGGGGTAGCTTCAGCAGACCCGACCGCGGACCACTCCGAATCAGATCTTCTTCCGAAGACGGAAGAAGCACCACCTCCATGGCGGAGTTGGCTGGGGACTTTCTCCAATCCGTTGACTTGGTTGAGAAGGAGATGATTTCCTCATCTGACGAGGAGGCGGACAAAACCTTGTGTCGTGATGCTGAAGTTTCTCCAAATAAACCTCCATCACTGTAAGGTGGCATCTGCCATACTGCTCCTCCACCTGTCCCAAAAAGGAAAGGAGCTAACAATGGCCCAGGAACTTTGGGTTGTAGGAAACCGGTATTGAGGGCTCAACATGAAGGGATACAAGACAGTATCCATCAATTCAAAAGGTAAACCGAGAGCTTGCATAATCATAAAAGAACGCTTGAAGATTTTAACCTTGCATGATTTCAGTGACCAGGACACCATTGCCATAGCAGTGCAAAGGTAGTCCAAATCTTTTTGGGCTGTCTACTGCTATGTGTTGCACGATGTTTTGTCACCTCCAACTGGCCTGCAATGGATCACAAGAGAATCCACTGCAAGAGGCATCCCTATGATAGTCCGGCCGGTCTGACAAATCCAACTTTTATTTAAAAAAAGGAGAATGGATTGATTCAAATACCAATTAGTATTCGAGTCTACCCTTGAAAGTAGACCTCCAAAGATTGAAGACATAGGTGGTCTTGAGGAAGCCGTTGGGCCCCTTACATCCGCCTTCAATGAAGCAGGAAGATCTGCATGTAGTCCAACGAAGCCTAGGGGGGAAGTATAACCCCCCTTTTGGAATAGTGACATTGCGGAGCTGCGAAAAGAATGTAGGAGGTCCTTTAATCAGGCTAAAGAATCCAATGACTGGTCCTTTTTTAAACTCAAACTGAAGGAGTTTGAATGCTTCGTCAGAAAGGCTCTTGGAAAAGTTTCTGTGCAGAAATAGAAAACTCCAAGGATGTCGGTCATCTGAGGAAAGTCATGAGGAGCTGTCCCTCATTTTTAGGGACTGTCAAAAACGCAAATGGAGTCTGGATGAAGTCCAGCTCCAAAACGTTGTCCGTTCTCGCGGATACGCACTTCCCGGGTAGTGAGGTTGTGGCTGACAAAACAGATTCACACATGCTCCCGGGCTGTCTTTCAACCAATGTGCCTGTAAATGACAGGCTCTTACGCAGGGCAATCAGTGCATTTCAACCTTTTAAATCTCCTGGCATGGACAATATCTCAACTGTTGAGATCCAGCATGGAATCAATACGGCACTGCCATGGCTTAATGCCATTTCCAATGCATGCTTACGGATGGCTTATATTCCACAGCGGTGAAAAAAATCTTAAGTAGTCTTCATACATAAAGCGGGCAAGGCATCCCAATCCTCACCTTAGGACTATAGACCTATCAGCCTAACCTCTTTTCTGCTGAAAACTCTGAAACGGCTGATAGAGATTCATTTGTGAGATACTCTGAAACCACTCTCTTATGCGCAGCACGCATATACAAAAAGGAGATCGGTTGAAACAGCTCTCCACTCGCTCACCAGCTACATCGAAAAATCACTAAGCGTCAAAGAATATACGCAAGCGGTTTTTCTAGATATTGAAGGGGCTTTCAATAATGTCAGCCCTAAGGCTATTGGAAAAGCACTTGAGAAAGGCAATGTCGATGACAACCTGATAGGGTTTATCGGTCAACTGCTTGGCAGCAGGTACATCAACTTGACGCTCTTAAGAAGGAGGGTTCGCAGAGGCACACCACAAGGTGGGGTGCTATCACCACTTCTATGCTGCAAAGTCGTAGCTTATGCCGACGATGTTGCAATAGCAATATCGGAAAATTTGTTAACATCCTATTTAAAAGACTAACCTTTGCCCTGGGTATTCTTACCCAGGGGGCAAAGAGTGCGGTCTAAAGATTAATCCACCGAAAACGGATTTCGTGTACAAGAAGGCAATAAATTGCACAATTTCTTCTGCCTCAGTATGAGGCTTATCTCATCGAGTTTGGGTGGGAGAAATCGTGCCATTTTTTGCCTTCTTGTACACAAATTGCGTTTCACCAAGTTAAGTATTTGGGTCTAATTCTGGACTCCAAGCTCGCGTGGAAAGCGAAGATAGAAGAAAGAGCGCGCAAAGCGACATGCGCAATCTACTGCTGCAAAAGAGCCATTGGGAAAAAGTGGCGATTGAAACCCAAAATTGTAGCATGGCTCTATACGGCGAAAGTGGAACCAATCCTTCTGTATGACGCAGTTATGTGGTGGCCAGCTATGGCGAAGTCATCAAATGAAAAGCTACTAAACAAGGTCGGAAGGATTGAAGCTATTGCAATTACCACGGCTCTACGCACCACCCCGACAAAGGCATTCTTCATGCTATTAAATTTACTCCCAACTGAGTTACTCACGAGACAGCAGGCAATGTGCTTGCGGTTTGGTTGAAAGTTCAACGTGACTGGCATGCTGGAAACAATGGCCACACCAAAATACTACGGAGGGATGGACCAACGCCAGGGGAACTAGACCTTGCGCTCCCGATTCCCTGCTTTCATCATAGTTTCAGGTCAGTCATCCTAAGCAGGGATGACAGGGCAATAGAAAGGGGTGGGATGCGGGAATCGGTCGACATCTACACTGATGGATCAAAAATGGATGGAAAAGTTGGCTGTGGCGTTTTTTCTCAGGCAGAGGTCATTGCGATTTACAAGGCAGTAGGCTGGCTGAGAAACCAAAAAATTTCCATAAAAAATCTAAACACTTTCTCTGACAGTAAAGCTGCTATCCAATCACTATCCAGCGTGCGTAGCTCATCCAAAATTGCAATGAAATGCCGCTCATAACTAAACATGATATCGCTTCATTGTGAAGTGATTCTTTGCTGAGTACCGTTGCATAGTGATATACCGCGAAATTTCGAAGCAGATGCCCTAGCACGAGCTGGCACTGAGCTTCAAAAGTATATACTTACACCCCAAGTCGGCCAACCTTTAGCTTCCATAAAGCTAGGATTCAAGTAATATAACATGAAGGCTGCAAATAGGTCCTGGCTACTTGAAGAAACCTATAGGACAACCAGGCAAACTTGGCACCCACTGTGCTCTAAATGCACCAAGTGGCTTCTAAACACGAGCCGCGAAACCTTGAGCTCCATCGTATCCGTAATGACGGGGCACTGTCTCATTGTCAGACACGCAGAAAGATTGGGTGTTCCTTTCAAAGATTTCTGTCGAAATTGCAGATCGGAAGATGAGAGTAGTATGGATATGGCGGTTGAAGCACTTTTTTCCCACGGTCCCCATTTTTTCCCACGGGTATCGGATTACCGCCCCACGGGTATCGAATTACCGCCCCCGCATGACGTCACCTGTTATCGCTTCCGGTGGCGCCATTTCTTATCGCTGTCTGGGGCGCCATTTCTTATCGCTGACTGGGACGCCATTTCTTATCGCTGTCTGGGGCGCCATTTCTTATCGCTGTCTGGGGCCCCATTTCTTATCGCTGTCTGGGGCGCCATTTCTTATCGCTGTCGGGGTGTTTCCCACGGGCAGGTGTTTCCCAACCGCGATGAGTCATGTTGATGAATAGGTGTGATAAGAAGTCAAGTTCAAGGTCGGTGTCAAGGTGTTTTCCCACGGCCAGGTGTTTACCAACCGCGATGAGTCATGCTGATGAATAGGTGTGATAAGAAGTCAAGGTCAAGGTCGGTGTCAAGGTGTTTTCCCACGGCCAGGTGTTTACCAACCGCGATGAGTCATGCTGATGAATAGGTGTGATAAGAAGTCAAGGTCAAGGTCGGTGTCAAGGTGTTCTCCCACGGCCAGGTGTTTACTGTTGAGACTGGTCATCGCATTTAATGCGCTCCATAACAAGTTAGTCATAAGCCAACCACTGTGACGTGAGCACGGGTGAATGCAATAAGCATAGAAATAAAGTTTATTTTCGTTCCACAAATAAAGACCTCTTTCCTTTCGAAACCACTCATATGCCTTAACAGGTTATGGGCCCAGGCAACGTAGCCATTGTGAAAGTAGTTTTGCTGGGAAGGAATAAGTGTGAAAATATCGCGATCGTGAAAACGTGGGAAGTAAAAGTGTTCGAGCTTGTGACTCAAGGCGGCCATCTTCGCGTGCGAGCAAGGCACGCAGGCGCGACATCAGTGGACAAATAAACAGTAATAACGGGACGCGGAATCAAAGCCAGTTGATTCTCTGGGATTGGAGAAGAGCGAATTAGCGAGAATTTACGTCAACGAGTTTCGTGTCGTATCGCGCGCGTAAGAATACGCGCAGTGTTCGTTTCTTTTTTGGTCTTCAGTGTGCAAGTGATCAGAGTCTCGTTGGTACATAAAAAAAAATGTCGGCTGACGCGTTGGTACGATCGGTCAAGCGGTTCGACGGGAGAAACTTCCAAGCGTGGAAATTTCAAATATCAGCAGTGCTGATGGCGAACGAAATATTTGACGTGGTCGACGGTACAAGAACGATACCAGTGAACCAGGATGGTGAAAATGCCGCACAAACGAAATTGTGGATAAAAGACAATGCCAAAGCGACGGCGATCATCGCGTCTGCTATGGAAGACGAACAAGTTGTGAGTGTGCTAGTGTGTGTTACCGCTAAAGAAATGTGGGACAAGCTTATCGCAGTGCACGAACAGAAATCGGTATCGAACGTCGGCGCGTTAACACAAAGGTTCTATACCTATATGATGGGTCCTACAGACACGGCCGTGCAGCACGTGAGTACGGTACAAAACATGGCGCGACAGTTGATAGATCTCGGCGAAAGAATTTCCGACGCAGCAGTGATTGCGAAAATTATGTCGAGTTTAACGTCGAAGTTCAACGTTTTCAGAACAGCGTGGGATAGCGTGGACCCGGCGCGTCAGACAGTCGCGTATTTGTTAGAAAGACTAATAAGGGAAGATTCGAACAAAAGTGAGTGTGGTGACACAACGAGTGCGTTAGCGGTTACTAAGCATAGTAGTTCGAAATACGGTGCGCATTCAAAGGACAAAGACATGAAAAAGAAAAAGTCGAAAAAGAATATCGAGTGTTTTCGGTGCCAGGAAATGGGACACTACGCGAGTCAGTGCAAGAAGCGGAAAAATGATGGCAACAGAAACGACAAGAATCAAGGTCAGTCGAGCCGTGGTTGCGTGTTCGTAGTTCAGTCGCAGAAAGAAAGCGCGAGAGCATTAGTAGTGGGCGAACGAAAACATCAGCCGACAGCCGAGCAGTATAAGCAGTTGCGGGACGCAGATAAAGTGGATGTCTGGATTACCGACAGCGGAGCGTCGGAGCACGTCACATCTCGTCGCGACTGGATTGAGGAGCTACGGCCGGTAATAGGGGAAACTGTCATGTTGGGTGATGACGGTGTATGTGATGTGGTAGGCGTCGGGAGAGTCCGTATCGAGAAACTCGTCAATGGAGAATGGGAAAGCGGTATCATCGAGAATGTCCTACTCGTACCTTGTGTTACACGAAACCTATTTTCCGTCGGTGCCTGCACGAACAAAGGATTCAAAGTAGAATTCGAAAAAGAAATAGTAGAAATAAAGCGAGGCGGTAAAGTTGAGGCAACCGGAACCAAACAGGACAACGGGTTGTACAGAATGTATTTCCGAAGACCGAAGCAGAATCGAGAAGTCAACGTAACAGCCCTGAACTTTAAAATGTGGCACGAGCGACTCGGCCATATACACAAGCGGGCACTCATCGAGTTGGTCAATCGAAAGCTTGTGAAGGGGGTAACCCTGAAGAACACGGAAGATTTCTTCTGCGAAGCTTGCCAGTATGGCAAATTACATAAACTTCCGTTCCAGAGAGAGGTCAAGAAGACGGCGAGCAATCCCGGAGAGATCATCCACAGTGACGTGTGTGGACCAATGTCGGTGCAGTCGTTAGGAGGAGCAAAGTACTATGTGCTTTTCAAGGACGACGCGACAAATTATCGAGTCGTATATTTTATTCATCACAAGTCGGACGTTTTTGAGAAATTCAAGGAGTTCGAGCGCCTTGTAAACAATAAATTTGGGCGCACAATGAAAACGTTACGAACGGACAACGGTACCGAGTACTGCAACCAGAAGATGAGCGAATACATGAAGAAAAGAGGAATAACTCTGGAGACCACAGCACCATATACTCCGGAACAGAACGGGAAGTCGGAGCGAGACAATCGCACAATAGTGGAAGCAGCGAGAACGATGCTACAAGCGAGAAAGCTGCCAGCATATCTTTGGGCGGAAGCAACTGCTACAGCGGTTTACACGCTTAACAGGACCGGGCAGTCAAGGAAGAGCGGAAGTTGTACGCCGTATGAATTGTGGACGAGGAAGAAGCCTGATCTTTCCCACATGAGAATCTTTGGCTCCGACGCCTATGTATACGTGCCGAAACAGAAGCTCACAAAATTCGATCCTCGAGCGAAAAAGTTGATCTTCGTGGGATACGACAGCGAGTCATCGAATTACAGGTGCTATGATCATGTTACAAAAGTTGTGACTATTTCTAGGCATGTAGCGTTCAATGAACGAAAGAGCGAGGTGGAATCGGAGGTACCAGTGTCCGAGGTCGAACTCACACTACCGATGCAGAGCGAAATCAATAAAGATGCATTCCAAGATGCAGAAGACGATACCGAGGCTATCGTCATAAACGCAGGAGTCGACTTTGTAGACGCCGACAACGCGGCAACTGGACAAGCAACGAACAGGGTTGAAAACGTTCGACAGCAACAAGAGCAAGAAACTTCGGCACCGATGGTGCTGCGCAATCGAGCGACGATCAACCAACCAAAGAGATATGGGCTGTATCTCGTGGAACACATTATTCCAACGACATATCAAGAAGCTGTATCAGGTCCAGAGGCTACTCAATGGGCGGAAGCCATCAAGGACGAGCTCGATGCACATCATAAGAACGGGACTTGGGAGATAGTGTCAAAAATCCCAGGTGAAAAAAACATAGATTCCAAGTGGGTCTTCAAAGTTCTACGTGACACGAAAGGAAGCGTGGTCAGATTCAAGGCACGATTATGCGCCAGAGGATTCATGCAGCGAGAAGGTGTGGACTATTCGGAGACTTTCTCACCGGTTGTGAGGTACGACTCCCTTCGAGTACTCCTAGCGATCATCACTGAAGAAAATCTCGAAGCAGTACAGTTTGATGTTCGAACTGCTTTTCTCCATGGACTTCTGGACGAGAATGTTAGGATGAAAATACCAACAGGACTTGAAGTCAACGAAGATCGAGAGAATGTGGTGTGTCTTCTCAAGAAGGCATTGTATGGACTCAAACAGTCACCGCGATGCTGGAATGTGAAAATCGCGAGTGTTCTAAAACGTTTCAATCTAATTGAAACAAATTCGGACAAATGTGTGTATGTCGGCATCTACGACGATGTTAAAGTGTATCTCGCGCTATTCGTTGACGACGGGATAATTGCAGCTAAGTCTGCTGATGTAATCGAGAATATTGTCGGCAAGTTAAGCAAAGAATTTGAGATAACTATCGGTGATTGCAGTACCTTCGTCGGTATGCAAATAAGTCGAGATCGTGAGTCAAGGTCGATGTTTGTACATCAAGAGCTCTACGCAAAGAAAATTATCGAGAGATTCGGAATGAGTCGAGCAAAAGGGGTTTCCGTACCGGCGGATCCTCATACTATTTTGTATCCGGCAGAGTCAGAAGAGGCAGAAAGGCAAGTAGTGCCATATCGCGAGGCAGTAGGATCACTGATGTTTCTTGCCGTAGTAACACGCCCAGATATTGCATACGCGGTGAATTCGGTCAGCAAATTTCTGAACAATCATAACGATAGTCATTGGCGAGCAGTGAAACGCATCATTGGATATCTGATAGAGACAACAAATATGGGAATTGAATTCCGAGCATCGGAGTCGGGTGTCGAAATTGTGGGATACTCAGACGCAGATTTCGCGAGCGATATTGCCACCAGAAGGTCGACGACAGGTTACGCGTTTTGTATGTCAAACGGAATTGTAACTTGGTCATCTCAGCGACAAAAACTCGTGTCAATGAGTACGACGGAATCGGAATACATAGCAGCGTCTACAGCGACGAAAGAGGCCGTGTGGCTTCGCGCATTGTTATGCGAACTTGGGTTTTTGTCAGATAAACCGATGAAACTGTACGTCGACAATCAAAGCGCAATTCGTTTAATTCACAATCCAGAATTTCATAAGCGCACGAAACATATTGACGTGAAATTTCACTATATACGCGAGAAAGTCGAGAATGGTGAAATAAATGTAACCTTTGTGCCTACCGAAGCCCAGTTGGCGGATATATTCACCAAAGCGTCTCCAAAACGCAGATTTGTCGAATTACGCACCAAGCTGGGAATGTGCATAAAACGCTCCGACGGCGGAAGTGTTGAGACTGGTCATCGCATTTAATGCGCTCCATAACAAGTTAGTCATAAGCCAACCACTGTGACGTGAGCACGGGTGAATGCAATAAGCATAGAAATAAAGTTTATTTTCGTTCCACAAATAAAGACCTCTTTCCTTTCGAAACCACTCATATGCCTTAACATTTACCAACCGCGATGAGTCATGCTGACGAATAGGTGTGATAAGAAGTCAAGGTCAAAGTTCAAGGTCAAAGGTCAAGGGTCAAATTCTTATCGCTGTCGGGGTGTTTCCCACGGATGACGCCATTTCTTATCGCTGTCTGGGGCGCCATTTCTTATCGGTGTTTTCCCACGGCCAGGTGTTTACCAACCGCGATGAGTCATGCTGATGAATAGGTGTGATAAGAAGTCAAAGTCAAAGTTCAAGGTCAAAGGTCAAGGGTCAAAGGTCAAGGGTCAAAGGTCAAGGGTCAAAGGTCAAAGGTCAAATGTCAAACGTCAAAGGTCAAGGGTCAAAATTCAAGGTCAAAGGAGTTTTCCCAACCGCGGTGACAGTCATATCCCAGGAAACACCTATGACATCATCTTCAATTTCGCAACAACACGCAATATTCTGATTTCGCAACAAAATGCAATATTCTGAGTCATATCTCAATTCTGAGTCATATCCCAGGAAACACCTATGACATCATCTTCAATTTCGCAACAACACGCAATATTCTGATTTCGCAACAAAATGCAATATTCTGAGTCATATCTCAATTCTGAGTCATATCCCAGGAAACACCTATGACATCATCTTCAATTTCGCAACAACACGCAATATTCTGATTTCGCAACAAAATGCAATATTCTGAGTCATATCTCAATTCTGAGTCATATCTGAAACACATTAACCCAAATACCTAAACCTTGAATCATCTATATAAACATCCTGCACATAATATTCCCATAAACACAAAAATAATAACCATCCACTTGAAATCCAATAAGATCAAGTAAACTTCCCAGTTATATTCCACTACCAAAACAATTGGCCAATAAGCGTGCTTGCATTAATATTAAGAACCGCGACAGTTATTGTTTCAAATGGTGCATAATTTCCGCATTGTGTCCGATAGATCATAATTCAGAAAGAACGACATCATACCGAATTGATGACATTGCAGACAGCGTTATACATCTTCAAAACGGTATAGTGTTGAATTTTCGGGGACTCAAGTTTCCGCTACAGGTGCAAGATATTGACAAATTTGAGGAATTAAACTAATCAATCAGTGTTAATTTATTTGGATACGATGAAGAATTAAGAAAGGTTATCGGTCCATATCATATCACAAAGCAAGAAAAATCGCATCACATCAATCTGCTCCTGCTGCAATCCAACGAAGATTGTCATTATGTTTGGATTAAACATATTTCAAGGTATGTAATAGTGAATAGTGTGTGTGTGTGTATGTGTGTGTTTGGGATTTGTAAATTTTTTTTTTCTTCTTTAAAGGTTGATTCGCTATCAACAAACGCTACACAATTGTGCTATCTATGTTTGCAACAAATGCCTTCAATATTTTATTTCGAGCGAGAAACTGCAACTGCATAAAAACAGCTGTAGCAGAGGAGTCACGAAAATGGTGGAACCGGAGAAAGCAACGCTGCAGTACAAAAGCTATGGACGACAACTCGAGGTACCTTTTGTCATCTATACAGATTTTGAATGCCTTCTTCAGGACGTCGATACATGTGCACCCAATCCAACACTTTCATCAACGTCAACAATCCAAGAACATACCCCTTGTGCTTCCTCTTATTTCATCAAGTGTTCATTCGATTCAAAATTAGACAGAATCAGATTATACAAAGGCCCAGATTCACCCAAAGAATTCGTTGATTCCATTGTAAATGATGTAGAATGGTTTTATATAAATCATATCAAGAACCCAAAGTCAAGGGATGCTCTATCGTCGGAAGAAGAAAAGGTTCAAAGGGAATCGATTTTCTGTCACATTTGTAAAAAAGAGCTTGACAATTATAGAGTCCGAGACCATTGTCACTTTACTGGAAAATATATGGGCCCCGCTCATAGCGAATGCAATTTATTGTATCGAGTACCGAAATTCTTTCCAATATTATTTCACAACCTCTCAGGCTATGATTGTCATCTGTTTGTGAAAGAATTAGATAGCATTGATGGGGAAATATCTATTATACCCATTAATAAGGAATTATACGTTTCATTATCTAAACGAATTCAAGTCGATGAGTTTGAAACGATTGAGATTAGGTTCTTAGACTCAGCCAGATTCATGCAGAGTAGTTTGGATGCTCTAGTGAAAAACCTTTCTCCAGTAGATCTGAAAACCGTAAGATCAGTATATGAAGATGGGGAGAAATTTCAACTGCTTACAAGAAAGGGTGTATTTCCCTACGATTATATTAACTCGTGGGATCGATTGAATGAAGTTTGTTCACCACCTCGAGAAAGCTTTTACAATAAAATGACAAATAGCGAATGCAATGAGATTGACCATTGTAATGAATCATGCTGAAAATGTTTGGAAAGTTTTCAATTGCACAACGATTTGGAACTATTTGGAATTATATCTGAAGACAGATGTGCTGCTTCTGACAGACGTTTTCGAAAATTTCAGGAAAGTTTGTAAAAATATCTATGGACTTGACCCTTGCCAATACTATACAACTCCCGGTTTATCGTGGGATGCCATGCTCAAAATAACATCTGTTAAACTTGATCTTCTAACAGATATAAACATGCATCACTTCATACAACGAGGAATCAGAGGTGGTATTACTCAATGCTCACATCGTCACTCAAAAGCTAACAACAAATACTTGAAAGATTATAAAGAAGAGGATCCTTCTTCTGAATTCCAGTGGGTTGAAAATATAGATGAGGTTGATATTCTTTATATTGCAATAGACGCGGACATTGGCTACATATTGGAAGTTGATTTGGAGTATCCAACAACAAAGCACGATGAGCATAACGATTTACCTTTCTGTGCAGAAAATAAAAAAGCACCTGATTCGAAAACTGCGAAATTGATCACTGACTTAACTGAAAAGCAAAATTATGTGATTCACTATCGAAATCTGCAGCAATGCATTGCGAATGCGTTGAAATTGACCCGTGTTCATAGAGTTTTACAGTTTAAACAATCGAATTGGATCAAGCAGTACATAGACTTGAACACCCAATATCGCAAAGCCAGTAAAAATTTGTTTGAGAAAAACTTTTTCAAGCTTCTAAACAACGCAGTATATGGCAAAACGATGGAAAACGTAGATAAAAGGAAAGATGTGAAGATTGTGACGGATTGGGAAAGCCGAGGCAGACACTCAGGCGCACGAAATCTTATATCGAAGCCAAATTTTCATAGTGCAGCCGTTTTTACCCCCAATATGGCAGCTATTCAAATGGATAGAGTATTCACATGCTACAACAAACCGACTTACCTTGGTTTCACTGTGCTTGATCTATAAAAATTGAAAATGTATGATTTTCATGATCGTTTCATGAAGCCCAAATTAATGAGAAAATTATTCTCAACTATATGGATACGGATTCATTTATTTACACTATTCAAACCAATGACTTTTACAGTGATATTATACCGGATATAGACAATCACTTTGATACTTCTGAGTACCCCCCAAGATAACATATATAATATTCCGCTGAAAAATGGAAAAGTGTTGGGTATGATGAAAGACGAAAATAATGGAAAAGTCATGAAGGAGTTTTTAGGATAAAGAGCTAAAATGTATTCTTTAAGTATAGAAAATGGTGATACAATTAAAAAAGCAAAAGGTGTAAAGAAGCTTATTATGGATGGACTAAATTTAGATGATTATAGAGATTGCTTGTTTAGAAAAAAAAATATTTAGAGGTAGTGTGTACGTGTTTAGATCTAAGCTTCACAATTTATATACTGAATGTATAAATAAGGTTTCTTTAAGTTATTTAGATGATAAGCGATATATAAGGGAAGATGGGGGTTAGCACATATGCTTGGGGACATTATAATATTGTAATGGTTGTAGACTAGGAAGATTGAAAAAAATAAAATTGAATGAATTTAAAAAAAAAATTTTTTTCAAAGAAAAACAAGAACAAAGGAAATGATAAAAAATGAAAACAGTATAAATAGACTGAAGATATCAGTTTTATCCAAAAAAATACTAGTTTGTATATGTATCTCGTTAAAAACCTAAAATGACGACTTTAAGCAATACTAGGAAAACCTCAATAAACAACTCTCTAATCATTTAATTTGCTTACCATGCCCTTCACGAAAATCATTGCAACATATCTTGAAACCCACCTAAAATCCATCACTCAAAACATATTTGCAAATCAAATACAAACATTTCCTTCAAAACACTGATATTAGAAACCGCGTATAAGGAAAATACTGAACAGCCAATTCGGGCCCAACTCTTAAATCCGCAACTTCCTCATAAGCAAACGTATTTTTTTTCTCATGACTCACCATCAAGCACCGTTTTTTTTTTTCATATCATCACACTCAGATTAACCCAACTTCAATGGCCTTCAAATCCTCACATTAATAATCTTAAAACTAACCATATTGGCTCACACACACACACACACATACACACACAATATTATAACATCGCTTACCTCTACTAGTTTTCATCTTTTCCACAAATAAAATCAGAGTCCACATTTCCAGACATCACGTCACACTCGGAGTCTCCTCTTATTATAAACTCATCCAGCAGCTTAATTGTTATCCATGAAACACCGCTCGCAAATTTTTATCACTCTACTACTATACTGACCATAAACAATCCAACCTAAAATGACCTTCAAATTCTCTACATATTTACAAAATAAATTCATTAAATGTATAGATAAAACTATATCTCTTATCACATCATACAAATAATATTTCATTAAATACTAGAGAACCTCATTCAACAACTCGCTAATAGTTTAATTAGAATCTCTAGGAGCCTTAACTATTGATTCTGTATTGTTGGATCATCATCATCAATGGCGCACCAGCCCAAATCGAGCCTTGGCCTCCCGAAGACACTGCCTCCAACTGTCTCGGTCCAGCGACCGCGTCCTCCAATTAGCGAATCCCAGCAAGGATTCGCTGTCGTTGTCAACTGCATCCTCCCATCGTTTGCGTGGTTTTCCTGGTGGGCGGCTTCCTGTTGCTCGGCCTTTCATGGAGCGTTTGGGAATTCGCCCGTCATCCATACGCTCCACATGGCCAGCCCACTGAAGTCGTAGCAGTTTCGTCAGAATCGATACCGGTGGCTCGTCATAAAGAGCGTACAACTCATGGTTGTACCGGATTCGCCAGTCCGGTCCGTCCTTCACGGGCCCCAGAATACGTCTCAAAATGCGGCGTTCGAAGACGTCAATCCTTTTTTCTGAGGCTTGAGTCAAAGTCCATGTTTCACATCCGTAAATCAATACAGGACGGATGATCGTTTTATAGACGCGCAGCTTATTTTTTCGGTGCACTTTGTTATTTTTAATCACCGAGAGGACTGAAAAATATATTTTATTGGCTAGACCAATTCGCCGTTCAATTTCGTCCTTTTCATTCCCGTCTTTGGCGAGGTTGACACCAAGATAAATAAAAGAGTTAACGCTTTCCACACTGTAGTTAGTTATCGTCATGTTTTGTCTATTTGGCGTCTTTTTCCTTGACTGGGTCATATATTTGGTCTTGTTCACATTGACCCTTAGGCCGACTTGCCTAGCCGCTGACTCCAGCTCAGTAAACGCTTCTTTGGCACGAGATAGAGATCGGGCCATGATGTTGATGTCATCGGCGTACGCTACTATTTGAGTAGACTTAAAGAGTAGCGTTCCCGCATTGTCTACTTTAATCTTCCTGATGACATACTCTAGGGCCAAATTGAAGAGTATGGGGGCGAGGCCATCACCCTGTTTAAGACCTGAGCTGGTGTCGAAGCTTTGAGTCAGATCGCCTTGACATCTGACTTTAGATCGTGTGTCGGTCATCGTTAGTCTGGTCATTCGTATAAGTTTGCTAGGTATCCCAAAATCAAGCATTATTTTATATAGTATATTTCGATCTATACTATCGTATGCTTGTTGGAAGTCTACAAAGACCTGGTGCACGTCAATATTGTATTCCCAGCACTTTTCCAGCACCTGTTTTACTGAGAATAGTTGATCTATCGTCGACATACCGGATCTGAAACCGCCTTGGTATTCGCCAATTATTGTGGAAGTGTACTGTGTCAATCTTTTATTAATAATTTTGGTCAGGATCTTGTAGGACGTACACAGCAGTGAAATGCCTCTGTAGTTGTCACATCTAAGCTTATCTCCTTTCTTATGTATGGGACATATGATGGCCGTCCGCCAATCATCAGGTAATTTTTCATCGACCCATACCTTGGAGATGATCTGGTGGAGGCGGTGCGTTAGTATTGGTCCACCTTTTTGAAGGAGATCTGCTGGTAAATTGTCGATTCCGGGTGCTTTATTTGGTTTTTGCTGTTGTATGGCTGCTTGCACCTCTTCAATAGATGGTATTGACGAAGATGGACTGCATAGGTCAGCATCTTCAGGAATCGTTATTGGCAGGGATGTAGTTACTGATGGTGGATTTAGTAGCTCAGAAAAATATTCAGTCCACCTGTGATTGATGTCGTCTGGGTCGCTTAAAATATTACCCTGCTTGTCTCTACATAGGCTTGATTGCGGCTTGTAGCCTTGTCTAAGTCGCTTCAATGCTGCATAGGCGTCCCGTGTGTCGTTTCTGCACATATCGTCATTGATCTTCTGGATAGTCTGGTTGTTATATGTTCTACGCTTGCGTCTGACTATTTTTTTAGCTAACCGTCTTAGCTCGTCATATTTTTGCTTCTTGGCTCTTGTCGGTCTTTCAATGTATTGTAAATAGGCTTCTTTTTTACTTTTGAGAGCATCTTCACATTCTTTGTCGAACCAATCGTTTCTTTTCGACGTCGTTTGTCTTCCTACGGTTTCTTCCGCTATTGATGTTACGCCTTCTTTAAGCTGCGACCACATTTGTTCAAGCGATGTGTCCGTACCTGCCGGCGGTGTATTGACAAGGTAATTCGTCAGTTTCTCTTGATAATTTGCTGCTACTTTTTCGTTTTTCAGACACTCCACCTTGAACTTAGGAGTCCTGCTCTTTTTCTTGGTGGTGCATCTTGTTATGCGGCAGCGATATTTTGCCTTGACGAGATAGTGGTCTGAGCCGCAGTTAGCACCACGGTATGATCTAACGTCAAGCACACTTGTAGCAGCTCTTTTTTCGATGACGAAGTGATCGATCTGGTTGAAGGTTCGTCCATCGGGTGACATCCAAGTTTGTTTGTGGATGTCGCGGTGTTGAAAGTAGGTAGAGCTTATCACCATGTTTTTGCTGGTCGCAAAATCAACTAGTCGCTGACCATTGTTGTTGGTACTTTCATGGAGACTATGCCCTCCCGTTGTCCCTCTGTGAGTTTCTTCTCGTCCAACTTTAGCGTTAAAGTCCCCTAGTAGGATTTTGATATCATTTGAGGGTAGTGAATCGTATGTCCTTTCTAGGATGTTGTAGAATTCGTCTTTGACGATTTCTTCTTTCTCTTCAGTTGGAGCATGACAGTTGATTAGCCATACATTAAAGAACTTCATTTTCATACGGATCGCACATAATCGTTCATTCACCGGTTTGAAGTCAGTTATGAGATGTTTAAATGAAGATGCTACAACGAAGGCGACTCCAAATTCCTTGTTTCCGGTTGGTTTGCCGCTTGTGAATATTGAATGCGATCTTAAGTCACTTATTTCATTGCCAAGCCATTTCGTTTCTTGGACCGCCAGGATGTTAATATTGTATGTCGAGGCTTCCTTGAGAAGTTCTCGCAGTGATCCTGTTGTATTGAGTGTTCGAACGTTCCAAGATCCAATAGAGTAGTCCGTTTTTCGTTGCCGTTGTCGTTGCCGTTTATCCAATCCAATCCGAGGCCGTGTTTCAGGGTTCGTAGCAATTGGGTAATGCCAGGCAGGGTTGCTAACCCCACGCTGGTAAGCAGGAATATGGCGTCCCACACTCGCCACTACCGTCGTTAGTTGGGTATCCAGCGGGCACCACGAGGAGGTGACGGTTCGATTTTGCCCGCCCGTCATCGTTTCATCGAAACGCGCACCGCTTAAGCTTCGAAGCAGTTCGAACCAGTTCGAAGCAGTTCGAAGCAGTACGAAGCAGTTCGAAGCAGTTCGAAGCAGTTCGAAGCAGTTCGAACTGCTTCGTACTGCTTCGAACTGCTTCGAACTGGTTCGAACTGCTTCGAAGCTTAAGCGGTGCGCGTTTCGATGAAACGATGACGTCATCGTTTAGGGGGGAATCCGCCACGTGTCTAGCTTGAACTATTTATCTGTTAATGAACTGCTTTGCTAAAAATGGGTTTAAAGTCCTTCTGTTTACTACCAAAATACAATTCTATGCTATACCAAAATACGATTCTATGCTTTACATTAAACTTACTATCCAACAATACAGAATCAATAGTTAAGGCTCCTAGAGATTCTAATTAAACTATTAGCGAGTTGTTGAATGAGGTTCTCTAGTATTTAATGAAATATTATTTATATGATGTGATAAGAGATATAGTTTTATCTATACATTTAATGAATTTATTTTGTAAATATGTAGAGAATTTGAAGGTCATTTTAGGTTGGATTGTTTATGGTCAGTATAGTAGTAGAGTGATAAAAATTTGCGAGCGGTGTTTCATGGATAACAATTAAGCTGCTGGATGAGTTCATAATAAGAGGAGACTCCGAGTGTGACGTGATGTCTGGAAATGTGGACTCTGATTTTATTTGTGGAAAAGATGAAAATTAGTAGAGGTAAGCGATGTTATAATATTGTGTGTGTATGTGTGTGTGTGTGTGTGAACCAATATGGTTAGTTTTAAGATTATTAATGTGAGGATTTGAAGGCCATTGAAGTTGGGTTAATCTGAGTGTGATGATATGAAAAAAAAACGGTGCTTGATGGTGAGTCATGAGAAAAAAAATACGTTTGCTTATGAGGAAGTTGCGGATTTAAGAGTTGGGCCCGAATTGGCTGTTCAGTATTTTCCTTATACGCGGTTTCTAATATCAGTGTTTTGAAGGAAATGTTTGTATTTGATTTGCAAATATGTTTTGAGTGATGGATTTTAGGTGGGTTTCAAGATATGTAGCAATGATTTTCGTGAAGGGCATGGTAAGCAAATTAAATGATCAGAGAGTTGTTTATTGAGGTTTTCCTAGTATTGCTTAAAGTCATCATTTTAGGTTTTTAACGAGATACATATACAAACTAGTATTTTTTGGATAAAACTGATATCTTCAGTCTATTTATACTGTTTTCATTTTTTATCATTTCCTTTGTTATTGTTTTTCTTTGAAAAAAAATTTTTTTTTTAAATTCATTCAATTTTATTTTTTTCAATCTTCCTAGTCTACAACCATTACAATATTATAATGTCCCCAAGCATATGTGCTAACCCCTATCTTCCCTTATATATCGCTTATCATCTAAATAACTTAAAGAAACCTTATTTATACATTCAGTATATAAATTGTGAAGCTTAGATCTAAACACGTACACACTACCTCTAAATATCTTTTTTCTAAACAAGCAATCTCTATAATCATCTAAATTTAGTCCATCCATAATAAGCTTCTTTACACCTTTTGCTTTTTTAATTGTTTCACCATTTTCTATACTTAAGGAATACATTTTAGCTCTTAATCCTACAAACTCCTTCATGACTTTTCCATTATTTTCGTCTTTCATCATACCCAACACTTTTCCATTTTTCAGCGGAATATTATATATGTTATCTTGGGGGGTACTCAGAAGTATCAAAGTGATTGTCTATATCCGGTATAATATCACTGTAAAAGTCATTGGTTTGAATAGTGTAAATAAATGAATCCGTATCCATATAGTTGAGAATAATTTTCTCATTAATTTGGGCTTCATGAAACGATCATGAAAATCATACATTTTCAATTTTTATAGATCAAGCACAGTGAAACCAAGGTAAGTCGGTTTTTTGTAGCATGTGAATACTCTATCCATTTGAATAGCTGCCATATTGGGGGTAAAAACGGCTGCACTATGAAAATTTGGCTTCGATATAAGATTTCGTGCGCCTGAGTGTCTGCCTCGGCTTTCCCAATCCGTCACAATCTTCACATCTTTCCTTTTATCTACGTTTTCCATCGTTTTGCCATATACTGCGTTGTTTAGAAGCTTGAAAAAGTTTTTCTCAAACAAATTTTTACTGGCTTTGCGATATTGGGTGTTCAAGTCTATGTACTGCTTGATCCAATTCGATTGTTTAAACTGTAAAACTCTATGAACACGGGTAAATTTCAACGCATTCACAATGCATTGCTGCAGATTTCGATAGTGAATCACATAATTTTGCTTTTCAGTTAAGTCAGTGATCAATTTCGCAGTTTTCGAATCAGGTGCTTTTTTATTTTCTGCACAGAAAGGTAAATCGTTATGCTCATCGTGCTTTGTTGTTGGATACTCCAAATCAACTTCCAATATGTAGCCAATGTCCGCGTCTATTGCAATATTAAGAATATCAACCTCATCTATATTTTCAACCCACTGGAATTCAGAAGAAGGATCCTCTTCTTTATAATCTTTCAAGTATTTGTTGTTAGCTTTTGAGTGACGATGTGAGCATTGAGTAATACCACCTCTGATTCCTCGTTGTATGAAGTGATGCATGTTTATATCTGTTAGAAGATCAAGTTTAACAGATGTTATTTTGAGCATGGCATCCCACGATGAACCGGGAGTTGTATAGTATTGGCAAGGGTCAAGTCCATAGATATTTTTACAAACTTTCCTGAAATTTTCGAAAACGTCTGTCAGAAGCAGCACATCTGTCTTCAGATATAATTCCAAATAGTTCCAAATCGTTGTGCAATTGAAAACTTTCCAAACATTTTCAGCATGATTCATTACAATGGTCAATCTCATTGCATTCGCTATTTGTCATTTTATTGTAAAAGCTTTCTCGAGGTGGTGAACAAACTTCATTCAATCGATCCCACGAGTTAATATAATCGTAGGGAAATACACCCTTTCTTGTAAGCAGTTGAAATTTCTCCCCATCTTCATATACTGATCTTACGGTTTTCAGATCTACTGGAGAAAGGTTTTTCACTAGAGCATCCAAACTACTCTGCATGAATCTGGCTGAGTCTAAGAACCTAATCTCAATCGTTTCAAACTCATCGACTTGAATTCGTTTAGATAATGAAACGTATAATTCCTTATTAATGGGTATAATAGATATTTCCCCATCAATGCTATCTAATTCTTTCACAAACAGATGACAATCATAGCCTGAGAGGTTGTGAAATAATATTGGAAAGAATTTCGGTACTCGATACAATAAATTGCATTCGCTATGAGCGGGGCCCATATATTTTCCAGTAAAGTGACAATGGTCTCGGACTCTATAATTGTCAAGCTCTTTTTTATAAATGTGACAGAAAATCGATTCCCTTTGAACCTTTTCTTCTTCCGACGATAGAGCATCCCTTGACTTTGGGTTCTTGATATGATTTATATAAAACCATTCTACATCATTTACAATGGAATCAACGAATTCTTTGGGTGAATCTGAGCCTTTGTATAATCTGATTCTGTCTAATTTTGAATCGAATGAACACTTGATGAAATAAGAGAAAGCACAAGGGGTATGTTCTTGGATTGTTGACGTTGATGAAAGTGTTGGATTGGGTGCACATGTATCGACGTCCTGAAGAAGGCATTTAAAACCTGCATAGATGACAAAAGGTACCTCGAGTTGTCGTCCATAGCTTTTGTACTGCAGCGTTATTCAATATTACATACCTTGAAATATGTTTAATCCAAACATAATGACAATCTTCGTTGGATTGCAGCAGGAGCAGATTGATGTGATGCGATTTTTCTTGCTTTGTGATATGATATGGACCGATAACCTTTCTTAACTCATCATCATATCCAAATAAATTAACACCGATTGATTAGTTTAATTCCTCAAATTTGTCAATATCTTGCACCTGTAGCGGAAACTTGAGTCCCCGAAAATTCAACACTATACCGTTTTGAAGATGTATAACGCTGTCTGCAATGTCATCAATTCGGTATGATGTCGTTCTTTCTGAATTATGATCTATCGGACACATTGCGGAAATTATGCACCATTTGAAACAATAACTGTCGCGGTTCTTAATATTAATGCAAGCACGCTTATTGGCCAATTGTTTTGGTAGTGGAATATAACTTGTTACTCTCAATGGTTTCAAATCGTTTATATTTAACTCACAGTGCGTAATTCTAACGAGAGCCCATCCACTGTCTTTCTTCTGGAATTCCTCCATTTTGTTTTGAACCTCATTAACCATATTATCCAAAGCTAATTTCAATTCACTTTTTTGAATTATCGCTTGCATTTTTGTATGGAACGACTTAATGCTTATCATGCAATCGTTTTCATCATCATCATTCATTTTAATGAATTCAGCAAAGAATTCAATGTTGAATTTGAGTGTCACGCGTTCATCTAGTGCACTCATCAGATAATTCAGTAACGGATCTTCCATCATCTTTAAAAACTCCGCCAAATTTAAAAGACCTTCATCTTTGTTTTCAAAAACAAGAGTTTCCATTCGCTGTCCAAAACAACTTTTTACCCTTTTAAAATGTTCGTTGAGGGGCTCTATAGATTTATTTTTGTGAGCATTGGTTCGCACATGATAGTTCCAACAAGCACTATTGACTTCGATATTACAAATTTCCCAAAACATTTTAAGGAATACAATTCACTTCGTGTTATTTCATTGAGCTCAAAATAAAAAACTTTCCTAAATTGAGATGCAACAGTTTCTTTTATATGGTAGAGAAAACATCCGGTCGCATGTTTCGCTTATCGTAAATAGAAAACCCTCCTACAAACATTTTTCCTGTAATGCCTACCACCACACCCACACACCCCACATATGCATTGGAATTTAATTCTGATAAACACTGATATGCTCTGCTGGTATAAATAAATATGAATAACACACCCAGTGCTCTCCCCTATGAAATTTAATAAGACAAATTTGATAATATAGTTTTTTATTTATTTTATTTATTTATCTTTATATTTATATATATGTATATATATTTTAACATTATATTTTGACATTTAAATATCTAACCTACGTAATTTCTCCTTAATTCTTTGTATAGTTAATTGACTTGTAAAATATTGGGGAACACCGCTTAAACTAGTTAAAAAATCACTTAAAATTAATAAAATGAAAAAAAAAATTTCCTATTACTATTTGTTTTAAAACCCATGAAAGACGGTCCAAAATTCTCCTCGTGGTAGAGGTCCACGTCATGGCATTCTAATCTCTCCTCAATGAAGGTACCCACCGCCTCCTGTACCTCGGTGTTGTACACCAGCTTTAGTCCGACGCCTGGAAATAAAAAAAAATAAACAAAAATACATAAACATTCTTTCAAATTTCCTTTCAATGTGAGGAAATACTCATCGTCCCCTGTATATTTTAAACAATGAAAATATTCATTGTTGAATATAAGGGACGTTTCCAATGTTTCCTCACAAAATAATGCTTCCATTGTTGATCTCTCGTTGAGAACTCGTTTGCAAACTTAATTTTAATTCAATAAATACAGTTTCTTTTATATCAAAAAGTTTACACTCTGCACTATTCATATCAATAAATTTTCAGCAAAACTAGCAACCCACAATATACAATTCTATAAACATTAAAAATAACCCTCACTCAAGCTCTTATCAACATATCGAATTTCTAATTTTGAAATGTTTGTAAAATATTCGAACCCTATAAAAGAGATTACGCAACCGGCAGCAATAAAAACTCACCTCCGCAGCGATAAGAAATGAGTCCAGCTGCTATTTTAAAACACATCTCACATATTCATCAATTTAGCCCATCGCTAATCTTTATTTATTATTTCCTTCTTTTATCTTTATCTTTCAAATAAGGGCAATTGTTTACGTTATGCCGATCCGATTTGCATCTAGTGCAGTAATACGATCTTTTGTATTCCACCTTATCAGTGGAATTTCCGGTGAGTGGCATTTTCGTTTCTGGGAAGTTTACTTGATCTTATTGGATTTCAAGTGGATGGTTATTATTTTGGTGTTTATGGGAATATTATGTGCAGGATGTTTATATAGATGATTCATGGTTTAGGTATTTGGGTTAATGTGTTTCAGATATGACTCAGAATTGAGATATGACTCAGAATATTGCATTTTGTTGCGAAATCAGAATATTGCGTGTTGTTGCGAAATTGAAGATGATGTCATAGGTGTTTCCTGGGATATGACTCAGAATTGAGATATGACTCAGAATATTGCATTTTGTTGCGAAATCAGAATATTGCGTGTTGTTGCGAAATTGAAGATGATGTCATAGGTGTTTCCTGGGATATGACTCTCACCGCGGTTGGGAAAACTCCTTTGACCTTGAACTTTGACCCTTGACCTTTGACCTTTGACCCTTGACCTTTGACCCTTGACCTTTGACCCTTGACCTTTGACCTTGAACTTTGACTTCTTATCACACCTATTCATCAGCATGACTCATCGCGGTTGGTAAACACCTGGCCGTGGGAAAACACCGATAAGAAATGGCGCCCCAGACAGCGATAAGAAATGGCGTCATCCGTGGGAAACACCCCGACAGCGATAAGAATTTGACCCTTGACCTTTGACCTTGAACTTTGACCTTGACTTCTTATCACACCTATTCGTCAGCATGACTCATCGTGGTTGGTAAACACCTGGCCGTGGGAGAACACCTTGACACCGACCTTGACCTTGACTTCTTATCACACCTATTCATCAGCATGACTCATCGCGGTTGGTAAACACCTGGCCGTGGGAAAACACCTTGACACCGACCTTGACCTTGACTTCTTATCACACCTATTCATCAGCATGACTCATCGCGGTTGGTAAACACCTGGCCGTGGGAAAACACCTTGACACCGACCTTGAACTTGACTTCTTATCACACCTATTCATCAACATGACTCATCGCGGTTGGGAAACACCTGCCCGTGGGAAACACCTGCCCGTGGGAAACACCCCGACAGCGATAAGAAATGGCGCCCCAGACAGCGATAAGAAATGGGGCCCCAGACAGCGATAAGAAATGGCGCCCCAGACAGCGATAAGAAATGGCGCCCCAGACAGCGGTAACAAATGGCGCCCCAGACAGCGATAAGAAATGGCGCCACCGGAAGCGATAACAGGTGACGTCATGCGGGGCGGTAATCCGATACCCGTGGGGCGGTAATCCGATACCCGTGGGGAAAAAATGGGGACCGTGGGAAAAAGTGTGCCTGGCGCCACCGGAAGCGATAACAGGTGACGTCATGCGGGGGCGGTAATCCGATACCCGTGGGAAAAAATTGGGGACCGTGGGAAAAAAAGCGCTTGAACCGCCATATCCATACTACTGATGAGGAAGAGACAATCCAACACTTTCTGTGTGAATGCCCAGCACTATCCATGAAACGCATGCAAACCTTAGGCTCATCTTTCCTGCACAGCCTCACGGAAGTAGCTGATTTAAATATCAGCTGCATAGCCAACTTCATACGATATTCTAAATGGTTCTCGTCATCCTGTAGGTTCTAGTGCCGTCTCAATCTTTTTTGGTATCACGATGGGCCTATAGTGGCCTAAGTGAGCCATCTTTGGATAAAGGAGGCTGCCACTACAACCAACCATGTCACAAACAACAGAACGAATACGATGTTACTAACTGGAAGCTTAAGATCTTAGAAAAGCTTGACTTACGAGATCCTTCGTGTAATTTTGAGACGATCTGAAACAATAAACGTGGCTACATCTGACATCAAACAGTCACCTAAACTATACTATGTGGTTTCTTTGGACATTGCACGCATTATTTGTTTTTATTTTTTGTTGAAGTTTCTTCTCACCGTTGAACGCTTGGGTGTTCGTTTATTTCTCAATTCGTCGTTCAGCACGATATTCTTGAATCAATCGTTTCCTTCTGAATTTTTCTTCGGCTGTTTCATCTTCTGGTCTAATTGAAAGTACTTTCATCGTGTTCAGCACATCTTTCCTACAAATCAATCCAGTTGATTCGATTTCATCGAATTTCAATAGTGATTTAGAAGTTAACTTATACACACACATACTTCCCTTGAAATGCATCGAAAGGAATACCAGCTTTAACATCGATTTTTATTTTGCTAGTCTTGTATGGTTTTCCTATTCCTAGTCTTGTAAGGTTCAGCTATGAGCTTCGCATGATTGTATTGATTCAAGTTTTCCGTTAGAATGCTTGCACAGTCTTCCATTTTCTTTCTATCAATTTCTTTGCTGATAAACTCCTCATCCGATAATTCGTGGACCAATGAGTTTATCCTATCTTAATCCCATTTTTTGTCGTATTGTAATGCATTATCTATTCTAGACTGTTAACAATTTATTTTCTCAATGTGAGAGGCGTTCGACGAGAGAGATATGTAGTGTTCGTTGGTTTATTGAATGAACAACTATAATACATATTCTTAGAAAAAAGCACACTTTAATGATTTACTATATGGTGGTTAAAGTTTTCGAATACCTACTTTGCGTCAGACTGAATTACACGCAAAGTGATCTCACATATCATTCTCTTATATAACACTCCCTGGGTGTTTGTTTCAATCAAATGCTATTTCCTACACTCAGGACATTTATTCACAGTATATAATACATTATCAAGTTTCTGAGCCTCTGAATTTTTTAAATTAACACATATCTACACGCACTTACCATTAATTTCCATTAATGTCATAAAGACTGAAATATCTTTGTGACAAGTCAGCTCTTAAAAAGCAACATGGTCAAATTTCATGTCACTAGCCCTTTGGGCTCTATGCAATATCTATGTTTGCAGAATTAGAAATATTTTTAAACGTCGGGTGTTGGAATTCAAAAAAATGTGCATATACGCACCTTATCCATCTCCCACGGCTTTCTTTTTTAACGTACTATCAGCCACTCCTATTTTCTATTTCAGTGATGTGTCACGTGTAAAATTGGAAACAGTGGTGAAACGTTTTGTTCCAAGTTTTATGTAGAATGGTAGAAGCTTGCTATATTGAGAAAGCATAAAAATATATCGTTCTAATTTATTTTCAATAGGGTAAAAAGAAAAAGGGATTCATCAATCGAAAAAATGCACTGACTTTTCAACTAGTACATAGAAGTCAACATGACCCCTTGATTACCGACGAGAAGGCTCCTCAGCGTGTTCTCATCGAAGCGCCACTGAGACAAACTATCAAAGAAACAAAAGAAGAGCAGCAAAGGTACGGCGTATTGTTCGACGACGATTATGATTACCTACAACACCTGAAAACAGTCGGGGAAGACAAAATATGGGCGTCTGTAGAAATCCCTAACCATGAAAGACAAAACGAGAAGAAAAAGGTGACTTTGCAACTCCCTAGTTCAGTGTTTGCGTCTAAGTTCCAAGAAGAGGAAGGAATGTTGAATAAAGCCGCTGTCACACTTGGTCCGCGACCAGAATGGGATCATGAAATCGTTGCCGGATTGGAAGAGGACTTTGATTACAACAATCCAGACAATCAGCTCGAGGACGACTTTGTGGTTACAGCTATGGGTGAAAGTGTAGGTGCTGCACCCGCCGAAAAAGAATTTGATTCCCACTGCTTTGAACATCCTGTATACGATACTGACGATTTGATTGCTATGGGCGAATTGAACGATCAATTCAGCGAAATAGAAACAAAGACTCAATTTACAGACTACTCCATTTCTAGTTGTGTAATACCAAGGAACGAGCAGCTAACTTTTCTTGATGAGAGATTTGAAAATTTTTACAGCTCCTACGATAAGCAGGAAATTGGTTCCCGAGACTTCGATGATATTGATGGGTTTATTGATACTTCGATCCTAATCCAGTGCTGTAAACAGTCTAGAAAAGAAAATGCATTACAATACGACAAAAAATGGGATAAAGATAGGATGAACTCATTGGTCCACGAAATGTCGAACGAGGAGTTTATCAGCAAAGAAATTGATAGAAAGAAAATGGAAGACAGTGCGAGCATTCTAACGACAAACTTGAATCACTACAATCATCCGAAGCTCATACCTGAACCTTACAAGACTAGCAAAATAAAAATCGATGTTAAAACTGGTATTCCTCTCGATGCATTTCAAGGGAAGTATGTGAATAAGCTAACTCCTAAATCACTATTGAAATTCGATGAAATCGAATCAACTGGATTGATTTGTGGGAAAGATGTGCTGAACACGATGAAAGTACTTTCAATTAGACCAGAAGGTGAAACAGCCGACGAAAAATCGAGAAGGAAACGATTGCTTCGAGAATATCGTGCTGAACGACGAATTGAGAAAAAAGCGAACACCCAAGCGTTCAACGATGAGAAGAAACTACAACAAAAAATAAAAACAAATAATGCGTGCAATGTCCAAAGAAACCGCATAGTATAGTTTAGGTGACTGTTTGATGTCAGATGTAGCCACGTTGTTTCAATAAACGAAGGTTTACTTCTTGAATAGCAACAAAACTGCAGAAAACAGATCGTCTCAAAATTACACGAAGGATCTCGTTAGTCCAGCTTTTCTAAGATCTTAAGCTTCCATTTAGTAACATCGTAATCGTTCTGTTTGTGACATGAAGGGAAGGCTTTCTCCGTTGCGTTTATGCGATCACAGTGTAACTCTTTTGGCTACATTCTGAAAAATGAAGTCATTTTTAATGCATTAATTGGCAATGTGCACTTATTCGAAATCGTTTTATAACATCATGAAATGCAGATTTGACTGCAACCAGAAACACATTTGACCAAATATTTTTAGTACAGAGTGTAAGGCACTTCAACAAAAATATGAACCTTGTAGCGTTAGTTATCTTTTTAATTGACCTTTTAGTTTTTACATTTCTCAGTCGAAAGCTCACAAGAGGAAGTAAATGGATCAAATAGGCATTAAAGTCATAAGCTGAGGTCCGCTCAAACGGAATTAGAGTGTACGTACGTAGACTTCCATACAATTTTAGTTTATGGCCAGTTTCTGTCAAACTTTCACAAAGTGAATCTGACAGCTATTCTTGTTTCATAGCGGCGATTTTCTTGCATTGTACACATGTACATCAAACCTTTTAGACTTTTGGTGAATCTTCTGATTTTGACTGGCTATCAAATAAATATCTAGGTTGAAGTTTAGTTTGGTGAGTTGTTTTTGTAAATTCTGTATGTAGCCGTTTTTTTTGGTGTCGTGGTATTTTGTTGCCTAAAAGAGAATTTCGATTTGCTGAAAGAATGCAGCAGCTGGCTTCTCTTTGCGGGCGAATGGATTGTTATTATTGTATCGAACACATTCTTGAATAGGATTAAGTTCGGTTAGGCTGAGGTTGCCAAACGATTAGGCCTATGCTCCTCACTTAAACTTCTGTGGACTATTTCTTTATCTGGATAGCCTGTTTTACATTGGGAAGACACAATTGGCTTTCTTATTTCTTGAATGCACTCTGGAGAGCTTGGTTAATGGTATCCCGTTGCCACTTTTCAATTGGTTCTGGCGGCAAAAATTTAGGAAGTCTATCGATAATTGAAATAAAATGTCAATTTTAGCCGAGCTTCTTTCGTATTTATAGTCAAACACGAAAGTATACTGGTCTTTAGTTTAGGTATACTCATCTTAAGTTTAACATTTAACATAAAGAATACCAAATGTAGCATGCGAAAATTTCTCATAGTAAAATTATGAACTTCATTCCGACTCAACATAATAGCGTTGACACACTGACCCATCATCAGTACGAAAACCATCATCAGCACAAAAAACCCCATCATAATGACAGTGAGATAAGCACGAAAAAAGACCATACTTATCTCGATAAGTACGAAAAACTGCCATCTATGTTTGGGTAGAATAATGAGAAACCATCTGCCGTGAATAGAATTTGACATTATTTATATCAGCTTCGAACCAAATCTGACGTTCCATCGCGGACAATTGCCGTTTGTCATCGAAACGACACCAACGACCGAATGATAATGACAGCACCAATGACGAAAACATGTGTGTCACCCCGTCATTTGTAGTTTCGTGCTGATGACGGTTTTCGTACTGATGATGGGTCAGTGTGTCAACGCTATTATTGACTCAATAACTAAGATACGAGTACATAACTAGACGTCACAACAGAATGATTGGTATTTGAAATATTATTTTGTAGCGTATGTAAAGTAAGAAAAATTGAACGTTGTTTCAAAAAATCCTAAGTAGGGCAACCAAAATTTCGCACAAGTGTTTTTTGTAAAATTTTGCCTATTTCATAGGTAAATGCAATTTTTTTCGTATGCCATCAGTCGAAGCATATTTCACTGGTAGATGCATGTTGAATCTTGGAATAAATTTGCACAAAAGTAGGATTATTAATATTTAACCTGCTGGATTGGCAAGAAAATATAAAATTTATTACTATGAAAACTGCAATGTTTTCCATTTAATTGAGATCATCCTTCGCTTCGACGTTTCCGTTCAATATATGTATGTAGTTTCACGTTGATGACTATATTTTCACAACCCTGCTCCTGAAACTATTACCGTCACTGCGAGGATAGACATCACATGCATCTCGAATTCATATATTTCTTTCCTATTCAAATTTTATGCCGAATTGTTTAACCCTCTATTACATTTAATGGAAAGTGTGGTTTCAGCGTGACGGATGGCAACCTCTTCAGGCGCTGTCATTTGCCATCCGTCAACGAGACAGCACGACTATGGTTAGGCTTGTTGATGGGTTAAGCTCGTTATATTTCAACTATTTTAATATTTGTATCTGCGAGTTATAACGACTGTCAAACTGGTTCGTATATATGCTACGTTGCTAAGTTTAGTTTGTCATGGGTTAGAACCTCCTGGTCTAGTCAACGACATTGTTTTCTAGTTTGTGCTTTTTGGTTAGCAACTTACTCACACTATTGTTGCACATTAATGGGGGTTCTTAGCTTGCAGGTTATGCTGGTGCATCGTTAATTTTAATGGAAAGTGTGGTTTCGGCGTGACGGATGGCATCCTCTTCAGGTGCTGAAATCACACTTTCCATTAAAATTAACGATGAACCAGCATAACCTGGAAGCTAAGAACCCCCATTAATGTGCAACAATAGTGTTATTTGCGCGGAAGCCAACATTCTCAAAACATTCGGCGCTTTGTGTACTGTCAAAATGACATTCAGAGAAATTTTCCACTCAAGAGGAAGACGTCAGCAGCAGAAATGCGGCCAATTCACATATGCGAATCTAACGCAAGCACTTGAGATATATTTAACATGAATATATATACCTAATGACTTCGGTGTTTGTGTTTCTACATATGTACGTATATTTTACTTCGAAGAAACTAATGTCTTTCGAACTTATGTTAGTATTAACGTGATAAAAGGATGTATCAGTAATAGAGGTTTGTCATGGGTTAGAACCTCCTAGTCTAGTCAACGACAATGTTTTCTAGTTTGTGCTTTTTGGTTAGCAACTTACAAACACTATTGTTGCACATTAATGAGGGTTCTTAGCTTGCAGGTTATGCTAGTTCATCGTTAATTTTAATGGAAAGTGTGGTTTCGGCGTGACGGATGGCATCCTCTTCAGGTGCTGAAATCACACTTTCCATTAAAATTAACGATGAACCAGCATAACCTGGAAGCTAAGAACCCCCATTAATGTGCAACAATAGTGTTGGTAAGTTGCTAACCAAAAAGCACAAACTAGAAAACAATGTCGTTGACTAGACTAGGAGGTTCTAACCCATGACAAACCTCTATTACTGATACATCCTTTTATCACGTTAATACTAACATAAGTTCGAAAGACGTTAGTTTCTTTGAACTACAATATACGTACATATGTAGAAACACAAACACCGAAGTCATTAGGTATATATGTTCATGTTAAATATATCTTAAGTGCTTGCGTTAGATTCACATATGTGAATTGGCCGCATTTCTGCTGCTGACGTCTTCCTCTTGAGTGGAAAATTTCTCTGAATGTCATTTTGACAGTACACAAAGCGCCGAATGTTTTGAGAAAGTTGGCTTCTGCGCAAATATTTTGGCTTCATATTTTCTTGATAGAGTAACTTGCGTAGTAATATTGTGTTTTATGAATTAGCAAAGGTTGACACTATCGACGAGTAGTGTAGAAACCAAATTTACAGTTGCTAATTAAGCGTTATTAGCAATGAAGTGTTGTAGCTTGTTGAGTGAATAAATCGCGTTCTCGGTCGGAAGGAGTATCTTTTCAAGTGAAAATATATCCGAAATTTACGTATTTTGAGTTTGCGGAAGTCAACCGAGTGTTTTTCAGTGATAAATAATTCATTTGACTGCATTGAATTCACTTGCAATAATTTCTGACAGTTGCGCTGGTACTGTCAAAATTTGTACAGTGGAGTAGTCAGTATGGGTGCAAATTAGTTAGACTCAATTACAGACTACTCCATTTCTAGTTGTGTAATACCAAGGAACGAGCAATTAAGTTTTCTTGATGAGAGATTTGAAAATTTTCACAGCTCCTACGATAAGCAGGAAATTTATTCCCGAGACTTCGATGATATTGATGGGTTTATTGATACTTCGATCCTAATCCAGTGCTGTAAACAGTCTAGAAAAGAAAATGCATTACAATACGACAAAAAATGGGATAAAGATAGGATGAACTCATTGGTCGACGAAATGTCGGACGAGGAGTTTATCAGCAAAGAAATTGATAGAAAGAAAATGGAAGACTGTGCAAGCATTCTAACGACAAACTTGAATCACTACAATCATCCGAAGCTCATAGCTGAACCTTACAAGACTAGGAAAATAAAAATCGATGTTGAAACTGGTATTCCTCTCGATGCATTTCAAGGGAAGTATGTGAATAAGCTAACTCCTAAATCACTAGTGAAATTCGATGAAATCGAATCAACTGGATTGATTTGTGGGAAAGATGTGCTGAACACGATGAAAGTACTTTCAATTAGACCAGAAGGTGAAACAGCCGACGAAAAATCGAGAAGGAAACGATTGCTTCGAGAATATCGTGCTGAACGACGAATTGAGAAAAAAGCGAACACCCAAGCGTTCAACGATGAGAAGAAACTACAACAAAAAATAAAAACAAATAATGCGTGCAATGTCCAAAGAAACCGCATAGTATAGTTTAGGTGACTGTTTGATGTCAGATGTAGCCACGTTGTTTCAATAAACGAAAGTTTACTTCTGGAATAGCAACAAAACTGCAGAAAACAGATCGTCTCAAAATTACACGAAGGATCTCGTTAGTCCAGCTTTTCTAAGATCTTAAGCTTCCAGTTGGTAACATCGTAATCGTTCTGTTTGTGACATGAAGGGAAGGTTTTCTCCGTTCCGTTTATGCGATCACAGTGTAACTCTTTTGGCTACATTCTGAAAAATGAAGTCATTTTTAATGCATTAATTGGCAATGTGCACTTATTCGAAATCGTTTTATAACATCATGAAATGCAGATTTGACTGCAACCAGAAACACATTTGACCAAATATTTTTAGTACAGAGTGTAAGGCATTTAACCAAAAATATGAACCTTGTAGCGATAGTTATCTTTTTAATTAACCTTTTAGTTTTTACATTTCTCAGTCGAAAGCTCACAAGAGGAAGTAAATGGATCAAATAGGCATTAAAGTCATTATATAATATAAGCTGTGGTCCGCTCAAACGGAATTAGAGTGTACGTACTTAGACTTCCATACAATTTTATTTTATGGCCAGTTTCTGTCAAACTTTCACAAAGTGAATCTGACAGCTATTCTTGTTTCATAGCGGCGATTTTCTTGCATTGTACACATGTACATCAAACCTTTTAGACTTTTGGTGAATCTTCTGATTTTGACTGGCTATCAAATAAATATCTAGGTTGAAGTTTAGTTTGTAAATTCTGTATGAAGCCGTTTTTTTTTGGTGTCGTGGTATTTTGTGGCCTAAAAGAGAATTTCGATTTGCTGAAAGAATGCAGCAGCTGGCTTCTCTTTGCGGGCGAATGGATTGTTATTATTGTATCGAACACATTCTTCAATAGGATTAAGTTCGG
Organism: Oxycera nigricornis; assembly: GCA_963942545.1. Lineage (NCBI taxonomy): Eukaryota > Metazoa > Arthropoda > Insecta > Diptera > Stratiomyidae > Oxycera > Oxycera nigricornis. The sequence goes on from OZ012662.1 coordinate 66,440,300, forward strand.
TTAGGCTGAGGTTGCCAAATGATTAGGCCTATGCTCCTCACCTAAACTTCTGTGGACTATTTCTTTATCTGGATAGCCTGTTTTACATTGGGAAGACACAATTGGCTTTCTTATTTCTTGAATGCACTCTGGAGAGCTTGGTTAATGGTATCCCGTCGCCACTTTTCAATTGGTTCTGGCGGCAAAAATTTACGAAGTCTATCGATAATTGAAATAAAATGTTAATTTTAGCCGAGTTTCTTTCGTATTTATAGTCAAACACGAAAGTATACTGATCTTTAGTTTAGGTATACTGATCTTAAGTTTAACATTTAACATAAAGAATACCAAAAGTAGCATGCGAAAATTTCCCATAGTAAAATTATGAACTTCATTCGGACTCAACATTATTGACTCAATAACTAAGATACGAGTACATAACTATACGTCACAACAGAATGATTGGTATTTGAAATATTATTTTGTAGCGTATGTAAAGTAAGAAAAATTGAACGTTGTTTCAAAAAATCCTAAGTAGGGCAACCAAAATTTCGCACAAGTGTTTTTTGTAAAATTTTGCCTATTTCATAGGTAAATGCAATTTTTTTCGTATTCTATCAGTCAAAGCATATTTCACTGGTAAATGCATATTGAATCGTGGAATGAATTTGCACAAAAGTAGGATTATTAATATTTAACCTGCTGGATTGGCAAGAAAATATAAAATTTATTACTATGAAAACCGCAATGTTTTCCATTTAATTGAGATCATCCTTCGCTTCGACGTTTTCGTTCAATATATGTATGTAGTTTCACGTTGATGACTATATTTTCACAACCCTGCTCCTGAAACTATTACCGTCACTACGAGGATTGACATCACATGCATCTCGAATTCATATATTTCTTTCCTATTCAAATTTTATGACGAATTGTTTAACCCTCTATTACATTTAATGGAAAGTGTGGTTTCGGCGTGACGGATGGCAACCTCTTCAGGTGCTGTCATTTGCCATCCGCCAACGAGACAGCACGACCATGGTTAGGCTTGTTGATGGGTTAAGCTCGTTATATTTCAACTATTTTAATATTTGTATCTGCAAGTTATAACGACCGTCAAACTGGTTCGTATATATGCTACGTTGCTAAGTTTAGTTTGTCATGGGTTAGAACCTCCTAGTCTAGTCAACGACATTGTTTTCTAGTTTGTGCTTTTTGGTTAGCAACTTACTAACACTATTGTTACACATTAATGGGGGTTCTTAGCTTCCAGGTTATGCTGGTTCATCGTTAATTTTAATGGAAAGTGTGATTTCAGCACCTGAAGAGGATGGCATCCGTCACGCCGAAACCACACTTTCCATTAAAATTAACGATGAACCAGCATAACCTGGAAGCTAAGAACCCTCATTAATGTGCAACAATAGTGTTTGTAAGTTGCTAACCAAAAAGCACAAACTAGAAAACAATGTCGTTGACTAGACTAGGAGGTTCTAACCCATGACAAACCTCTACTACTGATACATCCTTTTATCACGTTAATACTAACATAAGTTCGAAAGACGTTAGTTTCTTCGAAGTAAAATATACGTACATATGTACAAACACAAACACCGAAGTCATTAGGTATATATGTTCATGTTAAATATATCTTAAGTGCTTGCGTTAGATTCACATATGTGAATTGGCCGCATTTCTGCTGCTGACGTCTTCCTCTTGAGTGGAAAATTTCTCTGAATGTCATTTTGACAGTACACAAAGCGGCGAATGTTTTGAGAATGTTGGCTTCCGCGCAAATATTTTGGCTTCATATTTTCTTGATAGAGTAACTTGCGTAGTAATATTGTGTTTTATGAATTAGCAAAGGTTGAAACTATCGACGAGTAGTGTAGAAACCAAATTTACAGTTGCTAATTAAGCGTTATTAGCAATGAAGTGTTGTAGCTTGTTGAGTGAATAAATCGCGTTCTCGGTCGGAAGGAGTATCTTTTCAAGTGAAAATATATCCGAAGTTTACATATTTTGAGTTTGCGGAAGTTAACCGATTGTTTTTCAGTGATAAATAATTCATTTGACTGCATTGAATTCACTTGCAATAATTTCTGACAGTTGCGCTGGTACTGTCAAAATTTGTACAGTGACGTAGTCAGTATGGGTGCAAATTAGTTAGACTCAATTACAGACTACTCCATTTCTAGTTGTGTAATACCAAGGAACGAGCAGCTAACTTTTCTTGATGAGAGATTTGAAAATTTTCACAGCTCCTACGATAAGCAGGAAATTGGTTCCCGAGACTTCGATGATATTGATGGGTTTATTGATACTATGGGATAAACTTTCACTTTAATGACAACGCGCGGATACTTAACAAAAATTCATTAATGATCAATGATAAAAGTACACAGATAGCTTATTTGTTACGGAATGATGATATTTCGGCAACGTCACGCAAGAAAGTGCCCGCGTACATCCTGAGGAAGTATCTCGAAGCCTTGTACACAGCGTTACACATACATATATGATAGCATGTGCGAAAACATGTTGGAGGGAGGTCTTCTTGGATTTCGATGCTACATTCGGCCATCCTGCATAACATCTGCCCTCAGATGTTGCTCTTCCAATTCTGAATCATCATCAGTGTCACTGTTGTGCAAATATCGCTGGTTCACATATCCAACTGCTGAGCTTCGAATCTCGTTCTGCCATGGTTTGAGATGATCTGCTGAGGTTGATGTCCGACGTGGACCCTCGTGGTCACCCACTTTTTCCACTAAGTAACGATCGTTACGCAAAACGCTGACTATACGATAAGGACCAAGGTACTTCGGATGTAATTTCAGACCTGGTCCCAACTGAGTACGTTTTATCACTATAAGTTCTCCTGGACTGTATTGACGAGCTGCTTTCCGTTTTTTGTCGTAGGTTCGCCGATTATCTTCCTGAATTTTCTCGATTCTGTCTTTTGCTTCCTTTCTCAGTTCGTCGCGATGCTCTTCGAATATTTTGGACCATTCTTCTTCAACTGTGATTCGTATTTCGGGGTCTTCTTTCATACGCATATGTGTACCAAATATTAAATTAAACGGAGTTTTTCCGGTACTACGATGCGGTGTTGCATTTAAGTATTTTTGTACTAGATGAAGATGTTTATACCACTCGACGGGCTTTGGTGCGCAAATTTTCGTCAAGAAGGGAATCACAGTTCTATTCACCCTTTCTACTTGGCCATTGCTTCTTGGTACGCCTGTTGTTATTTTTATGTGTTCAATACATTCTTCTTTACAATACTCCATGAATGCGTTGGAAGTAAATGCAGTGCCACGGTCAGTAATAATCCTTCGAGGATTGCCAAAGACTATCGATTGTTTTATTAAGCGATCTATAACTTCAGCGGCATCGGTAGAACGAGTAGCGTACAACCAAACAAACTTTGAAAATGCATCTATTACAATGAAAATATGACGGTAAGATTTTCTAAATGGAAGGCATCTAATGGAACGCTGCCTTTATTAATTGGATTAAGGAGCCCCTCTTGTTTCCCATGTTTTCTCTCAGCTAAAATACAGTCTATACAATTTCGAATAACCTGCTCTGTTTTCCCTCGCATTCCTTTAAACCAGAAGTCATTCAAAATAAGTGCCTCTGTTTTATTGACCCCGAAATGGCCACGCTCGTGAGATCGTCTAACTATTTGCGTTTGCATATTTTCGGGAACAACAATTAGGGGTTCATCGTTTACTATTTTATACAAAAGACAATTTTTCATTTCGTAACCCTTAGAAAAATTATCACCTCCGCAGGCCTCAATTATTGTTCTCAATTCTACATCCTCACCTTGTGCTTGCCTAAGTTTTATAACTATGTTATCTTCACGATCGCTCATTAGCATAACGCATGGTAGAGGCTTTCTACTAAGTGCGTCAACATGTGACATTTGGTTACCTGGTCGATGCGTGATAGAGTATTGAAATTCTTCAAGCAAAAGTGCCCACCTAGCTACACGTACCCAAAGATCTTTCTTATTCATCGTCATCATAAATGCTTGACAATCTGTAACGATGGTGAAGGAAATTCCTAGAAGGTAAACTCGGAATTTCTTTAGGGATTTTATGATGGCTAATACCTCTAGCTCATAACTATGGTAATTTTCTTCTGCTTTAGAAGTTTTTCCACTTGCAAAATATACAGGATGGAATTTATTATCCATCGAATCCTTTTGCATCAAAATTGCAGCATACCCAAAACGTGACGCGTCCGTGTGCAATTCAGTTTCACTACCTGGACAATATAATTTCAACACAGGGTCATCACATAATATAGACTTGAGAGTGTTGAACGCTTCAATTTGTTTGGGACCGAATGCAAATTTAGAATCTTCCTTCAATAAATTTGTTAGAGGACGAGCAATAAAAGGATACCTGGGTATGAATTTCCTAAAATATCCTGTCAATCCCAAGAAACTTTGCAATTCTGTTAAGTTGTTAGGTTTTGGAAATTTTATGACGGCCTTGGTTTTATTATCAGAAGGTTTAATCCTACCGCTCTCGATAACATGGCCTAAGTACTCTATTTTTTCATGTAAGAACTTACATTTTTCCCAGTTAATAATCAAACCATATTCACTTGCCACTTCTAAGACCTTTTTCAATCTTTCCAGGTCTTTCAGGTCTTGTAATCTGTAGCTAGAACAATTAAGTCATCCATATATGTCTGAACAATTTTTTGGTTTATGAGGTCTCTAAATACTGCGTTGATAAACCTTTGAAATACTGAAAGAGAATTACAAAGACCAAATGGAACTTTCAAGAATTCAAACTGTCCATTGGGAGTTACGAAAGCAGTATATTTTCTGCTGTCTTCTTCAACTAAAACATGAAAAAATCCATTTTTCAGATCAAGGATGCTAAAAACTGTGGAGTCTTGGAGAATATCTAATTGATCTGCTATTAAAGGCAAAGGATACCGATCTTTAATAATTTTTTTCTTCAGCGCTCTATAGTCTACACATAGGCGTGTTGAGCCATTTTTCTTTTTAACCAGGACTATTGGGCTGGCGTATTCTGAATTTGAAGGTCCAACTATCCCTTCTTTTATCCAGTTATCAATTATTTGATCAACTTCGTTTCTTTCATTCACGGGTAACCGACGAGGTCGCGAATAAACAGGAATATCATCTTTTAAAATTATTTTCATTTGAACACTAGTTTCACGAGTTTTTACAGGGTTGTTGTTCAAAGCAAGTTCTTTTATTTCCGTGTGATAATAATTATCCTTTATGTGTGACAAATCCATCTCATCGCAGTTTTCTTTAAGATTTATTTGGAAAATTTCAGGAAGTTCTGGGTTTGGGACATTATCAACATCACTCTTAAAAATTTTGATTTCTCCCAGATTAATATTCAAATTAACCCTTTTTAAAAAATCAGTTCCGATCAGTAGACCGTGTCTTAGTATAACACCGGGAACAACATGAAATTTTATGTCATATATGTTATTATCTATTTCAACTTGAGCAATAAATTCGCCTAACGTTTCAATCCCTGAAGACCCAATACCATCAAATTTTACTCGCGAGTGCACCAATGCAGGCGCGCTTATTTTTACATATTCGTCTGTTCTCATCAATGTGAGGTCGCTACCCGTGTCTATCAGCGCTATAAAGTTATTGTCGTTGATAGTAACTACTTTTGTATATTTAGTTTGGCAGGGCTGGTTAATAATATTAGTTTCTCTAATTTTCGACGTCGATCCAGGACATTTAGATGCAATATGACCATAACCATTGCAATTAAAACACTTTATTCCCTCTTTTCTTTGAGAGCAATTGGAACTTAAGTGACCCTTGTCTCCACAATTGAAACACCGTTTTGTGGGTTTTTCAACCTGAGCTGATTGAGTAATTTTGTTTCGTGATTTGTATTTTGCCTCAGCCTTCATGGTCTCGTACTCCGAGAATTTCTGTTTTAGCTGACGAATGTTTCTTGCACCATACAACATCGCCTTATTTACAGGATCGTCCGGAATGCCCTCGATAATATATTTAATAGCAGTACATACCTCCAAATTGACTTGACCTGCAATGTCGAGCATTTTTTGAATGTACTCCTGATGTGTTTCGTCGTGCTTCTTCTTTCGTCGAGATAACTCACGATGAACGTCGTAGCTGTCAACCGTTTCCTCAAACTCCTTTCGCAACGCTGACTTCAGTGCCTTCCACGTCTTGGTACACCTTTCATATCGGACAAATAGCTTTGCGGATCCTGTCAGTAAGCGCTTCGCGTATGCTAACTTCTGAGCATCTATCCACCCACACATCTTAGCCATTTCCTCGAAATCATTCAGCCAGCGCTTAACGCTAAGTTTGTCGTCTCCGCTAAAACTTTCCAGGGATTCTTCCACATCACGAAAAGTAAGAAGGACATGTTTATTGTCCTGAACCTCCACATCAGAATCGCTATCACTTTCATAGTTTCCAGCGCTGTCGGTTTCGTTGCCATCATCATTCGACACTCTCGGTTCGTCGTTATCGTCTTCATTTTTGTCGTCTTCGTCATCCTTCATTAAAGTTGCTCGCAAGCGTTCCCTTAACACTGGCTTAGTCCCTGTGATAGAAAGTTCAAGTTCTTCCAGCTTCACCCGAAGTTCATCAATTTTAAGTTTACTGATGTCAATTTCAGCCATTGAAATGTATTAGCACTTTCTGCTTATTCTTACTTCACTGATTTTAAACTTCACAGTCTCGAAACAATTGGCTTTCAAATCCCGGTTGAGCCCCCAAGAGTTATGGGATAAACTTTCACTTTAATGACAACGCGCGGATACTTAACAAAAATTTATTAATGATAAATGATAAATGTACACAGATAGTTTATTTGTTACGGAATGATGATATTTCGGCAACGTCACGCAAGAAAGTGCCCGCGTACATCCTGAGGAAGTATCTCGAAGCCTTGTGCACAGCGTTACACATACATATATGATAGCATGTGCGAAAACATGTTGGAGGGAGGTCTTCTTGGGTTTCGATGCTACAATACTTCGATCCTAATCCAGTGCTGTAAACAGTCTAGAAAAGAAAATGCATTACAATACGACAAAAAATGGGATAAAGATAGGATGAACTCATTGGTCCACGAAATCTCGGACGAGGAGTTTATCAGCAAAGAAATTGATAGAAAGAAAATGGAAGACTGTGCGAGCATTCTAACGACAAACTTGAATCACTACAATCATCCGAAGCTCATAGCTGAACCTTACAAGACTAGGAAAATAAAAATCGATGTTAAAACTGGTATTCCTCTCGATGCATTTCAAGGGAAGTATGTGAATAAGCTAACTCCTAAATCACTAGTGAAATTCGATGAAATCGAATCAACTGGATTGATTTGTGGGAAAGATGTGCTGAACACGATGAAAGTACTTTCAATTAGACCAGAAGGTGAAACAGCCGACGAAAAATCGAGAAGGAAACGATTGCTTCGAGAATATCGTGCTAAACGACGAATTGAGAAAAAGCGAACACCCAAGCGTTCAACGATGAGAAGAAACTACAACAAAAAATAAAAACAAATAAGGCGTGCAATGTCCAAAGAAACCGCATAGTATAGTTTAGGTGACTGTTTGATGTCAGATGTAGCCACGTTGTTTCAATAAACGAAGGTTTACTTCTGGAATAGCAACAAAACTGCAGAAAACAGATCGTCTCAAAATTACACGAAGGATCTCGTTAGTCAAGCTTTTCTAAGATCTTAAGCTCTCAGTTAGTAACATCGTAATCGTTCTGTTTGTGACATGAAGGGAAGGCTTTCTCCGTTGCGTTTATGCGATCACAGTGTAACTCTTTTGGCTACATTCTGAAAAATGAAGTCATTTTTAATGCATTAATTGGCAATGTGCACTTATTCGAAATCGTTTTATAACATCATGAAATGCAGATTTGACTGCAACCAGAAACACATTTGACCAAATATTTTTAGTACAGAGTGTAAGGCACTTCAACAAAAATATGAACCTTGTAGCGTTAGTTATCTTTTTAATTGACCTTTTAGTTTTTACATTTCTCAGTCGAAAGCTCACAAGAGGAAGTAAATGGATCAAATAGGCATTAAAGTCATAAGCTGAGGTCCGCTCAAACGGAATTAGAGTGTACGTACGTAGACTTCCATACAATTTTAGTTTATGGCCAGTTTCTGTCAAACTTTCACAAAGTGAATCTGACAGCTATTCTTGTTTTATAGCGGCGATTTTCTTGCATTGTACACATGTACATCAAACCTTTTAGACTTTTGGTGAATCTTCTGATTTTGACTGGCTATCAAATAAATATCTAGGTTGAAGTTTAGTTTGGTGAGTTGTTTTTGTAAATTCTGTATGTAGCCGTTTTTTTTGGTGTCGTGGTATTTTGTTGCCTAAAAGAGAATTTCAATTTGCTGAAAGAATGCAGCAGCTGGCTTCTCTTTGCGGGCGAATGGATTGTTATTATTGTATCGAACACATTCTTCAATAGGATTAAGTTCGGTTAGGCTGAGGTTGCCAAATGATTAGGCCTATGCTCCTCACTTAACCTTTTGTGGACTATTTCTTTATCTGGATAGCCTGTTTTACATTGGGAAGACACAATTGGCTTTCTTATTTCTTGAATGCACTCTGGAGAGCTTGGTTAATGGTATCCCGTTGCCACTTTTCAATTGGTTCTGGCGGCAAAAATTTACGAAGTCTATCGATAATTGAAATAAAATGTTAATTTTAGCCGAGGATCTTTCGTATTTATAGTCAAACACGAAAGTATACTGATCTTTAGTTTAGGTATACTGATCTTAAGTTCAACATCTAACATAAAGAATACCAAATTTAGCATGCGAAAATTTCCCATAGTAAAATTATGAACTTCATTCGGACTCAACATTATTGACTCAATAACTAAGATACGAGTACATAACTATACGTCACAACAGAATGATTGGTATTTGAAATATTATTTTGTAGCGTATGTAAAGTAAGATAAATTGAACGTTGTTTTAAAAAATTCTAAGTAGGGCAACCAAAATTTCGCACAAATGTTTTTTGTAAAATTTTGCCTATTTCATAGGTAAATGCAATTTTTTTCGCATTCCATCAGTCAAAGCATATTTCACTGGTAAATGCATATTGAATCTTGGAATGAATTTGCACAAAAGTAGGATTATTAATATTTAACCTGCTGGATTGGCAAGAAAATATAAAATTTATTACTATGAAAACCGCAATGTTTTCCATTTAATTGAGATCATCCTTCGCTTCGACGTTTTCGTTCAATATATGTATGTAGTTTCACGTTGATGACTATATTTTCACAACCCTGCTCCTGAAACTATTACCGTCACTACGAGGATAGACATCACATGCATCTCGAATTCATATATTTCTTTCCTATTCAAATTTTATGCCGAATTGTTTAACCCTCTATTACATTTAATGGAAAGTGTGGTTTCGGCGTGACGGATGGCAACCTCTTCAGGTGCTGTCATTTGCCATCCGCCAACGAGACAGCACGACCATGGTTAGGCTTGTTGATGGGTTAAGCTCGTTATATTTCAACTATTTTAATATTTGTATCTGCGAGTTATAACGACCGTCAAACTGGTCTAAAGTGTGATTTCAGCACCTGAAGAGGATGGCATCCGTCACGCCGAACCCACACTTTCCATTAAAATTAACGATGAACCAGCATAACCTGGAAGCTAAGAACCCCCATTAATGTGCAACAATAGTGTTAGTAAGTTGCTAACCAAAAAGCACAAACTAGAAAACAATGTCATTGACTAGACTAGGAGGTTCTAACCCATGACAAACCTCTATTACTGATACATTCTTTTATCACGTTAATACTAACATAAGTTCGAAAGACGTTAGTTTCTTCGAACTAAAATATACGTACATATGTAGAAACACAAACACCGAAGTCATTAGGTATATATATTCATGTTAAATATATCTTAAGTGCTTGCGTTAGATTCGCATATGTGGTTGGTTGGTTGGTTGTAGTGGCAGCGCCCTTTTATCCAAAGGTAGCTCACTTAGGCCACGAGAGGCCCAATGTGATACCACAGAATATAAGGGCGGCACTAGAACCTGCGGGATGACGAGAACCATCCAGATTCTCGAATAAAGCCGGCTATGCAGCCAATGTCCAAATCGGCTACTTCCGTGAGGTTGTCTAGGAAGGGTGTGCCCAAGGTTTGCATGCGCTTCCTGGACAGCGCCGGACATTCGCACAAAAAGTGTTTAATGGTTTCTTCCTCTTCCTCTGATCTGCAACTTCGGCAGAAATCATTGAAAGGGACACCCAGTCTTTCTGCGTGTCTGCCGATCAAACAGTGTCCCGTCAGTACGGAAACGACGGAACTCAGGGTTTCGCGGCTTATGTTGAGGAGCCGCTTGGTACGTTTGGAGCACAGTGCGTGCCAAGTTTGCATGGTTGTGCTACAGGTTTCTTCGAGCAGACAGGCCCTATTCGCAGCCTCCACGTAGTGCTGCTTAAATCCTAGCTTTATGGAAGCTAGAGGTTGGCCGATTTCGGGGTTAAGTGTATATTCCTGAAGCTCGGTGCCAGCTCTTGCTAAGGCATCTGCTTCGCAGTATCCAGGTATATCACTATGCCCCGGTACCCAACAAAGAATCACTTCACAGTGAAGCGACATCACGTTCAGTTGTGAGCGGCACTCCATCGCAATTTTAGATGAAGTATGCACGCTGGATAATGATTGGATGGCAGCTTGACTGTCAGAAAAGATGTTTAAATTTCTTATGGAAATTTTCTGACTTCTCAGCCAGTCAACTGCCTTATAAATCGCAATGAACTCTGCCTGAAAGACGCTGCAGTGGTCTGGTAATCGGAAGGATAGTTTCAGGCCTAGCTGTTCTGAGAACACGCCACAGCCAACTCTTCCCTCCATTTTTGATCCATCAGTGTAGATGTCGACCGATTCCTGTATCCCATCTCTTTCTGTGGTCCAGTCCTCCCTATTCGAGATGACTGACCTGAAACCATGGTGAAAACAGGGAATCGGAGATGAAAGGTCCACTTTCCCTGACGTTGGCCCATCCCTCCGTAGTATTGTGGAGTGGCCAAAGTTCTCCTCACGCCAGAGTCGCAGAGCTTTTAATCGAACAGCAGTGCACTTGGCCTGCTGTCTCGTAAGTAGCTCTGTCGGAAGCCAATTTAATAGCATAAATAATGCCTTTGTCGGGGTAGTCCGTAGAGCCCCGGTGATTGCAATAGCCGCACTCCTTCTGACCTTGTTTAGCAGGTTTACATTGATGCTTTCGCCATAGCAGGCCACCAAATAACTGCGCCATACAGAAGGATTGGTTCCACTTTCGCCGTATAGAGCCATGATACAACTTTGGGTTTTAATCCCCACCTTTTCCCAATAGCTCGTTTGCAGCAGTAGATTGCGCATGCAGCCTTGCGTGCTCTTTCTGCTGTGTTCGCTTTCCATGCGAGTTTAGAGTCCAGAATTAGACCTAAATATTTGACCTGATGAGATGGGTTGAAACTTATCTCCTCAAGCTTAGGTGGGGCAAATCGTGGAATTTTATACCTTCTTGTGAAGAGCATAAATTCCGTCTTTTGCGGGTTGATCTTTAGACCACACTCTTTGCTCCATTTGGTAAGAATACCTAGGGCAAAGTTTAGTCTTTCCGATAGGGTGTTAACAAATTTTCCCGATATTGCTATTGCAACATCGTCGGCATAAGCTACGACTTTGCAGCCAGTCGCTTCTATTTTTGACAGGAGTTCATCCACCACTAGGTTCCATAGAAGGGGTGATAGCACCCCACCTTGTGGTGTGCCTCTGCAAACCCTCCTTCGTAAGGTACTGTTTCCTAGCGTGGAGTTGATGTTCCTGCTGCTAAGCATATATGAATTGGCCGCATTTCTGCTGCTGGCGTCTTCCTCTTGAATGGAAAATTTCTCTGAATGTCATTTTGACAGTACACAAAGCGCCGAATGTTTTGAGAATTTTGGCTTCCGCGCAAATATGTTGGCTTCATATTTTCTTGATAGAGTAACTTGCGTAGTAATATTGTGTTTTATGAATTAGCAAAGGTTGACACTATCGACGAGTAGTGTAGAAACCAAATTTACAGTTGCTAATTAAGCGTTATTAGCAATGAAGTGTTGTAGCTTGTTGAGTGAATAAATCGCGTTCTCGGTCGGAAGAAGTATCTTTTCAAGTGAAAATATATCCGAAATTTACATATTTTGAGTTTGCGGAAGTTAACCGAGTGTTTTTCAGTGATAAATAATTCATTTGACTGCATTGAATTCACTTGCAATAATTTCTGACAGTTGTACTGGTACTGTCAAAATTTGTACAGTGGCGTAGTCAGTATGGGTGCAAATTAGTTAGACTCAATTACAGACTACTCCATTTCTAGTTGTGTAATACCAAGGAACGAGCAGCTAACTTTTCTTGATGAGAGATTTGAAAATTTTCGCAGCTCCTACGATAAGCAGGAAATTGGTTCCCGAGACTTCGATGATATTGATGGGTTTATTGATACTTCGATCCTAATCCAGTGCTGTAAACAGTCTAGAAAAGAAAATGCATTACAATACGACAAAAAATGGGATAAAGATAGGATGAACTCATTGGTCGACGAAATGTCGGACGAGGAGTTTATCAGCAAAGAAATTGATAGAAAGAAAATGGAAGACTGTGCGAGCATTCTAACGGCAAACTTGAATCACTACAATCATCCGAAGCTCATAGCTAAACCTTACGAGACTAGGAAAATAAAAATCGATGTTAAAACTGGTATTCCTCTCGATGCATTTCAAGGGAAGTATGTGAATAAGCTAACTCCTAAATCACTAGTGAAATTCGATGAAATCGAATCAACTGGATTGATTTGTGGGAAAGATGTGCTGAACACGATGAAAGTACTTTCAATTAACCAGAAGGTGAAACAGCCGACGAAAAATCGAGAAGGAAACGATTGCTTCGAGAATATCGTGCTGAACGACGAATTGAGAAAAAAGCGAACACCCAAGCGTTCAACGATGAGAAGAAACTACAACAAAAAATAAAAACAAATAATGCGTGCAATGTCCAAAGAAACCGCATAGTATAGTTTAGGTGACTGTTTGATGTCAGATGTAGCCACGTTGTTTCAATAAACGAAGGTTTACTTCTGGAATAGCAACAAAACTGCAGAAAACAGATCGTCTCAAAATTACACGAAGGATCTCGTTAGTCAAGCTTTTCTAAGATCTTAAGCTCTCAGTTAGTAACATCGTAATCGTTCTGTTTGTGACATGAAGGGAAGGCTTTCTCCGTTGCGTTTATGCGATCACAGTGTAACTCTTTTGGCTACATTCTGAAAAATGAAGTCATTTTTAATGCATTAATTGGCAATGTGCACTTATTCGAAATCGTTTTATAACATAATGATATGCAGATTTGACTGCAACCAGAAACACATTTGACCAAATATTTTTAGTACAGAGTGTAAGGCATTTAACCAAAAATATGAACCTTGTAGCGTTTGTTATTTTTTTAATTAACCTTTTAGTTTTTACATTTCTCAGTCGAAAGCTCACAAGAGGAAGTAAATGGATCAAATAGGCATTGCAGTCATTATCTAATATAAGCTGTGGTCCGCTCAAACGGAATTAGAGTGTACGTACTTAGACTTCCATACAATTTTATTTTATGGCCAGTTTCTGTCAAACTTTCACAAAGTGAATCTGACAGCTATTCTTGTTTTATAGCGGCGATTTTCTTGCATTGTACACATGTACATCAAACCTTTTAGACTTTTGGTGAATATTCTGATTTTGACTGGCTATCAAATAAATATCTAGGTTGAAGTTTAGTTTGGTGGGTTGTTTTTGTGAATTCTGTATGTAGCCGTTTTTTTTGGTGTCGTGATATTTTGTTGCCTAAAAGAGAATTTCAATTTGCTGAAAGAATGCAGCAGCTGGCTTCTCTTTGCGGGCGAATGGATTGTTATTATTGTATCGAACACATTCTTCAATAGGATTAAGTTCGGTTAGGCTGAGGTTGCCAAATGATTAGGCCTATGCTCCTCACTTAAACTTCTGTGGACTATTTATTTATCTGGATAGCCTGTTTTACATTGGGAAGACACAATTGGCTTTCTTATTTCTTGAATGCACTCTGGAGAGCTTGGTTAATGGTATCCCGTCGCCACTTTTCAATTGGTTCTGGCGGCAAAAATTTACGAAGTCTATCGATAATTGAAATAAAATGTTAATGTTAGCCGAGTTTCTTTCGTATTTATAGTCAAACACGAAAGTATACTGATCTTTAGTTTAGGTATACTGATCTTAAGTTTAACATCTAACATAAAGAATACCAAATGTAGCATGCGAAAATTTCCCATAGTAAAATTATGAACTTCATTCGGACTCAACATTATTGACTCAATAACTAAGATACGAGTACATAACTATACGTCACAACAGAATGATTGGTATTTGAAATATTATTTTGTAGCGTATGTAAAGTAAGATAAATTGAACGTTGTTTTAAAAAATTCTAAGTAGGGCAACCAAAATTTCGCACAAATGTTTTTTGTAAAATTTTGCCTATTTCATAGGTAAATGCAATTTTTTTCGCATTCCATCAGTCAAAGCATATTTCACTGGTAAATGCATATTGAATCTTGGAATGAATTTGCACAAAAGTAGGATTATTAATATTTAACCTGCTGGATTGGCAAGAAAATATAAAATTTATTACTATGAAAACTGCAATGTTTTCCATTTAATTGAGATCATCCTTCGCTTCGACGTTTTCGTTCAATATATGTATGTAGTTTCACGTTGATGACTATATTTTCACAACCCTGCTCCTGAAACTATTACCGTCACTACGAGGATAGACATCACATGCATCTCGAATTCATATATTTCTTTCCTATTCAAATTTTATGCCGAATTGTTTAACCCTCTATTACATTTAATGGAAAGTGTGATTTCAGCGTGACGGATGGCAACCTCCTCAGTTGCTGTCATTTGCCATCCACCAACGAGACAGCACGACCATGGTTAGGCTTGTTGATGGGTTAAGCTCGTTATATTTCAACTATTTTAATATTTGTATCTGCGAGTTATAACGTCAAACTGGTTCGTATATATATGCTACGTTGCTAAGTTTAGTTTGTCATGGGTTAGAACCTCCTAGTCTAGTCAACGACATTGTTTTCTAGTTTGTGCTTTTTGGTTAGCAACTTACTAACACTATTGTTGCACATTAACGGGGGTTCTTAGCTTGCAGGTTATGCTGGTTCATCGTTAATTTTAATGGAAAGTGTGATTTCAGCACCTGAAGAGGATGGCACCCGTCACGCCGAATTCATTATGTTAGTTTATTTTGGAAGTAGGCTACTGAATTAAATTTTGTTCACATACACGTAACCATAACAACACTTTTAAAGTATTTAACCGGTATCAAATGTTTGCTGTTAATTGTTTATTTTCAAAAGCAAATTTTTCACTTTTTTACAGCATATTTCCTCTTTTATGGAGAACTTTTCAGCACTAAGAGGAGGTTTTTAAAAGCATATCTTTGGTTAGCCAACTTATAAGCCTATTGTTTTGTAACGTGATTGTTTATATATAATCGTTTGTATATATATATATATATATATATATATATTCAGTAGTCGTCTGTTGTGTTGCAACTATTGAATCGTTATCAATAGCATTTGCCAATTCTATTCTAGAATGGGCTGCTACATAAGTTTTTTTTTCTTTTATGTGCAAGATTGCAGTCATTTGCTAAGTTTAAGCCTCCACCGTGGTAATTTCACGGTATCTACTTTTATGTTGTCCAGATACTGCAAGGGCTGATAATGAGTAAGGAATGTGAATCGATGATCATACAGGTAAGGTCTAAAATATATTGTTGACAATATTATGAAAAAGAGCAAATTCT
The DNA here is from genome assembly GCA_963942545.1 of Oxycera nigricornis. NCBI lineage: Eukaryota > Metazoa > Arthropoda > Insecta > Diptera > Stratiomyidae > Oxycera > Oxycera nigricornis. The sequence continues at coordinate 66,456,229 of OZ012662.1, forward strand.
TTGTTTTCGTAGTCGTGGTTTAAAAATTTCTCAATGGCAATTATTTTTTCTGGGCTCTATAAAATTACCTTGAAATGCAATGAGATTTGACAAAAAAGTCATTGAAAATGGAATTTTAAGATAAGCATTTCTTAATCCCGCGACAATATTTTTAACAGCGTTTATATGTTCTTGCAACGATGTACTGAAAAAAGGATATCTTCTTTGTGAACACTGCCAATTTTGATAATGTTTTCATGTAAAATATTATTTATAAATTTTTTGAAAGGTCCGGGTAAATGTTACTATATTTTACGTGTCCTTAAGTTCTAGCTCGGTTCAATGAAACCTCTTGCATTTCTAGTAAAATATTGACAATTTCTTAGTTTATCTAATAGTTCATCTATGTTTGGGGTTGGTGCATATTTTTTAGATTTTGGATTCTGAAATCAACTAGCAATCAAAATTTTCCACCCAATTTAGTTACTCTCTATGAGGGTTTACTATTAGGGAATTGAAAAGACAGTATAATTTCTTATTATAAATCATCCTTGATTTGTTTATCTATAAAACCATTAAATAATTGTGATATCCTATAATTTTTTTTGATATATTGGTTTCCCGATCGCAGGGAATGCTTCTTGCGTTTGTAAATCACAGAACTCATCAGTTACATGAACTGTTAGGTGGAGTTCCTCATTTGAGTACTGTTTTGTGCGAGGGTGGCTTTTGTTTTCTGGGAAATGTTTAAACGGCGCTCGAAAATAAGACTTCTTTACTTGTTGTGCAAAGCATAAAGTGTGTTTAGGAGTAGTCATGACTTTGGTTCTGTTATTAGTAATATGTAGTGCCTGTATTTCATAGAATGATATTTTCTATAATATCATGAAAATTTTATTTGTGAAAGGTTTGAAGTGCCATTGTATGCATTCGGACGATCCGAAATTTTCTGTTAACGGGGTTGAAAGGTCATAGTTACTTAATGGGTTTTGATTATTAGAGGAAATAATGATAGAATACACGCAGGCTTCTTCTTTGTAGAAATCCAAAAATAATATACCAAAAATTTGCCAGTTGTTTGATATGCAAAGTGTGATGAAATGAAACGATATCGATAACGATATCGCTTCGAAATTTCAAGGCAAATTTCGTCTAGTTGGCCTCAATGGACGTTAAGTCCCGGGGACGAGACAGCGGACTCTTGTGTCGTTCAGACGAATTTGGGTTCGGCCTCTACCAAGCTGGAGGAGTGATGGCTGCCGGCAGGGCAACTCTGCTCGGCGCATAATGTCGTGGTTCCGTTCACTACCATCAGTCTCGAAACTCATTTCCAGAGATTCAGCCCGATTACATACCGACAAAAAAAATTGACCAAACAGGACAAAACATACTCTCCATCTTGCGAGGCTATATCCCCTACGTTTCTTTACCAACGAATTCTCGCGCACATACCGAGATATTACTGCGTTCAAGACCTACCTGAGAAAAAAAATTCCTTACGTTACTTATATCTACCGTGAAATTTTAAAATTACTCCAAAACGTCAAAAAAGACCGAAAGACTACTGCGTGCAAGAACAATCTCTCGCGTGGTCGTGCTACTCCCGGTTAGAAAACGAGCTTCAACGGAGCTCGTCAGGCACAGATGTCGCTGCCTGGGCGCGCCCTACCATGGCCTAGCGCTTGCGTGTCAGTATGTGTTATGCGCGCTAGTGATGTTGCTGCGTTCTTTTCGAACCAAAAAAACAACTCTTTTAAATTAAATTAAAACAAAACGATATTCAATTTTGCGTGGAGATGTTTTTATTCGCGTTTTTCGTACAGCGGTCTTAGTTGTATCGAGTGTCCTCCAGAACTGGGGCGCGTCGCACATACTCAAATGCTCTTATCAACCGAAATTGCTGACGCTATGTCTGCTACTCTGCAGGTGTACGATGCACTTTTGCAGTGAGGTCTCGTTTCACCTCAGCCAACACTTTTTTGTATTTGTCAGCATTATGAGTATATGTGACTTCTCCCCCTTCTAGATAAGAATTCTCCTGAATTCTATTTTCTATTTCTAATTTCACATTTTTCTTTTTGTAATACAAAAACATAATTAGAATTATCAAAAATACTATTATAAAGAATGTAGTTACATTTATGCCGTATGTTACATTTTTATGAAATTTCAGTTCATCAATTTTCTGTATATTTTCAAAATGTTCTAATGCAATATCTTCTAAAGTTATTTTGTTTATGAAATTAACGTAATTTTCATTTACAGGATAGTAGAACCTCTCTTGAATTTTATTTACATTATTTGAAAAATAACTATTTAATATCTTCAGTGTACAATTATTAAAATGAATTAAAGCATTGCCATTGGCAATAATATGTCTTTCATCACAATCTTGAGTAATATTTAATTGTTTGGAATTTTTTATTACGATTGTTTGTTCATCTATTTGCATTATTTCAATGTTTTTATTGGTTATCAATTTACAATCCTTTCGATATATACAATGTTTACTTACGTCTAATTCGTTGAGTGTTTTAAATTTTTGAAATGAATATGTTAGATTATTATATGCGAAAACTGTTTCTTTGTTAGCGTCGATTTCTTTGAGTTGATTATTAGGCATTGGGATAATTAATTTCAATTGAATATTAATAAATTCTCTAGGGATCTTTAAGGCAAACATAAGAGTATCATTATTACTTTTAGCAAATCCTAATTTTATGTATTGCATTCGGTTTACATCAATTTGATATTTTTGAATTTCTTCATCGGTTAGTATATTTGGATGTAGAATCCCGTGCTTTGCAGAAACGACATTGTCCTGGAGATGTTCGATTTTACTTTTCAACAATTGAATTTTAAAAAATTGATCGTAATAAATTTCATTTTTGATTCTGTCTTTGGAGATGCCATTTACTGTTGCTAAAATAGTGATTCTATCGTTTTCGATTATGCTCTTGAGTTGTTGAAACGTTTTATTAAAATAGTCATTAATTTTGATCTGCTTATTAATTTCAGTAATGGCGTTATGGCTATTGGATTCAACTATTTTCATATGTTCGTCTATGTCACGTCTGTCTGTATCGTCCATGGTGCCAAAGAGCCATTTTTGGGTGTTTCCAACTAAATTAATTAGACCTCTTTTACGTCTTTCTACTCGAGGCACGAGCGTTTTAATTTTGTTTCTTAAATGTTTAAGTTCCAATAGTAATGTATCCTTATGTTTTTCATCGAAAATATCTATATTTCTTTCAAAAACTGTAACTAATTCTAGAATCTCCGAAGTGTTTATAAAATGTATGATGAAATGTGATTTCGTAACTATTTCGGCCTTGTTCAATTGAATTTCGGCGAAACCTTTCTGTGTGTCAATTTTGTGTACGTTTAAATGTGCGTCGGTAAGCGTCCAAACTAGCGTAAATGCCAACGCCATCAAAACTACTGAAAATTTCTGAAAAAGGTCTTACCATTACTATATTTTCTATATTATTGGATGAATGTTATAAAATTAAATGCTCTTGCAAAATTTCTACCATCATTCTTTTTCTGAAATAGGGTATATCGTTTTGAGAAAAAGTTAATTCGTGTCCACGGGCGATGTATTCCGCTGTAATGCAACTGAACACTCCGCAATCGCTACCATTTGTTTGTTGCGGTGAATCTATCATGTTTTCTTTAACCCATCCCGTAGTGTCGAACGGAACTTTTAATTTTTCTAAGGATTCCTGTTTTAAATACTCCTCTAGTGTCTCTAATACTTGTGAGTTAGGCCTATGCAACGAGTCATAATAACGAATGGTTTTATTTTTAAAGTCAACAACTACCATGCACCAATGATTTGTCCCTACGTGAATTGGCACTAATAAGACATCTAAATCAAATATATTTTTTTCGTTTAGTCCACTTTTTAACTCCCTCATATCCTGAGTGCACTAACTTCACCATAAAAAATGTGTTCATTGAATACGCCTTAACCTGGTAGTTCTCAGTTTGTTTTTCACTCCTTTCTGTTATTAGGCCCATATAAAAATTAATAATATTATCATTTAACCAATTGTTTCCTGTTAACGATTGTATATCATTCCTGGTTATGTTCAACCCAAATCTTGTTTTTAAAATATCATTTACTGCTCCTTCCTTATTTACATTATCTATTAAAACTAACTGATCCTTGGTGAATTCTGGGAATTCAATGTCAATTATATCGCTATCTTCATTTATTTTATTATCAGGATATTTACAGAATTTTAAAGGTCTTTTTATGTTCACTGGATGGACATTTTCAAGTTTGGTCTTTATATACTTTGGTTCTTGTTTGAGTCTAGCCGCCCTATAGTTTTTAACAAATCCAGTTGTTCGTGTTTCTTCGTAGTCTTCCCTTAATTTATTAGCTCTTGATATATATTTTTCTTTACTTCTGATTAGATTAGATTTTACTTTTTCGTAGTCTACTTTATGAAATTGTATATCATTTGGTGGGAATTTAGTTGTTGAGTGAAACCTGGAATTGTAATTCCTAACAGCTCGTTGAATTATTCTGCGGGCTGAAAAACCATTTTTTTGATAGACTAAGATTCTAAATTTTTCTGCTATGGTTTCATGAAAACGTTCAATATCACCTAAACCAGTATGGCTATGAGCTTTAGTTAAATGCAGCTCTACATTTTCTGCTCTCAAAAAATCCTTCAATAATATGCCATTAAACTCGTTTCCGCCTATAATTTTTTTCGGTTTCCCTACTCTAGTGAAATGTTCCTCGAATGAGTCAATAATTGTTATATGATTGCGGTCTGGTAAGTAATACGCAGTACCAAATTTCGAAAATTTGTCAATGATAGTTAAAAATGAAAATTTCATAATGGTATATATATCTATTTGAATAAGCTGATTTATATCACGGGCTGTCTCTGTAAATTTAAATTTGGGTCTTAGTGGTCTTCGATCATACTTGACTTCTTGACACAGATCGCATTGATTTATCACGATATTGATTAATTCCAAGAGTTTGGGATAATAGATTTTATTTTTGATCGCATTAAACGTTTCTTGTATGCCGGAATGCATACTTTCCCTGGTATGGTACAATGATATTTGTTTGACCGCTTCCACCTCAGTTTTTAAATCTATGGCTCTATGTGAGCACCTGATAAATTTGATTTGCTTATCATTTGAAAACATTTCTCGCAGTTTTTCTTGGACTATATTATACTGGTGGTCAGAGATTTCAGAGTAAATGCCTATTGTGCCCTTTTTTATAAATCTCCTGAAAATATCATGAAGATTCTGGAAATCATATTCAGCGATGTAAATTATTCGTTTTTTATGTATTATTTCTGATTCGCGCATTTTATTGCTGGTTAAAATTATTTGAGTCTTATACTTGTTTACTATTTCATCTTTTATAGGGATGTGGTCAAGCAGTTCTTCTTCTGCCGAATGCTTTGTAGCCATGGTTTCATTTTCATCTTCTATGTTTAATAAGACTCCTAGGTCAGAATATGAATTTGTGCCTTTATGTGATTGGCTGGAGGTTTCGTTTTCACTGGAAATTTTTATTCGGCTAAAAAAATCAGCTACTTTATTTTCGTGCCCTTTTAAGTACTCAATTTTAAATTGGTACTCGCCTAATTTGAGCAGCCACCTTTGGTGTCTAGGCGATAGGTCTTTACCTCTATATTTGGCCTGCAGATATTTGATTGGCTGATGATCCGTGTATATGATAAATTTGTTGCCATAAAGATATGGTCGGAAATAATTCACCGACCACATAATGGCTAAAAATTCTTTGTCAGTTGTCGCGTAATTCCTCTCGTGTGAATTAAGCGTTCGTGACGCGAAGCAGACAGGGTGGCCATCTTGAGACAAGACGGCTCCTATCGCAAAGTTGGAGGCGTCAGTAGTTAGATGAAATTGCCTGTTAAACTCTGGGAATTTCAGAATTGGGGGTGAGCTTATAAGAGTCTTCAACTTCTCGAAAGCTTCTATGTAATTTGGATCATTTAGATTTATTTTCGTATCCTTTTTCAGATACTTAGTTATTGGTTGTGCCACTTTGGCGTAGTCACGGATAAATTTTCTGTAAAAACCAGTTGCGCCTAAAAAACTTTTGATTTCTTTTTCAGTTTTGGGTAATTGCAATTTCGTAATTATTTTTATTTTTTCTGGGTTTGGCTGCAAACCATCCCTCGTTATAATGTGGCCTAAAAATGGTGTCTGTTTGTGCATAAATTTGCACTTGTCTATTTGGATTTTAAGTTTATTTTCTTCCAACACTCTAAATATCTCGTTCAGAGCTTTGATATGTTCCTGAATTGATGTGCTATAAATCAGTATATCATCCAGATAGACTATACAAGTTCTGTTAATGAAATCCCTGAGGACTTCATTCATTAGCCTCTGGAAAGTCGCCGGGGCATTTTTGAGCCCAAATGGCATACAAACAAACTCGTATAACCCATGAGGTGTTACAAAAGCCGTCTTTTTACGATCTTCTTCTTTTACGAGGATCTGGTGATAGCCCTTTGCTAAATCAATAGTGGAAAAATACTGGGCTCTCCCCAGTTTGTCCAGTATCGAGTCTATGTTAGGCAGCGGGAACTTATCGTCCACCGTTACTTCGTTTAATTTTCGATAGTCGATAACAATTCGAAATTTTTTCTCACCCGAATTGTCACTTTTCTTGGGCACGACTATCAAAGGACTTGAATATTTTGAATTGCTTTTGCGAATTATCCCCTGTTTTTCCATTTCGCTTATTTGTCTACGAACTTCTTCCTCATGCTTCGGAGGGTACCTATAGAGCTTCGAATTTATCTGAGCGTCCGTAGTGGTCTTAATTTCATGTTTGATTTTTGGAGTACTAGTCAAAACATCCCCTTCTTTAAAAAATAAATGTTCAAATTGATTTATGAGTTTAGTTATTTGACGATTTTCTTCGTCATTGAGATGGTCCAGTTGAAGACGTTGGATATAATCTCTTTTTATTCCCTCTAAGGTGCACACTTGATATGAATAAGGATTGTTTATAAAGTGAAGTATTTGACCATTGAGTGTTATTGTTCCGGTTTCTAAATCGATAAGTGTGTTTAATTTATTAAGTAGATCAATGCCGATAATGAATTGGTACTTCCTATTCAACAAAGATTGGACCTTCCAGCGTATTCTGGCTTCCGGTGGTGGTTTAAACTCTTCTGGAGCTCGCGTATGCACTTCATAATTTATAGTGTCTTTACCAATTATTGTGGTGAAATGCAAAGGTTGAATTTTTATTTTGTCAAAACCTTCTACTCGACCGTCTATTATGCTAAATGAGGAACCAGTATCAATAAGGGCAACATATTTTACGTTATTTATTGTCATGTGAATAATGGGAAGTTGTTCCGAGGCTAGTTGTAAAAAAACTCTTCGGAATTATTAGATTGAATATTACCTCTTTCATACGTTTTCTCAGATTTTTGGGTTTTATTACTTTCAATTCTTTGAGTGTTATCAACTTCCATAGGTTCTACAGCACGATTTCTATATTGATTGGAATTTGATCTAAACTGATTTGATCTATAATTTCCTCCCCTGTATTGCCCTGAATCATTATTTCGATATTTTTGATAATTATTAAAGTTGCTGTTACGATGATAGTTATCTGGGTATTTTCTGCCTTGCCCTGAACCGAACCTTCTGTTATTATTGTAATTGTTAAAATTATAATTTTGATATTGATTATTTGCGAACTGATGAGGTTTACACTGAACATGACCACTACTTTCATTAAGTTGACGATTACTGTTTGTATATTTATTAAACTTAGGAGGATTTCTTGTTGGCCTATTGTCACGTTTTCGGTATTCGTCTCTAATACATGCATCTTCGTATCTTCGTTTACGCATTATCTCGATTATGTCGTCAATGTTAGTTTTGTCGAATACCAATTCCAGCAAAACGCCTTGCGTTATTTCTTTTATTACATTCACGAGCACTGATTCTACATTGCTTAAGTCAAAATGATTTTCTTCTTCATAATACACTATCAGATTGTCGATTTGCATTTTTATTTCCAGAATAATTAATACTAGTTCACTTACATTATTTGCCTTGATACCATTGATGCGTTGATATATATCCATCGGTTCGATTTCTGGTTTGAATCGTAGCTTCAGTTTTGCTTTGATGCTCTGCCAGTTGTCCACTTCACGGTGATTAATGATACACTTCTTCGCTTCTCCCACGATCTTCTCATAAAAGATCATTCGGGTCGCCGTTCTTCTGGTCGTTTCATCCTGAATGGTGTTGAGGTAATATTCGACACTTGAGATGAAGGAGTTGATGGTCGTCTCTCCTGTACCCGAAAAACTATTCATATGCTGCAGGTGTTTTAGCTCCTGTCTATTTCCTCGTTCCTGATTAATCCTGAGCTGCTGGATCGCCTCCATTGCCTCTTCGAGCTGGGCTTCCCTCTGTGGAAGGTGTCTCTGCATTTCTTCCATTTCGTCTATTCCCCTTGCCGAATTAAGCAACTGTACGCGCCTTGATTTGCGAACTTCCACGATTGGTTTATTATAGGTTTTATTTTATTTTGATGGCAAGATTCCTGGCAGCCTCACCAGAGATTTTAAACAGTTTTTAAGGCCTCCGTTAAACTGTTCTTGCTCTATTTTACTTTTGTAGGTTGTTGTTCCGCACGATTCAACCTTCGCGATTAACGAACGGATTATCACGTTTTTAGCGTTATATTTTGCACTTTTAACCGTGATTTTGATAATTACCGACTGCGCCAGTGATGTTGCTGCGTTCTTTTCGAACCAAAAAAACAACTCTTTTAAATTAAATTAAAACAAAACGATATTCAATTTTGCGTGGAGATGTTTTTATTCGCGTTTTTCGTACAGCGGTCTTAGTTGTATCGAGTGTCCTCCAGAACTGGGGCGCGTCGCACATACTCAAATGCTCTTATCAACCGAAATTGCTGACGCTATGTCTGCTACTCTGCAGGTGTACGATGCACTTTTGCAGTGAGGTCTCGTTTCACCTCAGCCAACACTTTTTTGTATTTGTCAGCATTATGAGTATATGTGACTCGCTAGGCCCAAAAATACTTACCTCAGCCGGGGTGAACTCTGTTCCTCAAAGCAAGAAGCTTTTCGTTGTCGTACTTCGAATGCGTTGTTGATTTTCTGAAGACTGTACCCTCGTTTCTGAATAATTACAAGAGTGATAATCACTCAATAGTTCTGCGAACGGAATGTTAGGACACATCACCCGGTCAAATTGAGCTTGGCAGGTATTCTGCATGTTAAAGTTAAGCACTTGCTATCCTCACTTATAACTAATTCATGTCCAATTTCTGCTTCAAAGCAGTTTCGTAGCATATGACAGTAAGGAACATTACACTATTTCAATTATTTTTAAAACCGGAATACTCGCTATCAGGTTAATATTTTTTGTTAGATTCACACATGTGTCTACTATATGACTTCAAAAACTGCACTCAGTACTAATCCCTTCAAAATCCACATTCGGCAAACCACAAACCACTTCTCAAACGTCGCGCCACTTTTTCTTAACACAAAGCAGACCTTTTCGTTACCATTCCTTTTTCGTGACCATCTACTTTCCCATATTCGACCATTATTCAAAAACACTTCACGGGGTTTCTTTTTCAATTCTTTTAATCTGGTTCCACTATTTCGAAGCAACAAAACAATTCTCCTTGAAACCCTATCCCACGGATCGGCGGTATGAGCCCGGACTTCTTCTTTCGCACTTTTTCCGTATTCTTTTCTTCCGCCCGGCAGGAACAAGAACTCCTTTCCCCACGTTTTTTCTCTGATTTTCCCAGTCCGCCTCGCCAGCACTACTCCCCTTTTCTCTCGCCAGCAACCCAACTCCTCATCCGAAAACGGTTCCTTCCAAAGAACCGGTCGAGTAGCTGTCAAACCAGATTCCCTGGTTCGAGCGCCATAAGCTGGTTTTCGAGATTGGCTTGGTGTTCGGGGCTACCGCTTTTGAGTAAACGAATGATTAAAAATATATATTTTCCTTGCCGTGCACCATTACAGTGTCTATGTCTCAAATGACAGAATGATAATTATCGCAAACAACATGCGAACAATTCCATCAAGAAAAATTATTTTTACACTCCACAGATAGCTTCTCATTTATCACCAAAGAAGGACAATTTAAGATTTCAGAGCAATAATGGGAACAACAATAGGTTTATTCCCAAACATATTTTCATCCTGAACTCTTGCATAATTCTCGAGTCCCTCAAAAGCCACAATTTGATAGACATTTCCAGTCCCTAAATATAACCAAGTCGACAAGATCGAATTCTGCGCGTGCATAAAAGAGCACGTAGAAACGCAGAAGAAAACCGCAAACAATTGTTAGAAAATTTTGACTTCCCCAAAAATGGCTGCCAAAATAAAAAGATTGGTAAAAAGATGTATTGTATGAAAAGAGTGCAAATATGATTGCCACCATACAAAAAAATATTTTTCCCTTGCAGTGCGCCATTACAACACAGGCATGGCGAGTGTTTCAAGAGCAGTCGTGCCTGAAATCTTTATGCCCCAATGTCCTTCGTGTGGTAAAATCCCAAGGCCTTGCTTTCGGGACCCACTACTTGAAAACATACATTGCCATGTTTACTTGCTATGGTGGCCTTGAGACTTAATTTGACCGAAATTCCGGACGTAGACTATGTCTCCTACTCTAAAACCAGGCTAACGGGAGCGCAGCCTATAGACCCGCAGCTGAGTTTGTTTTACCAAACGGCCTGCTAACTCTCGGCGTATTTTTTCCATTCTTTCGTGTGGTAGCAATTCAGACTCAGGATCTATTAACATTTGAAGATTTCGCAGCAAAGCGTAGGAGGTCCCGTGTCCGACCATGTTTTGTCCAAACACCACGAAATATGGAGCTGATCCCAGAGAGGTATGATTGGCAATACGTAGCGCACAGTTGATGGCCGACAACTGCCGATCCCAATCACGCTGACTAGGGTGGACATATGCGTGTATAGCGGCCAACACGAAACGATTTACGCACTCAGACGCATTGGCCTCGGAGGAATAAATGGCGGTGTAGGTGTGACGCACTCCGTACTCTTCTAAGAGCTGATTAAAAAGTTGGCTCCTGAGTTGAGACCCATTGTCACAGACGATAGTTTCCGGAACTGGTCCTCTTCTAAATATGAAGTTATAAGTTTTGCCGATGAAGCCTGGAGGGGTTTTAAAAAAGAAAATTTGGACAATTGGTCCAGGACTACTAGAATGAATGTGTGATCTGCCGAAAAACGAGGGTATGGTCCAAGCAAATCGATGTATAAACGTTGAAAGATGCGTTCTGGAACAACCGTAGGACGCATGGGAGCTCGGAGAGTTTGGCTGGGCACTTTAGTCATTTTGCAGACGTCGCACGAACTGACATACTCAGTGACTTGGTTGATCATGAATGGCCAATAATAAAACTCTTTGAGTCGCTTGAGTGTTTTTTCGATACCCCCGTGAGCACTAAACGGATGCTTGTGTGCTCGATGTATTACGAAGGCAGTCAGTTCGTCTGCAACCCGAAGTTTTCAGGCGTCCCTGTCTGTGGAAATGTCTCCAGGACTCGTAAATCCGGCAACTGAACTTGATTGTTAGAGATTTGTTGCGCAAGCACTAAGTATTTTCCACCCTTGAAATGGGGAGAGGGTAGATCGATATCTAAGCTGGTGGTAGAAATCTCCTCTAATTCTAGACCCTCCGGGGAAAAGACGTGCGATAGCGAGTCAGGTACTACATTTTGCCTTCCCTTCCGATACAAAATGGTGAAATTGAAGCCATGCAGATCCGAGAGCATCATAATCCATTGTAGCGAGGCATATTCCGTGATGACTTCGAATTCATGCGCTTCCACATAGGCTCGGAACTTTTTCATGGCTAATACGGTGGCCAGAAACTCCTATTCAGACACGGTGTCATTGCGCTGGGCTGGGTTTAGCATATGTGACTTATACGGCACAGAGAATTCTGCTCCGTCTGCAGTCTTCTGCATCAGCACTGCGCCTACTTCATTTTGACTCAAGTCACAATGTAAAGCGAAGGGGCGTGTAAAATCGGGGCTGTGCAGAACTGGTGCTCTGCATAGAGCGTCTTTCCAATCATGGAAGGCTCTGAGGCTCACATCATTCCACAAAAACTTTCGCTTCTGTGATAGAAGGTCCGTCAGTGCAGTAGATAGAGCTGTGATATATAATTGACCGTCGTGGCGTGCAGACGTGTGTTGGAGTTGTTCCGCAAATTAATTTTGTTTCTTAGTGACTCCTCCTTTTCTGATAAGTCACCAATTCGAATCGCGAACCTTTGTTTCACCTGATTAACCTAGTAACCCAGTGAAAGTGCAACCCTAGCAGTGCATTCCTATCAATTTTCTGTTTGACTTAGTGCGCTAAAACGTTTTTCTAGGCCACATTGACCTTTTCTTGGCAACATAATAACTTTAAGTGAGCTTATCGGTTTTTGATTTATAACTTGTTCGCAATGAGTGTAAAGTGCAGCTTAGCAAATTGCATCGCGTATGACAACACGTTCAAGTTTGTAACTTGTCGAGCTTTCTGTCAACGGAAGATTCACGGAGCTTGCATTGATGCGCCTAGAGATTGGCACAATGCTTTTTTGGACAGGCACTTTATTTGTTCTGATTGCCAAAATTTAGAAAGCCTACTAAAATGCATGTATGACAGCATAGTAGGCCATATTGATAGGCTCAACTTGGACAAAGATAATTTCATCTTCAAGCACCAAGCGCAGACTAAACTGAACACTGAAAGCTTTACTGAAATGGGTAGCTGTTTCGATGGGTTGACCTCAAAAATAATCAAAAGCAGCACGAATTCTAGTTCAAATAAAATCGATAGAGCTCTGGATGAAATAAAACTCAATTTATCATCCATTAATGAAACTTTTGCCGCTAAAGGTTTATCACTGAGTGGCCATGATTACGATCGCCTAGGCAACATGGAAAAGCTCTAGCGGAGATGGAAAAAAAGTCTTAAAGCAAAACTCTGATTTATTATATTCTGCTGTAGCCCAATTTAACAGTGCTATAGACAACTTCGAGAGCAGATTTACTGCCATATGTGATAAAAATTATAATAATATTAGTAAAAACAGTCACATACCCGTTAATTCTGAGTTGTCGTTACACAATGAACTGGTGCTTGGCGAGATTAAAAGTGCAATCATCAACTTGAATCAAAGTTCTCTCAGCCGTACGAAGGATATGGCCAATAAAAAAGTCTCTAAAAAAATCGAATTTACAAATATCTGCATCTTCACCAAAAAATCATGCTACTTGTACAAGGAAAGTCTTCAGATTCGGAACCTACTGGCCAGAAGAGGAATGGGATAGGCGAATTGATAAAATTAGAAGTTTTAACTCTAATATAAAACAACATTCCACTGCCACACATCAAAAGGACTCTCAAATGCAAGAGTTTTTTGTCAAGGGAGCTCCGAGGACTGCTGATGTAAAATGGATGCATCAGTACTTAGTGACCAAGCTTTTCCACGATGTCTGCATCGTCGAATCTTTAAAACATCGAGGCAGCAATAAGAAGAGTTCCGGCAACATCTTCAAAGTTTCCGTTCCATCACGATACGCGTGGTTATTAACTAACTCGAAAGGATTAAAATCGAACCAAACGTGGAATGGTATGACGTTTAGGAAATGGAGAAGTACAACCAAATCATGTAAAAATAAGAACATAAAAATTATTAATGTGCAAAACGATTACTTTCGAGTAACGAATAGTTACTGAGTACTTTGATTTGAGTATTCGTTACTTGGTATTCGTTACTCTGCTACTCGTTGATGATCGAAAACGCAATGTGTTACAATTGGGCTCAGTAAAGTGATTGTGCAATTGAACTATTTAACTAATTTTGAGCGAACACAATACACATTTCCAGAAACCTAAAGCACAATGAAACGAATTCCGAGCAAATATAAAATGAAAACTTACATACATATGTACGTACATGCATGGCAATATCGACTCAGCCAACTGTCAGCAACTCATCGATCTATGCGAATAGCGAATACAAACCAAGCAACTTGAGACTCGAGACTAAAAACGTGCGTTCATGGGAATGGGTACCCATCACGTATGCGAGTGAATGGGTATCTGTTCGTTGGTGGCTATTTTCGGCTTTTGGGTAGCAGTAACGAATACTTTTCAAAATAAGTATTCGGTACTCAGTAATCATTTCAAGTAACGAATACTTTGTAACGAATGATTACTTTTTGCACATTACTATAGTAAATGTAATTCGACTATATTGACTGAGGTTGATATACAGACAAACAAAGACAGTTCTTCAAACGGACCTCCACAAACCAAACCTACTACCCTACTCAACAACGACACATCCAAGACTCCTGTTCCTATTCATTACCCGAATTCCTCTTTAAATGCCCTTAATTCAGACAAATCTTACTCCTTACAGTAACTTTGTCCGTGGTACTGATCTGGTTCCAGTTACGGAGGGGTCAATAATCCTTCCTAACACTTCAACGTCTAGTAAGCCGGCCAATGCTGATCCAGGCTTCCTTGATCCACTCATTCCCCCTGTAGTCAAAGCAACTGTTAACTCCTGCGATGATATTGAAGGAAGATATACCCTCTCAAGACTTCGGGATCACAGAATTTACGAAAATGTCCGTTTGTTCCTAGCATATATGCACAATGCTTCAGACTCGGCTTGTTTTGAGGGTAAAACTAAAACTAGTCTGAAAGTTCTTATCCATCAAGAGGGCCTTCCAGTTGACTTGGAAGCGTTAAACCTGCTGTTCATAAAATATCATGAGCAAATGGGAGTCTCTGCAAGTCAAGTTAAACAAGAACTAAATACATACAGTTCTTATATTAGGTCTAAGCACATTTCTGTGCTTCAAAAGTCGAGAACTGAGTTCAAAAAATACTATTCCTAGCAACTCATCCTCGCGAGTCAGCCTCAAGCTTTTCTACCATAATTGTGGTGGAATGAGAGGCAAAGTAAATAAGCTCTTTCTTGACGCGAAATCTTGCCGGTTTAATATCCCAGCGTTCACTGAGACCCGGTTGAGTGATTCTTATAAAAACGAGGAAATTCTCGACGAAAATTGGACAATATATAGAGACGACCGTGATTATCGCATTACTACGCAAAGTCGACGGGGAGACGTTTTAATTGCAGTTAATTCCAGTATGTCGAGTGAAATTGTCCACACTATTCCTCATAAGAGTTTCCAACATATGATTATCAGGGTTCCTTTTGAAAGAAACTACCTATACATCGGCATTTTCTACATTCCCCCCAGATCTGACGAAGCCGCTTACAACGACCTTTTCTTGAAAATCTCTTCTTTATCCGCATCTTTAAATGAAGATGACAAAATAATATTGTAAGGTGATTTCAACCGCCCCAATCTATCGTTTATGACGGACGGAGATGATAACAGTCTTCTCCCTACAAATGTTCTCGACTCTTGTGATATGAATCTGGTAAGTGCTTTTTATGGCAATGACTTACAGCAAATCGCTCCCAGTCCCAATCAAAACGGTCATTGGTTGGATTTAATATTCACCAACACTTATGACGATGTCGCGGTCAGTCCTACTAATGCTGAGGAGCATCTCTTCACTAACAGCCCTCACCACACAGCATTCACAGTTGAACTCTCCACTACTGAAGCTCAAACTCCCTTATCATACAATTGTAATATTGTATATGATTTTCGTAATGCTGACTACGAAAGCATTAAACTTTACCTTGACAATGTTGAATGGTTAAGCACTCTCTCAACGTTAGACCTGGACGAGGCTGTATCCTCACTTTACCTAATAATTCTTGACGCCGTTGAAAGGTACGTACCTAAAATTAAGAAGAAGAAAAAGTTATCTGAGCCCTGGCTAGACAGCAATCTGCGCGCATTAAGGAATGAGTGAAACAAAGTATATAAATTACTGAAGCTCAACAAAAATGCTAGCGAGAATTTAAAAAATAGATATTTTGATTTGTCAGAAGATTACAAAATCAAATACCGCGAGGCCTATGAACACTACGTGAATTTAACTGGTGAAAACATAATCAGAGACCCTAAGAAGTTCTTTGATTTTGTTAATCTTAAGACGAAATCATCGAGCTATCTAGCGTCAATGACCAAAAATAATACCGTTTCTTCATCTCCGAAAGTAATCTGTGATCTTTTCGCTGACTATTTTCAAGAAGTTTTTTCACCGCCAAAGATTTCGGTAGACACGGAGTCTTCTAAAGTAATCCAGTGGTACTGCGTATGGACATGTATCTCTCAAGGGAAGATGTTGCTCAAGCTATTAACAACCTTGACGTTAATAAGAGTCCTGGCCCAGATTTACTTTCTCCATTTTTTGTGGTACAGTGTATGGACCAGCTTGTAGTACCTCTTCACTTTCTTTTTAATAAATCTTTGACAAATGGGAGTTTCCCAACTTATTGGAAATCTTCCCATATAATTCCTATCTTTAAGAGTGGTGACAAGCGTTCTGTCCTGAACTATAGAGGTATTGCCATTCTATCTATAATCCCTAAACTATTTGAACAAATCGTTTGCCATAAACTCTCAGCTATTATTGAGCCTCTTCTGAATGAACAACAACATGGTTTCCGCAAGGGCCGATCAACTACAACCAATCTCATGGTTTTAGTTTCTGATGTCTTATGTAAAATGGAGATGGGTTACCAAATTGACGCAATCTACACAGATTTTAGTAAAGCATTTGACCGGGTTGATCACTCCATACTTATTTCCAAATTGCAGAAAATAGGAATCACCGGCTCTATACTCAATTGGCTCAGTTCCTACTTAAGAGACCGAAGTCGATTAGTTAAATTTCAGGGATATTTGTCCAAGCCGATTCTCGTACACTCTGGTGTACCTCAAGGCAGTCACCTCGGCCCTCTTCTTTTTAATGTTTTTATATCAGATTTATCTGAAAACTCTCGGACGTATCACATCTTCTTTACGCTGACGATCTAAAGATATATCACACCATTAAGTCTCAATCTGATACTGTTTTCCTCCAATCAAAACTAACTTCCCTCCAACAATGGTGTGATGTTAACAAACTACATCTTAACGTTGGGAAATGTTTTGTAATGACTTTTTCCCATAAAACCACAATATTGAACAATGCATACGTTCTCAACAATACGGTATTGGATATGAAAGAAAACATTGTTGACCTTGGAGTTGTCCTACACAAGAAACTATGCTTCAACTTGCACTACGATACTATTCTCTCCAAAGCTCATAAACAGCTTGGCTTTATTAAAAGACGAGCCAAAGAGTTTAAAAATCTGTGGATAACTAAATCATTATTTACCTCACTGGTTCGGCCAATACTTGAATATGCCTGTAATGTATGGAACCCACATTTCGGAGTTCATGATACGAGAATAGAATCTGTCCAAAAACAATTCTTGTTGTTTGCTCTGAGAGACCTTTATAGCCCTGATGACTATCAAATCTTGCCTCCTTATGAAGTTAGATTGGAGCTTCTGAATTTGTCTACTTTTAAAACCAGAAGAACAGTGTTGTCCTCTTGTTTCGCCTTTGACGTGATTATAGGCCACATTAATGTGGAGTATTTGACGAATAAAATAAAGCTTAATGTGCCTGTACGAAGTACGCGTAATACACGTTTACTAACTGAATATCAGCATCTTACTAGGTATGCAAATAATGAACCAGTTAATAGGTGCTGTGAAATATTTAACACTTTGAGCAAACACTACTCCCCTACCATCTCCAAGTTCAATTTTAAATCCAGCATTTCTAAAGCCCTTCCATTATCCATCCCTAAATTGTGACGTGCATACAACAGTTTAAATTAACATTGAATGTAGCACGTATTTTAGGGTTAAGTATATTGTTGTAAATTTTATATGTTGACTGTGATTGCCTTGCTTTGGCAAAATAAATAAATTTGGTACAAAGCGTCGGTATCAACCACACATTCCAAGAAAACGTCGCAACTGCTTTATGGAAGTGGGTCGGGAAATCCGTTACGGCTTGTACCTTGATAGGATCTGTGCAAATCGTACCGTGACGAATTATGTGGCCCAAATATCGTACCTCTTTCATGAGGAACTTGCTCTACTCAGTATTGATAGTAAGTCAAGCTTTCTTTAAGCATACTGCGACTTCCTGGAGCAGCTGGAAGTGCTCATTTGGTGTTTCGGTGATTAACAGGAGGTCCTCCAAATAGACGAAAACCTGGTGGTGTAGGTGTGTTGGGACGACCTTATCTATCAACCGTTGCATCGTTTAGGGTGCATTGCACAGCGCAAACGGCATGCTGACGAGCTGGTACAACGGATGACCCGGTACGGTGAAGGCTGTCTTTTCCCTGGACTTTTCATCTAATGGGATCTGCCAAAAGGCATCCTTTAAGTCGAGGCTGGTTATGAACTGAGCTCTTGGAAGTCGGCTTAGTATCCCATCGATGAGTGGTAAGGGATAAGCATCCTTAACCGTAACCTGATGAAATTTCCGTGCACCTTCCCTGGTTTGACTACCAACATTACGGGAGATGACCAACTGCTTTGGGACTCCTCGATAACTTCCATCGCAAGCATTCTGTCCAGTTCGACATACAGTTATTTTTCCACCGCCGGAAAGATGGATAAATGCCGCTGTTTTATAGGTTTGTTGCTTTCCACATCAATCACGTGTGAGATTAAGGTGGTACGCCCCAGTCTTAGCATAGGACGGAAAGCTGGCGATGACGGAATTGAGAATGTCTTGTTGAACTGGTGTTACAATATGACAATGACTCTCTGGTTCCAGTGAGTTCACCGTCGTGGGGTTCGAAGTTGCTGGATCGACAAAAAAGTCAACCGCCAAGTTGAAAATCCTCACAAAATCCACACCCAGATACAGCTCTTGGCTTAGGGAAGGGATAATCACGAAGGATATGGTTTTCGTCTCAACGCGGAAGGTGATGGTACCTGTAGATTTACCTACTGCGTGATGTTGGGTGCCGTTAGCAATCTCCAGGTTTACATGAAGCTTCTATACGCGCTGTCGGTGGCTTTCAAGAAACCTCTTCGCAAAACCTGCGGCGATACAGCTAACGCTAGCCCCAGTGTCAATCAAGCCATGAACTTTTTCTTCACCAAATAAAATTACATAAGCATGTGGTCGGAAGTCATCTGTGGGCCGGTCCACTATAGTGGCCGCAAAGTTACGTCTTTTGATGCGCAGGACCTTCTTCCAGGAACACCTCAGTCAACGGGGGGACCTCTTTGAAACCGCTGAAGGAAGCTCCTCCACACCGAAAATGCGCTGTCTGGCTCGGCAGTATTTGGGCAAACACGTGATAAGGCTTATGTTGCATGGAGTTACTGTGGGCCTGCGAAAAAAAAATCCTCTGAGGGAGGTGAAAGATTATACTGACGATTATCTCGTGGCAAGACGCGGATGAGATTAGCGTGGTTGCTTGATTTAACGTTTTCCGTTTTCGGTTCCGAGCTACTGGAGGGTACAGGGGCTACGACGGGGTTTATTTTAAGGGCCGGTATTTAACAAGAGGAGACCTCGGATATTGGTGAGGCCTCTCCGTTTTTCAGTTTTTCCGCTGCATACAAACCTCACATATGGGTTTGTATACACCTGCTTTCCCAAATCCATAGCAGAATATCGTGCCCTTCCAGGTATGACGTTGATCCGTATTTCAGATAGAGTAAAGTTTGGGGTATTCCTATCAACAGGTGCTTGCTGCATAATAGCAGGGATTGCCAAGGGTTCGGATGGTACAGGCATGTAGTGGTCAGTACCTAACTCCAAGACTAGTTGTCGTGGGCCAAAAGGGTGTCGTGCTTGAGGGTGAAAGACACCTCTCTGGGCATCTAGGTTTTGCTGTCTCCGTGCATAGATGTGCAGCATCTGTACCGAGGTAATTGGAAGATGCACCAGACTGCTAAGGAAGTCCATACGCAAGTTCAAGCGCAGTAACTCCGTCAGCTCAACATCACCTATGGGAGACGTCAAACGGTTGGTAAGCTGGGGAATACTGTCACAGAACACATCGAACACTTCGTGTAAATCCTGCATCTGGCTGCGAGTTAACTCTCGGATTTCTAACTCGGACATACAATCTCCAAAACGGTCCCGCAACGCCTGGCAAAATGCGTGCCATTCCATATATTCCGTGCCACGTAAGTACCTCCAGTACCAATCCGCTGCTTCTTCTACCAGTAAAACGTGCAGAAACTGGCAAAGCAAGCTGATATTTTCTCGAAGGGTGTTTCGAGTTAGTGTGCGGACATGAAATAAAAATTTATCCACTGGGAGATATCATTGTCTTCCGCTAAACTTCAGGTTCCACCCTTGGATAATGGTTAGGGCCCATTCGGTAAAGAGCGGAGATGAACTCGCTGGTCGATAGAATCATCCAACACAGGACGATAGCGTCTATGATGTGGAGGTGTTTCCTCCAACCGCACAGGACCTGGTGGAGTGTGTGCCTGCGCCAGACTATCTCTTGCCTGACCCCATCTCGAACAAGTCCCGGCAACCATTGCTGTAATTGTTGCAGAGTCAACGCCGGAGTTTTTCCGGCCTCCGGTTGAGGGGATATCATGTCTGCACGCTCATCCTTCTCCACATTCACTTGCTGTAGAGGAGACTTGGCCGTAGCTGCGGCTCCTTGCTCTGGTGTAGGGGACACCATTCGCCGAGCTGTCTGTGATCGAGTTTGGTACCACGATGATCTTGGTATAGCTCCTTTCGATTGAGTCAGAGGTCAAGATTCCTCTTCTGTCGAAGGACCCGCAATTCCTCTCCGGTTTCTCATGGTGATCGGTTTTAGTTATTAAGGATTGCAAAGATTCCGACACAAGGGGCAGCTTGGATTCTCTCTCATCCATTGCTCCATGCACACAGCGTGCAATACGTGAGAGCAAGTGGATTGTACGGCTGGTTCCTCGCTGACGTACTCACATGTTCAAATAGGGCATACGAGGTCACTGGGGCGAACTGTTGCAAGCGGACTGCGTCAAAGCAACATTTTAATTTTCAATTTCTACCACAAAATATATGTATCACCGACAAGATCTCCTAGATTTGGGATACTGTTATTATAGCCGAGAGAAAAAGTTTCAATATATTTTTTCCTAAATATATGAGAGTTTTTTCAAGGCAACAAGACTTTAGGCTTGTTGGCCACAATGGATGTTAAGTCCCGGGGACGAGACAGCGGACCTTTCTGTCGTTCAGACGAATTCGGGTTCGGCCATTACCTAGCTAGAGGAGTGATGGTTGCTGGCAGGGCAGCACAGCTCGGTGCATTTCCAGAAATTCAGCCACCGACTATAAAAATTGACCAAACAAAAAAGATACTCCCCATTTTGCGAGGCTATATCCCCTACGTTACTTTACCGACGAATTCTCGCGCGCATACCGAGATAATACTGTGTTCAAGACCTACCCGAGAAAAAAAAATTTTTACGTTAGTTGACCTCGTATGCCCTATTTGAACATGTGAGTACGTCAGCGAGAAACCAGCCGTACAATCCACTTGCTCTCACGTATTGCACGCTGTGTGCATGGAACTGGTGAAATTTCGAACTTACTCCAAAACAACAAAAAAAACGAAAGGCTACTGCGTGCAAGAACAATCTCTCGCGTGGTCGTGCTACTCCCGGTTAGAAAACGAGCTTCAACGGAGCTCGTCAGGCACAGATGTCGCTGCCTGGGCGCGCCCTACCATGGCCTTGCGTTCGCGTGTCAGTATGTGTTGTGCGTGTTCCTCAAAGCAAGATGGAGGGAGGATACTTAGGAAATTTCTTGCTGATTAGATTGTTAATCCATGTTTGTTTCTTTTATCCTATAAACGAAATGAATTCCAAGTAGTATCTTTACCATTATGATTATTACTACCGAATTTAATAATGATAAGGGAATCAAAAAAAAATTAATTCATGCTATTTATTTTCATGGGCGACAATATCTGACGCTATTTGATATAGCTGCTACTACAAGCACTACAGCACAATCTAATAGAAAAGAATATTCCGTTCATATATTTATGTACCTGATTGTATTATTTCCTAAGCCTAATATTGAAACATTTAACCTATTATTAGTATTCGCGTACGTTTTATTTCATGCATCTAAATGTTCGTAGCCGCGCAATTGAATTGTCAATGTTAAATCAAACTATTTTTAATAAATTAATATTTGTCAATCACATAGACTCTAAATGATGCTATTTGTCACGCGCTAGTTTATGATAAATACCGAATAACAAGGCATACCATAACACTAAATTGTTATTTTGTGTTTTTTTCCATTTTTCGCATCAAACATTAGTGAATATTTGTAGATTACTTAACAAATTCAAGAACAATGTCGATTTACTAAAATCAATAATCTTAAAACTTAACTTGAATTGACTGATTTGAAATTAAAGTATGAGTATGGGATGAAAGTTGTATATAATACGATAAAAGAGCTATCCATTACTATGGAACCTTTGATAATTCAAATTTTTTCCTTTTTGCATTTTTGTAATCAACAAAATCTTATCTTGTCTGAAATAGGCTATGGCTGCTCCGACTGTGCCGGGGAGCTCATATACTTTTCTAGCCTTTAAACAGAGTAAGATACTGCACGTGTTGGTGTCTAAGACAGAAGTGTTCTTTATTTTGGAAGCTTGTCAAAACACATGTTCACAATGGGACACATTTGGACGATCGTTCAATGGTGCTGCCACAGTAGTCCTTCTTCAATAACGTCAATTGTTGACGTTTCGCCGACTTGCTGGTGGATAGACTTTTGTTATGGATTGAGGTGGCGGATAGATTGGCTGCCGATTGACTGGTCGTTGGCTGCTGTTAGATGCCTCAGCTGCTGAAGTTCTACGTGATGAGACTAGCGAAGTGGGATCGTGTTCGCTCCGATGGTCTTGGACGACATACGCTGGTTTCAGGCGATTGATGGAAACGTTAGTTCGCTTCCCATTGACGTCGACGGTGAAAACGGTGTTTGAAATTCGTTGCAGCACTCGGTGGGGACCGGAATAAGGTTGCGTTAAGGATTTCCGTACTCCATCCCTGCGCACGAAAACGTGGCTGCATTTCTGCATATCTTCGTGGACGAAGCTGGCTCTGGACGAATGGTTCGATGCGGGTTGCGGACGTAAGTCTCGCATTTTCTCGCGCAGCTGGTCTATAAGGAGTGGCGCATTGCAATCATGATTGCTGTTTATGAATATGTCACCCGGAATATGCAGGGTCGTGCCATAGACCATCTCCGCGCATGATCCTTTCAGGTCCTCTTTGAATGCGTTGCGGAGACCGAGAAGTACAGTGGGTAAGGTATCCATCCAGCTGTCGTTTTCGTGGCACATGAAAGCTGCTTTGAGCGAGCGGTGCCAGCGCTTCACCATTCTGTTTGCTGCCGGCTGATACGGCGTCGTCCGAACTCTATTGCTCCCGAGCAGTCTGCTCAGTGCGTTAAACAAGGAGGACTCCAACTGAGTACCTTGATCGGTTGTTATAGTATGTGGTGTTCCAAACCTGGAGACCCAGTTTGCATACAATATTTTTGCTG
This sequence comes from Oxycera nigricornis, assembly GCA_963942545.1. Lineage (NCBI taxonomy): Eukaryota > Metazoa > Arthropoda > Insecta > Diptera > Stratiomyidae > Oxycera > Oxycera nigricornis. The sequence continues at coordinate 66,479,824 of OZ012662.1, forward strand.
CCGATTTGGCTGTTTGATCCACCATTCGAAATACCTCGGGCCACCGGAAGACACGGTTGGCTACCGTAAGACAGTACTTGAATCCTTGTATATGCTCAAACATCTTGTCTGTACTCACGAATTCCTGCACGGGGCTGTGAGTGTGCCTGTTTATTTTGGATCTCTGGCACGGGATGCAGTTGCGTGCCATTTCAGCAATGTCTTTGTTCATGCCGGGCCACACGAATTTACGCCTAATCTCTCGGCTAGTTGCACGACCGCTTGGATTTGCTGGTTTGTGATATATCGCAAAGAATTCCTCTCGCAGCGACTTGGGTAAGAATGAGCGTACGTCTGCCGTTAACATGTCGCAAAAAAGAGTTGCGTGACCATTGAATGCGATGGACTGCAATTTCAGTGATGTCGTATTGTTTTGCAAAAGTTGATTGAGTTCTAAGTCCTTCTGTTCTCCTTACTCAGCTGTTCTACGAAAAATGCTGCAGGAGTAGTGATTTCGTAAACTCGTGAGAGTGCGTCCGCAACAACATTCAAATCGCCTCGAATATGAACAATGTTAGTCGAAAATTCATAGATGAAGTTTAGTTGATGTCGTTGGCGAGGCCCTGTCTGTCCACTGGCCGAAGGCGTGAATCAAAGGCTTGTGATCGGTTACGATCGTAAACTCTGAGCCCTCTTAGAGATTACGGAAGTGTTTAACGCTACTTTATATTGCGAAGAGTTCCCTCTCGTATGTACTGTATCATGTTTCAGAGATGGACAGCTTCCTCTGGAAATAAGATATTGGCAACCATTGCCCCGATTGAAGTTGCTCTAGTACCACGCCCACCGCTTTGTGAGAAGCGTCGGTGACGAGTCTCAATGGTTTTCCATGTTGAAAGTGTACGAGTATGTCATCTATGTAACACGCACAAAAAACGAGCCCTCTCAGTAATTGATCCATGAATCTCTGGAACGATTGGGCAGCGTTCCTCAGCCCTAATGTCATCACTGTAAATTCATATAGCCCAAACGGCGTGGTTATGGCCGTTTTGGGTACGTCCTCATTCGCTATTTGTATCTGGTGGAAAGCTCGTACCATATCAATTTTTGAGAAGATTCGCTTTTCTTGCAGGCCTGCAGTAATGTCCTGCATGTGTCTAATTGGATACCTATCCGGGCTGGTTATTTTGTTTAGCTTACGTTAGTTGCCACATGGACGCCAAGAATTATCTACCTTCCGTGTAAGGTGCAGAGGACCTACCCATGAGCTCGCTGACTGCCAACAATACTCTTTATCACTGTGCCGGGGAGCTCATATACTTTTATAGCCTTTAAACAGAGTAAGAGACTGCACGGGTTGGTGTCTAAGACAGAATTGTTCTTTATTTCGGAAGCTTGTCAAAATACATGTTCACAATGGACCTAGTTTCTAATTAATTCGATTACAAAATTGATAATCACTCAATAGTTCTGCGAGCGGAATGTTGGGACCCGTCACTCGGTAAAATTGAGCTTGGCAGGTATTTTGCATGTTAGAAATAAGCACTTGCTATCCTCACTTATAACTAATTCATGTCAAATTTCTGCTTCAAAGAAGTTTCGTAACAGATGGCAGTAGGGAACATTACACTATTTCAATTATTTTTAAAACCGGAATGCTCGCTATCAGGTTAATATTTTTTTGTTGGATTCACACATGTGTCTACTATATATGACTTCAAAAACTGCACTCAGTACTAATCCCTTCAAAATCCACATTCGCCAAACCACAAACCACAAACTATTTCTCAAACGTCGCGCCACTTTTTCTTAACACAAAGCAGACCTTTTCGTTACCATTCCTTTTTCGTGACCATCTACTTTCCCATATTCGACCATTATTCAAAAACACTTCACGGGGTTTCTTTTTCAATTCTTTTAATCTGGTTCCACTATTTCGAAGCAACAAAACAATTCTCCTTGAAACCCTATCCCACGGATCGGCGGTATGAGCCCGGACTTCTTCTTTCGCACTTTTTCCGTATTCTTTTCTTCCGCCCGGCAGGAACAAGAACTCCTTTCCCCACGTTTTTTCTCTGATTTTCCCAGTCCGCCTCGCCAGCACTACTCCCCTTTTCTCTCGCCAGCAACCCAACTCCTCATCCGAAAACGGTTCTCTCCAAAGAACCGGTCGAGTAGCTGTCAAACCAGATTCCCTGGTTCGAGCGCTATAAGCTGGTTTTCGAGACTGGCTTGGTGTTCGGGGCTACCGCTTTTGAGTGAACGAATGATTAAAAAATATATATTTTTCTTGCCGTGCGCCATTACAGTGTATATGTCTCAAATGACAGAACGATAATTATCGCAAACAACATGCGAACAATTCCATCAGGAAAATTTTTTGTACACCCCACAGATAGCTTCTCTTTTATCACCAAAGAAGGACAATTTAAGATTTCAGAGCAATAATGGGAACAACAATAGGTTTATTCCCAAAAATAATTTTCATCCTGAACTCTTGCACAATTCTTGAGTCCCTCAAAGGCCGCAATTTGATAGACATTTCCAATACCAAAATCCAATCCCTAAATATAACCAAGCCGACAAGATCAAATTCTGCGCGTGCATAAAAGAGCACGTAGAAACGCAGAAGAAAACCGCAAACAATTGTTAGAAAATTTTGACTTCCCCAAAAATGGCTGCCAAAATAAAAAGATTGGTAAAAAGATGTATTGTATGAAAAGAGTGCAAATATGATTGGCACCCTAACAAGCCATTTATTCGCGCAACCCCAATTCCCAAATATCCGGGTCATACGATACATATTGACCAATTTCCACCGAGAAACACCGCGTCCTCACGGCAATAGATATATTTTCTAAATTTACGATTGTTAAGAAAATCGCTTCTAAATCAATAGAAGATTTAAAAGGCCCTCTAAGAGACATTCCTTTTTATTTTTGTATACCAGAAAATGTGGTATTTGATAACAACAGACAACCTACCAGAAATTATGAGATAAGAGAAATAATATTCGTTAGGCAATACAAGCGTAAGGGCTCTAAACTCACACCTCGATGTCAGCAAGAAAAAGTCAATTAAAATAATCATACGACCGTACTAACAGAATCGGGAAGAACAACCCACAAAGACAAAATTCGCAATTCATTCTTTCAGAGTGATACTTAAAAACGTACAAACAAAAGTGCAGATCCTCGATTTTAAAAATTCCCAATTGGTGACAATGGGAGGTAGGGTAGATCGCCTCCTCTTGGTGCATCCTGGCATGACTTCGAATGTTTTCTGGACAACTCTCTCATCTTAACGACTATTTTTGATGATTTGGGATGGTAGCTGTGGTATTCTGTCACCTGATTACGCAAGAGTGACATCTTGCGGAAATGACTTTCAGGCTAATGCCACCGCTGCCTTCGTCCCGGTAAAACTCTGGTAGGAATCGCGGTAGGTTCAAAACTCGTCGCCACTAGTCTGGCCGTGTAGGTTCAGTTGAGTTTGGACCACTCCCTGGTCCGGCTCTGAGCACCTATCTTCATAAGGGAATGTGCCAACCCCCACATGGCCTTCCTGCTTCGGCATAGATAATCATGGGGTCTCAGGGGAACTACACAACGTGTGAAGTTAGCGGCTGCAAGGGGGCACCCAATCGCAATGAGTACAAACAGTACCAAGGAGGATCCACTGAGCCCGAAAGCGAAGTGGGAAAAGGTGATGCGTCCTTCTGTAGGGAAGAAAACCGTAATGTCCAATCGGACAGCAACCAGCCTAACCCACACTTCTTCGAAGGGTGCATGCACCAAGGTAGCAATTCCAGGGGAAAGTATCCCCTCAGTTAAGCCTATTGGCGCTAGCGGCAGCACTACGGTAACGGCAAACAAGCCCGCCCACACTGTTGCCGGAGGGCCCTCCAACAGCGCTTCCACTTCAGGTGTTAAGAAGCAGTAAAACCCCTCAGTTGCGGCTTACAGGGACAGAAGGTCTGCCTTCAAAGTCCTGAAATGGCTGAAAGATTTACCTCCGGACGGTCTTTCCCAGAAGACTAAATTCTCCCTGAAATGGGCAACGACCACAATAGAGGCTTACAAAGCTTCTATTCCAAAGAAGGCAAGAGTTTCAGCGTAGCTGGCAAGGAAGGCCTGGTATGGTCTGTCATCGACAGGAGCAGCAGTGATGGTACCATCTCACCGTCAAATTGGAAGATGGCGGAAATCGCACTTCTTCGGGTGTACAAACCCATACTCCAGGCAAATCCTGGCCCTCCACTAAGTTATCGTGGCGCTGGTTGGTACCAGGGTCACGTAAAACTGATACCCTACACGGATCAACGCTCAGCGGATCTGTACAAGAAGCCTGTCACAGATTGGGAAAAGTCTGGCCTGGAGCAAAGCTGGATGCTGTCTCCCGCATCGGCTTTGGTCCAGGGCGTGGATACCAGCGGAGCCATCCACACCAGGGTAAATCGTTGAAGCTAATTAAGATCAGTAATGCTGACCTCCTGGTGGAAAATTGGAAGGTAGTTAAGTTAAGCGAGCCCAGCAATGGACAGCGAGAGGCCCTTATAATCGTCAACGGGGAATCACAAGCTTCATTGGAGTCGAAGGACGGGGTGAAAGGCTACGGTTTTTCACTCGTCGAGTATATCGCAAGGACCGTACTGGGAAGGCAGTACGAAAACCGAGTAAAGAGAATGGGAGTGAGGTGACTGTGAAAGCAACAGTACATCCGACCGTGGACCTCTCTGAGTCAGATCTTCTCTCCGTTGACGAAAGAAGTACCACCTCCACTGCGGAGTTGGCTGGCGACCTTTTCAAACCCTTCGACCTGGTCGAGGAGGAGGAGATGTCCTTATCTGACGAGAAGGCGGACAAAACCCTGTGTCGTGATGCTGAGTTTTCTTCAGATAAACCTCCATCACTCTAAGGCGGTATCCGACGCGCTGCTCCTCCATCTGTCCCGGAAAGGAGAGGAACTAATCCTGGCCCAGGAACCTTGGGTTGTAGGAAACCGGGTTTGCGGGCTTAACATGAAGGGTTACAATACAGAATCCCTCAATACAGCAGGTAAACCAAGAGCTTGCATAATAATAAAGGAAGGCTTGAAGTTTCTAACCTTGTACAATTTCAGTGACCAGGACACCGTAGCCACAGCAGTCGAAAGACAGTCCAAACCCCTCTGGGCTGGGGTGTGCTACATGGCACACGATGTTCTGCCACCTCACATCAACCTGCAGAGGATCGTCAAAGAAGCCACTGCACGGAACATCCATCTAGTCATCGGAGCGGACGCCAATGCAAATCACCGCATTTGGGGAAGCACCGATTCGAACAAAAGGGGTGAGTCACTCTTTGAATTTATTTTAACGCATGACTTAGCCCTAGCAAACAAATGTGTGGATCCTACTTTCGTAACGGCAAGCCATGAGGAAGTTTTGGATACCATTCTAATGAACGAGCACTTGCATCACACTATCAAAGAATTGCATGTATCACAAGAGTATTCGTTCTCCGATCATTTATACATAATGTTCGATGTGGCTTTTGACCCTCCGGAAAATCCAACCTTCATCAACAAAAGGAGGATAAATTGGGTCAAATACCAATCAATATTCGAATCTACCCTAGAAGATGGACCTCCAAAGATTGAAGACATAGGTGGTCTGGAGGAAGCCGTTGGGACCCTTACACCTGCCTTCAATAAAGCAGCAAAACCTGCACGTAGTCCAATAACGGCTAGAAGGAAATAAAAGCCTCCATTGTGGAAAAGTGACATTGCGGAGCTGCGGAAAGAATGTTGGAAGTCCTTCAATCGGACTAAAGAATTCAATGACTGGTCTTCCTATAAACTCAAACTGGAGGAGTTTAAATGCTCCATCAGAGAAGCCAAACACTCCTCGCAGAGAAGTTTCTGTGCAGAAATAGAAACTCCAAGAATGTCAGTCGTCTGCGAAAATTTATGACAAGCTACCCATTACTTTTGGGGTCTGTCAAAGCCGCAAGTGGGGCCTGGACTAAATCCAGCTCCGAGACGCTGGCCATTCTCATAGAGACGCACTTCCCGGGCAATGAGGATGTGGCTGAAAAAGCTGATCCAACTCATTTCAACCCTTTATATCCCCTGGTATGGACAGCCTCTCACCTGTTAAGATCCAGCAGGAAACCAACATAGCGCTCCCATGTCTAAAAGCCATCTTTAAAGCTCGTCTACACATGGCTTACATTCGACAGTGGTGGATAGAAGCTAAAATAGTCTTCATACCCAAAACGGGCAAGACATCCCACTCCTCACCTAGGGACTATAGACCTATCAGCCTCACCTCTTTTCCCCTGAAAACTCTGGAACGGCTGATATAGATTCATTTGAGAGCTACTCTGAAACGACTCTCGAATGCGCAGAGCGCATACACGAAAGGGAGATCGGTTGAAACAGCTCTACACTCGCTCACCGACTACTTCAAAAAATCGCTTAGGGTCCAAGAATATACGCAGGCGGTTTTTCTAGCCATCGAAGGTGCATTCAAAAACGTCAGCCACAGGGCTATTGAGAAGGCACTCGAGAATAACAATGTGGAAGGTAACCTGATTAGGCTTATCGTGCAACTGCTAAACAGCGGAAGCATCAACTCCACACTAGCAGGCAGCATCCTAAAAAGACGGACGTGCAGAGGCACGCCACAAGGTGGGGTGCTATCACCCCTTCTATGGAACTTAGTGGTGGACAAACTCCTGTCAACAATAGAAACGACTGGCTGCAATGTCGTAGCCTACGCCGACGATGTTGGTATAGCATTATCGGGAAAATTTATCAATACATTATCGGAAAGACTAAACTTTGTCTTAGGTAAGATTAAACCGCAGACAACGGAACTTTTGCTCTTCACGAGAAGATACAAAATTCCACGATTTGTCCCACCTGAATTTGATGAGACAAGTCTCAATCCATCTCATCAAGCCAAATATTTAGATCTAATTCTTGACTCCAAACTCGCGTGCAAAGCGAACACAGCAGAAAGAGCGCGTAAAGCGGCATGCGCAATCTGCTGCTGCAAAAGAGCTATTGAGAAAAGGTGGGGACTGAAACCCAAAAATGTATAACGGCTCTATACGGCGATAGAGGAACCAATCCTTCTGTGTGGCGCGTTTATCTGGTGGTCATCGATGGCAAAAAACGTGAAACACGAACCTGCTAAACAGGGTCAAGAGGACTGCAGTTATTGCAATCACCGGGGCTACACGCACTACCCCAAAAGCATTGTTTATGCTATTAGATTGGGTCCCGACGGAGCTCTTTACGAGACAGCAGGCCAAGTGTTCTGCGATTCGATTGAAAGCTCTAAATCTCTGGCATGAAATATTGGCTACTTCACCATATTACGGAGGAATGGACCAACGCCAGGTGAAGTAGACCTTCCACCTCCGATTCCCTGCTTCCACGACGGTTTCAAGTCAGTCATACCTAGCAGGGATGACTGGATCATGGAATGAAGTAGAATGCAAGAATCGGTTGACATCTACACTGATGGATTAAAGATGGATGGAAAAATTGGCTGCGGTATTTTCTATGAACAGCCGGCTACCAGATCAATGCAGTGTTTTTCAGGCAGATGCCATCGTAATATATAAGGCAGTTGTCTGGTTACGAAATCAGAAAATTTCAACAAGAAATCTCAAAATTTTCTGTGAAACTCCAGCTGCTTTCCAATCATTATCCAACGTGTATGCCTCATCCAAAATTTCAATGGAATGACGCACACAACTGAACGCAATGTCGCTTCACTGTGAAGCGATTCTTTGCTGTGAAGTGGTTCTTTGCTGTGAAGTGATTCTATCCTGGATATACCTCTAAACTGTGAGACTGGTGCCCCAGCGAGAGCTGGCATTGAGCTCCGAAAGAAACAAACAAATGGCAAGCTACACGCTGAAAACCATTCATGAGGATTAAAATCACAACTAGAAACCCATCCGAGAGGATGGAAGAACAGTTGTATGAAACGTTAAAGAAATTGGAATCAAAGTTCTGAATCAAATTCAGGAAACTATATTATAGGCTAAGAGATGAGCCCCCAAAAAATATATCGCTACACAAGAAGGTGGGAACGGGTGACATTCGGCTACAGGGGTGCACTCATTGTGGGGGAAACACGATCGGGGAGCTGTAACATTGGGGGGCCACAGGGTCGCGCTCTTTCTCAGGCAAGTGGTGGGGATCGACACTTGAACGGGCAAACGGTGTACATGGAACGGGTAGGAGCATTGTGGCCCTGCGTTCGTCTCCGACGTCGCACGGGGTGGGCACGTCTGAGGGGGTGTGCGGTGCAGGCCTGGGGATGCTGGTGTGCCACCCTATAAAAAGGAAAATAAATAAGAGTTAGTGCCCTGAAAATTAAAATAGAGACGGAAAAATGATACCTGACATAACCACCTGACAGTCACAATATGACATTCCATACGCAGCCATCAAATAACAAACAGCGGCGGATGCGCGAGAGTCACGGAACAACCGTCACGGATACTAAACCAGAGCACAGAATGTCTCAAAACAGCGACAAAATGGAAACCCAATATAAAAATAGGTGAAAGCAATGATATCAGGAAGACATCGCTTATTGAAAGGCTTAAAAAGAAATAAAGTAGAGTCTAAAATCGATTCAATGACAAAGTCACTCAAAATTTCAAAGTTAAAAGTTAAAATATAAATCATTAACAAAAAACATGTGTTCACTTAAACATTAAACGCGAGTTGATCTGGGAAAATTTTAGAACACACTCAGTCACATTTAATTCCATCTCCTAACTATCATAGATCGGAAGCTCTCCCCAGAGGGATGGAATAACACTCCCGGGGAAGGTTTGCCCAGGTGATCCTGGTGGGGCCCGTATCAGCGTGTGCCGATATGGCTTCTGAAAAAACGCGGGAGGGTTCGCCCACCGCATCAGGAACGTACAAACCTGGGTGAGGTAACCTCTGCAGGGTATCTACAATTTGTTATGCAGATAGCTGCAAGGCAACTCATCACTTCTCAGAGGCATCAGTGAGGATGGGTAGCGATAATTCGTTGCTTTCTCGGTTGCCAGACGAAAGAAATGAGAGGCCTTCCAGACCTAACACAAAAGAAAACCTTCTGACAAATAGACCCAAGGTAGCACACACACTCCGCTTGGCACTAGGCTAAGAGAGGAGCCCACCAAGATATGACTTGAAAATGCTACTCTTTCCCGCTATCGAAGGGAAAGGGGATGGATAAGCTATGGAAGGCACATAGTGAGATCCCAGCACAGCGCTGACGGTCTCCCAATGATCTGACATTGGGCTAGGATGCCAAAAGGAAGCTTTAGTATTAATGAGCCAACCGACATAAGCATAATGTTCAAACAAATCGCAATTCCTAACACATCATTACAACGTGCACAATCTTCCTGATGCCAATGCCAAATTAATGAGAAATGACACAAAGAGAATACCAGAAGATAGTGAACAGTGCTGACATCTCATAATACAGCTTAGTTACCACAATAAGGACATCAAGTTAGCTCTTCGCAAAATTAACAATTTATACCCTTGGAACAACTTGGCAAGAAAGGTACACAAGCACGACTCTATCTCTTACGTTCTGAAAAGAAAATAATAATAAAGGAATGTTTCCAAGCAGTAATGCCCAAAAGTAGGTCAAACCAATAAGTATCCTTAATCAATAAGTAGGTCAACTCAGGAAGTAGGTCAATCAGACGTGCTTGACGTGACAACTAGATATCTAGATATAAGTTTGACAACCACAGGGAAACCCTTCAACGAAGATCGACAGGGCGCCAATTTGGACAATATAACCCCCCAAAAAACAGACAACTGTCAGACTGAAGATCGCAGGTTTAGTTTAAAGTGAATAAAAAAGTGAAGAGGAGGCGAATTAAGAAAGGAAAAAGGGAATGGAACGGGAGCCGCCGAGATGAAGCCAAGCAGCAACACAACCAGCAGTTAAGTAATAGATTTAGTAACAAAGTAATTAGCAAATAACATAATGGGGACAGGTATGTTCCGTGAGCTGAGCTCCTCAACAAGAACTAGGAAATAAGAAAGGACAAGGCTGGACTCGCCTTCTCGGGCTTTTTGGGTAGAAACATAGTAAAAATGAGAGGAAAATATGATAAAACAGTGATCAATTAAGGCATTATTATCAATACTAAGTTGGTTGTGGCTCGTGTGCGGCTCGCAGCAGTGGACGTATGGGGACGCAGGAGTGGATTATTCTGGCATCCACATGCGCTTATTGCAAGCGTCTGCCCCAAAAAATAGCACAACAAAACTATTAATTATATCAAGAAGAATAAACAGTTAATAACACTCTCCAATAGAAAAATCTTGAGTTAAAGTTAAATTTAAACCTGCTGATGAGTTTCTATGGTATGGGACAAAATCCGGATACAGGATACCAGTGAGCACTCTCTATACAATCCAGACAGTTCACACTTTCGAGGCATTCCAACCCAAAACGGGACCTCTAATGCATCATGAGCAATATCAAAATGATGAACTGATCAACATCAAAGTAGATTATATATAAATAGGCACTTGAGCTTTCAAGCTCTGAAAGAAACAAACAAATGGCAAGCTACACGCTGAAAACCATTCATGAGGATTAAAATCACAACTAGAACAACTGGATTCACACATGTGTCTACTATATATGACTTCAAAAACTGCACTCAGTACTAATCCCTTCAAAATCCACATTCGCCAAACCACAAACCACAAACTATTTCTCAAACGTCGCGCCACTTTTTCTTAACACAAAGCAGACCTTTTCGTTACCATTCCTTTTTCGTGACCATCTACTTTCCCATATTCGACCATTATTCAAAAACACTTCACGGGGTTTCTTTTTCAATTCTTTTAATCTGGTTCCACTATTTCGAAGCAACAAAACAATTCTCCTTGAAACCCTATCCCACGGATCGGCGGTATGAGCCCGGACTTCTTCTTTCGCACTTTTTCCGTATTCTTTTCTTCCGCCCGGCAGGAACAAGAACTCCTTTCCCCACGTTTTTTCTCTGATTTTCCCAGTCCGCCTCGCCAGCACTACTCCCTTTTTCTCTCGCCAGCAACCCAACTCCTCATCCGAAAACGGTTCTCTCCAAAGAACCGGTCGAGTAGCTGTCAAACCAGATTCCCTGGTTCGAGCGCTATAAGCTGGTTTTCGAGACTGGCTTGGTGTTCGGGGCTACCGCTTTTGAGTGAACGAATGATTAAAAAATATATATTTTTCTTGCCGTGCGCCATTACAGTGTATATGTCTCAAATGACAGAATGATAATTATCGCAAACAACATGCGAACAATTCCATCAGGAAAATTTTTTGTACACCCCACAGATAGCTTCTCTTTTATCACCAAAGAAGGACAATTTAAGATTTCAGAGCAATAATGGGAACAACAATAGGTTTATTCCCAAAAATAATTTTCATCCTGAACTCTTGCACAATTCTTGAGTCCCTCAAAGGCCGCAATTTGATAGACATTTCCAATACCAAAATCCAATCCCTAAATATAACCAAGCCGACAAGATCAAATTCTGCGCGTGCATAAAAGAGCACGTAGAAACGCAGAAGAAAACCGCAAACAATTGTTAGAAAATTTTGACTTCCCCAAAAATGGCTGCCAAAATAAAAAGATTGATAAAAAGATGTATTGTATGAAAAGAGTGCAAATATGATTGGCACCCTAACAAGCCATTTATTCGCGCAACCCCAATTCCCAAATATCCGGGTCACACGATACATATTGACCAATTTCCACCGAGAAACACCGCGTTCTCACGGCAATAGATATATTTTCTAAATTTACGATTGTTAAGAAAATCGCTTCTAAATCAATAGAAGATTTAAAAGGCCCTCTAAGAGACATTCCTTTTTATTTTTGTATACCAGAAAATGTGGTATTTGATAACAACAGACAACCTACCAGAAATTATGAGATAAGAGAAATAATATTCGTTAGGCAATACAAGCGTAAGGGCTCTAAACTCACACCTCGATGTCAGCAAGAAAAAGTCAATTAAAATAATCATACGACCGTACTAACAGAATCGGGAAGAACAACCCACAAAGACAAAATTCGCAATTCATTCTTTCAGAGTGATACTTAAAAACGTACAAACAAAAGTGCAGATCCTCGATTTTAAAAATTCCCAATTGGTGACAATGGGAGGTAGGGTAGATCGCCTCCTCTTGGTGCATCCTGGCATGACTTCGAATGTTTTCTGGACAACTCTCTCATCTTAACGACTATTTTTGATGATTTGGGCTGGTAGCTGTGGTATTCTGTCACCTGATTACGCAAGAGTGACATCTTGCGGAAATGACTTTCAGGCTAATGCCACCGCTGCCTTCGTCCCGGTAAAACTCTGGTAGGAATCGCGGTAGGTTCAAAACTCGTCGCCACTAGTCTGGCCGTGTAGGTTCAGTTGAGTTTGGACCACTCCCTGGTCCGGCTCTGAGCACCTATCTTCATAAGGGAATGTGCCAACCCCCACATGGCCTTCCTGCTTCGGCATAGATAATCATGGGGTCTCAGGGGAACTACACAACGTGTGAAGTTAGCGGCTGCAAGGGGGCACCCAATCGCAATGAGTACAAACAGTACCAAGGAGGATCCACTGAACCCGAAAGCGAAGTGGGAAAAGGTGATGCGTCCTTCTGTAGGGAAGAAAACCGTAATGTCCAATCGGACAGCAACCAGCCTAACCCACACTTCTTCGAAGGGTGCATGCACCAAGGTAGCAATTCCAGGGGAAAGTATCCCCTCAGTTAAGCCTATTGGCGCTAGCGACAGCACTACGGTAACGGCAAACAAGCCCGCCCACACTGTTGCCGGAGGGCCCTCCAACAGCGCTTCCACTTCAGGTGTTAAGAAGCAGTAAAACCCCTCAGTTGCGGCTTACAGGGACAGAAGGTCTGCCTTCAAAGTCCTGAAATGGCTGAAAGATTTACCTCCGGACGGTCTTTCCCAGAAGACTAAAATCTCCCTGAAATGGGCAACGACCACAATAGAGGCTTACAAAGCTTCTATTCCAAAGAAGGCAAGAGTTTCAGCGTAGCTGGCAAGGAAGGCCTGGTATGGTCTGTCATCGACAGGAGCAGCAGCGATGGTACCATCTCACCGTCAAATTGGAAGATGGCGGAAATCTCACTTCTTCGGGTGTACAAACCCATACTCGAGGCAAATCCTGGCCCTCCACTAAGTTATCGTGACGCTGGTTGGTACCAGGGTCACGTAAAACTGATACCCTACACGGATCAACGCTCAGCGGATCTGTACAAGAAGCCTGTCGACAGATTGGGAAAAGTCTGGCCTGGAGCAAAGCTGGATGCTGTCTCCCGCATCGGCTTTGGTCCAGGGCGTGGATACCAGCGGAGCCATCCACACCAGGGTAAATCGTTGAAGCTAATTAAGATCAGTAATGCTGACCTCCTGGTGGAAAATTGGAAGGTAGTTAAGTTAAGCGAGCCCAGCAATGGACAGCGAGAGGCCCTTATAATCGTCAACGGGGAATCACAAGCTTCATTGGAGTCGAAGGATGGGGTGAAAGGCAACGGTTTTTCACTCGTCGAGTATATCGCAAGGACCGTACTGGGAAGGCAGTACGAAAACCGAGTAAAGAGAATGGGAGTGAGGTGACTGTGGAAGCAACAGTACATCCGACCGTGGACCTCTCTGAGTCAGATCTTCTCTCCGTTGACGAAAGAAGTACCACCTCCACTGCGGAGTTGGCTGGCGACCTTTTCAAACCCTTCGACCTGGTCGAGGAGGAGGAGATGTCCTTATCTGACGAGAAGGCGGACAAAACCCTGTGTCGTGATGCTGAGTTTTCTTCAGATAAACCTCCATCACTCTAAGGCGGTATCCGACGCGCTGCTCCTCCATCTGTCCCGGAAAGGAGAGGAACTAATCCTGGCCCAGGAACCTTGGGTTGTAGGAAACCGGGTTTGCGGGCTTAACATGAAGGGTTACAATACAGAATCCCTCAATACAGCAGGTAAACCAAGAGCTTGCATAATAATAAAGGAAGGCTTGAAGTTTCTAACCTTGTACAATTTCAGTGACCAGGACACCGTAGCCACAGCAGTCGAAAGACAGTCCAAACCCCTCTGGGCTGGGGTGTGCTACATGGGACACGATGTTCTGCCACCTCACATCAACCTGCAGAGGATCGTCAAAGAAGCCACTGCACGGAACATCCATCTAGTCATCGGAGCGGACGCCAATGCAAATCACCGCATTTGGGGAAGCACCGATTCGAACAAAAGGGGTGAGTCACTCTTTGAATTTATTTTAACGCATGACTTAGCCCTAGCAAACAAATGTGTGGATCCTACTTTCGTAACGGCAAGCCATGAGGAAGTTTTGGATACCACTCTAATGAACGAGCACTTGCATCACACTATCAAAGAATTGCATGTATCACAAGAGTATTCGTTCTCCGATCATTTATACATAATGTTCGATGTGGCTTTTGACCCTCCGGAAAATCCAACCTTCATCAACAAAAGGAGGATAAAATGGGTCAAATACCAATCAATATTCGAATCTACCCTAGAAGATGGACCTCCAAAGATTGAAGACATAGGTGGTCTGGAGGAAGCCGTTGGGACCCTTACACCTGCCTTCAATAAAGCAGCAAAACCTGCACGTAGTCCAATAACGGCTAGAAGGAAATAAAAGCCTCCATTGTGGAAAAGTGACATTGCGGAGCTGCGGAAAGAATGTTGGAAGTCCTTCAATCGGACTAAAGAATTCAATAACTGGTCTTCCTATAAACTCAAACTGGAGGAGTTTAAATGCTCCATCAGAGAAGCCAAACACTCCTCGCAGAGAAGTTTCTGTGCAGAAATAGAAACTCCAAGAATGTCAGTCGTCTGCGAAAATTTATGACAAGCTACCCATTACTTTTGGGGTCTGTCAAAGCCGCAAGTGGGGCCTGGACTAAATCCAGCTCCGAGACGCTGGCCATTCTCATAGAGACGCACTTCCCGGGCAATGAGGATGTGGCTGAAAAAGCTGATCCAACTCATTTCAACCCTTTATATCCCCTGGTATGGACAGCCTCTCACCTGTTAAGATCCAGCAGGAAACCAACATAGCGCTCCCATGTCTAAAAGCCATCTTTAAAGCTCGTCTACACATGGCTTACATTCGACAGTGGTGGATAGAAGCTAAAATAGTCTTCATACCCAAAACGGGCAAGACATCCCACTCCTCACCTAGGGACTATAGACCTATCAGCCTCACCTCTTTTCCCCTGAAAACTCTGGAACGGCTGATATAGATTCATTTGAGAGCTACTCTGAAACGACTCTCGAATGCGCAGAGCGCATACACGAAAGGGAGATCGGTTGAAACAGCTCTACACTCGCTCACCGACTACTTCAAAAAATCGCTTAGGGTCCAAGAATATACGCAGGCGGTTTTTCTAGCCATCGAAGGTGCATTCAAAAACGTCAGCCACAGGGCTATTGAGAAGGCACTCGAGAATAACAATGTGGAAGGTAACCTGATTAGGCTTATCGTGCAACTGCTAAACAGCGGAAGCATCAACTCCACACTAGCAGGCAGCATCCTAAAAAGACGGACGTGCAGAGGCACGCCACAAGGTGGGGTGCTATCACCCCTTCTATGGAACTTAGTGGTGGACAAACTCCTGTCAACAATAGAAACGACTGGCTGCAATGTCGTAGCCTACGCCGACGATGTTGGTATAGCATTATCGGGAAAATTTATCAATACATTATCGGAAAGACTAAACTTTGTCTTAGGTAAGATTAAACCGCAGACAACGGAACTTTTGCTCTTCACGAGAAGATACAAAATTCCACGATTTGTCCCACCTGAATTTGATGAGACAAGTCTCAATCCATCTCATCAAGCCAAATATTTAGATCTAATTCTTGACTCCAAACTCGCGTGCAAAGCGAACACAGCAGAAAGAGCGCGTAAAGCGGCATGCGCAATCTGCTGCTGCAAAAGAGCTGTTGAGAAAAGGTGGGGACTGAAACCCAAAAATGTATAACGGCTCTATACGGCGATAGAGGAACCAATCCTTCTGTGTGGCGCGTTTATCTGGTGGTCATCGATGGCAAAAAACGTGAAACACGAACCTGCTAAACAGGGTCAAGAGGACTGCAGTTATTGCAATCACCGGGGCTACACGCACTACCCCAAAAGCATTGTTTATGCTATTAGATTGGGTCCCGACGGAGCTCTTTACGAGACAGCAGGCCAAGTGTTCTGCGATTCGATTGAAAGCTCTAAATCTCTGGCATGAAATATTGGCTACTTCACCATATTACGGAGGAATGGACCAACGCCAGGTGAAGTAGACCTTCCACCTCCGATTCCCTGCTTCCACGACGGTTTCAAGTCAGTCATACCTAGCAGGGATGACTGGATCATGGAATGAAGTAGAATGCAAGAATCGGTTGACATCTACACTGATGGATTAAAGATGGATGGAAAAATTGGCTGCGGTATTTTCTATGAACAGCCGGCTACCAGATCAATGCAGTGTTTTTCAGGCAGATGCCATCGTAATATATAAGGCAGTTGTCTGGTTACGAAATCAGAAAATTTCAACAAGAAATCTCAAAATTTTCTGTGAAACTCCAGCTGCTTTCCAATCATTATCCAACGTGTATGCCTCATCCAAAATTTCAATGGAATGACGCACACAACTGAACGTAATGTCGCTTCACTGTGAAGCGATTCTTTGCTGTGAAGTGGTTCTTTGCTGTGAAGTGATTCTATCCTGGATATACCTCTAAACTGTGAGACTGGTGCCCCAGCGAGAGCTGGCATTGAGCTCCGAAAGAAACAAACAAATGGCAAGCTACACGCTGAAAACCATTCATGAGGATTAAAATCACAACTAGAAACCCATCCGAGAGGATGGAAGAACAGTTGTATGAAACGTTAAAGAAATTGGAATCAAAGTTCTGAATCAAATTCAGGAAACTATATTATAGGCTAAGAGATGAGCCCCCAAAAAATATATCGCTACACAAGAAGGTGGGAACGGGTGACATTCGGCTACAGGGGTGCACTCATTGTGGGGGAAACACGATCGGGGAGCTGTAACATTGGGGGGCCACAGGGTCGCGCTCTTTCTCAGGCAAGTGGTGGGGATCGACACTTGAACGGGCAAACGGTGTACATGGAACGGGTAGGAGCATTGTGGCCCTGCGTTCGTCTCCGACGTCGCACGGGGTTGGCACGTCTGAGGGGGTGTGCGGTGCAGGCCTGGGGATGCTGGTGTGCCACCCTATAAAAAGGAAAATAAATAAGAGTTAGTGCCCTGAAAATTAAAATAGAGACGGAAAAATGATACCTGACATAACCACCTGACAGTCACAATATGACATTCCATACGCAGCCATCAAATAACAAACAGCGGCGGATGCGCGAGAGTCACGGAACAACCGTCACGGATACTAAACCAGAGCACAGAATGTCTCAAAACAGCGACAAAATGGAAACCCAATATAAAAATAGGTGAAAGCAATGATATCAGGAAGACATCGCTTATTGAAAGGCTTAAAAAGAAATAAAGTAGAGTTTAAAATCGATTCAATGACAAAGTCACTCAAAATTTCAAAGTTAAAAGTTAAAATATAAATCATTAACAAAAAACATGTGTTCACTTAAACATTAAACGCGAGTTGATCTGGGAAAATTTTAGAACACACTCAGTCACATTTAATTCCATCTCCTAACTATCATAGATCGGAAGCTCTCCCCAGAGGGATGGAATAACACTCCCGGGGAAGGTTTGCCCAGGTGATCCTGGTGGGGCCCGTATCAGCGTGTGCCGATATGGCTTCTGAAAAAACGCGGGAGGGTTCGCCCACCGCATCAGGAACGTACAAACCTGGGTGAGGTAACCTCTGGAGGGTATCTACAATTTGTTATGCAGATAGCTGCAAGGCAACTCATCACTTCTCAGAGGCATCAGTGAGGATGGGTAGCGATAATTCGTTGCTTTCTCGGTTGCCAGACGAAAAAAATGAGAGGCCTTCCAGACCTAACACAAAAGAAAACCTTCTGACAAATAGACCCAAGGTAGCACACACACTCCGCTTGGCACTAGGCTAAGAGAGGAGCCCACCAAGATATGACTTGAAAATGCTACTCTTTCCCGCTATCGAAGGGAAAGGGGATGGATAAGCTATGGAAGGCACATAGTGAGATCCCAGCACAGCGCTGACGGTCTCCCAATGATCTGACATTGGGCTAGGATGCCAAAAGGAAGCTTTAGTATTAATGAGCCAACCGACATAAGCATAATGTTCAAACAAATCGCAATTCCTAACACATCATTACAACGTGCACAATCTTCCTGATGCCAATGCCAAATTAATGAGAAATGACACAAAGAGAATACCAGAAGATAGTGAACAGTGCTGACATCTCATAATACAGCTTAGTTACCACAATAAGGACATCAAGTTAGCTCTTCGCAAAATTAACAATTTATACCCTTGGAACAACTTGGCAAGAAAGGTACACAAGCACGACTCTATCTCTTACGTTCTGAAAAGAAAATAATAATAAAGGAATGTTTCCAAGCAGTAATGCCCAAAAGTAGGTCAAACCAATAAGTATCCTTAATCAATAAGTAGGTCAACTCAGGAAGTAGGTCAATCAGACGTGCTTGACGTGACAACTAGATATCTAGATATAAGTTTGACAACCACAGGGAAACCCTTCAACGAAGATCGACAGGGCGCCAATTTGGACAATATAACCCCCCAAAAAACAGACAACTGTCAGACTGAAGATCGCAGGTTTAGTTTAAAGTGAATAAAAAAGTGAAGAGGAGGCGAATTAAGAAAGGAAAAAGGGAATGGAACGGGAGCCGCCGAGATGAAGCCAAGCAGCAACACAACCAGCAGTTAAGTAATAGATTTAGTAACAAAGTAATTAGCAAATAACATAATGGGGACAGGTATGTTCCGTGAGCTGAGCTCCTCAACAAGAACTAGGAAATAAGAAAGGACAAGGCTGGACTCGCCTTCTCGGGCTTTTTAGGTAGAAACATAGTAAAAATGAGAGGAAAATATGATAAAACAGTGATCAATTAAGGCATTATTATCAATACTAAGTTGGTTGTGGCTCGTGTGCGGCTCGCAGCAGTGGACGTATGGGGACGCAGGAGTGGATTATTCTGGCATCCACATGCGCTTATTGCAAGCGTCTGCCCCGAAAAATAGCACAACAAAACTATTAATTATATCAAGAAGAATAAACAGTTAATAACACTCTCCAATAGAAAAATCTTGAGTTAAAGTTAAATTTAAACCTGCTGATGAGTTTCTATGGTATGGGACAAAATCCGGATACAGGATACCAGTGAGCACTCTCTATACAATCCAGACAGTTCACACTTTCAAGGCATTCCAACCCAAAACGGGACCTCTAATGCATCATGAGCAATATCAAAATGATGAACTGATCAACATCAAAGTAGATTATATATAAATAGGCACTTGAGCTTTCAAGCTCCGAAAGAAACAAACAAATGGCAAGCTACACGCTGAAAACCATTCATGAGGATTAAAATCACAACTAGAAACCCATCCGAGAGGATGGAAGAACAGTTGTATGAAACGTTAAAGAAATTGGAATCAAAGTTCTGAATCAAATTCAGGAAACTATATTATAGGCTAAGAGATGAGCCCCCAAAAAATATATCGCTACACAAGAAGGTGGGAACGGGTGACATTCGGCGACAGGGGTGCACTCATTGTGGGGGAAACACGATCGGGGAGCTGTAACATTGGGGGGCCACAGGGTCGCGCTCTTTCTCAGGCAAGTGGTGTGGCTTGACACTTGAACGGGCAAACGGTGAACATGGAGCGGGTAGGAGCATTGTGGCACTGCGTTCGTCTCCGACGTCGCACGGGGTGGGCACGTCTGAGGGGGCGTGCGGTGCAGGCCTGGGGATGCTGGTGTGCCACCCTATAAAAAGGAAAATAAATAAGAGTTAGTGCCCTGAAAATTAAAATAGAGACGGAAAAATGATACCTGACATAACCACCTGACAGTCACAATATGACATTCCATACCCAGCCATCAAATAACAAACAGCGGCGGATGCGCGAGAGTCACGGAACAACCGTCACGGATACTAAACCAGAGCACAGAATGTCTCAAAACAGCGACAAAATGGAAACCCAATATAAAAATAGGTGAAAGCAATGATATCAGGAAGACATCGCTTATTGAAAGGCTTAAAAAGAAATAAAGTAGAGTCTAAAATCGATTCAATGACAAAGTCACTCAAAATTTCAAAGTTAAAAGTTAAAATATAAATCATTAACAAAAAACATGTGTTCACTTAAACATTAAATGCGAGTTGATCTGGGAAAATTTTAGAACACACCCAGTCACATTTAATTCCATCCCCTAACTATCATAGATCGGAAGCTCTCCCCAGAGGGATGGAATAACACTCCCGGGGAAGGTTTGCCCAGGTGATCCTGGTGCGGGCCCGTATCAGCGTGTGCCGATATGGCTTCTGAAAAAACGCGGGAGGGTTCGCCCACCGCATCAGGAACGTACAAACCTGGGTGAGATAAACTCTGGAGGGTATCTACAATTTGTTATGCAGATAGCTGCAAGGCAACTCATCACTTCTCAGAGGCATCAGTGAGGATGGGTAGCGATAATTCGTTGCTTTCTCGGTTGCCAGACGAAAGAAATGAGAGGCCTTCCAGACCACACACAAAAAAAAACCTTCTAACAAATAGACCCAAGGTTTTGTGTGCTACCTTGGGTCTATTTGCCAGAAGGTAGCACACGCACTCCGCTTGGCACTAGGCTTAGAGAGGAGCCCACCAAAATATGACCTGAAAATGCTACTCTTTCCCGCTATCGAAGGGAAAGGGGATGGATAAGCTATGGAAGGCACATAGTGAGATCCCAGCACAGCGCTGACGGTCTCCCAATGATCTGACATTGGGCTAGGATGCCAAAAGGAAGCTTTAGTATTAATGAGCCAACCGACATAAGCATAATGTTCAAACAAATCGCAATTCCTAACACATCATTACAACGTGCACAATCTTCCTGATGCCAATGCCAAATTAATGAGAAATGACACAAAGAGAATACCAGAAGATAGTGAACAGTGCTGACATCTCATAATACAGCTTAGTTACCACAATAAGGACATCAAGTTAGCTCTTCGCAAAATTAACAATTTATACCCTTGGAACAACTTGGCAAGAAAGGTACACAAGCACGACTCTATCTCTTACGTTCTGAAAAGAAAATAATAATAAAGGAATGTTTCCAAGCAGTAATGCCCAAAAGTAGGTCAAACCAATAAGTATCCTTAAACAATAAGTAGGTCAACTCAGGAAGTAGGTCAATCAGACGTGCTTGACGTGACAACTAGATATCTAGATATAAGTTTGACAACCACAGGGAAACCCTTCAACGAAGATCGACAGGGCGCCAATTTGGACAATATAACCCCCCAAAAAACAGACAACTGTCAGACTGAAGATCGCAGGTTTAGTTTAAAGTGAATAAAAAAGTGAAGAGGAGGCGAATTAAGAAAGGAAAAAGGGAATGGAACGGGAGCCGCCGAGATGAAGCCAAGCAGCAACACAACCAGCAGTTAAGTAATAGATTTAGTAACAAAGTAATTAGCAAATAACATAATGGGGACAGGTATGTTCCGTGAGCTGAGCTCCTCAACAAGAACTAGGAAATAAGAAAGGACAAGGCTGGACTCGCCTTCTCGGGCATTTTGGGTAGAAACATAGTAAAAATGAGAGGAAAATATGATAAAACAGTGATCAATTAAGGCATTATTATCAATACTAAGTTGGTTGTGGCTCGTGTGCGGCTCGCAGCAGTGGACGTATGGGGACGCAGGAGTGGATTATTCCGGCATCCACATGCGCTTATTGCAAGCGTCTGCCCCGACAAATAGCACAACAAAACTATTAATTATATCAAGAAGAATAAACAGTTAATAACACTCTCCAATAGAAAAATCTTGAGTTAAAGCTAAATTGAAACCTGCTGATGAGTTCCTATGGTAAGGGACAAAATCTGGATACAGGATACCAGCGAGCACTCTCTATACAATCCAGACAGTTCACGTTTTCAAGGAATTGCAACCCAAAACGGGACCTCTAATGCATCATGAGCAATATCAAAATGATGAACTGATCAACATCAAAGTAGATTATATATAAATAGGCACTTGAGCTTTCAAGCTCCGAAAGAAACAAACAAATGGCAAGCTACACGCTGAAAACCATTCATGAGGATTAAAATCACAACTAGAAACCCATCCGAGAGGATGGAAGAACAGTTGTATGAAACGTTAAAGAAATTGGAATCAAAGTTCTGAATCAAATTCAGGAAACTATATTATAGGCTAAGAGATGAGCCCCCAAAAAATATATCGCTACACAAGAAGGTGGGAACGGGTGACATTCGGCTACAGGGGTGCACTCATTGTGGGGGAAACACGATCGGGGAGCTGTAACATTGGGGGGCCACAGGGTCGCGCTCTTTCTCAGGCAAGTGGTGGGGATCGACACTTGAACGGGCAAACGGTGTACATGGAACGGGTAGAAGCATTGAGGCCCTGCGTTCGTCTCCGACGTCGCACGGGGTGGGCACGTCTGAGGGGGTGTGCGGTGCAGGCCTGGGGATGCTGGTGTGCCACCCTATAAAAAGGAAAATAAATAAGAGTTAGTGCCCTGAAAATTAAAATAGAGACGGAAAAATGATACCTGACATAACCACCTGACAGTCACAATATGACATTCCATACGCAGCCATCAAATAACAAACAGCGGCGGATGCGCGAGAGTCACGGAACAACCGTCACGGATACTAAACCAGAGCACAGAATGTCTCAAAACAGCGACAAATTGGAAACCCAATATAAAAATAGGTGAAAGCAATGATATCAGGAAGACATCGCTTATTAAAAGGCTTAAAAAGAAATAAAGTAGAGTCTAAAATCGATTCAATGACAAAGTCACTCAAAATTTCAAAGTTAAAAGTTAAAATATAAATCATTAACAAAAAACATGTGTTCACTTAAACATTAAATGCGAGTTGATCTGGGAAAATTTTAGAACACACTCAGTCACATTTAATTCCATCCCCTAACTATCATAGATCGGAAGCTCTCCCCAGAGGGATGGAATAACACTCCCGGGGAAGGTTTGCCCAGGTGATCCTGGTGCGGGCCCGTATCAGCGTGTGCCGATATGGCTTCTGAAAAAACGCGGGAGGGTTCGCCCACCGCATCAGGAACGTACAAACCTGGGTGAGGTAACCTCTGCAGGGTATCTACAATTTGTTATGCAGATAGCTGCAAGGCAACTCATCACTTCTCAGAGGCATCAGTGAGGATGGGTAGCGATAATTCGTTGCTTTCTCGGTTGCCAGACGAAAGAAATGAGAGGCCTTCCAGACCACACACAAAAAAAAACCTTCTAACAAATAGACCCAAGGTTGTGTGTGCTACCTTGGGTCTATTTGCCAGAAGGTAGCACACGCACTCCGCTTGGCACTAGGCTTAGAGAGGAGCCCACCAAAATATGACCTGAAAATGCTACTCTTTCCCGCTATCGAAGGGAAAGGGGAGGGATAAGCTATGGAAGGCACATAGTGAGATCCCAGCACAGCGCTGACGGTCTCCCAATGATCTGACATTGGGCTAGGATGCCAAAAGGAAGCTTTAGTATTAATGAGCCAACCGACATAAGCATAATGTTCAAACAAATCGCAATTCCTAACACATCATTACAACGTGCACAATCTTCCTGATGCCAATGCCAAATTAATGAGAAATGACACAAAGAGAATACCAGAAGATAGTGAACAGTGCTGACATCTCATAATACAGCTTAGTTACCACAATAAGGACATCAAGTTAGCTCTTCGCAAAATTAACAATTTATACCCTTGGAACAACTTGGCAAGAAAGGTACACAAGCACGACTCTATCTCTTACGTTCTGAAAAGAAAATAATAATAAAGGAATGTTTCCAAGCAGTAATGCCCAAAAGTAGGTCAAACCAATAAGTATCCTTAATCAATAAGTAGGTCAACTCAGGAAGTAGGTCAATCAGACGTGCTTGACGTGACAACTAGATATCTAGATATAAGTTTGACAACCACAGGGAAACCCTTCAACGAAGATCGACAGGGCGCCAATTTGGACAATATAACCCCCCAAAAAACAGACAACTGTCAGACTGAAGATCGCAGGTTTAGTTTAAAGTGAATAAAAAAGTGAAGAGGAGGCGAATTAAGAAAGGAAAAAGGGAATGGAACGGGAGCCGCCGAGATGAAGCCAAGCAGCAACACAACCAGCAGTTAAGTAATAGATTTAGTAACAAAGTAATTAGCAAATAACATAATGGGGACAGGTATGTTCCGTGAGCTGAGCTCCTCAACAAGAACTAGGAAATAAGAAAGGACAAGGCTGGACTCGCCTTCTCGGGCATTTTGGGTAGAAACATAGTAAAAATGAGAGGAAAATATGATAAAACAGTGATCAATTAAGGCATTATTATCAATACTAAGTTGGTTGTGGCTCGTGTGCGGCTCGCAGCAGTGGACGTATGAGGACGCAGGAGTGGATTATTCCGGCATCCACATGCGCTTATTGCAAGCGTCTGCCCCGACAAATAGCACAACAAAACTATTAATTATATCAAGAAGAATAAACAGTTAATAACACTCTCCAATAGAAAAATCTTGAGTTAAAGTTAAATTTAAACCTGCTGATGAGTTTCTATGGTATGGGACAAAATCCGGATACAGGATACCAGCGAGCACTCTCTATACAATCCAGACAGTTCACGTTTTCAAGGCATTCCAACCCAAAACGGGACCTCTAATGCATCATGAGCAATATTAAAATGATGAACTGATCAACATCAAAGTAGATTATATATAAATAGGCACTTGAGCTTTCAAGCTCCGAAAGAAACAAACAAATAGCAAGCTACACGCTGAAAACCATTCATGAGGATTAAAATCACAACTAGAAACCCATCCGAGAGGATGGAAGAACAGTTGTATGAAACGTTAAAGAAATTGGAATCAAAGTTCTGAATCAAATTCAGGAAACTATGTTATAGGCTAAAAGATGAGCCCCCCAAAAATATATCGCTACAAAAGAAGGTGGGAACGGGTGACATTCGGCTACAGGGGTGCACTCATTGTGGGGGAAACACGATCGGGGAGCTGTAACATTGGGGGGCCACAGGGTCGCGCTCTTTCTCAGGCAAGTGGTGGGGATCGACACTTGAACGGGCAAACGGTGTACATGGAACGGGTCGGAGCATTGAGGCCCTGCGTTCGTCTCCGACGTCGCACGGGGTGGGCACGTCTGAGGGGGTGTGCGGTGCAGGCCTGGGGATGCTGGTGTGCCACCCTATAAAAAGGAAAATAAATAAGAGTTAGTGCCCTGAAAATTAAAATAGAGACGGAAAAATGATACCTGACATAACCACCTGACAGTCACAATATGACATTCCATACGCAGCCATCAAATAACAAACAGCGGCGGATGCGCGAGAGTCACGGAACAGCCGTCACGGATACTAAACCAGAGCACAGAATGTCTCAAAACAGCGACAAAATGGAAACCCAATATAAAAATAGGTGAAAGCAATGATATCAGGAAGACATCGCTTATTGAAAGGCTTAAAAAGAAATAAAGTAGAGTCTAAAATCGATTCAATGACAAAGTCACTCAAAATTTCAAAGTTAAAAGTTAAAATATAAATCATTAACAAAAAACATGTGTTCACTTAAACATTAAACGCGAATTGATCTGGGAAAATTTTAGAACACACTCAGTCACATTTAATTCCATCCCCTAACTATCATAGATCGGAAGCTCTCCCCAGAGGGATGGAATAACACTCCCGGGGAAGGTTTGCCCAGGTGATCCTGGTGGGGCCCGTATCAGCGTGTGCCGATATGGCTTCTGAAAAAACGCGGGAGGGTTCGCCCACCGCATCAGGAACGTACAAACCTGGGTGAGGTAACCTCTGGAGGGTATCTACAATTTGTTATGCAGATAGCTGCAAGGCAACTCATCACTTCTCAGAGACATCAGTGAGGATGGGTAGCGATAATTCGCTGCTTTCTCGGTTGCCAGACGAAAGAAATGAGAGGCCTTCCAGACCACACACAAAAAAAAAACCTTCTGACAAATAGACCCAAGGTAGCACACACACTCCGCTTGGCACTAGGCTAAGAGAGGAGCCCACCAAAATATGACTTGAAAATGCTACTCTTTCCCGCTATCGAAGGGAAAGGGGATGGATAAGCTATGGAAGGCACATAGTGAGATCCCAGCACAGCGCTGACGGTCTCCCAATGATCTGACATTGGGCTAGGATGCCAAAAGGAAGCTTTAGTATTAATGAGCCAACCGACATAAGCATAATGTTCAAACAAATCGCAATTCCTAACACATCATTACAACGTGCACAATCTTCCTGATGCCAATGCCAAATTAATGAGAAATGACACAAAGAGAATACCAGAAGATAGTGAACAGTGCTGACATCTCATAATACAGCTTAGTTACCACAATAAGGACATCAAGTTAGCTCTTCGCAAAATTAACAATTTATACCCTTGGAACAACTTGGCAAGAAAGGTACACAAGCACGACTCTATCTCTTACGTTCTGAAAAGAAAATAATAATAAAGGAATGTTTCCAAGCAGTAATGCCCAAAAGTAGGTCAAACCAATAAGTATCCTTAAACAATAAGTAGGTCAACTCAGGAAGTAGGTCAATCAGACGTGCTTGACGTGACAACTAGATATCAAGATATAAGTTTGACAACCACAGGGAAACCCTTCAACGAAGATCGACAGGGCGCCAATTTGGACAATATAACCCTCCAAAAAACAGACAACTGTCAGACTGAAGATCGCAGGTTTAGTTTAAAGTGAATAAAAAAGTGAAGAGGAGGCGAATTAAGAAAGGAAAAAGGGAATGGAACGGGAGCCGCCGAGATGAAGCCAAGCAGCAACACAACCAGCAGTTAAGTAATAGATTTAGTAACAAAGTAATTAGCAAATAACATAATGGGGACAGGTATGTTCCGTGAGCTGAGCTCCTCAACAAGAACTAGGAAATAAGAAAGGACAAGGCTGGACTCGCCTTCTCGGGCTTTTTAGGTAGAAACATAGTAAAAATGAGAGGAAAATATGATAAAACAGTGATCAATTAAGGCATTATTATCAATACTAAGTTGGTTGTGGCTCGTGTGCGGCTCGCAGCAGTGGACGTATGGGGACGCAGGAGTGGATTATTCCGGCATCCACATGCGCTTATTGCAAGCGTCTGCCCCGACAAATAGCACAACAAAACTATTAATTATATCAAGAAGAATAAACAGTTAATAACACTCTCCAATAGAAAAATCTTGAGTTAAAGCTAAATTGAAACCTGCTGATGAGTTCCTATGGTAAGGGACGAAATCCGGATACAGGATACCAGCGAGCACTCTCTATACAATCCAGACAGTTCACACTTTCAAGGCATTCCAACCCAAAACGGGACCTCTAATGCATCATGAGCAATATCAAAATGATGAACTGATCAACATCAAAGTAGATTATATATAAATAGGCACTTGAGCTTTCAAGCTCCGAAAGAAACAAACAAATGGCAAGCTACACGCTGAAAACCATTCATGAGGATTAAAATCACAACAGAAACCCATCCGAGAGGATGGAAGAACAGTTGTATGAAACGTTAAAGAAATTGGAATCAAAGTTCTGAATCAAATTCAGGAAACTATATGATAGGCTAAGAGATGAGCCCCCAAAAAATATATCGCTACACAAGAAGGTGGGAACGGGTGACATTCGGCTACAGGGGTGCACTCATTGTGGGGGAAACACGATCGGGGAGCTGTAACATTGGGGGGCCACAGGGTCGCACTCTTCCTCAGGCAAGTGGTGGGGCTTGACACTTGAACGGACAAACGGTGTACATGGAGCGGGTCGGAGCATTGTGGCACTGCGTTCGTCTCCGACGTCGCACGGGGTGGGCACGTCTGAGGGGGCGTGCGGTGCAGGCCTGGGGATGCTGGTGTGCCACCCTATAAAAAGGAAAATAAATAAGAGTTAGTGCCCTGAAAATTAAAATAGAGACGGAAAAATGATACCTGACATAACCACCTGACAGTCACAATATGACATTCCATACCCAGCCATCAAATAACAAACAGCGGCGGATGCGCGAGAGTCACGGAACAACCGTCACGGATACTAAACCAGAGCACAGAATGTCTCAAAACAGCGACAAAATGGAAACCCAATATAAAAATAGGTGAAAGCAATGATATCAGGAAGACATCGCTTATTCAAAGGCTTAAAAAGAAATAAAGTAGAGTCTAAAATCGATTCAATGACAAAGTCACTCAAAATTTCAAAGTTAAAAGTTAAAATATAAATCATTAACAAAAAACATGTGTTCACTTAAACATTAAACGCGAGTTGATCTGGGAAAATTTTAGAACACACTCAGTCACATTTAATTCCATCCCCTAACTATCATAGATCGGAAGCTCTCCCCAGAGGGATGGAATAACACTCCCGGGGAAGGTTTGCCCAGGTGATCCTGGTGGGGCCCGTATCAGCGTGTGCCGATATGGCTTCTGAAAAAACGCGGGAGGGTTCGCCCACCGCATCAGGAACGTACAAACCTGGGTGAGGTAACCTCTGGAGGGTATCTACAATTTGTTATGCAGATAGCTGCAAGGCAACTCATCACTTCTCAGAGGCATCAGTGAGGATGGGTAGCGATAATTCGTTGCTTTCTCGGTTGCCAGACGAAAGAAATGAGAGGCCTTCCAGACCACACACAAAAAAACCTTCTGACAAATAGACCCAAGGTAGCACACACACTCCGCTTGGCACTAGGCTAAGAGAGGAGCCCACCAAAATATGACTTGAAAATGCTACTCTTTCCCGCTATCGAAGGGAAAGGGGATGGATAAGCTATGGAAGGCACATAGTGAGATCCCAGCACAGCGCTGACGGTCTCCCAATGATCTGACATTGGGCTAGGATGCCAAAAGGAAGCTTTAGTATTAATGAGCCAACCGACATAAGCATAATGTTCAAACAAATCGCAATTCCTAACACATCATTACAACGTGCACAATCTTCCTGATGCCAATGCCAAATTAATGAGAAATGACACAAAGAGAATACCAGAAGATAGTGAACAGTGCTGACATCTCATAATACAGCTTAGTTACCACAATAAGGACATCAAGTTAGCTCTTCGCAAAATTAACAATTTATACCCTTGGAACAATTTGGCAAGAAAGGTACACAAGCACGACTCTATCTCTTACGTTCTGAAAAGAAAATAATAATAAAGGAATGTTTCCAAGCAGTAATGCCCAAAAGTAGGTCAAACCAATAAGTATCCTTAAACAATAAGTAGGTCAACTCAGGAAGTAGGTCAATCAGACGTGCTTGACGTGACAACTAGATATCTAGATATAAGTTTGACAACCACAGGGAAACCCTTCAACGAAGATCGACAGGGCGCCAATTTGGACAATATAACCCTCCAAAAAACAGACAACTGTCAGACTGAAGATCGCAGGTTTAGTTTAAAGTGAATAAAAAAGTGAAGAGGAGGCGAATTAAGAAAGGAAAAAGGGAATGGAACGGGAGCCGCCGAGATGAAGCCAAGCAGCAACACAACCAGCAGTTAAGTAATAGATTTAGTAACAAAGTAATTAGCAAATAACATAATGGGGACAGGTATGTTCCGTGAGCTGAGCTCCTCAACAAGAACTAGGAAATAAGAAAGGACAAGGCTGGACTCGCCTTCTCGGGCTTTTTAGGTAGAAACATAGTAAAAATGAGAGGAAAATATGATAAAACAGTGATCAATTAAGGCATTATTATCAATACTAAGTTGGTTGTGGCTCGTGTGCGGCTCGCAGCAGCGGACGTATGGGGACGCAGGAGTGGATTATTCCGGCATCCACATGCGCTTATTGCAAGCGTCTGCCCCGACAAATAGCACAACAAAACTATTAATTATATCAAGAAGAATAAACAGTTAATAACACTCTCCAATAGAAAAACCTTGAGTTAAAGCTAAATTGAAACCTGCTGATGAGTTCCTATGGTAAGGGACGAAATCCGGATACAGGATACCAGTGAGCACTCTCTATACAATCCAGACAGTTCACACTTTCAAGGCATTCCAACCCAAAACGGGACCTCTAATGCATCATGAGCAATATTAAAATGATGAACTGATCAACATCAAAGTAGATTATATATAAATAGGCACTTGAGCTTTCAAGCTCCGAAAGAAACAAACAAATAGCAAGCTACACGCTGAAAACCATTCATGAGGATTAAAATCACAACTAGAAACCCATCCGAGAGGATGGAAGAACAGTTGTATGAAACGTTAAAGAAATTGGAATCAAAGTTCTGAATCAAATTCAGGAAACTATGTTATAGGCTAAAAGATGAGCCCCCCAAAAATATATCGCTACAAAAGAAGGTGGGAACGGGTGACATTCGGCTACAGGGGTGCACTCATTGTGGGGGAAACACGATTGAGGAGCTGTAACATTGGGGGGCCACAGGGTCGCGCTCTTTCTCAGGCAAGTGGTGGGGCTTGACACTTGAACGGGCAAACGGTGTACATGGAGCGGGTAGGAGCATTGTGGCACTGCGTTCGTCTCCGACGTCGCACGGGGTGGGCACGTCTGAGGGGGCGTGCGGTGCAGGCCTGGGGATGCTGGTGTGCCACCCTATAAAAAGGAAAATAAATAAGAGTTATGGCCCTGAAAATTAAAATAGAGACGGAAAAATGATACCTGACATAACCACCTGACAGTCACAATATGACATTCCATACCCAGCCATCAAATAACAAACAGCGGCGGATGCGCGAGAGTCACGGAACAACCGTCACGGATACTAAACCAGAGCACAGAATGTCTCAAAACAGCGACAAAATGGAAACCCAATATAAAAATAGGTGAAAGCAATGATATCAGGAAGACATCGCTTATTGAAAGGCTTAAAAAGAAATAAAGTAGAGTCTAAAATCGATTCAATGACAAAGTCACTCAAAATTTCAAAGTTAAAAGTTAAAATATAAATCATTAACAAAAAACATGTGTTCACTTAAACATTAAATGCGAGTTGATCTGGGAAAATTTTAGAACACACTCAGTCACATTTAATTCCATCCCCTAACTATCATAGATCGGAAGCTCTCCCCAGAGGGATGGAATAACACTCCCGGGGAAGGTTTGCCCAGGTGATCCTGGTGCGGGCCCGTATCAGCGTGTGCCGATATGGCTTCTGAAAAAACGCGGGAGGGTTCGCCCACCGCATCAGGAACGTACAAACCTGGGTGAGGTAACCTCTGCAGGGTATCTACAATTTGTTATGCAGATAGCTGCAAGGCAACTCATCACTTCTCAGAGGCATCAGTGAGGATGGGTAGCGATAATTCGTTGCTTTCTCGGTTGCCAGACGAAAGAAATGAGAGGCCTTCCAGACCACACACAAAAAAAAACCTTCTGACAAATAGACCCAAGGTAGCACACACACTCCTCTTGGCACTAGGCTAAGAGAGGAGCCCACCAAAATATGACTTGAAAATGCTACTCTTTCCCGCTATCGAAGGGAAAGGGGATGGATAAGCTATGGAAGGCACATAGTGAGATCCCAGCACAGCGCTGACGGTCTCCCAATGATCTGACATTGGGCTAGGATGCCAAAAGGAAGCTTTAGTATTAATGAGCCAACCGACATAAGCATAATGTTCAAACAAATCGCAATTCCTAACACATCATTACAACGTGCACAATCTTCCTGATGCCAATGCCAAATTAATGAGAAATGACACAAAGAGAATACCAGAAGATAGTGAACAGTGCTGACATCTCATAATACAGCTTAGTTACCACAATAAGGACATCAAGTTAGCTCTTCGCAAAATTAACAATTTATACCCTTGGAACAATTTGGCAAGAAAGGTACACAAGCACGACTCTATCTCTTACGTTCTGAAAAGAAAATAATAATAAAGGAATGTTTCCAAGCAGTAATGCCCAAAAGTAGGTCAAACCAATAAGTATCCTTAAACAATAAGTAGGTCAACTCAGGAAGTAGGTCAATCAGACGTGCTTGACGTGACAACTAGATATCTAGATATAAGTTTGACAACCACAGGGAAACCCTTCAACGAAGATCGACAGGGCGCCAATTTGGACAATATAACCCTCCAAAAAACAGACAACTGTCAGACTGAAGATCGCAGGTTTAGTTTAAAGTGAATAAAAAAGTGAAGAGGAGGCGAATTAAGAAAGGAAAAAGGGAATGGAACGGGAGCCGCCGAGATGAAGCCAAGCAGCAACACAACCAGCAGTTAAGTAATAGATTTAGTAACAAAGTAATTAGCAAATAACATAATGGGGACAGGTATGTTCCGTGAGCTGAGCTCCTCAACAAGAACTAGGAAATAAGAAAGGACAAGGCTGGACTCGCCTTCTCGGGCTTTTTAGGTAGAAACATAGTAAAAATGAGAGGAAAATATGATAAAACAGTGATCAATTAAGGCATTATTATCAATACTAAGTTGGTTGTGGCTCGTGTGCGGCTCGCAGCAGCGGACGTATGGGGACGCAGGAGTGGATTATTCCGGCATCCACATGCGCTTATTGCAAGCGTCTGCCCCGACAAATAGCACAACAAAACTATTAATTATATCAAGAAGAATAAACAGTTAATAACACTCTCCAATAGAAAAATCTTGAGTTAAAGCTAAATTGAAACCTGCTGATGAGTTCCTATGGTATGGGACAAAATCCGGATACAGGATACCAGTGAGCACTCTCTATACAATCCAGACAGTTCACACTTTCAAGGCATTCCAACCCAAAACGGGACCTCTAATGCATCATGAGCAATATCAAAATGATGAACTGATCAACATCAAAGTAGATTATATATAAATAGGCACTTGAGCTTTCAAGCTCCGAAAGAAACAAACAAATAGCAAGCTACACGCTGAAAACCATTCATGAGGATTAAAATCACAACTAGAAACCCATCCGAGAGGATGGAAGAACAGTTGTATGAAACGTTAAAGAAATTGGAATCAAAGTTCTGAATCAAATTCAGGAAACTATGTTATAGGCTAAAAGATGAGCCCCCAAAAAATATATCGCTACACAAGAAGGTGGGAACGGGTGACATTCGGCTACAGGGGTGCACTCATTGTGGGGGAAACACGATTGGGGAGCTGTAACATTGGGGGGCCACAGGGTCGCGCTCTTTCTCAGGCAAGTGGTGGGGCTTGATACTTGAACGGGCAAACGGTGTACATGGAGCGGGTAGGAGCATTGTGGCACTGCGTTCGTCTCCGACGTCGCACGGGGTGGGCACGTCTGAGGGGGCGTGCGGTGCAGGCCTGGGGATGCTGGTGTGCCACCCTATAAAAAGGAAAATAAATAAGAGTTATGGCCCTGAAAATTAAAATAGAGACGGAAAAATGATACCTGACATAACCACCTGACAGTCACAATATGACATTCCATACCCAGCCATCAAATAACAAACAGCGGCGGATGCGCGAGAGTCACGGAACAACCGTCACGGATACTAAACCAGAGCACAGAATGTCTCAAAACAGCGACAAAATGGAAACCCAATATAAAAATAAGTGAAAGCAATGATATCAGGAAGACATCGCTTATTGAAAGGCTTAAAAAGAAATAAAGTAGAGTCTAAAATCGATTCAATGACAAAGTCACTCAAAATTTCAAAGTTAAAAGTTAAAATATAAATCATTAACAAAAAACATGTGTTCACTTAAACATTAAATGCGAGTTGATCTGGGAAAATTTTAGAACACACTCAGTCACATTTAATTCCATCCCCTAACTATCATAGATCGGAAGCTCTCCCCAGAGGGATGGAATAACACTCCCGGGGAAGGTTTGCCCAGGTGATCCTGGTGCGGGCCCGTATCAGCGTGTGCCGATATGGCTTCTGAAAAAACGCGGGAGGGTTCGCCCACCGCATCAGGAACGTACAAACCTGGGTGAGGTAACCTCTGCAGGGTATCTACAATTTGTTATGCAGATAGCTGCAAGGCAACTCATCACTTCTCAGAGGCATCAGTGAGGATGGGTAGCGATAATTCGTTGCTTTCTCGGTTGCCAGACGAAAGAAATGAGAGGCCTTCCAGACCACACACAAAAAAAAACCTTCTGACAAATAGACCCAAGGTAGCACACACACTCCGCTTGGCACTAGGCTAAGAGAGGAGCCCACCAAAATATGACCCCAAGTTGGACATCCATTGGACTCCGTCAAGCTTAGTTTAAAATAGTATTATATTGAGGCTGCAAACAGGACCTGGCTGCTGGAAAAACCTTCAGGATAGTCAAGCAAACTTGGCACGCACTGAGCTCAAAGCGTACTATGCAGTTCCTCAACACGAGCCGTGAAACATTACATTTCATCATATCCGTACTGACGTACTGCATTGTCTCATTGGCATTGTGAATGCCCAGCACTATTCAGGAAACGCATGCAAACTTTAGGCTCACCTTTCCTGGACAGCCTCATGGAAGTAGCTGATTTCAATATACGCTTCAGATAAGAATCTAAATGGCTTTCGTCATCCTACAGGCTCTAGTGCTGTACCCTATCTCTCTGTGGTATCACAATGGGCCTATCTTGGCCTACGTGAGCCACCTTTTGACAAAGGGGGCTGCCACTACAAAAAACCAACCAACCTACCTAAATTCGAATGTGACAGTATATTCAAATGATACAGGATATATACAAGGAACATTTTTCAAAATTTAAGATACATCTCACACAACGCGTTTTCTAAAATATCTGTAACGAAGAAAATAAATATAATATCATAAAAAACCAGCATACAAGAGCACGTAGGAACGATAGGGAAAATAGACTGCAAATATTGGAAAGTTACTATTTCCCAAGCTTGAGTGAACGAACTCGCAAGTACACCGCTACCTGAGATATTTGCAATGCCTGCAAGTATGGCAGGCTTCCTCATAAACCCGAACTGCAAGAAATACTCACACCGAAATCCCCTTCTGAAATTTTACATATGGACCTTCTCACGCTCAAAGGTTAAAAGTACCTAACATGCGTTGACAAATTTACTAAATTTGCAAAATATTTCCATATTGACAACAAATCCGCCCAGCACCTTCGTAACAAAATCAGCAAGCTTTTGCAGAGACAACGACAGAAGACGAAGGAAGTTTCATCAGTCCTGTCATATTTAACTTTTTCGAGTCGTTAGGAGTAAGGAGATATTTGGCACCACCTCAAAAAGTGAGATGAACGGACCAATTACGAGTTCGCAATTCCTTATTTGACACTAAAGGTGGCGATAAAAAAAAGCAGGCGATAGAAACAGCAATTTCTATCACTCAGTAATTAAAGCCAAACCTCCAAATATATTTCTTTGGAAGGTCAGAAAGAATCAACTTCTAGCAATTGGTCGATTTCAAAACTAAATTAAACGAGAATCTGAAACACAAAATCCTGCGGAAACAAAAATCAAGTAGAACGCCATAATTTGAAAAGTAAGAAACCAAAGCAGTACCAAGGAGAAGTTGTGTACAAAAGTAATAACCAAATCAAAACAAATTCGAAACAAACAAAACATGTTCGAATTAGAGACGAACGCAAAAAACAATCGTGTGTCTCTCACCACAATCACTGGCAAAAGAATCCACAAGTCCCACTTAAAAAATATTCCTTCGATTTCACAATAGCTCACGTTTTTATATAATTTCATTTGATTTCACCCACTAGCAAATAAATTGCACCAAAAGCAGCCCTACCATTTCAGGACGATTCTGTGGAGCGCGGAAGCGTCATTGGATATTTACAAATACACGAGTCTAGTCGTAACATACATCAATGATTCGGCAGGATTATCAAGGGAAAATTCAAAATTATTCACGCAATAAGCCTCGACAAGTATGATCAAGTACTAACGAACATCGAATCAGTTATTCAACAAAAGCTAACCAAATCCAGAATACTAGTCCCACTACTTCACCATCAAATATTTAAGATAGGTGGGCTATTGAACAAGCTACAAGCAGTCAGACACAAGCGATCCATAAATTGGATTGGGTCCGCTTGGAAATGGATTGCAGGCAATCCCCACGCAACAGACTGAAAAGAAATACTAAAGAGCCAGAACAAAATAGTGCAGAATAATAATCAACAGTTCACGGTTAACCTAACCCTCACATGTTCTTAATGGGGCGGGAGCATCCTGCGAATGCCGGTACCATAAGAAACAAATCGTGGAGGTCATTACGGAAAACACGAACTACCCAACCAGCTTTAAGGAAATAATTTACCATCAAAACCGAACGCAAACTTTTTTTTTATTATTAGTCTTCACAATGATTCAGTGAGAATTGATGACATCGAATACTTAAGTGCGGAGCTACGGTCTCTCAATCCTTTACGGTCCACCTTACACGGAAACCATACTGAGAGGGAAATTGCTCTTGACATCGAATTTATAGCGGGGTCACCAATTTATTGGTGTTTACTACAATGAAACCAATACCTGTTTTAACGATAAATCATTTATTAATATGTACAAGATAATAACCGGGTGATCGAATCGAATGGAGGTTGCACGATGCGCGGTTGACAATGGAGTGAGACATGTGACATGTTCGTCCTGTCTCAACTCATGAGAAAGATGGCGGTGCGATAACTTTGCAGCGGCTACAATACTTCCCCTCTGAGTTATGCATGCAATTTAATTTTTCGCAGCAGGCTGAAATTTGACATGTTATCGTTTCGCTTTTGGAGCAAGGTACGTTTTTGGTGGAACCATTCTGCTGCTTGCATCGGGTGTACTGCTTTCGGGCAAATAATCCATTTCGTTGTTTAGTATAAACGCGGGTTTCAAGCGTTCTGTAGAAACGTAGAGTTCTTTCCCTTCGCCCATGATTTTATAAACTCCATCTGTGATTCGGCTTACAATTTCGTATGGCCCTGAATATGGTTGTTGAAAGGATCTTCTTATTCCGTCGACTCGTAAGAATACATGTGAACATGTTTGCAACTCTTTGTGTACAAACATGCTATCGGTCCTATGGTGAACTGCTGTTGTTGGTCGTAGTCGTCAAATGTCCCGTCGGAATTTCTCCAAAAATATAGATGGATCATTCGGAGTTTCGTTTTCGATGAAAGAATCTCCCGGTATTCGAAGTGGGGCACTATACAGCATTTCCGCATGTGAACATTTGAGGTCTTTTTTGTATACGGAACGAAGTCCTATCAATACTGTTGGAAGAGTATCCAGCCAATTTGTTGTCTCGTGGCATATGAGGGATGTTTTAAATGAACGATGCCATCGCTCGATCATGCCGTTGGCTGCTGGATGGTAGGCTGTTGTTCTGATATGTTTACAACCGATGAGTCGCACCAATGATTGAAATAATGTTGATTCGAACTGGCTTCCTCTGTCCGTTGTAATTGAAGTTGGAGTACCAAATCGTGCTATCCAGTTGGTATAAAACTCTGCAGCGATTGTATCTGCCAGGATGTCCCAAATTGGTACGGCTTTGGTCCATCGTGAGAATCTATCAATCATCGTTAAAAGACAACGATAGTTTTGTGGTGCTGGTAGAGGTCCAACGATGTCGATATGAATATGATCAAAACGTTTATCCGTTTTTGGAAAGTGCATCGGTATGTGATATGTATGTCGATTAACTTTTGATCGTTGACACTTGATGCATGTTTTTGACCACGTTGCGATATCGCGGTGCATGTTTGTCCACACGTACCGTTGTCGTATCATCTTGCTTGTCACTCGAATGCTTGAGTGAGAACGCTGATGAACAGAGTCGAATGCTCGTTGGCGAAGTTTCTTTGGGATAAAAGGTCTGGCTACTCCTGTTGAAAAATCACAGTAAACATAAAGATCTTCTTTGATAGGAATTTTTTTAAGCTGAAGAGAGTTACTGGATTTGATGAGTGTCTGCAATTCTTCATAGTTGTGTTGTTCCTTGGCGATTTCAGTTTTCAGTATTCAAATATTTAATTGTGGTTATCTGTTGCAGTCGAGATAACGCATCTGCTACAGCATTTTCACTTCCGACGATTTGCTTTGAAATTCCGAGATATATGCTAATTGTCGAGCTTGACGAGGCGATGCCTTTGAGGACTTTTGCAAAAAGGCATCAAGGGTTTATGGTCCGTTTGTATGATTACAGTTCTGCCTTCCAATCTATCTTGAAAGTATTTGATAGCAGAATATACAGCTTGCAATTCTTTGTCATATGTGCTTTATTTTCTATGTGCGTTACTCAGCTTTTTGAATAAAATTCTAAGGGAATACATACTGCATTTACGTGTTGTTCAAGGGCTGCTCCCATGGCGAAATCTGAAACATCCGTTGACACAATTAACGGCGCATTCGGCATAGGGTGTATTTTTGAACTTAGTCGAGATAACGCATCTGCTACAGCATTTTCACTTCCGACGATTTGCTTTGAAATTCCGAGATATATGCTAATTGTCGAGCTTGACGAGGCGACGCCTTTGAGGACTTTTGCAAAAAGGCATCAAGGGTTTATGGTCCGTTTGTATGATTACAGTTCTGCCTTCCAATCTATCTTGAAAGTATTTGATAGCAGAATATACAGCTTGCAATTCTTTGTCATATGTGCTTTATTTTCTATGTGCGTTACTCAGCTTTTTGAATAAAATTCTAAGGGAATACATACTGCATTTACGTGTTGTTCAAGGGCTGCTCCCATGGCGAAATCTGAAACATCCGTTGACACAATTAACGGCGCATTCGGCATAGGGTGTATTTTTGAACTTAGTGGACGGTGTATTACGCAAAGGTAGTTTAAATGGTAATTCTAAATGTACCGTAGAAAAGCTTCTATTCGCAAATAGAATGGTATCTGATTCGGAAGAAATTGCCCATTACCTTAATCACCATTTTTCCTCAGTAGGTCAGGAAATTGTTTCGGAACTCCCAAACATTTTACCATCGGTATCAGTATTTTCCAAAGTTCTTTTTTCCATCTGAGGAAGACGAATAAACAGTAAGTAATCAACATAATAAACTCCTTGAAAAACTATACTGCCCCGGATCCTGATGGTATCTGCATTGAAGATATTAAAATGATCAAAGAACAAATAGTTGATATCCTTGTAGATTTAATAAACAAATGTTTCACGAACGGGAAATTCCCACAGTATTTAAAAGTATCAATGATAAAACCGGTTTTTAAAGCAGGGAATGAAACTGACCCGAACAATTATAGACCTATCTGACTTCACAACTCCTTAACTAAAGTATTAGAAAAAATTTTGGGCTCCCGTATCAAAAACTTCTTACAACAAAATGATATTCTAAATAGAAACCAAAATGGATGTCAGGAGGGTAAAAGCACAAAAGACGCCATAGTAGATGCAACTAGATTCATAAACACACTTTTAGATCAAGGTCAATATGTTGCTGCTATTTTCGTGGACCTAAAAAAGACCTTAGACACCGTAATACATGAAACAATGACGACTAGACTAGAAAAATACGGAATTATAGGAAAAGCAAGGTACGTTCTGCGATGTCATCTGACAAATAGGTACCAAACAACTTCCATCAGAACAGCAAGCATGAAAAAATTAGCATTGGGATTCCGCAAGGATCAATCTTGGGACCAACTCTTTTCTTAATATACACGAACTCCATAAAAAGTGCTACGCTTACTGGGAAAGTGGTCATGTACGCAGATGATACGGTGCTCATTTACTATGGGAAAACGGAACGTGCCATTGAACGCAAGGTAACCACTGATCTAATCAATTACTGGCACTGGTTTTTGGTAAACAGACTATCTATGAACTATACAAAAACAAAATATATCGTTTTAAAACAAACAAAAAACAAAGCTGAAATCCAACCACTGATCAAAATAAAAGGCACGACTCTTCAAAGGGTACAACAAATAAATTACTAAGGACTCACAATCGATTATAAACTCACATGGACGCCACACATAGCCGAACTTAGAAAAATAATAGCAGCTGTCGTAGGTCTCCTTCGTCGATTCAACTTCTTTCCGACTAGCAAAAAAGTTCAAATTATATATGCCCATATTCTGTCAAAAGTTACCTACGGTCTACTGATATGGAGTCGAACTTCAAAAAGTAACCTAATAGCCATCTCCAGATTGATAACCAAGGCTTATAAAACTATATAGAAACTCCCTATGTGGACCGCTACAGTTGAGGTGTATAAAATAGCTAAAGAGCTAGGTCTAGAATCCCTAATACATATGGAGAGAGCAAAATTCATATATAAACACTTAAATCTAAAAGAATATAGCTCATTGAGCCTAGAGAAAATCTCGGATAAAAACATATATAATGTCAGAAATGCCAACGATATAGTTATCGGATATGCTAGTACGGAACGGCTTTTACAATGCGTTCCCGAGCTATATAAAGGACATAACAAACTCTAACTTATTTAAAATGACACTCAAAAACATCTCATACGTGAACAAAACTTGAAATGAATACATCAACTCCGCAATTTCTCAAAGCTCATAATGAAGCTCCACAGGAATTAGAAAGATATCACAAATGTTAATATAAGCGAAAATAAATGACTTTATATATCGAAAATAGGCACTGTCCCTTATACCGATCTTTATCGTCTGGAAAGTGCCAAGCATTTTTTTAAATATGGATGGATAAATAAATAGTTCTATTGTCTTGGATACATTGCCTAGAAGGACACGGAGCTGGGTTTAGTCGGTAGAAATCCGGCATATCGTAAGGCTGGAACCGATCGGTATCTTTTGAAGATTCTCACCTCCCAACGACTAAAAAAAGAAATTTTGATAAGGGGGGGTTCATATTTTTAAAGTCTTGTCTAGGTACGTTTGCTAGTGCTTCGGTGTAGATATGAAGATATAATTATATAATCATACTTAATCATACTTTTTCACCGGTCAAAGTTGGAGTCCTCCAAATTGCTCCAAATTCCTCCGATTGCATGTCTGGTTTCATTTACGTGGCTAAACTTGTTTACCCAAGGGGGGTTTGAACCCGTAACCCCCCCCCCCCCCTTGGATACGCCGCTGTGTATTAGTAATGTTTCAAGTAGACGTTTACTTTCTTCGAATGCTTTTTCCATATCTGATGTCCAGTTGATGGTGGTTTTGTCGTTGGACTTTCCATTTCCCAGAATTGAATTAAATGATAAAAAAAAGTTCTGCTGCACCTTTAAGTAATTGCCTTTAGAAATTTAGCATTCCTAAGTAACGACGTAGTTCGGCGATTGTATTCGGCTTAGTGAAATTTCGAATAGCTCCGACTTTTGCCGGAAATAGTTCAATTGCTTTTTGGTTGACGTTTCCCAGATAATCAACTCGTAGTTTTCCAAAATGACGATTCGTTGGATTGATTTTAACTCCAAATTGAGCAAGTCGGGCGAAAAAAATTTAAGCTGTCTTTTTTGTTCTTCTTAGTCTTTATGCAAAAGTCTAGGTCGCGTAGTACCATATCCATGTATCTTTGAAATGTTTGGGCAGCATTTCGTAAACCAAAAGGCATGTACAGGAACTCGAATAGTCCAAATGGTGTGATTACGATAGTCTTACATACAACTTCAGCATGTGGCACCTGATGGTACGCTCGTTTAAGGTCTATCGTAGAAAATATTGTTTTTCCTGCCAGATTATGAGTGAAATCTCCCATATTGACTATCGGGTAACGATCAGGAACTGTCATTGCGTTTCAGCGCCGATAGTCACCACAGGGTCTCCACTCTTGAGACTTCTTTGGAACAAGGAGAATTGGACTTGCCCACTGACTGCTTGAGGGTCGACATATACCAATTTTTATCAAATGTTCAAACTGTTTTTAAGCAACAACGGATTTATCTCGTGCTAAGCGTCGAACTTTTTCAAACACTGGTGGTTCTTTAGTAATTATTTGGTATCTTAAGTGATGACTGTCGATTTTCCCGGTGACTTGAGGATTCATCACAGCGTACAAATGGTATTCCGAGGCGATATTTTTGGGTTCACTGTGCGGAATTACAGATATATCAACGCCTGTGTCCACTAAGAAAGTGACACCAGAAAATCTGTCCGATAAGAAGAGGCGGTTTTTTATTGTATCGCCACATTTTATCGATGGCGAAACTAGTTTTCCGAACGCGGTTGTTGGAAACCGCATGGAGCACGACATTTTTTTGAGTTCGCACCATATATTGGGTGATAACACTTTTCCTCTTGCGAAACACGTGTCACAGATTTCGATCGCGAACGGGGTCTACCACGAAAACGATGCTTTTTGTCTTTTAGCTCCAATTTATCCAGTCTGTCCAATATTTTTTTGAGGATATCGTCCTTGCTCCTAAACGACACTTCGTTATGTACAGCGGACACTGTGGGTACAGCGTTAAACTCGTCGACAATCTTTTCAGCCATTTCGAATAACGCGTCTACTTCAACGCTGGCTGTAACGGATAAAATGGCGCGTACACGCGGTGAAAGTCTTTGGAGCCACAATGCACGAAGGGCTTCAGCCGGTAATTGCTCTCCGGATAAAGATGTTATCTCACGATAAAACTGCGAAGGACGTTTATCTCCTAGTTCTAACT
Source organism: Oxycera nigricornis (assembly GCA_963942545.1). NCBI lineage: Eukaryota > Metazoa > Arthropoda > Insecta > Diptera > Stratiomyidae > Oxycera > Oxycera nigricornis. The sequence goes on from OZ012662.1 coordinate 66,522,578, forward strand.
CTGTTAAAATCAATTCGCGAAAAATCTGTACGCGGCGGTAAAAGTTCTTCAAGTCGCTTTGCAAACTCTGGATTCGTTTTTAGCGTCGTTATGACAGCGTCCTTAGATTGTTCACCGGTAGCCATTTTCGGAAAAATGCCGATCACTTTTCACTTACTCAAGAAAATTCTTAATGTTTTTCCGTATCTTAACGTATCCTGTACGTCGCGGGTCATCAATTTGTAGCGGAGTCACCAATTTATAGGTGTCTACTATAATGAAACTAATAACTCTTTTAACGATAAATTATTTATTAATATGTACAAGATAATAATCGGGTGATCGAATCGAATGGGTTGCACGACGCGCGGTCGACAATGGAGTCTGACATGTCCTTGTTCCTCCTGTCTCAACTTATGAGAAAGATGCCGGTGCGATAACTTTACAGCGGCTACAAATACTTGCATAAGCTCCATCTTGATAACGTTAATAAACATGAACATTTTTCAATAACCGGCAACATGTACAGTTTTTACCATAATAGCAGTTCTTGTTGTCCTATTTCTTTTTCTTCGGTCGAAATCTAGAAATACAGCACTATCGGGAAATCCAACATATACTTACCCGCAACCCTTAGAATTACCATTCTAATGTTCAATCTGACGTACACAGATTTTTAAAGCGGGAGAAGTTAACACAATGCTAACACATTCCCATTTTTATACATTTACTTCCATCTCTAGCCACTCCCCTACAAATTCATTCAAATACAATTTTCCACGATGTGCCTACACTTGCCCTTGATCATAATTCTCACATTAACAGACAACTCGATTCAGGTTACTTTCGCGCGATCAACATGTTTCCAGCAATAAACATTGGCATTTTTCGCCGCGCATCTAAACATTGTTAACGTTGCACCTGGTCATGTTTTGCTGACTGTTGAGTTTTCATACGTTTACCTGAGTCAAAGCCTAATCTCCGAAATGTTCTTAGCTATGCTTGAACAGAAATGTAATTTTACAATTTGCTCGCACAGAGGCGGAACTGATGTTTTATGACCATGGCCTGCAGAAAAGGGTCTTATATACATCATAGCTTATATGTATCTGAGATGTGAAAAAGATGTTAGTTGAAAATGTAATTTGAGTTAGTCTACTTTCGGTTTTGGAAATAAAAAGATATTCCTTCCTTAGTATGAAGAATAGAAATAAAGTTTCGGTGTTTCATTTACAAAGGATTTAAAAGAAGAAGTGTTTGTAATAAACTCAATACTGACCAGGTTAATTTTAATTAATAAAAGATGTGAACTGATTAGTATTAAGCTGAGTTTTAATTGAGTTCCTAAAAAATACGTATCACGACGAAGAACGAAGTGCCTACACTCGCCCTTGATCATAATTCTCACATCAACAGACAACTCGATTCAGGTTACTTTCGCGCGATCAACATGTTTCCAGCAATAAACATTGGCATTTTACGCCGCGCATCTAAAAATTGTTTACGTTGCACCTGGTCATGTTTTGCTGACCAGGTTAATTTTAATTAATAAAAGATGTGAACTGATTAGTATTAAGCTGAGTTTTAATTGAGTTCCTAAAAAATACGTATCACGACGAAGAACAAAGTTTTCTTTAAAGTTGCGGTACCCAAACCTCCATAACTTGCAAACAGGGCAATACGCTGACAACTGTACAAGAGGGTGAACTCCCGTCTCCAACACTGTGGTCGGGGAGGAAATGGGGGAGGCACAACCAGCTTCGAGTATGCCTGGGAAAAGTCGCATAGCCGAACAAGTACCTCGGAGAGAGTGGCCGGGGGCGTCGACCAACAGATGTTTAGTACTCGGCCTAAGCAGCTTGGAGAACTGTCCCAAGCCAGTGCAAAGGAAGAGGGGTTCAAACCGATCAAAGCAACATCCCTTCAACAGGATGCTGAAGTGAATGGATGATGTTAAATAGAGACTATTACATATTGATTTAAAGGATAACCTAAACTATGGCGATCGATACGGAGTTTTGCCATGGGATTCAATCGAAGAGGTTGTGCACGCACTTCCTGGAAACCTTGCCAAGCGACAGAAAGTTCCTAGTGTTTAACGTGGTTACCTGGCTTAGATGGCCTAAACACCACGGACTTCTTAGGCCACGGGTTACGAAAAGCTCGCACCAAAGCCTCCTAAAATGAACTTGTCAGTAGTCAATAACGAGGGGACTGCTATTCCGAGTTTGAGTAGCAGTTTTATTCACAGCTTGCATGGACTCCAGCATATCGCTGGTATAGATCGAACCTATCACATATCCTTGTTGCTCGTTGGGTTGCAGCACCCTTGTGGATTTACGCGACAGCACGCCAATACACCACAATACAGGAGGATTGCCGAATATCTCCCGGTTCCAAACTGTAATCAAAATGAAAATACTCGCTCGGGTATAACCACAGTCACTAAGTTGCAACCAATAGGTTCCTCACCGATGCCGGCAGGGACAAGTCCCTTGGGCCCCGGCTTTCTTATAACCAGATTTCGAGAAGTGCAAGCACAACCTCTTCGATTCAGCCTCATAGCAAAGCACCAGATCAATCGCAATATAGGATAAATCAACATTTAAATCATTACTGAATTATATGATAAACAACATTTTTCGTCATCCCTTTAACTCAGCATCCTTGTTGCAAGGAAGTAACCCTGAGAACCGGTCAGTGAACAGACAATAATGATCACTACTTCCAGAAGAAACAAGAACTCATCCAGAACAAATGATTGCTGAAATAATCTCGTTAAAAACATACTAACATTTTTTTTTAAATGAACTACAGCTGATTTGAGAAAGATATGTTATGTAAAAAACAACATAAACTTTTCAACATTCCTTTCATCGTTCTTCCTGACAATTAGACTTGACTATTATTACTATTACATGAATGAAATTAAACAAACAATTTATGATCCATTGAAAGTACATAGGAACAAAAAGACTATTCCCGAGATAAGCGATGCTAAAGAAGGTTATTTTTGCATACACGTTTATCAATCGGAAAAGGTTGCAGAAAAGTGTTTATATATAAAGTTAAATAAAAGATTTGATTTCTGGCCTTGTGAACGACGTAATTGTTGAGATTTCGAATAAGAACCAAATCCATGCCAAATTACAGAATATGATCGAAAGATTTATTTATCCGTCAAATAGTTTACAGAAAAAACGGAGACTAAATAGATTTTCTATACTTTTCATCTGAAGGACTATGAACTGAAAATCAATGTACACTCAAATCGTTTTTTTCATTAAGAGTTAGAATTGCGCAATGAAAAAAACGTAGAAGACTCTCTAGATACCGCTACGACCAGGTACGAAAACTATTATTTTTCTGGATCAGCTAAAAAATCAGCGACTGATATGTTACCCGATGATATACTAAAGTTGATTCCGTCACCATTAGCAATCTACCATACAAAAGGTCTGATAACACAGTGGATACAACTCCCGTTCCAATAGAAATGGATATAACCTACAATACTGGCAGTTTATTCACAGATGCATTTCTAAAAACGCCCATTGAGAAGCGCAATCTCGAATTGATCGATTCAACTATAAATGACGCGTTTGATAAGTCAGTGATTCTAGCCAGTTCAGCTCGGAAAATCATTGTCTAAACTTGAGCAAAGAACGCATCGTGCACATGTATTATTCAGCCACGAATTATAGGAAATAAGCTGGTGAGAAATTTTCGAACATCCCTCTTAAAGATTGCAATGGGTTTTTTGATTTAAGTATGTGAGTATTCTGCACTGGAAAAAATCTTGATTGAAAGTGTCTTTATCAAGAAAACAGACCATCACAGCAAGCTAGTCAACTTTGAACCTAGCTTTACACCAAGATATATCATGCTTCACTTCAAAGGAATGTACAAATCTATTAATATTCGCACGTTGGAAGCATCAGCACAGTTCTGATTCGAAATTTAAATACAGATTTCTGTCCACAGTGGGGATTGCTGGTGAATTGTATCGATCGCCGCTTGTGTACCAACGGGAAAGAGGTACTGGCAGTTTTTTAAGCAGACTGATGCGCTACCTGCAGCCATTATTTTCGTCTGGAGCAAAAGCTATAGGAAAATTAGTCGTTAATACAGGTAAGTCGATTTTCCAAGAAGTTTGGAGTATGCCAACTAAACAAATCTTGAAGGAACAGGAGAAATCAGCAGTGCATGGATTGGCACAGAAAGTTATAAATAAAAGGAAGAGACGGGCGATTGGCTATAAAAAGAGCTCATCCTTTCGAAAGTAAGCAGTGAAACCGCAGCTAAACATAAAAAACAACTAAAGATTAGGAAATCGTCATCAACCAGGAATAAGAAAACTATAAGAAGAAGGCATTCATCAAGAAAGCGTGTGTTGGATATATTTGACAAATAAATAATTTGGCATGCACAAAGAGTGTAATCTGAATTGGATATTTTGTAAGATACAATTACCTACCCACACCTTTACACTATCTCTTGATAATGTAGTGATCGGGCAATTACCGAATCTGCTAGTTTTGGGTATGGTGGATGACGACTCTTACATCGGAAAGCTTACAAACAATCCACTCAACTTCAAGCATAACAACATTTCCAACTTCAATTTATCAATTACGGACGTTCAAAAAAAATTCATATGTCCGGCAACATTATATGTACTATTTATATTCTGAACTGCCACCCGCAGGTTGAAATGTTAGTGATCATAATCATATTTGCTTTATAGGTAAAACAAGTGATTAAATGGAAGAGAAAAGGTCCATATTCGGCAAGTTTTGTTGTTCTTGTAGAACAAAGGTATGAAAAAGGCGACGGACGTCAAACGAGAGACATGCGCTGTGTACGGACAGGAAGTCATCAGTGAGAATACGTGTCAGAAGTAAATTTCTTGCCACCGTTCCGGAAATACGGATTTAAACGTGTTACGTTCGCCACGCAACGTGGTCGACCCACAACCCACCGTGCGGGTAAACGCTGTTTTCTCAAAGAATAAATAATGTTACGTTCGCCACTTCACGCAATCAAGCCTATTATGAATTATATTGTCAGTCATTAATGAACTTTATTGCAAATATTATATAGATAGGCATATATACAAAAAACCAACCCAACCCCCACGACATCGACCAGGACAACGAAGGAGGAAGAATTCGGTCGATAGGAGGAATGGAGCGAAATTTAAAAGGGCGGCGGACAACAAGTGGAGGAAGTAGGATAAGGAACAAATTGTAAGTAAATTAAGTGTATATATTTAGGGTTTAGTTAGGTTTTATCAGGAAATAAATAAACTCAGTGTCATTGTTTGTGTTATTGCGTGAAATGGCGACGCGGAATCACGTTTCCGGCTTTTGTGTTCTGTTTGTTCTAGATTCCTTTGTTGGTGGTTTTGGGTCGTCGCGGACCCTATTCCCGTTTCAGAGTTCGCGGACAGGGCAGTCCCGGCGCAGAAACGAGTGGCGCCCTTTTTAACATACATTCCCACGCTCCTCTTCGCGGGGTTAAGCCGGGTGGGATTGCCCAAACCGTGGCCAGGGTCGGCTGCGGTGTAGTAGCAACGTTGCGAAAAATATAGTCGTAACAAACGGCTCTCCCGCAATAGTCATCCTGTCACCGTTGAAAACGATGTAGTTTTAAACCTCATCAAAACCGATCAGCATATGACAACTCGCGAGATCACAGAAAGGCTCAACATTGATTATTCAACCGTCACAAAACGACTAAAGCAGCTTGGAGTCGTAAAAAGTCCGACGTCTGGGTACCCCATGAGTTGTCCGAGCGCAACATATTAAAGCGAATTTCGATCTGCGAATCTCTTGGGATTACAAGCGTGTAGTTTACTATGAACTTATTCCACGCGGTCAAACTATTGATTGGAGGAAGTATTGTACTCAGCTGGAAAAGCTGCAGCGAGCAATAGCCGAAAAACGTCCGGAATTGGCAAACAGAAGGGGAGTCGCTTTTCATCACAACACCAGACCCCATACTTCTGTGCAAACGAAACAAAAGCTACAGAGCTTCAGCTGGGAAGCAGTTATTTTTTACTAACAAATTTTGTATAATTAAATATGGAATAACCTGTTCTATAATTGTATTTTATTTTTAAGAATTAATGAAAGTTGCCCTTATCAATTTACAAAACCTCTTTAGCAGGATCTACATACGATTACGCGTGACAAACTTCGAACCATGGCCTAAATCTTTACCAATAGACAATCAACTTGACAAGAAAGCTGCAGAGCGACACACGAATTTGTTGTTTAATGAACTACTAGAAAATCAAAGTAGTAAAATTTTGCATATATATCGACGCTTTAAAGGTAAAAGGACATAAGCGACTTTCTGGGAACTTTCTATAACAAAACGTCAACGTAACGCGAATAGTCAGTTCAGTTGTCAAAAATCTCTACTTAAATATTGTGTAAGCCCTTTTTGTCGTTCAAGTCAATATGCTTATTTACCACATAACATATATATCTCATAATATTAAAAACTCTATGGCGATTATGGAAATTATTTGGATATTCTAATTTATCTCAAATCGAAATAACTATTTTCTTTCCAGAGAGTTACGCATAAGAGTCTTCTCGTTTTTAATGGTACCCTATTGGCAAAAACGTCATATCGCATTTCGTTAATTTTTAAAGGCATTTCGCAAATGTTTTCCACAGTAAATGCGTATCTTTCCAAAAAATTGATGCATATTTACCGATGGCTTTTTAAAATATTAAAACTGAAATTGATTAGCTGTATTTTTTATTTCAGATTTGCCTCATCTGAAAGAAAATTTAACTTGGCCATCGTAACCCACCTGGAAACATTTTAAAAATTTGGACCTTCTACGAATTATGTCGCTTAATGGCGAATAAGCACTTGAGAAAAGCATGTCCAGCATGACTTTACGCAAGATAATGAGACTGCATAAGAATAAATTTTTATTATAACGTTAATCTAAAAGTTTAGTACTTTATGAATAAGTGAATTGGCCAAATAATTAATAGATCAATGTTTTCTGAGGCACCGGATAACTTTTTACTGATTTAATCGGTTGCTCTTATACATAAACCTTAATGCAAGTATCAAGCAAATAAACTTAAAAAGATTTTGCATTACTTTATATTACAAAAAATAATCGGCTTGAGGTTTCTTCGATGGTATGCCACGACTTTCCTGTGGTGCTGCCTCAAAGATTGTAAAGTCACGTTGCAAGTGTTCGTTCAGCTCCAAAATAGCTGCTACGTTACCGCACCTTAGTTTAAAAAATTTAACTAATATTTTTTAAGAAAAAAGCATTTACCTATAACAATAATTTGGAGCGGACCAAACGGTTAATACTGTTTCGTTGAAGTGCCATTTGAATCCTTCCATTACAAGCTGATGGGCGCGGCATATCATATCGATATCGTTTGTATTATTAAATTGCGACACCACGTCGGCACCAAATAAGTAACCTGCGCCACGAGGTGACACTCCCCAACCCATTTGGTCTTCGGGGTCGCTCCACAGTAAATCACACATAGGGCCATCATGTGGGACTTCTTGTTTCCGATCAATCGATCGAATTTGATCCAAATACTGTATAGAAGGGCTCAATCCTCCATGAACACAAAAAATTTTTCCATCGATAATAGCCGATAAACTGAGATAATCAAAAATTTCTGTACAATATCTCCACACCGCGGTTGACCCATATTTTCTAAGACATTCATCATAAAATCCATAAACTTGTGTTATTTGACGAGATTCATGATTACCACGAATCAAGGTAATTCTATCCGGATAGCGCACCTAAAAGTGAAGTGAATGTAATTATATTATCTTCTCATATTTTATTTATTTATTATATAACTCAAACTAAGAGCTATTGAATTTACAGTAAAATAAATCAGTTTATTGAACTCTGATTGCAAACGAATGTTATCTTATAATTTAAACATCTGATATATGAATAACATATTTTCAAGTGATTCAGAACCTAATACTGAGCAAAAGCAAAAACAAATGAATGGAATGTCATGGCCGGAACAAGCAGCCCTGCTGTCATTTCCGAGATAGAAAACATGTTAGCAACTAAGAATTATGCATTGTGGACTTAAAGAAGAAAATATAACGGAAACACAAATTACAATCAAGAAGCCCGTATGTTACTAAGCTGATATAAATTGTTTGTTTTCTTGAAGCTGAAACAGGCGAATACATAGATATATATATATATATATATATATATATATATATATATATATATATATATATATATGTTGGATTTGAAAACAAATGCAATCTTCATCGCCTTTTAAACCGCGTGCGAGACGCAAATGTTTTTCAGGATTTGTTCAAAATTTGGAGAGATTTTGTTTCCCAATAAAGTCAAAAAGAGTGTGCTGATACATCCAAAACGTGGTTTAGTTTCATTTTCGATAAATATGATTGAAAAGCGTTGGTAAAATTTAAAATCTGGCGACTGTGACAGGACTTGTGTGCATTTTCAATCGTGAGTTTAGTTTTTATCGAAATGGAAAGAGCTAAAACAGTGCGAGCTCCAAAGCGTGCAGTATTTACAAAAGCATTAAATGCTTTTGATGATAAGTGCAAAGGTGGAGTTTATACAGATATCGAAGCTGCATTTCAAATGCTCGAAGAAAAATTGGATGAGTTGATAATTTCATCAAATGACGTTCTGAAATTGATATATGATTCTGCAACAGCTACTGAAGAGGATATCCAAAAAGAGACAGATGATGCAAATGACTATCGGACACGTATCATGTTGACTATTTGGGTATAATGCCCTCAACGAAGAAGGCCTACAATCATTTGTTTGTCATCGTTGATGCATTCACAAAGTTTGTATGGTTATACCCAACGAAATCGACGACCACAGACGAAGCAATTAATCGACTCAAGTTGCAGGCGGTGACTTTTGGAAATCCTAGGCGCATTATCTCCGATCGAGGTGCAGCATCTACCGCTAACACCTTCGATGATTTTTGTAAAGTTGAGAACATCGAACACGTTCTAATCACGACAGGTGTACCAAGAGCGAATGGTCAGGTGGAAAGGATGAATCGCGTGATTATTCCAATTTTGGCAAAATTGGCAGCAGACAATCCCATGGAGTGGTGGAAATGTGTTGGTCAGGTGCAACAGTTCATGAATTCTACGCTCAGCAGAAGTACCAACAAGACGCCTTTCGAATTATTGATTGGCTTAAAAATGAAATGATCAAATGTTGAGACAATTGGTGGAAGACGAATTCATCAAGTTATTTGAGGAGCAACGTACAAATCTCCGTTATGATGCAAGAAAGAACATCTTAAAAATCTAGGAGGAAAATAGGAGGACATTCAACCGAAAGAGAAAATCGGCTGGAAAATACGAAGTGGGGATTTAATCACCATTCAAAGAACGCAGTATGGTGGTAGTCTAAAGTCATATCCTAAGGTTTTGGGACCGCACAAGATTGCCACGGTCATGAGAAATAATCGTTATGTTGTCGAAAAGGTCGAAGACCACGAAGGCCCCAATCGCACGAGTTCGGCAGCAGACTTTATGAAGCCTTGGGTAAAGTCTACCGAAGATTACAACGAGTGGTTCGCTGATGACGACGATTATGGCATCGGAAAAAATTACACTGAGTGAAAATGCGATATCAAGGACGATACCAGGGCAGGATGACAGGTTGTGGAATCAGTGAATTAGTATGTGGCCATGTGAACAAAAGGAAATAAAAAAATATGAGAGAGAATGTATGAGTAGGCGGACAGTCAGACAGTGCACGCTGGAAAAAAAGAAGGAGTACGTCAAGCGGCTTGGGAGACTGAACAATAATTTTTTGTAGCAATTCATAGATTCTTTTTTCCGCAATAAAAATAATTATCCTGTGCCCGGTGATTTTGATCCTACATTATTACGTGTTTGGCAACGTAGTAGTTGCTCATTCGCAAGAGATCATGATCAAGGCTCAGCAAACATTGATGCACAAGGATGTTTAAAGCTTCTGATTAATTTTTTGAAAGAAGAAATGTGCAACGAAGTGAAAATATCCATGGCGACGGATAAATTCGGATTTTCAGTGAACAATAGAGAAAATTTCGATGCAAAAAAGATAAGTGCAAAAACTTCGGAGAAAAATGTACCCAGTGCAACTAAATTATTTGCAACGAAAGAAGTGAAGTGTATATTTTGTGACCTTAATCATAAGTGCTAATTGTGAGACAGCTAAAAAGATGACTTCAACCCAAAGACAAGAGCACGCTAAAAAGAAACGCGCTTGTTTTACGTGCTTAAAAATCGGACATACACTGCGCGAAAATAGGATAGGTTCGGCAGTTTTGTTGCGTCTGCAGGTCATACAATGCAAGGTAAGCCGAATTTGGTATTTTTCATAATTAGGGTCTGCACTACCGTAACTGTTACTTCAATTCTACAATCGGGGAATTACCCGTTATTTTCCAAGAATTTTTCGAACGAAGTTGCGAACCTATCCTATTGTCGCGCAGTGTAGTTACAATAGTTGTAATCTAAGAAACAAGTGTGAAAAGTGCGGATATAAGCACGTAACTATAATGTGTTGTTCAGTTTAAAATTTCGGGTATCAAAATGGCGTTGCAGATATTGCCTTATCAGAAACGAGCTTGGCCAGTCTTAGTAGCTGTCCGAAGGTCCTTTTACAAACTATTAAGGTCAAGTTGATAGGGAAAAACGGTTATTGCGAAATGCGTTCATTAATTGACACAGGTTCGCAACATTCATATATACTCTCAGCGGCAGCAAAAAAGCTGGGTTATGACCGACTCGATTCACTTAAAATGAATCAACTGCTCTTTGGTGGTTTACGAAAGGATTTAGTAAACCATTATATATATCAAGTGCGAGTCGAGAATTTAAATAATGATTTTATATTCAATTTTCAAGCACTCGATTAAGAGACAATTTGTGAATCAGTACCCTTAATGAGAAAAGGCATATGGTGTGATGAACTGAAATATCTAAATATTGAACTTTCGGAAATGTACAGTAACGATGATTATATAACGTTGCTCATTGGCTCTGATATCGCCAGTAAATTGAAGACGGGTCGCATACATCAGTTAGCTTGCGGACTGACTGCAGAAGAATTTCGCCTTGGTTGGGTGCTCTTAGGCAGGGTTCCTGGACCCATAGAGCCAGGTAACGCAATTACCGCTATATCGATGTTTGTAAAAAACTGTAATGTGGAAGACTTATGTGATCGTAATGTTTTGGAAATTAGAGATCCTATTGTTCAAAAAAATCAGAATGAAAAAGAAAACACAATCAAATTAGAATTTTTGAAATCAGTTATCGTCAATAAAGAAGGCCGCTATGAAGTGCCACTTCCTTGGACAGAAAATCATCCACCACACGGAGAAAACAAAGGCGTTGCTTTGCGCCGGCTCCAGACGAGTACAAAGAAGCTGCTAAACGATGGATTAATATCCATCGTAATCGGTAAATATGATACTCTGCGCAAACAATGGTTGAATATAGGCATTTTCGAGCGCGTGCCTAAAAGAGAGGAACACAGCTGGGGTCATTACATGCCACATCGGCATGTTATTAAGGAGAATAGCACTACAGCAGTTAGGCCCGTGTTCGATGCATCATCGGAGTTGCCACCGCATCCGTCGCTGAATGCATATGTCTACATAATACAAGAAATTGGCGTCGCTGATTTAGATAAAATCGAAAGTTGTTAGTTAAGTAAACGAGAGATTCACCGGATGTGAATTAAACAATGTGTAGGTAAGAGAGAGACTTGGAAATGAATACTTGGATGCATTAGTACGATGCAAGGGCAATTTTAAGAAAAACTATTTAGATATTAGAATTGGCGATATTGTACTTTTAGGTAATGACAATTGTAAACGTTTGGATTAGCCATTAGCAAGAATAAAATAAATAAAGAAAAGTAAAGATAGAAACATAAGAGTAGTAAGATTGTACACTGAGAATGGTGAACTTACAAGACCAATCCAATGCATTTATCCATTAGAACTGGCATGTGAATATGATAATAAAGAAAATGAAAAAGCTATAAGAAATAAGATTGAACTTCAGAGTAATGAGATTCATACTTGCAATAAAAATGTTGTTACACGTAGTGGCTGAATGAGTAAAAAAACCAGAGCGTCTTATGTATTAGAATATAAGCTTCTTAATTTTAATTTTCAATGGTAAAAAACTATTAAATGTGAGAGAAAAACAACTTGCGCGAAATGCGCAGGTGAACATAAAACAGAGGACTGCAATTCTAACACCCAAAAATGTGCTAATTGCTTAAAAACCGGCAAAGTGCTAAACGTATGCCATAGAGCCGATTCCACTGAATGCCCAGAATACATTAGGCGACTTACATTATCAAGGAGCAATAGAAATTACAACAAGGTCTAAGATGAATAGTACACTTAACATACTATATGCAAATCTCCGAAGCTTACGTCAAAAAATAGAAGATATTGAAATTTACGTGAAGGATCACATGGAAGTTGATGTTACGCTATTCTGCGAAATATGGGTATACGATTCAGAGATTGATTACTACCAAATTAATGGATACAAAGCTGTTGTCTGCTGCAGAAATGATAGCAGAGGCGGTGGAACCGCCATTTATGTTAAAAATGGTCTGCAATATAAAGTAAAATATAAAAACATAAATTTTTCGACAATAATAATCGAGATACAAACAGACAAACAAACTCTAAATATAGGAACCTTTTAAAAATCTTCGGAGACTTTTTCTACATTCATTGAACATATAGATGACTTATACTCTATGCATACATCACTTATAACAGTAGCAGATACCAACGATGATACACAATACCGAACATACACGTATACTCTTACAGGCAATAATTCTGAAATATTAAACACAAAAACACCGACGAGGTTAATCTCAGGTACAATCTTAGACCATATAACTACAAACAGCCTGACGATTAAACGCAGCACCAACTACACTTTTGAAGACTGGAGACCACGGCTAGACCATAGACTAATACGTTTAACAATTAAAACACATACAATTACCAAAGTAAAACCAAATTTGAAATATAGAACTTACCTCAGAAAAGATAAATTCATTGAGACAACTTACCAGCTACTTAAAAAGAAAACCCCAAAAAGTTTCCAGCAATTGGCCGGGATAATACAGGAAGCTAAAGATTCTGCCACGTTTACTAAACCCATCAGGACAAGGAATGCAATGTGGATTAATTAAAAAGTTATTACTGCCTCAAAGAAAAAAACATAAAGCATATAAACTGCTAATTAAGGATCCTTACATTCATACAAAACAAAAACAATATAAAATAGTAAAAAACGAATGTAATAAAATAATAAAGGAAGCAAAGTAACACTATTATACCATAAAGCTTGAGCAAAGCTCAAAAAACCATAGCCAGTTTTGAAATCTAGTTGACGGTGTTCTAAGGAAAGGCGGAAAAAGTAAAACACACAATATCGAAAAACTATCTTTCTTGAACAAGGTGAGCAGTGAACCGAAGGAAATCGCCAACTGCCTTAATCACCATTTCTCTAAAATGTCTTGAAATAGTAACGAAATTGCCTACGATACGGACATCATCATCGCGAAACACATCCCCAATCTCTTCTTTTCATTTAAGAACCACCAATAAAAAAGAAATAATTGAAACTATTAATTCTCTACGAAATCATACTGCACCAGGTCCTGATGGTATCTCCGTTGATGTCCTCAAATTAATCAAAGAAAATATGGCTGATACTCTCGCGAAATTAATAAATAAATGTATTAGGCAGGGAATATTCTCGGAATATTTAAAAATCTCTGCAGTTATACGGATTTTTAAAGGGGGTGATGAAACTGACCCAAACAATTACAGATCAATCTCACTCTTGAATTCTTTAAGTAAAATCCTCGAAAAAATTATAGATTCTCGAATCAAAGAATTCTTATTGCAAAACGAAGTCTTGGATAGAAACCAGTACGAATTCCAGGTGGGCAAAGGTACAGCAGATGCCATTCCTGATGTAATTAGATTTGTAAATGAATACTTGGATAAGGGTCACTACGTTGCACCAGTTTTTCGTGGACTTAAAGAAAGCCTTCGACACAGTTACACATGAAACTTTAATCAACCAGCTCGGTGAATATGGAATTGTTGGAAAAGCAAATAAATTTGTACGCAGATACTTGACGGATAGATTTCAAAATACACTAATTGGAGGTGTCAAAAGTAAAACTGCTGAATTTAGAATAGGTGTTCCGCAGGGCTCGATCCTAGGACCAACGCTATTTTTACTTTATATCAACTCCATAAAAAAAGGAGACCTTGTTGCGAAAGTGGTTATGTACGCAGATGACACTGTGCTCATATACTCAGTTAAAACTGATCTCGTAATTGAACAAAAAGTAAATACTGACCTGGACAAGTATTGGCTTCTACAAAGTAGATTGGCAATAAACGCGGGGAAGACAAAATTTATTATTTTCAAACAAAAGAACAAGAATGACATACAACCACATGTAAAAATCAATGACACAAGCCTCCAGAGAGTAAAACAAATAAAATATCTAGGACTTCTAATAGACGAGAAACTAACATGGACTCCACACATAAATGATCTAAGGAAAAAACTGGCTGTCTTCATTGGTCTTCAACGTCGCTTCTACTTTGTTCCAAAGAAAAAAATCAAAATTATGTATGCGCATCTCCTTTCCAAAATTTCGTACGGCATCTTAAATTGGAGCCAAACTTCTAAAGGTAACCTCATGGCCATCTCCAGATTAATAACAAAGGCGTATAAGACCATTTACAATCTCCCTATGTCAACTCCAACGAGCGAAGTTTACAAAACAGCCCAAGAATTGAATTTGCAAGGCATGATTTACATGGAAAGAGCTAAATTCATACATAAGAATTTACACCGTAATTAGTACACCGCTGTGAAATTAGGTAGAATTTAGGGAAAAACACTTACAGAATGAGAAACATGAATAATATAGCTACAGCATTTACCAGAACTGATCGACTAAAAGAAGACCCCTTCAACAAAGCAGCTAACTTTTACAATACACTACCGGTCAAAATTAAAAACATAGCGAACCCAACTTCCTTTAAAATGACACTAAAAAAATATCTCCGTCAAGACCAACTTTCGAAGTAAGTTACAAGTACAATCAGCTCCACTAAACTCAAAACCAAACATATAATCAACATGAAATAATTTATAAACATATAGTCTGAACTATTAATCTAAGTAAAAGGACACTAAAACTTACAGATTTGGTACTATCCCTTATACCGATTCTTATCGTCTGGGAAGTACTATGTCATAAAATTTTAAATACGGAGAATTACTAATTTTGATGGAGAGAGTGATTGAAGAAAACGGAGGTGGTTTTAGTCGGTATAAATCCAGCATGCCGAGAGACAGGAGCTGGATTGTATCTTGAAGACTTCCACCTCCCAACGTTGAAAAAAATAGTGTAATTTGGTTCTTTAATAATTTTAGTTTTTAGTCCTGTGTGAAAATTTTGTTTGTTATAATATTCGACAATCTAATTTCAATCAAATATGAGTGGCGCGAAGGATGTACTAAGATTGAGATGCCATTTACTCGCATCTCAATGATGGGATGTCGGATTTGTTTCCCAATAAAGTCAAAACGAGTGAGCTTATACATCCAAAACGTGGTTTAGTTTCATTTTCGACAAATATTAAATTGAAAAGCGTTGGTATAATTTAAAATATACACTCGGTCCTCTTTTTATGCGGTTTTGAAGTTATGCGGAAAACCATTTTTTTCAATAACTACATATTTTAGACCATTTTCACATGTTAAAATTCGGAGAATTTTGTCTCCGGATGTATCGCTTCCTGCCACGGTGAGTGTCAAAGATAATTTAGGTCATCTCAACTGTCTGTGTGTGCAAACACTGAATGCGCCAATACAATGCGGCTGAAACCAAGTGAGATTGGGAATGTCTGGGCGTTTCTTCTACCATCCATTGTTTTCAGAAATTAATCATTAGTGAGCGTTCGACTTTTGGACGTATTGGACGTATGGTACGTTATTTACTTTTTCATTATTACATACATATTAACTTTTCTACATATTTTTTAAGATTTATTTTACCCTGATGGAGAAGAAGAAGCACATACGGAAAGCGATTACTTTGGAAACGAAAATTGTAATCTTAGATTGCTTAGCAAAAGGAGAAGGATCTACAGCTATTGGTAAAAAAATTAACTTTGGCGAATCTACTATAAGAGCAATTAAAAATAATGAAGTCGCAAAAAGAAAATCTGTTACTTGTGGTGCAAAACTAAGTTCCAAATTTACATCGTACTCGAGAGATGATTTATTAGAAAAAACGGAACGAGCGCTTGTAATTTGGATTGAAGACCTAACTAAAAAAAATTCAATAAGTGGTTATTTAATTAAGGAAAAGGCTCTTGAGCTTTATGAACAGATAAGGCAATTGGAGTCATCTACTTCACGTTCCCGGTCTGATAAAGAATTTGTGGCTAGCAATGGATCGCTGACCGGGTTTATAAAAGTAAGTTCCTTTCACAATTTGAACATCAGAGGGGAAACTACATCAGCAGATGAAAAACCAGCCAATCAATTTCCAGAGAAGTTATCTAAAATTATTGAAGACGGCGGATACAGCCCCGATCAAGTGTTTAACGCTGACGAGACTGGATTGTATTGGGAGAAAATGCCTACATCGCAAAGTCTGAAAAAAAGCAAGTGGATTTAAAGCAAGTAGAGATCGAGTAACTTTGTTACTTTGCAGTAATGCGTCGGGAGATTGAATATTAAAACCTCTTTTAATAAATCGATCTCTAAGAACACGTGCTTTAAAAGGCAAAGATTCGAAGAAGCTGTCTGTACATTGGATGACTAATAAAAAGGCTTGGGTAACAACTGTCGTATTTAATGAATGGTTCAATAATTGCTTTGTACCGGAAGTGGAAATATATATCAAGCAGAAAGCTCTTGATTTTAAAGTTCTATTGATCATTGACAATGCACCATGTCATCCATATTTGAAACATCCTTATGTACAAGTGCTATTTCTTCCACACAACACAACAAGCATCATCCAACCATTGGATCAAGGCATAATTTCTACTTTCAAAAAATATTACATTAAGAGCACTTATCGATATATAGTGGGTAAACTAGGAAATGAGTCAGTGACAGTAACTGTCATTTGGAAAAGGTTTTCTATTTTGGACTGTTTAAACCATGTTGCGCTTGCCATCTCTCAAATAAGACTACAAACTTTAAATTCTTGTTGGAAAGCAATTTGGCCCGAATGTGTTACAGTCAAAGAAACTAACCAAGCATCGACAATTTTAGCTGAAATAATTTCTTTAGCACATGAAATTGGTGGGGAAGGTTTTGAAACATATACCCAAACCGATTTAGACGAATTACTTGAGGATAATGTCATGAATGACAATGATATCGTTGGTATAACCCTTGATACCGTTGAAGAACAAGAAAACGTAAATAAATCGGAAGAAGATGAAACTCCAGTCACACTCACTAATTCGAGTAGGTCTTCAACTTTCCAGTAAATTGGCAAACTAATTCTAAACGAGCATTCAAGTTTCAACGCGAGCTTCAGAATTGCATTTCCGGATATCAGGAATTGTACAAACAATTAGCAAAGCCACCGCAAAGTTTAATCACTGATTATATGGTCAAAGGGAAAAAAATCAACATGCGAAGTTACGACTAATTTTACTTGTGAAGAACCATTATCTTCAGGACATTGATCTGATATGCTGACTATCTCTTCTATTGATGAAAGTGATTCGCAAATTATGCTGAACACTCTCATATAGCGACGATAATTCTAAAGAAAAAATGTGAATAAAGATTAACTTTCATAAAAAATTTCTGAATCTTTTTTGTAAAAATTTTCCGTATAAATTTAGAAGGAATATGTTAAGATTATATTTTTCTGAAATTTAATAAGCTTGTCTATGATTGTTAATTTCAGAAAGAATATGGTAAGACTAATTATTTTTTGAAATTTAAAAAACATTTTTTATGCGATTTATATATATATATATATATTAGCATATATATATATTAGCATATATATATATATATATATATATATATATATATATATATATATATATATATATATATATATATATATATATATGGCAGAGCAACTACTGAATATAGGCGAAGATATCCGAATCGAAGACATCCCCATCCAAACGCATTCCGAAGGGGAGAGATCCGAAGACGAGAGACAGACCATCTGACGCTAAGTCGTCAAAACAGTCGAAGCGGCCGACGATCGTGAACACATGCCAGCATCGACGAAAGTATGCTCAGCGATGTTGTAGCAAATCCAATTTGCAGTAAAAGGCAAATAAGTCGACAATTCGATCTTGCAAGGACGACAGTGGAAAGAATCCTTCAAAGGTCACATCTACATCCTTTTCATTTCATTTCAAAGTATTCACTAGCAGAATACATTTTGCTATGAAAAGTTGACTTTTTGGGGTGCTAATGAAATAATGAACTAGTATACGCATAAAATTAATCCTGTCAGCGCATTTATACACAACGATTATAGCGTTGACACACTGACCCATCATCAGTACGAAAACCGTCATCAGCACGAAACTACAAATGACGGGGTGACACACATGTTTTCGTCATTGGTGCTGTCATTATCATTCGGTCGTTTCGATGACAAACGGCAATTGTCCGCGATGGCACGTCAGATTTGGTTCGAAGCTGATATAAATAATGTCAAATTCTATTCACGGCAGATGGTTTCTCATTATTCTACCCAAACATTGATGGCAGTTTTTCGTACTTATCGAGATAAGTATGGTCTTTTTTCGTGCTTATCTCACTGTCATTATGATGGGGTTTTTTGTGCTGATGATGGTTTTCGTACTGATGATGGGTCAGTGTGTCAACGCTATTATTCATTTATGCCTGAAAATATTAAACTTTTAAAGCGGTTATTTCATCGGTTTCCCGTTAACCCCTTGTGAGCATAATGATAATTAAGAGGTCATTAAAATGCAATTAAATTCTATCTAGGATCACTATAATCCTACGTAAGCCACACAAAAATAGCTTAGGTATTAACCCTTTCGTGCGCAGTATAAGAAGGAGAAGAGGGAAAAAATAATTTAATGGTGTTCAATTGTTTGAATGCTTAAGTCTACGTAAAAGCGAAAGAAATTTAATTTTTCGGTTTTCCGAAGATGGTTTTTAAGGATGTTGCCACATGACAACATTGCACAGATAATATTAAAAACTTGGTTTTGTTTTTATTCCTATTTAATTTGAAGAAATGTTAATAAAATAATGGAAACTCTTAGAATATTGTAAAATTATGTGTGAAAAGAAATGAAGCAATTTTTGTGGTCATTTAAACAAAACGCCACTCCACACTTCACGCACTTTATTCTTGAATAGCTTGTTGAGACTTTTGAGAGTTTTCGCAATTGTTATCTGGAATTGCATAAGTATCATATACTTTGCACCTGAGTAAATTCGAGCCATGTGGCGTCGATACAGTAGCTATGAGTTGACCACTGTGACGTTAATGCACCAAAATACTATCCTAAAATAATATTTTTTTTTGATTTGTGATCTATACGGTAGTCCATAAGATCAACACCACCCATAAAATGATTGTAATCTTGAACGATTGCAGGTCGAGAAACCTGAATAAGCTGCTGAACAACGCCATTCCAACGACGACATGTGTCTGTAGGCTGTAAGCAACAATACGATGAAAGCAATTGTACCAATTTGTTGTCGCACCAACGAATGAGTGCCAATTCATGTATTCGTTCAACCCAATAGTCAAATGAACCACAGCCTTCTGTTTTCAACTCTGCTTCAGTTCTCATATTGGTCTGCCCAAAACGTGTGTTCCGTATAGTTCCAGTGGAAAAAATACCGCATGATTTCAAAACAACTTCTAAGCTGATTGATGTAAACCAATTGTCAAAGTAGACTTTAAAGTTTTCATTACGCGGCATTGTAGAGCAGAGATATAGGAACATATCGAAGGACAAACCCAGACCATAGCTCGGACATGTTCCATCACCAACGTAAAGTGCAAAGTCGTAAACTATGCCAGAGATTGCGGCTCTTGTAAACATTTTAAATCCCAACTTATGAGGTTTTTTCGGCGGATATTGCTTTAGTGTTGATCTTCCTTTGAAAGGGATTATTTGCTCATCTACAAACTGATGTTCATCGTTGTGGGGAATTGCATTAAATTTTTTCTACCAATGAATTTTCGAATGTCTTCTGCTTCCAATGACAATGCTTTACCATAAGATTCTAGTGCACATATCTTAGTTACCTTCGTGATATGGTTTATTATATCATCATCAAAGAAATGAAAAAAATATACTGATGGTAAAAGAACTTCTTCGTCAAACTCCTGCACATGTTTCCATTCTGTTTCAAATGCAAAGTCTCTTTTCAACCAGTGCAAAGATCAGTTTTTCGAATCGATGAATTGAGCTCCTTCTACAGGCTACCGCTAAATCTTCGGCCTCTGTAACTGTGTTCTAGTTTGGCTTAGCACAGCTTCGCCGTCTAAATCATCAATTTTTTCTTCTGAATTATTCCATTACTACATATGTTAAAATGCGCTGAATTTCCTTCACATACAGTCCTTTTCTAAATGAACTCATGTTGAGTCTGTATGAATGAATATAAAAAATACACCC
The DNA here is from genome assembly GCA_963942545.1 of Oxycera nigricornis. NCBI lineage: Eukaryota > Metazoa > Arthropoda > Insecta > Diptera > Stratiomyidae > Oxycera > Oxycera nigricornis. The sequence continues at coordinate 66,543,325 of OZ012662.1, forward strand.
TTTACCAGTATACTTACACTAAACAAGATGCAAAATAAAGACATTTTTCGATAGTTTAAGAGCAATGGTGACATATGGCAACATGATTCTTTGAAAAATCTGGATCACTTGTTCACTATGCTGTTATTTTCGTTTTGTTTTCAAACGAGCACGACTTACCTTTTTTATCAATAAAATTGAACTCGATCACTATAACTGGACCGTTAAACCTCCAAATCGTGTGTTTGTCTGGTGCTTCCTCAACTGTTTAATTACGACTGGGAGCTTGCATGTGAAAAACTTTGAAAATGATAAATCCTAGCCTATCACCAGTGATATCTTTAGAACAATACGTTATGTAAAGGTATAAAGAATACTCATAGAATATAAAGCGCGTGAGTTCTGCAAATTTTTATGTCAAAATATCAGACTAACGTTGATGTTGCCATATGGATGCAGTACGCGCGAAAGGGTTAAACATTGTACATAGACAATAATGTACCTAATAAGAAATATAACTTTTTACCTGTCGAGCGAGGCGTGAAAATTTTTTACCTGTTAGTTAATGTAGAAAGTGAAATGATGCAGAAAAAACCTGCGTTGCAACATTCAAACTACTGTAACTATTCAAAATTTATAATGAAATAATGTTCACGAGATTTGATCATCAGAGAATATGAAAACTTTTTGTGTGACAGGACAAAACATTATGCATGTAATAGTTTAAGATAAATTGGTAAGAATAAAAAAAATCAATAAAAAAAAAATCTAATTTTAAAAGGCTATAACAATTTCAATGTTAATTTGATTCGAATGAAATTTCTTTTAAATAATTAAGTGAAGTATTCGCTATGTTCAGAAGTTTTTTTTTGACTGTCTAGCCGATGTATTTAAATATGGTGTTTTTAGTAGCGCGAGTCAAACAATTTTTAAGAAAAACTTGTTAAGATTTCAGCAAAATGTTACAAACCAATTTTTGTTGGAAATTGCATGAGGAATTGTGTGGTACTGTCCGTGTGCGGTCATTACGGGACACCCTATATATATAACGACAAAGATCAAAGCAATGAGAAAAAATGGCGGGCAAGGTTGGCTCACGCCTCATGCGCGCGTACTGCCATCTATAAGAAAACGGCCATTTTAAGGTTGCACGCCTGGTATATATATATATATATATATATATATATATATATATATATATATATATATATATATATATATATATGGTTTTTATTAGAACGTAGCCATATAATAATGACAAAAAATAAGAATGACAAAAAATGTTTTCTGCGCGGTCGTCTCACAACTCCGTCCTCACTCTAGCGATAGCTGATCACGATTCCCCTCTAATCTGTTCTTCATCCACCGTGCCGGTTATCAATCGTACCGGTGTGTGTGGACTCCGTTGCTTCCAGGACTAGTCGCTCTTCGATCCCAATCCCACACGGACCTTCCTGAAGATCATCCGCCTTGGATGACGTTCCCGGCCATGGTTTCATCTTATCTGCCGCAGAATACGTTTTCTCTGGACCATCAAATTCACCTCGCTTGCCGAGTAGATAGCGGTCATGCATCAACACCTCTTGCACCCGGTATGGTCCCATGTATTTCGGTCTACATTTTTGACCCGTAGCGAATTGCGTTTTCTCGATGGCCACGTAATCTCCAACGTCGTACACCGTCGTGCCGGTTTTCTGCGTAAGTTGTAATTGTGCCGGTTCTCTGCTTGCAGCTTACTTATTTGCTCTCGAGCCTGACTTCGAAGCCGTTTTCTTTTTTCCTCGAATAGCTGCCTCAACTCTTCTTCAATGATTTTCGCAAGACAAATATCGTCTGGATGTCCCATTTTTACGCCAGTGAGCAATTCGAAAGGCGTTGTATCAATACCACGATGGAAGGTACTATTTAAAGCCTTCTGGGTTCTTTTGACGTGTTTGAACCACTCCTCCGGTTTGTCCACTGCCAGTTTCGTCAACACGGGTATAATGATAGCGTTAACTCGCTCACACTGACCATTTCCACGAGGCACCCCCGTACATATCCAATGTAGATCAATGCTGTTTTCCTTACAGTATCTCTGGAATACATTTGATGTAAACGCTGCTCCTTTATCAGTCACAAATCTCCGCGGATTACCAAACACTGCTGCTATAACCTCTAACTTTCTGATAGTTTCCTCCGACGTCGTTGATTTCACCGGGAAGACCCATGTGAACTTTGAGAAGGCGTCTGCAATCGTCAGCACGTAGTTATAACATTTTCAAGTCGAAGGTAAAGGACCCAAGTGATCCAAATGAAATGTATCTAATGGCTGCTCTCCTTTCGGTATGAAATTCAGCAGCCATTCTCTTAGACCCGACTTCCGATTTGTAACGATACATTCTATGCAATTTTCGACGCATCGCTGAATCTTCTGTTCTATTCTGGGAATGAAGAATTCCTCAGAAATCAATTCCTTCGTTTTCCTAATTCCAAAATGACCTCGAGCATGGAACGATGAATCAGCTCCATCTGCATTCCCTCCGATACTACCATTCTTCTTTTGCCTTCCGTTTCTACGAACACAATATCATCATAGCAAGTATAGTTTTCATACGGTCCCGTCTGCAGCGCCTGCTTAATAGCTTTAATACCATCGTCTCTACTTTGAGCAGCTCGCACTTTATGGGTCACATCGTTTGCACTCACTATCATCGTTGTTCTCGTCAATGCATCTACGTGCCTCATCTTCTCTGCAGATCGATGTTCTACTGTATACGTGAGCTCGGACATATTTACAGCCCAACGTGCTATTCTTGAATGAATCTCCTTTTTTGAAAGCGTCATCTTGATTGCTGCACAATCCATAACTATCTTGAAATTAATGCCGAGCAAGTATACTCTGAATTTCCCGACTGCCTCCACGATCGCCAAAAACTCCAATTCATACGAATGATAGTTCTTTTCCGCTTCATTGGTCATACGACTATAATAGTAGCACGGATGCATCCGGTGATCCTCAGGCTGCTTTTGTAGAAGAATCGCTGCCAAGCACTCTTAGCTCGCATCTGTATGAAGTTCGGTTTCTGAATTCGGATCAAACAAATGTAGAACTGGCTTTTCTGCTAAAGCGCCTTTGATGTCGATGAATGATTGAACCTGCTCCTCACCGAATTCAAATATCTTTCCCTTTTTCAGCATCCTGCTCAATGGCTGAGCCCGCTTCGCAAACTCTGGAATAAATTTCCTAAAGTAGCTCGCTAGACCATAAAACCTTTGTAATTGCGTCACAGTCTTAGGTATTGGAAAGTTCAGCACTTTATCAACCTTCTGCGGTGATGGTTCAATATTTCCTTGGCTTATCACATATCCTAAGTATTTCACTCTTGTCTGAAGGAAAGCACACTTTTTCCAGTTGAATTGTAAACCGTTTTCTTCGGCTTTCGCAATAACTTGCTTGAGTTTACTGATATCCTCTTCCACATTAATCGACGGAATGATGAGATCGTCTACGAAGGTTAACACGATTCCATTTTTAACTGCATCTTGATATATGACGTTGATAAAACGTCCAAACGTTGTCCCACTGATACAGAGACCAAACGGTGTTCTCGTAAATTCGTACTGACCTTGGTGAGTTACGAATGCCGTATATTTCTGACTCTTTTTTTCCACAGGCACGTGGAAATAAGAATTCTTCAGATCAAGTGTCGTATATACTCGCGCTGACACTAGCCAATCAAGTTGATCCTCGATTAACGGCATTGGGAATCTGTCCCTGATTATCTTACTGTTTAAATCACTATAATCGACACACAATCGATATGCACCGTCCATTTTCTTCACAACAACGACGGGACTGGCGAACTCACTTGTTGATTGTTGAACTATCACTTCGTCGAGCCACTGTTGAACCTGTTTTTCTACGATTGTCTTCTCTAGTGGGGCTAAACGTCTTGGTCGTCTGGCGTTTCGTCAGATAAGGAAATCACTGTCTGAACTATGGATGTTTCACATATTTTTGGTTTATAATTTTGCACCAAACGGTCCACAATTGACTTAAACTCACTGGGTACATTTGAATCCAATTCAAATTGTTCATAATCGATGTTCATGATTTCATTCATATCATGCTCTAGATTTTGGTGACGAACGCTTGATTTCGTCTCACACTTCACTCGTGGTCGAATTGTAACGTGCTCTGGAGTGATCGCGTAGTCTACTGTTTTCAAAAACTTTCGTCCTATTAACATCACTGCGCCCATAGAATTTCTCGGCACAACATAAAAGTTGATCGAATACGTTTCACCGTCAACTATTGCTTCTATTTTCACTTGCTTAGTCGCATGGCTAACCGCGTTACCGAATCCACGAATTCTCAAATTGCATGGAATCACGTTGACGCATGGCGTCTTTATTTCGTCCCACAAATCATTTTTGATTAGATTCAAATCACTATAGATATCTACAACAGCATTTATCTCTCTGTTACCGATCTTAACGTTCACAATGTCATCTCCCGAAATTCGTTCAATCAAATTCACTTTTGGGTCTCTTAAGTGTTTGTTCATTTTTCGTGGGCATTGACGAGACACATACCCATAAGCATCACATACGAAACACTTTTGCCCTTTTTCTTTGTCTGGACAATCACTAGCGCGATGACCAACTCCACCACAACAAAAACAGCGTAGCCCATCTGCAGCTGTTTTTACTTTCTGCTTTTCCATCGGCTTCCGATTTGTGCCTCTCGTCTGCATTTTTTGCCTCATTTTCTCGTATATGTGCAACTTTGACTTTAGCTCAGCTATAGTATTTGCTTCGTACAGTAACGATTTGCTTATCACATCGTCTGGAATTCCGTCGCACACATATTCACATATAGTGGCTTCGTCTATATTCCCCGCTTTAGCGATGCGCTGCATTTCGTAAATGTATTCCAGCACGCTCTCGTCTGCCTTTTTCCGCCGTTTCAGCATTTTGCCGTGCAACTCTAGTGAACTAAATCTCCATCCACCGTGCCGGTTATCAATCGTACCGGTGTGCGTGGTGCCTGGTACGGCACCAGGGCCAGGCTCCGTTGCTTCCAGGACTAGTCACTCTTCGATTCCAATCCCACATATATAATATATATATATATATATATATATTTGTGGAGAGGCAATGCTTGGAGGGTGTGCTGGGAACGAACATCAACCCGCACAACTTTGTGGGAGAGATACTGAAGTCGGAGCGGAATTGGGCGGTGGTAAACTCGACAATTACGTACGTGCAGGGTGAGCTGAGGCGCTCTCGAGGCAACTTGGGAAGTCGGTAGGCTCTACCTAAGATTAGGAGTTGCTGCTGTGGCGGAGCCGCCTCCACGATATAATACCTAAAGGTAGTCCCGTGGAGGAGAGGAAGTGGAAGAGGGGGTGGTTTTAGTGCGGTTAAAGTCCCACACTACTCTCCCATGAGAAACCGGCCTTCTTTAAGGGGAGTGCCAATGAGGGTGTCCACCTCGCAAATATATATATATATATATATATATATATATATATATATATATATATATATATATATATATATAAACAAATGGCAGTCGGAAGGGGCCAGCTCTGGAGAGTAGGGCGGGTGGGGTAGCAACTCTCAGTCACTTGTGACTTTCAATTGGATCAGTCCGGTTTTCGTTAGCTCCTACGCCTTTTGTCGGTTACAATCATTCAGCCTTTTAATTTTTAGCCATATTATCTTGTATTAACTCCGGAAGACAATTTTCATTTCTTTGCTCCAGTGCTTTGTGGTTTTCAGTGGCAATAGTGCTATAAAACATTTATAAATTGATATCCAGTGATACCTTTGTTCACAGTGGCCTTTTGTAAATTGTTTTAATGGCTCTCCAAGCTTTATTGCTCTAAAAACTTATTCTAATTCCGGCACTAATATAGTTTTTTCTCTCGCTCCTCAATTAGTGCTAACTTTGTTTGACTAAGAGAGGCTTCGACTTTGTAGTCACAGATTTGGATGAAATTTGGCAGATAAGTAGAAGACGTCAAGGATATTCGATCCTTAAAATATTAGACCGCAACACTCCCCCCTTTTTGAGAAAAACGCCGTTAAAGTTTTTAGCGTCGGTTATGGATTAGTGAGTTTTTACATCTGACAGAAGCTGTGCAGTGTAGGTCGCAGTGCTAAGACCCCACGATCAAGGGGTCATGTGTTCGATCCCCGCTCGAGGTATTGTTTTTCTTTTTGAATTATTGTCGTCGTCGTGTGTTCGATCACCGGTGAGTATCGTTTTTGCGAATAATTGGGAATGTAATTTTTTATGGTGAATCAGCAATGTTCACCTACAAATACATTTTTTTTACGAATCAGCAAACTGTTCGTTCATTTAGATATGTAAATTATACTGAAAACTCATTTTCTCATTTCTCTTATTGCTACCCAATTACCCAATTTGGCACTGAGCACGGAGATAACAAAGACTGGATTCTAGGAACTAAGGCCTATCTGATCATCCGGCAAGAATTTCGCTTCGAGCAATCCGAAATTATGAAACTGTTAAACAATTACGTCCCTAGTATCTACTATATGTGACAATTACTGACCACCATAGTATTTATGGCTAGCCACATTGGGCGTCACCATGGTTTATTGCTTTTTGCCGAGTTAGCTATGAGACACGAAAAGGACGCAGGATTGATTCTAGGAACAAGGAATGATTCTACCGCCAACTATGATATTGCTCGATTACAACCGTTGTTTGATTGCAACGCAACCGTTCAACAATGAGTTTTTAGTATAATTTACATATCTAAATGAACGAATAGTTTGCTGATTTGTAAAAATAAATGTATTTGTAGGTGAATATTGCTGATTCATCATAAAAAATTACATTCCCAATTATTCGCAAAAACAATACTCACCCCGGTAATCGAACACACAACGACGACAATAATTCAAAAAGAAAAATAATACCTCGAGCGGGGATCGAACACACGACTCCTTGATCGTGGGGTCTTAGCACTGCTACCTACACTGCACAGCTTTTGCCAGATGTAAAAACTCACTAATCCATAACCGACGCTAAAAACTTTAACGGCGTTTTTCTCAAAAAGGGGGGAGTGTTGCGGTCTAATATTTTAAGGATCGAATATCCTTGACGTCTTCTACTTATCTGCCAAATTTCATCCAAATCTGTGACTACAAAGTCGGAGCCTCTCCTAGTGAGTGTAAGTGGGTGACAATTTGACAGCTTGACAAGCTCGATTTTTATATCACCTATTCAAACATATACATCAGCCTGAAATTAGGCTATAGTTTCGGTTTGTGCTTTTCAACTTTTTAATTACTTAACCCTTTCCTACATCATGGTATTTGATTCACCCCCATATGGGTCCACATGCGCGGTCTGCAAACATCCTGAGTCTACGCGTTCGCGATTCATTCTGTATGACGGTTACTGTGGTAAAGCATTTCATGCGAAGTGCTTAAACATTACTTCATCGCTGGTTGATATTATCGCCAAGCATCCGAACAACATATCATATCGCTGCGATGCTTGTAGAGCAACTTCATTATCCGACGTTATTAAAATTCTGAACCAACACTCTGTTACTCTGGCGTCTCTCATACAGACAATCGACTCTCTGTAACACCGATTCCGCCGCTTGCATCAACTGTACCTACTGGTGTACACTGCTCTCCTTTGTGCCGCGGAGTATTTCCTAAATCAAACAATACTGTCTCCTGTACTTCAGTGATGGAACAATCGTCTACCGCATCGAATTCTGGTGAAAGTGGTCTCCTAATTTCTCCTTCTGTCCACTCAATCAGTGAAGCAGTACCTAACGGTGAGGCCTCAAAAGCAGTTGTAACTAACCTCCGCACAGCAGGAATTAACTTCACAAAAACCCTAGAAGTTTCTGTGGACAGTGAAATCTTAGTTTCATCTTCTGCCAACCGATCCAGAGGAGCTGTACCCAAGGTAATTTATACAGTTGCAACGAACTTGACGATACCAGGATCTGCTGCTAATCTTCCTCTGACTGACTTGCCTGTGGAGGAAGATCTTCGTGCTGTTGCTCCACCTCTGCAAGTCTTTATCTCACGACTTGCATACAACACATCGACGGACATGGTAGTGAGCCACCTTAAACGAAAACTTGGTTCCTCCTGTCCCATTCTTGAGTGTCGAAGGCTTACGAAAGATAACCTTCCACATCGTCTAATTGCCTCCTTTAAACTGATCGTCCCAGCTGAGTCTACTGCTGTTCTGGACACTAAGCTTTGGCCTGTTGGTGCTCTCATTAAACGCTTCGCACCGCGGAATAGGAAAAATTTTCCCAACACGGCGCATCTAAACCTGTAAGTCTAGTTTCTTACGACTCTAACAATTCTATTAGTATTTACGAACTAAGTTGCAAGACTTCAATCTTTCGTGCTTATTATGCAAAGAATCCATTATCTTGCGTAACTGAAACTTGGCTGCATTCCGGCATCCATAATTCTGAATTGTTATAAAATTATAACGTTTACCGAAAAGATCGCGATGGCAGTCTCTCAAATAAATCAGACGGTGGTGGAGTCTTTATAGCTGTTAAGATTTCCCTTCTCAGTTCTCTCTGTGAAGAATTTCACCCTCCATCTCCCATCGAAGCACACTCGTCAAAGTTCATGTTTCTGCATCTGCCCCCTTATACATATCCTCTACTTATGTTCCATGCAACTCTCCGATCGAGTCGTATGAGTCTTTCTTTTCCTCTCTCTTCTCATTTTGTCTATCTATCAATCCTTCCTCTCGTGTAATTATCTGTGGCGACTTCAATCTTCCATCTCTTGATTGGCAATTTTTCCTTAACATTCAGGTTATCTCTTGTAATCGACAATTCAACCTTATTTCCAACTTTTTATCACTTACCTCCTTTTCTCAATTCAATTATGTCCTGAACTCCAACGACCGGCTTCTTGATCTTGTCTTGTCAAACATAGATCATGATAGTCTGTCTCTAATGCCTGCACCTCATTTTTATGTTCCTCCTGATCCTCATCCTCCACCTGTTTTGTTGGATCTTTCAAACCAAACCAAGCCATTTTGGTCCTACACCAAATCCCTCAAGTCATCCTCCAGAATTCCCAGTACTGTTTCATGGAACGGTGAACAGGGTTCGACTCCCGAACAAATCTGCGAAATTTTTGCTGCTTTCTTTTTCTCAATTTATCTTCCCTCCTCTCCCCAACATACTGCTACTGATATTCCTTTTCACTTTCCACCTATTCTCAATTTTATTTCCACAAACCCTACTGAAATTCAAACATTGATTGATTCGTTGGACTCCAGCGTAGGACCTGGGCCAGACGGACTTCCTAATATTTTCTTCAAATCTTTATCTTCTTCATTATGCCTTCCACTTTCTTACATTTTTAACGCTAGTTTATCCTCGGGTGTCTTTCCTAATTTTTGGAAGCTTGCTAACATTTTCCCTGTACATAAGTCTGGTTCCCCATCTAATGCTTGCAATTACCGTCCTATTTCGTTACTCTCATGTCTTCCCAAACTTCTTGAACGCATTGTCTATAATAAAATCTACCAAGCTCTTTCTTGTAGATTATCCCCGTTTCAACATGGTTTTCTTCCAGGCCGATCAACTAGCACAAACCTTCTTGAACTTACCCATACTGTCGCAAAGGCTCTCGACAATCGTCTCCAAGTGGACGTAGTCTACACTGACTTCAGTAAGGCATTTGATACTGTCAACCACAATGTTCTACTTCAAAAATTAGAACACTTTGGCCTGTTTGGTCCAGTACTCTCTTGGCTTGAGTCATACATTAGTTTTCGTTCATGCCGTGTTAGTCTATCTGGTGCACTTTCCTCTCTTTTCTTTCCAACCACCGGTGTCCCTCAGGGATCTATCCTTGGCCCTCTTCTCTTCCTCCTATACATTAATGATCTCCCCTCTGTCCTAGGATCTAAGTGTTTTCTGTATGCTGATGACTTAAAAAATTTCAGAGCTGTCCGCTCAGAAGAAGATTGTATTGCTCTCCAGATGGATCTGGACGCAGTCGATTCTTGGAGTCATACTAATTTTCTCTTTCTTAATGTCCAGAAATGTCCTTCATCTTAAAACCCTGTCCAATTGATCATATTTATATGTTACATGATCTTCCACTCGTGGCTGTTCGTCAAATTAAAAACTTGGGAGTGATTTTCGACCCCAGACTTAAATTTGAGCTTCACAGTGCGGCAATCTCCGCTCGGGCTTCTCGTGTCTCTGGGTTCGTATTAAGAAACTCCCATTTGTTTACTAACATTTCCTCCTCAGTTAACCTATATACTAGTCTCGTTAGAAACATCCTCGAATATTGTTCGCAAGTATGGTATCCACATTTCCATTATTTAGAGTCTCTCCTTGAATCCGTACGGCACAAATTCACTCGTTTTCTTATGTTTAAATTTAATTTTTCTTATATACCTTATACTGAGCGACTTTCCATGCTTCAACTTCCCACTTTGAATTCCCGTAGACTCCTCTTAGATGAATGTTTTCTGTTTCGGCTTCACCACCGTCATTTAAATTCTAACCTGCGAGACTGCTTAAGTTATCGTATTTCAGAACGACCCGCCAGATCTGTTAACACATTTGCAGTTCCATATGCGAGGACAGAAACTTTTTACCATTCACCTATGTTGCGGCTCCCCCGTAATCATAATAATTTGCAACTTGGTCCGTTTCCTCACTCACTTTATACTTTTAAGCTACAGTTAAAGCGCATTTTATTTAATTAACTTTCTTCATTTTTCTTTTCTTTTTTTAACTTCCCAGTTCCCTATGGGAAGTTATTGTAATGGGGTCGATTTTGCGAATCCCAAATTTTGACATATCTCCACGTTTTAAGGTCTCTAGAATCCAAATCCATCGTTTTTAGAGAGATGTATGTGAGTGTGTATGTACTTATGTGTGTATGTGCGTATGTGCGGATGTGCGTATGTGCGAAAGTGCGTATGTGCGTTCGGAATAATTTTTCGTCTCGATTATCTCAAGAACCAAAGATCGGATTGACGTGGGATTGGTTTCATTTGACGCGTAATCACGTAACTTAAAACTGAATGACTTTTCAGCAAAATCGGTTGGGCCGTTTTTTATTTAGGATGAAAAAACTGAAAAAACGACTAAAAATTGCTTATTTTTAAACTGTTGATACGCACTATTATTTCGTGCAGATGCCAAATACCTTCATAGTAATGTTGTTATTATTGTGCGTTTTAGCAAAATTGTGATCAAATTTTTAAAAAATGTTTTTTGAAAAAAAAAATAAAGATTAATTTAGGAAATTCGAAACTTATATTATCAGGTTTGGGTGAATGGCAGTAAAGACGCTAATGCAGTTAATAATTGGAGATTGTTATAAATAATTTAATATTGTTAATAACAATCAAATAATATTAGTTATAATTTGATATTGTATATATAAAGTCAATTATAATTATTCAGTAACGATCAAACATTCTTAATAACGAATGATTATTGTAAATAATAATTAAATACCCTCAATAATAGTTGTGGATTCCGAGGCCGAGATGGAGAACGAGGTTGAAGACTAAGTGGAGGACAAGAAGGATGACGAAGACGAAGAGGACGAGGATGCCGAGGCTTTGATAGAGGATGACGTGCAGACGTCTTTCTCTACCAAAGCTTTTATGGTTAGATAAAAAATTGATAAAAATAATAAAAGTAATTATGTTAACTTAGAATAATAATGTTTAATAATAATAATTATTAATAATAGTAATTAATATTAAAAGCAAATTATAGCTTTTTATTCACCCCACTGGGAAGTTAGTCGTGTGGGCCTCAAGGGTCGCACTTAGACCAAATTTTTTTGTCTTGTAATTGGACTTCCCGTCTGTAAGATGAAATAAATAAATAAATAAATGCATCCAACGTATCCCGGACCAATCTTGCTATGTGTGATGGTGTGTTGTCATGCTACAAAATGATACCCTCATGCCGATCCGCGTATTCCGGTCTTTTTTTGCACAATTCACGATCCAATTCGATGATTTGTTGTTGGTAGCGTTGACTATTGATCGTTTCACCATGTTTCAACACTTCGTAGTAAACCGCTCCCTTCTGGTCACACCAAACACACAGCATTGTCTTTTTCCCGAATCGATTTGGCCTAGCAGACGATGTTGAGGGTTCGCCGGGGCCCACCCACGATTTTTTGCGCTTAGGGTTTTCAAAGAAGATCCATTTTTTATCGCCAGCGACGATTCGATGCAAAAATGATTTTCTGTTGTGCCGATCAAGCAAGATTTCGCACGTGTTCTGACGTCGTTCCATTTGTCGGTCGTTCAATTGATGTTGATTGATTGACTTCCCGATCTTTTGGATCTTTTCCATAGCATAAAGGCGTTTCGAAATTGCTTGGCGGCTAAAATTCCACTGCGCGGCAAGTTGTTTCTGCGATTGGGTGTCGTCTTCATCCAATAAACCTTGCATTTCGGTGTTCTCAAAAACTTTTGGTCGATTTTCGCGCTTCTTGTCGGTGACGTTAAAAATTCCGTCTTTGAATTGCCGAGCCAAGCTCTGCTCGAGTTTCACTGAGAGCATTGTCGCCATAGATCTCTACAAGAATTCTGTGGGCTTCGGCGGCAGATTTCTTCCAATTGAAGAGGAATAGCAGTGCTCCCCGCAAATGCTCTTTATCTGGCACAAAATTCGACATGTTTATCGAGATCAAAGGACACGTTATTGTTCGAAACTGCTGACTTTGTCTTTTGTTTACTAGCGACAAAGATCAAAGCAATGAGAAAAAATGGCGGGCAAGGTTGGCTCACGCCTCATGCGCGCGTACTGCCATCTATATGAAAACGGCCGTTTTAAGGTTGCACACCTGGTATATATAGGGGGCATAACCTGGATCGCCTCCTCGCGGTGTGCCCTGGATTACGCTAAATGATCCAGAACAAGGTTACAAACGGATTTGTCTTGGAACTACGATTCTGGTTATACGATTATGATTGTTGTATTTGAGCTGGTGGAAGTGGTATTCTGGACCTAATACTGCTAGAGTGAAATCCGAGCGCGAACGGCTCCAGGCTAACTGTGCTCCCGTTAAAACCTGGGCAGGCCTCAGAGTACGTTCAAAGTTCGCACCGTTGAGTTCGTGGTGTAGGTTTGGTTGAAATATATTCCCAATTAGCACTGATCCGGCTCTGAACATTTTTCTCATGAGGACAGGTGTCAACCCTTGCGTGGCCTCCCTGATTCAAAGATAACCACGGGATCAGAAGGTGACTACACATCTAGATGGAGATAGCGGCTCTGAGTGGGGACCCAATTACCATGAGTTTTCAAAATTTTTCAAATTTCGCTAATGTCGCAAATGAAGGTTTAGATGGTGATCCTTTCCGGAGGAATACGGGGCTTCTTCGATCACCACCGTTGAAACCAACAGAGAGGGAACAGGAGCCTCTCGGGGGAAACCGGACGCCAGTTGCGTCACCCCATCCGAAGAGTGGCTGTGAAGGGAGTGCTGTGGCATCTCTAAGCACACCGAAGGACTCGGCAAAGGATACGCCAATGGGTGTGGTGATAGACCTTTCTGAGGAGCCGGTGGGGCAAGGACGACCACAGGTTGAAGGCCCAGCTTTCATGCTGCTCGGCAAAAAAATTGCTGAGCTTTCGGACTTCCTTAAGGAAAAAAGGAACGTCCATCATTCAATAAAAGAAATGGTCAGATCGATCAGACTGACCTTCAATCATGTCAGAGAAGAGACTCGAGCACAGAAATCAGGGGCCAGATCAACAAAGATATCTCAGTTCACACAAGTGACTCCCAAACGGAAAGCCGATTTGGGAAAACTTAGTAAGTGGACTAGGAATGCTGGAACGAGTCGTGTGGCTCTGAGCAGACACCGAAACGAAAAGCGCTTTCGCCACAAAAAGAGGGCAAACGAAAACTGCTAGAAGTACTCGGTGGACGGACAGGCAAGCCCACGTCAGCTCCAAAACATGGTAATATTCCGGAAGGAATCAGTGCCAATCCAGATGCTTGAACTAAGGAACAACCTAGGGGAAAGAAGGCTAAGCCTAGGCAACGCGTGCTCCCGGACGCATTGGTTATAACAACCAAAGGGGAGACAACATACGCGGACATTCTCAGGAAAGTCAGAACCGATCCTGAGTTGAAGCTCGTGGGCGACAATGTCACTCGCATCAGGCGAACCCAAAAAGGAGACCTGCTGCTCGAGCTCAAAAAAGGGGACAACTTACCGGTTGAAAGCCTTCACAATCAGATTGAAAAATCGATTGGAGCGGTGGCTGAAATTAAAGCTAGGAAGCAGGAGACCACGGTCGAATGCAAAGATCTGGACGAAATAACAACCAGGGAGGAGATATGCCATGCTTTGGCAAGTGAGCTAGGGCTGAATGTGGGGAAGGACACATTGCCAAGGAATGTAGCAAGGACTCCAGCTGCATGTTCTGCAAGGGTAGAGAGGGCGTCGACTGCAAACATACCGCGGGAAGTAGCAGATGCCCGTTGTTTAGGAAGGCACTCAATACAATGACAAAATGAGACTGATCCAGATCAATCTCAATCATTATGAAGCTGCACAAAACCTTGCGCAGACTATATTTGAGTCCAAGGTGGACGTAGCGATAGTTAGCGAAACGTACCGGAGCCTTCACAATGGCATCTGGGTCACGGACTGCACCAAGAAAGCGGCAATATGGGCATGTGGCAACAAAGCTTTACAAGGCACCATGGGTGATGAAAAAGCTGGGTTTACGAGGGCCAAAATAAATGGTGTTTATGTCTACAGCTGCTATGCTGCTCCTAGCGCAACACTAGCGGAATTTCAGTGCATGATGGACGATCTTGTCTTAGATGCAAGAAAGTTTAACCCTAAAGTTATCTCTGGTGACTTTAATGCATGGGCAGTGGAATGGGGTAGTAAATTGACAAATGCTAGGGGGCAAGTTCTCTTAGAATCTTTTGCGCAAATGGATCTGGTGCCTCCCAACGTTGGTGGAGTCAACACATTCCGCAAAAGGGGTACCGGCTCAATAATTGATTTGACCTTCGTAAGTCCCGCACTGGCAAAGAACATGGACTGGTACGTTAGCGAAAAATACACCCACGGCGACCACCAGGCAATATTCTTAAGGCTGGATTGCGGAGCTAAAAAGGGTCAAACTTTTCTATGAAAGCTGCGAATGGGATGGTCTACGAGGGCTTTTGATCAGAATGCGTTTGTTGTAATAATGAACGCAAACTGTATCGTAAGGGGAACAGCTACCGAAAAAGCCTCGCAAGTGGTAGCACGTTTGACACGGGTATGTGACACGGCGATGCCGAGAAGATGCATTCCAGGTAGGAAGCCAAATTATTGGTGGAGTACTGAAATCGCAGAGCTAAGAGCTGTGTGCCTCAAGACCAGAAGACGAAGCCAACGAGCGCGGGGAAGGCTTGATCACGAAGAATGGGAGCAGTCGTTTAGGGAGCTACGAAGCAGACTTAAACACGCCATAAAAAAGAACAAAAGGGAATGCTTCAAGCAACTTTGCGAAGAAGCGGACGTGAACCCTTGGGGTGGTGCATATAAAGCAGTGATGACGAATCTGAAAGCCTATAAGTCACCGCAAATCACATGCCCAAAAATGCTTGGGAACATCGTGCAGGTACTCTTCCCTCAACGGGAAAGCACGGAAGTGCTATCAGATCTCCCAGTGTACCCGGCATTCATTCCACCGGTAACTGAAGAGGAACTGATCAAAGCGTGCAGTAGGTTGGAGGACAACAAGGCACCAGGCCCGGACGGTATCCCTAACAAAGCGCTGAAAGTAGCGGTGAAGACAAGGCCGGATGTATTCGCCAGCACATTTGATGCGTGCATGCGTGAAGGGACCTTTCCTACCATTTGGAAGATGCAGAAACTGGTTTTGTTACCGAAACCAAACAAACCACTAGGAGAACATTCGTCGGATCGCCCCATCTGCCTTTTGAATACAACAGGTAAGTTGCTGGAGCGTATCATATACAACAGGTTGGCTCCCATTATTGAAGACCGAGGTGGTATATCCAACTCTCAGTATGGTTTTCGTAGAGCACGCTCTACAGTTGACGCTATCAACTCGGTGATAGGATTGGCTAAGAATGCCATGGCGTCCAAGAAATGTTGCGCTATAGTAACTCTGGACGTCAAAAACGCATTTAACTCGGCAAATTGGGAGAACATCAACGCGTCCTTGATTAAAATAGGAGTCCCTAATTATTTGGCAAGGTTGGTAAGGCGAAAGAAAGAGAACGCTTCTCTATGAAACGGACGAAGGGATTAGAGAATACACCGTGACAGCAGGAGTCCCGCAAGGCTCTGTGATTGGTTCCCTTCTGTGGAATGTGATGTACAACGGAGTGCTTGAACTTCCCATTCCACGTGAGGCGACGGTTATTGGGTTCGCGGATGATATAGCTGTGGTAGTAGCTGCTAAACATCTAGGAGACGTAGAAGTTTACGCAAGTGAAGCTTTCAGTGCTATAAAGTCGTGGCTGCAAACGTCTGGACTCAAATTGGCGGAACAAAAAACGGAAGCAGTCCTTATAAGCAACAGACGCAAAAACAATATCCTCAGCGTCCGGGTGGGGAGACATATCATCAACTCTCAACCCTTCATTAGGTACCTGGGGTGTTTGATTGATTCGAAGCTTAGCTTCAAGGCCCACATGGATTATGCAAGCTCCAAGGCTAGGCAGGCTGCCGCAGCTTTGACAAGCATGATGCCAAATGTTGGAGGCCCAAAAAGTAGCTGTATAAGGGTAATCTCTCGAGGAGTGAGCTCTATTCTGCTTTATGAAGCACCAGTATGGGAGGAAACTCTTAAAATTGAAGTGAGTAGGAGAAAGATAGGAGGAGTCTTTCGTCTCAGTGCATTGAGAATGTGCAGCGCTTTTAGAACTGTTTCCGACGAGGCCGCGTACGTGGTCGCAGGAATGATCCCGTCGACATACTTGGGGATGAAATGAGCCGCTTGTACCGGAGAAGGCGTTCGGAACCGGCCGCGATGCGGCAGGGAATAAAAAAAGCGGAAAAGGAAGAATCGATCCGACAATGGCAAAGATGTTGGGAGCAATCTGAAAAGGGATCATAGACGCGCAAATTGATCCCACATATTGACGTCTGGATGAAGCGCAAGCATGGCGAAATGAACTACCACCTGACTCAGTTTCTGACAGGGCATGGGGGTTATCGGCGGTATTTGAATCGTTTCAAGTTGGACTATTCACCATATTGCCCTAGCTGCCCTAATGCTCCCGAAGACCCGGAACATGTTGTGTTCCATTGCCCCAGATTTAATGTGGCGAGGTAATGCTTGGAGGGTGTGCTGGAAACGAACATCAACCCGCACAACTTTGTGGGAGAGATGCTGAAGTCGGAGCGGAATTGGGCGGTGGTAAACTCGAGAATTGCGCACGTGCAGGGTGAGCTTAGGCGCTCTCGAGGCAACTTGGGAAGTCAGTAGGCTCCACCTAAGATCAGGATTGCCGCTGTGGCGGAGCCGCCTCCACGTTACTATTAGTCAGTTTCGAGAGTATGTTGCGTGGACATTGAAATAGCACAGATTGCAGTAGACGGTATAGTTGTTCGCGAATTAGTTTAGCATTGCAGGTGGTGTTTATATTATTGTGTTCTTTTTTCAGTGAGTTTAGTTCAAAATGGGTAGAGGAATACATTGTACAGTGGAAAAAAAGAAAAATGTATGAAATGAACAATAGTGGTAAAAAGTCTGCTGAGATAGCCGAAATAATGAAATGTTCCAGGAAAATCGTCTACAATGCGATTCGTTTAGCAAAGACAAATTGTATTTATTTGAAGGAAAATAAAAAACGAGAGCCAAAAGCACGGAAAACTACAGGTTCTATAGATACAGCCATAGTTCGAAAGTGCAAAAAATATCCTTTTAGACATCAAGGTAGATTATGCGTGAAATAAATGAAGAATGTGACATAAACGTATCGGATAGATTAATGAGAAGGCGATTAACTGAAGCTAAACTTTTTGGACGCATAAGTAGAAAAAAACCGCTTCTGCCAAAAAAACCGTTTGAGCTTCGCTAAACATAACAACAATAAGGATTCCCATTTTTGGAAAAACGTACTTTGCAGTGACGAAACCAAAGTAAACAGATTTGGGCCAGATGGTAGAACAATTGTCCATCGTCCGAAAGGTCAAGCATTGAATCCCAAATAAACACAGAAGACCATAAAAAACGGCAGGGATAACATAATAGTGTGGGGAGCTTTCTCATGGCATGGAGTAGGACCTCTTGTCAAAATAAATGAAAACATGGATAAACTTGAGTATCGTGACATTTTAACAAATACGATGGAACCATATGCGTTTGACTTTATGCCAGTGAAATGGGAATTTATGCATGATAATGATCTAAAACATTCAGCTCGCATAATAAAAGATTGGTTTTTAAGAGAAAAAAATAGCGTTTTAGATTGGCCAGCTCAAAGTCCTGACGTTCATCCAATAGAAAATATATGGAACGATGTTAAGGTCAGGATTGGTCCAAAAAAAATTAAAAACTCTGATAAACTCCAGAATGGTGTAAAGGAAGCTTGGTATTCTATTCCAAAGGATCAATGTCAGAAGCTTGTCGAGAGTATGGGGAGTAGATGTCAGGCTGTAATCAAAAATTCTGGCTACATCACTAAATACTAAGAAGGGTAAAAATAAAAATTTATTGTTAATATTCTAACGAATTTTTAATTTAATTTCAGGAAATATTTTATTGTGCTATTTACGTGTCCAACACATTTTCAAACTTGGTATCATTTCTCAGTTCTTATATTATTTCTATGAAGAATTTTGCTCAGTTTCGAAATGAGTTCGATTTGTTAATAATCACATTATTAAATGAAAGAAAGAATATTCTCGTTTTTATTGTTTTACTAAATAAAATTTCAAATTAATTTTTTTGATCGTATTTGTGTGTCCATGGGTATATATATATATATACATATATATATAGTCTATTTTTGACTACACACACACACATTTATATATATATATATATATATATACATACCTTTATATATATATATATATATATATATATATACACATATATGGTATCCAGAAATTTCCGCACAGGCTCCTCACCACGTGATTTTTTGGACAATTTTAAGCAGAAAATATTATGAAATTTTTTTCGATTTCTAAAGCCTTTAGCTGCCACAGGCGTTTTAAAATTTTGAAAAAATGTCGTTCTTAAATTAGTAAAAACGCAATATCTTCACAGTTATGAAGGATACATCACTCAAACAAACAATAAAACGCAGAAAACAGTTTTTTGCAACTATTTGAAGCTATTTTGTGAATATAAAGTGAGCATATTGGGAGCGACAGTTCTCCAAAGTCGAAGAAATGTTTTTTTTCTGTACGAAAATTTTGCATTTTTTCTTATTTTCCTTCAATTTTCACGTTCATAATGCAAAATCTTTTATCAAAAATTAAATCTCTATAGTGTTACTTTTAAAAGAACATCATTTTACTCAAAACTATCAAACTTTCATTGTAAAAGGACTATAAATGCAAACAGTTTTTACCAAAAATTCGCGTCTAAAATAAAATTTGCGTTCTGAATTGAAGTATTCGGCTGTCCCCACACGAAAGTGCTTTCAATCACAATCTTTTGAATGAACAATAAAACAAATATGTATTTGAAATATTTTTATTTAAATTATTCACAGCATATGTTCAAAGTGGCTTCCTTCCATTATCAAACAAGACCTGCTTCTCTTTTTTAAGCTCCGTATCGAACGTGACAACATCTCGCTTGTTATTTGGGCGCTGACATAGGTAATTTTCGAAGAAAGTTGTTCCAAGGTGTCAGGAGTCTCCTTGTGAACAATTTCTTTCAAATGTCTCCACAGAAAATAATCTAACGAGTTTAAATCCGGAGATCTTGCAGGCCACCGCACGGGACCAAAACGCCCTAGCCAGCGATCCTGGAATTCTTGGTGCAGCAAAGTTGTAAACTCTCCGAAATTATGTGGAGGTGCTCCATCATGTTGAAACCACATCCTCCTCCTCCTCGAAAGTGGTAGGTTTTCCAATATATATATATATATATATATATATATATATATATATATATATATATATATATATATATATGTGTGTGTGTGTGTACATATATATATATATATATATTATTACCCACAGACACACACACGTATATATATATACAAAATAGTGTATATATATATATATATATATATATATTTATTTATTTATTAGGAATTTATCTTACAGACTAATATAGCCCAAAAAATATAGTAAAGTAAAACTAATTACATAAAATACGTTTTACATTTTGTTTGTAGATGTAGAGTACGGAAACGGACCAAGTTGCAGACTATTGTGGTTACGAGGAAGCCGCAACATCGGGGAATGGAACAAAGTCTCAGTTCTAGCATATGGAACTGTAAATATATTGGCAGATCTGGCAGGGCGTTCTGTAAAACGATACTCTAACCAATCAGAGAGGTTAGAGTTTAATTGATGGTGGTGAAGCCGAAATAGAAAACATTCATCTAAAAGGAGTCTGCGGGATTGCAAAGTAGGAAGTTGTAGCAAGGAAAGTCGCTCTTTAAATTTAAATATAAGGAAACGAGTGAATTTGTGCTGTACTGATTCAATCAAAGAATCCAAATATTGATAGTGTGGTGACCATACTTGCGAGCAATATTCAAGTATGGGTCTAACTAGGCTAGTGTATAGGTTGACGGCGGAGGAAAAGTCAGTAAACATCTGAGAGTGTCTTAACACGAACCCGGAAACCCGAGAGGCACGTGCGGCTATAGCCACAATGTGAGGCTCAAATTTAAGTTTCGGATCGAAAATCACTCCCAGATTTTTTATTTGAAAAACAGCCGTAAGAGGAATATCGTGTAACATATAGATATGATCAATTGGACTGGGCTTTAGGGAGAAAGACATTTTGTGACATTTCTGGACATTAAGGGAGAGAAAATTAGTTTGACTCCAAGAATCCATAGCGTCCAGATCCCTTTGGAGAGCAATACAATCCTCTTCCGAGCGAATAACTCTGTAAATTTTTAAGTCATCAGCATATAGAAGACACTGAGACGCTATGACAGAGGGAAGGTCATTAATGTAGAGTAAGAAAAGAAGAGGACCTAGAATAGATCCTTGAGGAACACCGGAGGTAGGGTGGAAGAGAGAGGAATAAGCACCACATAGACTAACACGACATGAACGCGAGCTGATATAGGATTCAAGCCAGGCGAGTAATGGCCCAAACAGGCCAAAGTTAGCTAGTTTCAGAAGTGGAACATTCAGGTTGACAGTGTCAAATGCTTTACTGAAGTCAGTATACACTACATCAACTTGGGCACGACTGTCGAGAGCCTGTGCAACAGTTTGGGTAAGTTCAAGGAGATTCGTATTGGTTGACCGGTTTGGAACGAATCCTTGTTGGAACGGTGACAACCTACAATTAAGATCTTCATATATTTTATTGTAGACAATGCGTTCAAGGAGCTTGGGAAAACAAAAAAGTATCGAAATGGGACGATAATTGGAAGCATTGGAAGGTGATCAAGACTTGAGTACAGGAAAAATGTTGGCCAACTTCCAAATACTGGGGAAGATATCGGTGGCATTAAAAATATAAGAAAGTGGAACGCCTAATGAGGATAAGGATTTAATGAATATATTAGGAAGCTCGTCTGGCCCGGGGCCTATGTTGGAATCTAAAGAATGAATTAATGCTTGGATTTCCGTTAGGTCAGTAGAGATAAGATCAAGAAAACAAAACAAAAAGAGGTGTTAAAAAAATTGGGAGAGTGGAGGCGGGATAAATTGACGAAAAAACAGAGCAAATATCTCGCAGCTTTTTCAGTATAGTTTTCCCGAGTTTTATTGGATTTGCAAAGCCAAAAAGCTTTATTTTATAATTTCAAGATAATTAAGACATTACGGGTCAGCCAGAGAGGATCAGTAACCGTGGGTCGACTATAGTAGAGAGTGAAGCGAGAGATAAGATCATAGAGAAAAGAATAGCATTTAACAAGAGAATCTTAACAGCCAAGATTGTCAAAAAAGAAGCCCAGTTCACCGATTTGAGTTATGTAATTCGATTTCCAAAAGTTAAATTTAAGTTGTCTGCGCTTATGACAAACAAAATGAAAGTTTAAACAGCAGAGGTAGACAATGGGGGTCCGAAGAAACATAGAGGAGAGGAGCAGCGGTTAAAGTAAAATTATCAGCAATAATATTCGATAGAACATGGTGAAGAAGTCGAACATTCAAATTAAAGGCATGGTTGTATTGATAAAAACCCGACAATGAGAGAAAATTGAAGAGAAAGTTCGATGATCGATTATAAGAGATAATTTCAATATGAAAAAAAAACGTCCCAATCAATAGAGGGGAGATTTAAATCCCCGCTGATGATAACACGAAAAGACGGATTAGGGAAGAGGCAAAACGAGGTAACAGCCTCAAAGAAAGATTCATAAAGCTCAAGAGAAGAGTTACAAGGGAAGTAGGTAGAGAATATACAATGGAGAAGGGTCAGCAAATACATCCTATCAGAGGAGAAGGGTGGAAGTCTTCGCAGAGAGCGCTGGAAAGACAATTCTTCACAGCCATTAAGACTCCACCACCATCACTTTTATTGGATAGTTGAAGGTCGCGGTCTTTACAATATATAATAAAATTAGGCAAAAGCTCAGAGCTAAAGATGCCAGAGTGTAGCCATGTTTCTGTCAAACAAACAATAGAGTCGTTCACCAACTGGCACGAAAAATTAAGATGCTGCAACTTGGTTCGTAAGCCACGTAAGATTTGATAATAAATCCTATTTTTATATAGCACTTGTAGATGGTGACGTCGAATCTGTTGATGGAACTAGTACTGTGATCGGCGAAGACGTGGCTGGTGAAAATTCGTAGAACGACGGACGGTAAAGGCTTTGACCAGTGATCAATTTGGCCAGAAGTCACTTTTCAGTTTTGAATTGTGTTCGGGAGGTACAGTCAATTTAAAAGAAGCAATGCTGATGTAGTAAATTCAGGTGGGGCGGTTACGCCAAGATAAGGAACAGATGTTGAACTATATAGTGGGCGATTAGCATCACGGGAAGTTGTTGGCGAAGGGGGATGTGAAGGATGTAGATATAAAATCCAATCTCTGGTTAGGAGCTGCAAGCAGGATGGAGTGCTGATGCAGGATCTTGATAATGTCACACAAAGTAGTTGTTACAAGCATCACAGTGGTGTGATATATTGCTAGGATGCTTAGCTTGAATTTCAATGAAAATATTATTCACATCGACACACTTGGCATTGAACGATTTTCGTAATTGATTTCATCTTCACAAAATACTACGTGTTGTTTTTTATAAAAGAAAAACTTCATTTTAATTTTGTGTATATTTATTTGGATTCGTAATTGATTTTCGACCGTAATCGTTCGGTCTTCTCCTGCCATTAAATTTGTTAGTGTTAAGTACTCTACTTATATACTAATTTTACAAGGGATATAGTTAATAAGAATATGATTAAGAGGATATTTTCAAATTCTCACATTACAAGGGATATAATTAATGAGGGATATAATAATATTCTCTCAATTATATCCCTCATTAAATATATCCCAGCAACAATTTCGCTTCGAGCACAGCAATCCAAAATTATGGAACTGTTAAACAATTACGTTACTACTATTTTTGTTTTTTTGGCATATAGGTGTCAGTTTGCCTAGAATGCAATCTTAAGACGATAAAATATCGAAACCGATGGATATTTACTGATCGCAGACAAAAAAACGATTTCGTACTTATGACAAATGTTTTATTAATTTTTTTATTCAACCCTTCCAATGAGTTGCTACTACGAAGCTAAGAAAAATATTAAACTGAGGCTGCTTTTACCTAAAACCTAATGACTAAACACTTATATCGTATATCCATAAAGAATTTTTTTTCTTTGCGTGCCACCTTTTCGTTTCTTTTGATAGCTACTTGAATAAACTGTCGAAATTACTTCATTTTGATGGGACTTTGGCGAGGAATTAGGTCGATGTAGGAAGGTTCTTTACGAATGCCCGGGAAGTGGAGTTCGCTGAGACGAATAAAGATCGCAAATTCCATGTTGGCAGAGAAACACTTGATCAAAATGCAGCCCGGAATGCGTTACCACGCTAATACTAACCTGATGTCGCTCTACTTACTTTGGGAAAACTCAAGCTGATTGTCGATTGTATTGAAAGTTAGCAATTAGTTGCAATACTTGCAATCGAAAGGCTTAAAGTCATCATTACGTAGCCCCACGTTCACTCTCGTTATCCAGTACCGTATACCCTGAATTTTGGGACAAAAAAAACCTACCTTTTTCAGGCCTGAAAATACTTAGGAACATTTCGTTTCTCGCTTACGCATCAGAATCGAAGATTCGTCACAATCTTTTACTCTAACGCGTGCGATTGCTTCTGCTTGGATTAAATACACACACTCTATCTAGATAGCATGTCAATCGCTAACCGAAATAAGTAGATGTAGGTTCAAGACAGATTTTAAGAAAAGCGGTCACTAAGCCAATGTTTTTATAGTTAAAAATGCGCGAAACTCTACAATGCTACAATTACGTAGACTAATAAAATAAATGTTTATTTTTCGCATCTATCTTAGGAAACTTTCATTAAGATACTTACTTTTAAAGCAAGAAGTAATAGGAAGGTTTCGACACTGTAATATCCTCTATCAACGAAATCTCCCATGAAAAGATAATTAGTTTCGGGAACATCTCCTCCGACTTTAAAAAGCTCCTTCAAATCATAAAATTGCCCGTGAATATCACCACATACTGTGACAGGCGAATCTACACGCTGGACGTTACCCTCTTCTACAAGAATTTCGCGAGCTTTAGCACATAAAGCTTTGACTTCGTTCTCTTTGATAATTTCACATCTTTTCAATTGTTCTATTTGTCGGTCAAGATCACTATTATCCAACATTATATTAAGCGTGATGATAGGTATATTTTCTTCGGTCTGTCGCTGTAAAATAATAATAAAAAGAATTGTTTTTTAAATTATCCTTTCATCTTTTCGGACGAAACAAAAAAATCACTTCCTACTGTCTGAAACGAGAATATGAGTAGCCTCATAATGAAGCAAAGACTTGATTATTTTCGCTTAAACATGACGTTAGCTAAGTAATTCAAGTACGGCATAAGATAGTTAAATACAATACTATTGCGTTTTCAGCACTTCAAAACATAAAATACATCCAAGTCATACAAGGCATAGATTTCATATCGACATAGGATTACGTTAGAAAGCCACTAAATTAGAGAACAAGAACGAGGAATCGATCTATTATCACATTCTAACTAAGAAACACAGCTAGCTAAATAAAATTATATACTTACAGTAAGTATATCCCTTGAAATCTTAGTTTGATTACCAGATCAGAAATAAGGAAAATAAATTTGCACCTCTGGGCAGGTTTGCTTATGACTCTTACCTCACTAAAATACCTATCAACTTGATCGTGGAATTTAAATTCACTTATAAGTGTCCACAGATTTAAACCGACTAATGAATTAGATTCTTAAGAACACTACTATAGACTATATGAATCAATTTCAAATATATATATATATATATCTATATATATATATATTTATTTCATCTCATTTATCTGGTACATTTTCACGTATGGCAACTTTGCTGTAAAATAATATGCAGCCTTACTTGACAACTGTAATGTTGAAAGCTTCCTTCTTTTTACTACATTATTTTCATACTTCATTATATTTTACTTTTGTTTAGTTGTGTACTCCAATATTTCACTTACTTTTATATACAGTAAAACCTGTCAATAACGGAATCCCACGGGGAATTATTTTTTTCCACTATTGACACGAATTCCACTATTAACAGGTTCCATTATTGACAGGTATTTGAGTCGAACCAAAATGATTTTCCATTATTGAACTGAACAATCTATGGTCGCAAACACAAAGACAGTGCATAATTTATAGCTATTGAATCTGCAAAAAACTGAGTTTCGATTTCTTAGAAGTTTTGATTACACGATGCTGCCCAAACATGCAATGCTGTTGAGCATCTTCTTTACTAACAACCCTCATCACACAGCATTCACAGTTGAACTCTCCACTACTGAAGCTCAAACTCCCATATCATACAATTGTAATATTGTATACGATTTTCGTAATGCTGACTGCGAAAGCATTAAACTTTACCTTGACAATGTTGATTGGTTAGGCACTCTTTCAACGTTAGACCTGGACGAGGCTGTATCCTCATTTTACCAAATAATTCTTGACGCCGTTCAAAGGTACGTACCTAAAATTAAGGAAAAAAATAAGTTATCTAGGGCCTGGTTAGACAGCAATCTGCGCGCACTGAGGAATCAGAGAAACAAAGTTTATAAATTACTAAAGCTCAACAACAATGCTAGCGAGAGTTTAAAAAATAGATATTTTGATTTGTCAAAAGATTACAAAATCAAATACCGCGGGGCCTATGAACGCTACGTAAATTTAACTGGTGAAAACAAAATCAGAGACCCTAAGAAGTTCTTTGATTTTGTTAATCTCAAGAAGAAATCATCGGGTTATCCAGCGTCAATGAACAAAAATAATACAGTTTCTTCATCTCCGGAAGTAATCTGTGATCTTTTTGCTGACTATTTTTAAGAAGTTTATTAAAAGACGAGCCAAAAAGTTTAAAAATTTGTGGGTAACTAAATCATTATTTACCTCACTGGTTCGCCCATTACTTGAATATGCCTGTAATGTATGGAACCCAAGTTTTGAAGTTCATGATACGAGAATAGAATCAGTCCAAAAACAATTCTTGTTGTTTGCTTTGAGATACCTCCATAGCCCTGATGACTATCAAATCTTGCCTCCTTATGTAGTTAGATTGGAGTTTCTGAATTCGTCGACTATTAAAGCCAGAAGAACAGTGTTGTCTTCTTGTTTCGCCTTTGACGTGATTAAGGGCCACGTTAATGTGAAGTATTTGACGAATAAAATAAAGCTTAATGTGCCGGTAAGAAGTACGCGTAATACACGTTTACTAACTGAATACCAGCATCTTACTAAGTATGCAGATAATGAACCAGTTAATAAGTGCTGTAAAATCTTTAACACTTTGAGCAAACACTATTCCCCTAACCATCTCCAAGTTCAATTTTAAATCCAGCATTTCTAAAGCCCTTCATTATCCATCCCTAAGTTATGACGTGCATACAACAGTATAAATTAATGTTGAATGTAGCATATATTTTAGGGTTAAGTATTTGTTGTAATTTATATTTTATATTTTTATATTTTGACATGTGATTGCCTTGCTTTGGCGAAATAAATAAATAATGATATACCTGGAAAGTGCGAAGCAGATGCCCTAGCGAGAGCTGGCACCAAGCTTCAGGAGTATACACTCACCCTCGAAGACGGCCAGCCTTTAGCTTCCATAAAGCTATGATTTAAGCAGTACTCCGTACAGGCTGCGAATAGGGCCTGGCTGCTCGAAGAAACCTGTAGTACAACCAGGCAAACTTGGCACGCACTGTGCTTCAAACGCACCAAGCGACTGCTCAATATAAGCCGTAAAACCCTGAGTTCCGTCGTTTCCGTACTGACGGGACACTGTCTGATCGGCAGACACGCAGAAAGATTGGGTGTCCCTTTCAACGATTTCTGCCGAAGTTGCAGATCAGAGATAGAGGAAGAAACAATCAAACACTTTCTGTGCGAATGCCCAGCACTGTTCAGGAAGCGCATGCAAACCTTGAGCACGTCCTTCCTAAACAACCTCACGGAAGTAGCTGATTTAGACATTGGCTACATAGCCGACTTCATTCGAGAATCCGGATGGTTCT
The DNA here is from genome assembly GCA_963942545.1 of Oxycera nigricornis. NCBI lineage: Eukaryota > Metazoa > Arthropoda > Insecta > Diptera > Stratiomyidae > Oxycera > Oxycera nigricornis. The sequence goes on from OZ012662.1 coordinate 66,571,227, forward strand.
CGTCATCCCGCAAGTTCTTGTACCGCCCTTATCTTCTGTGGTATCACAATGGGCCTCTCGTGGCCTAAGTGGGCCACCTTTGGGTAAAAGGGGCTGCCACTACAACCAACCATGAGAGGACGAGGCCGTGCCTTCTCCTTGTAAGTTCAACAAGTTAATCTACACTCCGGAAATTCAACATCAATTTAGCTCAGATTCAACGGACAACGTAATAGTTTCACCAAATCAATCTACCTTGCTGGTGTTGTGACCCCGCAACTACACGCGCTGTACCCAATTTCTATGAAGTGCAAAAAGCACTTCAACGCACAAATAAACATGTACATTACATGTTTACGGACATTGAACCGCCATGCACTACGAGAAATGCATACCTCATAATAGCCAAAGGTTATTGAGGGAAATTGCTGATCGATACATCGATCAAAGGAAAAAGTACTTGCGTGTGCGATAAGATGGAAAAGTGTACCGAAGAAAACGGCTAGGTTGAGAGGCGAACGTCAGTCGGAGGGAAACAGCCAAGAGTAATAAATCATTTTACTAATCCATCAGTGTTTGAATATTTTTTGACAATACCGAGACACTCTTCCGCCAATACACGGCAAAGCACGATGTCTTCCGGTCACAACAGTTTTGGTGGCAGCGGTGGGATCATTCCCTAAAAAAAAAGTTGAAACAAACAAAAGTTTAGAACAGAAGTATTAGAAGCCCCACGACTGTAAGACCTTGCCAGCTTTAGAGCGTAGGTATTTGGCAAACAGTGGGCAGTGTAAATAAAAGACCCGGATTCCTCAACTTTAGGGCGTGAAGCTCGCCGGGCAAAGCAGTGGAAGCTGGTAGTGAACTTCAACGCAGCAAAAAAAGGGGAAAAAGCAACCGTTTTCCTCGGTACACAAAAGCAGCCGTTTTTCAGGATTTCGTCCCTCGCAAAGCCCTCAGCAAGACGGGAAAATCTTCGCACACAAACGAAGCGAAAACGGAATTAGCAGCAGGAATAGCAGCAGGAAAGTCGAATACGCGGAAAAGAAGTACGACAACAGCGAACAAACGGGACCAAGCGTAAGCGAAGAAGTATTTTTATTTTAATTAAGCACCTTATTTTTAATTTAAGAAAAAAGTGTAATTCATTCCCCTTTCGTGTCATTTCGTTTTATTAATTATCCCTCTCGTGTAAGTTATTGTTATATAGTTGTGTTCAATTTAGTGCGGGAAAATTTACGAGACCAACATTCTCACGCGAAAGTATCGGTCGATTGTAGAGCTCTTTGAGGTTCTACCATTCCAGAACGAGCGCGGTCCATTACAACGCCGTCCGATGGAATTCAAAGTGAGCATTAACGATGTTTTCAATATCGTGCCGGTGTTCAGTGGCAACCCCGAAGACCTGAACAAATTCATTGCTTGCGGAAACATCCTGTTTTTATCCGCGAAAACAGAAGCGGAACAAAAGGTTTTCCTGGAGCTAGTCAAAACCAGACTACAAGGGCCTGCATTCGAACTAATTCAATTCAGATCCTTTACCAAGTGGAATGATCTTGTACGGGAATTAGAGAAAGCCTTCAAGGAGGAAAAATCGCGTTCCTCTACTCAAAACGAATTGTTAGCTGCAAAGCAACGACCCAACGAGTCAGTAAAAGAATTTGGTGATCGTGTTAGCCATTTATTGTACTCCCTTAACTCAGCTACTTTTGCCAGCACCAGCGATGAAACAGTGCGGAATTTTCTCGCTGAAGAAAACAATAAACTTGGAATCCAAGTATTCGAAGACGGTGTGAGGAACGAAAATCTTAAGCTGATAATCAAAGCACATGCCGAAACTGACCTAAAAAGAGCAGTGGCTTATGCGGAAAATCACGCGGCTCGCCTCGAGCGCACCTCACAATTATTAGCACCTAGAGCTTCTCACAAAACCCTCCACAATTCGAAACCTATCTGCCAAACATGTGGTAAGACAGGACATAACAGTGAAACGTGCTATCGTAACACCGGTTTCCCAAATTTTGTGCCAAAACAGATAAAACAAGAGGTACGACTCTTAACTTGCGGGTATTGTAACAAGCCCAACCATTCCCAAGACGAATGCAGATATTTAAAAAAACGCGTTTTACCTCGCCCACGAGCGAATTTTGATCAACCACAAGTGAAATTTCAGTTTGAGCGGGAACCCAATCGAGCGGGAGTTCGTAATCCCTTTAAAGGAGGACGTGACCTCGGGTCTTCTTCTCGAGATCCAACCCATGAAATACGACACTCGACAGTAGGACAGTGTGACCCTATCCAAAATTTTGTTAACCCCTACGAAATGGGTACGGGAAACGAACATGTTCGAGAGGTCGAAGTCGGCAAACCGTCTCGAACATTAGTAACAGCCGATGTTCACAATTACAAAAACTGAACCTTAAATTATACATATCATTTTGTTCGGAGTTCAAAGAACCGGCAATACGAATCAGACTTCACCCTTCGAACAAACATTACCTCACCTTGCTGATCAATACAGGTGCGGATATTAGTCTTCTGAAAAGCAAAATTATAGAAAATATAAGTTTAACTAACCACGTTACATGTAGTGAAGAATCTACACGTTGCACAATCTCCACAATAGCAGGAGGTTCCGTGCGCACATCAGGTAAAATTGAAGGAACATTAGAATTTCAATCTCCAGATAAATTAATCACTTTGAGACATCCGTTTCACATACTTTCGGGAAATGTAAACTTGACCTATGACGGCATTATCGGGAATGACTTTCTAACAAAATATAGGTGCAGCATAAATTATTGCGACTCGCAATTAGAATTAAAGCTAGTAAACTTCGAAAAGGGTGCATTACAATCAAACAAGGTCGAACGTTTACGTAAAAGTCTCAAACGGACAATAAATGGAGATGGTCAGAGCGAAGATAAACGTTGCCAGAAAACTGAAGTTGATACTCGAAGAGATTACAAGGGTCTGATGAAAGGAACAGATAGTAATAAAAATCGTGATCAGCATATCCCAAATAAGGTATTAATGGTTCCTGGAACCCCTGCTCACGAACAAAGTACCGTCACTTTGAAACCTCGCAGCAAGCAATTGATTGCGATCCCTTTTACAAATTCCAAAGACGTGGTAGTACATAAAAAACAAATTAGCCCAGGCATTTATCTAGCTGAATCATTAGCACGGCGAAAAAATGAAGAACTTAACGTGTTGGTAATGAACACTCTGGAAGAACCAAAGGAAGTAAATCTCGAGGACATAAACCTGGAGTGGAGCGAACTTAACAAATTCGACATAATTCAACCTGGACAATTCACTAGCCATATAAAACGTAGACTAGCAAAATTGGAGTCTAAACTCGACTTAAGTCATTGCAATCGCGAAGAAAATGAAAGTATACGGCAAATTTGTAGTGAGTACAATGATGTCTTCTATTTAGAAGGAGATCGTCTTACATCAACCAATGCTATAGAGCATAGAATAATAACAGAACAGTACAAACAGCCAATATTTGTGAAGCCATACCGACTACCGGAGAGCCAAAAGAAGGAAATCCATAAGCAAGTGAACGAAATGCTTGAAGATAAAATAATACGTCCTAGTTTCAGTCCTTGGAATTCTCCCCTTCTACTGGTTCCAAAGAAAACGGATCCAACCGGTGACAAAAAATGGAGAGTAGTCGTAGATTTTCGGAAACTGAATGAAATTACAGTCGGAGATGCATACCCATTGCCTAATATTACAGATATATTAGACCAATTGGGCAAAGCTAAATATTTTAGTACACTTGATCTAGCTAAAGGATTTCACCAGATTCAAGTAGAGGAAATAGATAAGGAAAAAACCGCCTTTAGCACACCATTCGGACATTAAGAATATAATCGAATGCCATTTGGTTTAAAAAATGCACCCGCAACGTTTCAACGTCTGATGAACAATGTTCTAATGGGTTTACAGGGGCTTGAATGTTTTGTATATGTTGATGACATAGTGATATACGGATACGATCTAGCCGACCACAATGCGAAGTTAACTAAGATCCTTAACAGGTTGAGGCAACATAATCTTAAACTCCAAACTGAAAAGTGCCACTTTGTAAAACGAGAGTTAGTTTACTTGGGACATATTATCAATCAAACGGGAATCAGACCCAACCCAGCTAAAACTAAATCTGTAAAAACATACCCAGTGCCAAAAAAGGCAAAAGATATTAAATGCTTCCTGGGTTTAGTACGTTATTACCGCAGATTTATTCCTGATTTCACAGAAACAGCTAAGCCTTTAACCAATCTGTTAAAAAAGGATGTCGAATTCAAGTGCTTTGTGTGATGAAGCATTTACCACCTTAAAAAACAGGATCATAAATCCTCCGATTTAAGCTTATCCAAATTTTAAGGAAGAATTCGTAGTTACGACTGACGCAAGTGACGTTGCTTTAGACGCAATACTCTCACAAAGTACTATAGGACAAGACAAGCGTATTTCTTTCGCAAGTCGAACATTAAACAATGCTGAAACACGTTATAACACAGCAGAGAAAGAGCTACTAGCGATTATTTTCGCCATAAAACAATTTCGACCATATATATATGGAAAAAAATTCACCATATGCACAGACCACGGACCATTACAATGGCTCGTAAATAACAAGGATTCTACGTCGAGATTAGCGCGATGGAGAATCCTCCTGGACGAATACGAAAACAAAATTGTTTATAAGTCAGGTAAACGTAACACTAATGCAGAAGCTCTAAGTCGTATCAATTTTGATTGCAGTAATATTGAACTGAAAAATGAAACCAAGGTTTTAGTCACTACACGTAACCAGAAAAGAAATATTGAGCAAGAGAAATCCGAACCAAAAGATTATCTGCAACAGCAGGAAAATGTCAAAAATAAATGGAGCCTAAATCTGCAGGAAAAAAACCAATCAATATATATACTCAAAGCTATTATATTACCACTGCTAGAATCTGTAGAGGAATCTATACTCGGTAAACGCATACCGGACTTTGAAAAACCAGAAGTAAGGGAAATGATAGCCGAATCTCAAAAGGACGCCAGTCTCCTCTATATATTGTAACTTTACCGATACCACTCAGAAGCTAAAAGGACCAAAAGACAGTAGAGTCATGTTTAGAAAATGTACGTGGCATTTGTACTAAAGGCAAAATGAGCTCGGTGGGTTTTTCGTTATCGAACTTTGACAATAAAACAAAAAACGAATTTAATGCTTTAATAGAGGAAGTCTTCATTAACCAAGGTATAAATATATATTTAGACATAGACAGTAGAACCTTCTTGAACGATCCTAACGACATCAATGAAGCTATATTTGAATATGATGACTCCCCTTTTGGAGGCCATCAAGGTGTATCACGAACCTTGAAAAGAATCAAAGCGAGATACTATTGGCCTACAATGACGCAAGACATCAAAACCTACATCCGTAAGTGTGCATCTTGCTAATTGAACAAGAACGGAAAACTCTTGCCGGTACCAATGAAAATAACAACAACTAGTAGCAAACCATTTGAGCGTGTCGCTTTAGACATAGTCGGACCATTCCCAACCAATTACATCGACCAAAAATACATACTAACGTTCCACGATGACCTGACCAGATTTTCAGAAGCATACGCGTTACCCAACGCTGAAGCACCGTCAATAGCAAGAACCTTCGTAGAAAACATTATCTGCCGACATGGTATCACTCTTTCTTTACTAACCGATCAAGGGGCGCATTTCTTGGGTAAAGTATTTACGGAAGTATGTGAGCTGCTAAAAATAAAGAAACTTAATACTACCCCGTACCACCCTCAAACTAACGGAGCTTTAGAGCGCAGCCATAAAACGCTAGCGGACTATCTTCACCATTATGTAAACAATGACCCTCTTACATGGGACACATGGATCCCTTATGCTATGTTCGTATATACCACTACACCGCATAGTAGTACTGGTCTCACACCATACGAAGTGTTATACGGTTTCCCAGCTAGTGTTCCTAGTATCCTCGAGCAAAAGCCGAAAATTTCTTATAATTATGATGACTACGTAAATGAACTACGGTTGTGTGTACAGTATGGTTATCAGACGGCTGACGACAGATTGAACAGAAAAAAGGAGGTCTCCAAAGGATATTACGATAAGCCAGCAGTTCCAAAGCAATTTAATGTAGGAGATAAGGTTCTAATCAAAAACCAAACTAGAAATAATAAACTCTGCTCTCGTTGGAAAGGCCCTTATAAGATCAGAAAAGTACTATCTAGTGAGAATACCGTGGTTAAAATTGGCAAAAAATTAAAAGTTTTACACAACAACAACCTCAAAATTTTTCAGGAATAAAGCACTGCTAATGGCACTGCAAAATTCTTTTATACAGTAGTCAGCTCATAGCAAAACTAATTTTTAGGTGATGGATCTATTGTTGACTTTCCTGGAACTTGTATCTTGCATACTTGGGTCGTCAAAATTAACTTCCATTCCCAAAGGCCCGGGCATTTATTTCGAGGAGATTGGGAAAGCGGAACTATACTCCAGCGAATGGAAACTTGTGGTTTATTATGAACTTGGAAATTTAAAGATAGCGCTCCAACACGCCGTACACTATGTTTTCGAAATCAATAAGTTGTGTAATCAATTGAACAGTAGTAGTAATCTGAAAATAATATATAATGGCACAGTTGCAGAAATGAATCACCTATTAGGCGATACTATGAATAAGTACGATCTACTAATGAATGGCAACCGTCGAAGTAAACGTGGGTTGATAAATGCCATAGGTACTGTAAGTAAATCTCTTTTTGGTACTTTGAATGAAGACGACGCAGTCTTCTACGATAGACAGATAGAAAAGTTAAGGTTGAGCGAAAACCACCTACTAGCACTGGTTAGAAACCAGACCGTTATCTTGGAAACGACGGCAAATATATTTAATAGGTCAGAAGAGACTATTGAAAATCAGTTCTCCACAATTAGCGCTAAGTTAGAAACTCTTGGTCAGATAGTAAATAAGGTCTCTAACTCAACTCGTGATCAAAATTCACTCGTGGAAATCGAATTACTTACCTCCCTGGTCACATTAATCATAATTAGATACGAAAATACTCTCAACGATATTTTAGGCATGCTTACTGATGCAAAGCATGGCAAACCCCATCCGAGCGTAGTAACACCTGAGCAGTTAAGAAAGGTGCTTGTCACGATCAAACAGGAAACTCATGATGGCATGAAACTTCCCCTCGTAATAAACAGAGATAATGTTCTCAAGCTTTACCAAATAATGACTACAAGCGCTATGGTCCAAAAGCAAAAGGTAATATACGAACTAAAAATTCCTCTAACATCCAATGGAAATTTCAACCTTTATAAGGTCATCCCATTACCGACCCAGTTCCACAGTAACTTAGTATTTATACAACCAAATCACGAATATCTGTTAGTAGAGGACGATAAGCAATACTATTACAGCCTGAGCTCAGAGGAACTAACAATTTGCAGGAATTTAGATCACCATTTTCTGTGCCCGATGACACACCCACTATATAACGTAAATTCTAACTCCCCACAATGCGAAATTCAATTGTTACGCGATAGTGACGCATTCCCCGGAGAATGCGAAATCAGGCAAACTAGCCTCTCAACGATTTGGATTCAATTAACGCAACCTAATAAGTGGTTATTCTCGTCGCTCAAGGATTATAGGGTAGACGAAATTTGTCCGAACACTACTATAACGCATAGACTTCAAGGAACAATGATAATAGAAATTTTCGCAAAATGTTACCTTAAGACACCGGACCTGACTATCCGAGCCTATAACGGCAAGACAACCGAAATATATAATTCATATATACCACCTCTAAATATCTCCGCAACTCTTGTTAATATGTCGCAACCAATCCCAAACTTCTCTAGCAAAATAGGTTTTGTAAAGTTTTCTAGCAAAGAAGGGTTAGCAAGATTCTCTGAAAATATAAAAAACATTAAAAATGAGGAATCGAGAGAACTAATGCCTTTAAATGTGCACGATACTCATCATTACATTGCCATTTATGCAATACTGCTCCCTATATTAGCGGTATTCTTTTACGCAAAATGTAAAGACCGAAAGCCCCCATCATCGAATTCACATTCTGGACCTTTGGTAGAAAATACCTCACGGAATACGAACGACTCGACGGATACTGACACGCCAGTATTCGTACTAAGTTGTAAATAACGCAGCTAAATAACATAACATATACTAGTTTTCAGTAAAACAACGCAATATCTATCTACACGAAAGGGAAATGAAAGTGGGAAAACTTGAAATAATTATGAAAAAATATATACTAAATACACTATACTTTGTAACAATATATGTATGTATTCCTTTAAGATTAAAAAAAAAATAGAAAAAAAAATTCATTTTATAAAAATATTTTTAAGTATCTTTATACCAATAATGATCGAAAATTTTTTACTTATTAGACTATTTTATGTAAGAAAGGGAAAATAAAAGAAATGTAAAACAGTAAAGATTATATCTAGTTTACACATACGCATATGAATAGAATAAGAAAGGGTAAACAAAATGAATGTAACAGCTAACATATGTAAACCGACTCGTTTTTCTTTCAACCTGGACCGCACATCGGTAAACCTTTTACAGTAAATTCCAAACCGTTTCTGAGCAAGCATTTTTCAAGGGGGGTGGGATGTTGTGACCCCGCAACTACACGCGCTGTACCCAATTTCTATGAAGTGCAAAAAGCACTTCAACGCACAAATAAACATGTACATTACATGTTTACGGACATTGAACCGCCATGCACTACGAGAAATGCATACCTCATTGAGGGAAATTGCTGATCGATACATCGATCAAAGAAAAAAGTACTTGCGTGTGCGATAAGTTGGAAAAGTGTACCGAAGAAAACGGCTAGGTTGAGAGACGAACGTCAGTCGGAGGGAAACAGCCAAGAGTAATAAATCATTTTACTAATCCATCAGTGTTTGAATATTTTTTGACAATACCGAGACACTCTTCCGCCAATACACGGCAAAGCACGGTGTCTTCCGGTCACAACACTGGCGACTGTTTTAGCCACTGTGACAACTTCACTAGCCTGCCAAACAGTACGGTTGCTCATTGAAACTGGGTCACAACTGTATGTCATCACTGAGCAAGCAGCTACATCTTTCACGTCAGCAATCGAACATAACCATTATGAGAATTGGAGGGCAGAAATCTCTGCAAACAAAAGGCAGAGTTTCAATTATGCTAAGCTCTCACTACAGCAAGGACGCAGTTTCAATCACCGCACACATCATCAAAGCAATTTCGGACCCTCTGTCATCTTCCTACAATACTGACAGGTATTGGCCTCAGTCGAAGCAACTCCATCTGGCAGACGCAGAATCTATAATTCCACGATCCACTGACATCATTATCGGGGTTGATCATTACGATCAAGTCATCAAGCCAAATATCATCAAACACTCACAACACAAAAGCAATCACCAAACGGCACATTTTGTCTGAAGTGGCTCAGATGTTTGACCCACTTGGTTTCATTTCTCCGGTCGTAATCAAAGCCAAGATGCTGTTACAGGAACTCTGACTTCACAAGATGGGTTGAGATTACCCTCCAAATTTACCGTCTCGAGAGTTCAATAGTTTGGCCAGCATATCAATTCTTCTATGGTTAAACACGATTAACGGCTCAAAAATCCCCATTCACGGCTTCTTTGATGCATCTCAATTGGCAACGCCAGCTGCAGTCTATCTCACTATCGCATCACGGTCCACAAGTTGTTCTCACAAGGGTCGAATCACACTCAAAGTGGAAAATTTGTTGTGAGGAACAGAATTGCTCTCTAGTCTATTTTTTGGAAAAATTGATTTTCCAAAAACACTGATTTTGCGTTCTTTTTTCTTACTTTTTTTTAGTTTTTTAAAAAAAATATTTTAAACGCGATTTTCTCAAAACAACGTTTTTGACCTGGTTGACACGATTTTACAAAAACTATTTAACCGATCGAGCTGAAACTTTGAGGGGTTATTCATCACATATATTGTTATAGCCCGTAGTAGAATCATGAATATCCGTTGTCATTTAACCACCTTTTTAAACAACATAACCTCAAAAAATAGGTCGAAAACTCGAAAAGTCCGCCATTTTATTATTTTTCACTTAAAGTTCTTGATTTTAGTACGGGCTATAGAGACTTACTTATACTTAAATATGCATTTTAAATTTTCGATTTCAGAGGTTCCTGAGTCGAGAAATCATGTCAACCAGGAAAAAAGCAGGCTTTGTGTGTTACTGTAAAAAAAATTCTTGAAAATAAGTGCAAAAGATTAGAGATGCCCCCTTAATTCAAGACCTAGTTCCTAGTGCACACTGGCGATATATTCCCGGCTCACACAATCCAGCGGATTGTCCAACACGGGGGATCAAGAACTTGTCATCTTTGTTGGAATGGGTCACCATGGTTGCATGAAGACACGGCTTCATGATCTCATCAACCAACGACACCAGCTCAAGTAAGTATTCTAGAGGCTCGTCCTGTTGTAGCATTAATGGTCGCTGTTCCCAAGATCAGCTTTCACTGGAATTTAATCAACAAGTACTTCTCACTCTTAAGGATATTACGCATCGCGGTCCTCATTGTTCTCAACGGCGCCTCAGACGATGGTTGATCAATTCTCCAGTCATGGGCGGGTGAGTATTTTTGACACCTAAGTGATTTCAAATGAAGTAGATTCGGGCGGGGACAATAGAAAAGTTTCAGGTATTTTTGCAGAAGCAATCTCTTTTTATATCCTGCCAATAAACATTTTTGACACATTGCAATGAATTATGAAAAATTAAAATAGTAATTTAATGCAACGAACAGGACAGGCAAGTGAGAAAAAACAAATTCTTAAGATTAACTAATAAATACTGGAGGTCATTCGTCCAATAGACCAAAAAGTGAAAGTGAAATGCGCTTTTTCGAAATGAAAGAAGTCAATTTACTGAATGAAGTGGAGGAAATCAATTTAAACTATCAATACGAACAGGATATATGGACGGAAGCGTTTTTGCCTCGACAAGCCAATGGACATAGCTTTTTATATTCAACACAGCAGAGAACTTTGGATTATGTTAAATATTTACCAAGAAATAAGAAATAATGTAGGCGTCAGGGTTTTTTGCCAAATTATATCTTTTGGACTACGGTTTCGTTTAGCTACAAGGATAAACTGTTTTAAGCCAGTTTTCGTTTTATCGGAAATTTTGCTGGATTGCACTTTCCTGGTTCCATGGTTGCGGTGAGGTGTTTAGCGTTGCTGTCGACAACAATTACATCAGACACAGATTTTGACCTTCTAGATGCTGCCTCTCGGAGGGCAGAAGGTTTACACGGCGGCGTCCTCTTCATTAACTTCCAATAATACAATAATTGATCCAAAGAGAATAATCGCATGAAAGTGGCATTAACCTATGCTACATACGTTCAATAATCTAAGAATATTATTTGCGAACAAATGGATAAGGTATATCTAGACAACCGAACAACAGACCGACAACGTGCGTAACTGCTTTGCAACATAAGTTTCATGTTATCATTAGACCTGCTAATATCCCATTATGCGAAATATAGCAAATAAATTCTGTCTCCGAAATCAATGTCATATAAACTTTTTGGAAAAAATAACGGCAAACAAATACAATTAAACTTAGCACAAGCTTGTTCCAATCGTTGTCCCCAAGATAAAATTCAAAACAATACTTATCAAGCAGAAATCGCATAGAAATTATCAAAATACGGAATTCGAAAAACAAAATAAAATGCAAGGTGTATAGCATACGAAAGGATTTATTAAAATAGAGAAAAATGTCTAATTTCTAATCAAAGTTGATAAAAGTAAGACCATAGCATCAATTTTGAATATTTCAAAGCAAGATAGTGTATTCAAGGAGACAAAAGGATACATTGAGCCAATCAATGAAACTCATCTTATGAATAATAATACAAATGCCATACAAAAATCTTATGATCAATTAGCGACCCGAGAATAGACCACAAACAGCTTTTTCTTTATTTTAGGACATTAAGAATGCCTTTTGGCCTAAATAATGCACCAGCTACGTTTCATCGCATAATGGAGAATGTGAAATTTGAGTGGACTTCCGATAAAAATTGAGGTTTTTGTATCTTTGGAATTCAAAGTAAGGTCCGCACCTATTCTGTAATATCCCAACTGTTCGTAGGGGTTATCGGAACTCCCTATCGATTCGGGTTTACAACTGACAAGTTTACGACCCAGCCTTTGAAATCAACAACGCCTTGTCTTAGAAGGGAAAAGTATTGTAAACGCAATATTTTTGCATAATACACAAGCGTTTGATAAGGTTATGCATGAAGGGAATATTTAAAAATCATTGTCCTACCTGACTTGAGGAAGTTTCCTGCTTAACAGGAAACAATTGCTTTACTTCTCGGGCCTTAAACATCAAGGCCGATGTGCCCCGGAATATAAAACACGGTAGATTTACGAACTTATAACTTATAACGCTTAGCACACACTCTAACCCTCAAGCACCTTCCCAAGTCTTGGATAAGTCACCTAAGAAACGTGAGGCGTCGACTTGCTCAATGACGAATCAACGTCAACGAAACGAAGAGCAGACACATCACCTTGAGGCTAATCAGGCAGACTTGCCCCAAAGTAAAGCTTAACGATATGTCATACCGCAGTACCATACCAGGTACCTTGGGGTTCTCATAGCACATCGAAATCAAAAAGATCCAGGTCAACCTTAATTTCAGAAGCCTAAATTGGCTGCTAAACAGGAACTTCAAACTAAGCTTGAAATATAAGGTTCCACTTTACAAAATGGCCAGCAATCCAATCTGCACATATGGAATTCAGCTCTTAGGTTCTACGTGCACTTCTAATCTAGAACTTGTACATATAGTGCAATCTCTAATTTTAAGGGAGATAGCTTCTGTGGCATGAAACATGCCTGCATTCGCAAGTGGTGGGATACTCCAATCATCGAAGAGGAAACAATTAATTTTAAAATGAAACACGCTATAAAGTTAACTAGTCAAACTCATTGCCCAGAAATACTTTGTATAAGAGTAAGTTTAATTGGCAAAAAGATCAAAGACAGTATGAACAATGTAAACCCATTAATAGACCTTAATTATTATTAAATAAAATATGATCCTATAACTAACATTCCAAATAAATGGCTAAGAATGAGTCTCATTGTAGCTATAAGATTTGAATACTTGATGTGATTTTCTTTGAACAAAATACGTAACTAAAAAACATTGACCAGTGAATCTATTTTAAGCCAAATGTGTGATCAAAATGTTGACTTACCCATCGCATATGCCAGTCGAACTTTGAATAAAGCAAAGCCAACTTATAGAGGAATATGAGGAATTTTTCCACGGTAAAACGTCTGCATTTGTGTTAATTTTTTTTTGTATTTATATATACGGTTTTATGATCAAATTTTCGAGTTTAAGTCTCCATCCATCTTCACTAGGATCTTTACTATTACATAACCATACTAGTGGTTGATGAGCTGCGACCGCAGTATGACCCGGTTTAACCGAAACAGAAATACACAACAATTTGTCGAACAAATTTTCACTTTCTAAAAAATATCTGGCAGGCAAGAAATTGCAATTTTTGTAGCTTGTAGTAACAAGTAAAAATCTTTATTTTAGGTAAGTTATCTTGAGCAGTGAATGTATATGTTCACGTTGCCTTCTACTTTTGCTAAAAGTTTCATCTTTTTAACAATGAACCAAGTGATTTCCGTAAAAATAGATTATCCGAAAAATTCAATATCCGAAATGCCTTGTACTTGTTGTACTTTGAATTGTCGACCATAAAGATATTGTCGAAATGTTTACACTGCTCAGATAACTGCGAGCAATTCTTCAGTTGTACTATAAATCGACTTCGCTTGATTCAAAGTTCGACTGCCATATGCGATTGATAAGTCAACAAGGAAATTTGGTACAATTGCCCGAGTAGCATGTTAAAAACTTTCAAATCATCGCAAACCACCCACTAAATTTCGAGATAGTTCAGTTTCGAGACAATGAATCCTATGTTCTCGAAGCATTCTTTTAAAACTACAAAGGGACCAAAATGTTGTGTTGCGATCACAAAATGTTGGCACTACGGTCACAGAAAATTTAGTTGGGCCTTCCACCCCCTGGGTGGCAACGATGCCGGCTAACGCTCAGCGCGTGGGTGTGGCTCTTGCAGGGAAAGGACTAGACCCGTGTCGATCCATCCTAAATATTTATTGAAAATTAAATGAGAACTCGGGATTGAGTGAAGACACTGAGCAAAATTAAAAATAGTAAACGCAAAAATACTAACGAAAAATCAATTCAAAGGAAAATAACGTAATTCGAATTCAAAATATAATTAAAACGAAAATATAAGAAGGAGCGAGCAAAAGAAATTAAAACTTTTTCTTTCGAACAAAAAATATAAGGAATAAAAAGAGTCAAACTCACATTGTCCTCTGATGATGAGCGCTCTTCATCGGCTTCGAATCTGTCCTCAAAAATTAGATACAAAAATGTTCTACCAATTGGACACTTTCTTTTCCTTGCTTTGTTATAATAAAAAATGGAAATGATCACTTATATTAGCGTTCACGACATTTTTCTTAGGCACGCAAGTATCACTCAACTGTTTAGCAATATATCTAAATTGTCGGCAGTTGTAAGCCTTGAACAAATAAGCCACACATGTTGTTCCTTTTTCAGTATTACAACCCAGATACCATCGAATCGATAGTCCTAAAAAACGTACGACGCGGCTAGACTGACCTTCACACTTTGAATCATCACACTTTCAGTCTCTCTCTCTTCAGATAGCACAAATTATAGATTATCAGAATTCGCTGCATCAGACGACACATACTACTGCGGCTCCATCACATTTCTCAGCACCCGCCATAAATTTCGGAAATTAGCATATGATTTCGGCCAATCGTTCGGATTCCTTTAATATATTCATCAATTTAGAGTTTATCTCCACCAACGATGTACTGCTGAGGACGGTTTCCACAAAGTTCACTCACGTTACAGCCGCCATGAACTTCAAATACATCTTTAAAAAACTCTAATTTTCACATCGAATTTCCAATCTTACAAGGATGAGGCACGACTTCATCCTCTCCGATCTGTATGAAATTTGGCACATAAGTTGAAGACGATAAGGATATTCGATCCCTAATATATTAGACCGCAACACGCCTTCCCCCCTCTCGAATTTGAGAAAGAAGCCTTTCAAGTTTTCAGCAACACTTATCTATTAGTAACTTTTTACATCTGACAGAAGCGGTGTGAAGATTCCGGATCTCAAAAAGATCGCGGCAATAACGAACGGGAATCCTTTTTTGTGATAAAGAAGTCGAGTGTTGGAAGTAGAAGGTTTCGCATTTCAAAAAGACAACTGCGGTATTGAACTGGAATGTTTTGATGAAACTGAAGTGTATTATATGAAGCGGAAGTCAGAATAACGAGGAGGCACGACTTCGTCTTCTCAGATCTCGATGAAATTTGGCACATAAGTAGAAAACGTTAAGGATATTCGATCCCTTAAATATTACACCCAACCCCCCTCCTCACATACAATTTTGAGAAAAAAGCATTTGAAGTTTTTAGCGTCGCTTATCCATTAGTAAGTTTTCACGGCTGTCAGAAGCAGTGCAGTGTAGGAAGCAACGCACCTGTCCCGCGATCGATCAGCGAACTGTTTGAAGTGATCACGTGTCGATACATGATTAACAGAACAGGCTGAACAACGTCTGGCAAGAGAACGCGTCAGCTGGAAGCTGAACCACTCAGACGTTAAACGAGCAGGACCTTCCCGTGATCGTAATTATAGTAATTCCGACTTGAAAGAAAATCCAATGTTTGTATACAACCCTTTTTCCCGAGTGCGTGCAACTATGACAATAGGTATTTATTGAACGACTGGATAGCAAATAATAAAATAAATACAATATAATGAAGATGATGCTACCATATGTCAATTGGGAAATACTCTATCCGATAACGATCCGAAACATACTAGTAAGCTCGCAAAAGATTGGTTTATATCCGAGAAGATCGATGTGATGCAATGGCCACCTCAGTCCCTTGATCTTAATCCGATAGAAAACTTATGGGGAGATGTAAAACTGGTTGTGGCAACTGCAAATCCTTCAAACAAAGAACAGCTTTGGTAAGTGATTCAGGAAGCATGGTCTCAAATTCCTTTGAAGCGATAAAGAATACATAACTAAATATTAGACTTTTTCCAATATTAAGAATCTGTAAAATTAATTTTGAATAAAGTTATACAGTTTTGTTTTTCCTTTGATGTAGCCACTACTATTTTAATGAACAGCCAAATTTCGGTGCATCACTCAAAATTCATCAAAAACTTACCCAAACCAATGCAAAACTAACGGGATCATATCGCTATTCTCTTCTTTGCATGCTTTTTTTAGAAAAATATGAACACGTGTTCAATTTGCAATGTTCATTATGTCGAAACATGAATATTTAATGTTGTGAGGTGCTGCACTACTATTTTCATGAACACAACTGTATGTATGTTTATCGAAAGATATTTAAATAGGATTTCGGGAAATCGTTGCGTGATTGAATCTATTTATTATTATTTTAACTTTCATTATCATAAAACAAATACAGTGGATAAAAAAGATACGTCACGATGCACCCAACGAGAAAAGTTTTAATTTTTCAGTGATATTTTTATCGTGCATGTTGTTGTTTTTACATTATATCACGAGTTTGGAAGAAATATTCTAGAAACATACCAAAATAAACCAATAACACAACAATTATTAAATAAAAAGAAAAATATGTTTTCCAATTAGAAACAACGCAAAAAAAAGTCAAGTCACGATATAGTTTTATCTGAAATGAAGTATTTGAAATATTGCAGATTTATTACCTTTGAAGATTAAAAACTTACTATTATCGCATATTTATAACTTCCTGGAGGCGGTTCGGCATCGATTCGGCCAACTTTTTGCAATAGCCGGGTAAAATGTTTTCCCATTCTTCAATAATAGCAGTTTTAAGTTGTTTATTTGTTACTTTACGAATTGTAACTTTATTTTTTAAGTGATACCATAGATGCTTTTTGTGGCTTAAATCTAGGGGCTGGGCATGGGTTTTAATAGCCTTTGGGCAGTTTCAAATGGTCCAAAGCCGGCATTGCTCCGATTTATGTTGGGGATCTTTATTCTGGTACAGGCGAAAATAGTTAAAAATTCTCATATTTTCTGCACTTTGTCTTATACTCCTTTTGAGGATATTTAGATAATAATGTCGATCCATCCTGCCATTTATAATTTCTAAGTTTCAAGGTCCAAAGGCATCCATGCAACCTCATAGAATAATGCTCCCACCGCCATGTTTTACTGTGAGATTGGTTTGTTTGAAATTGGATTCAGTACATGGTTTTCTCCAAACATACCGTTTCCCATCAAATCCAAACAGATTAGTTTTTGTATCATCAACAAAAATAATCCGTTTCCAGAAGGACTTCGGTTTTCTCTCGCGAAACGTAATCTTACCATCACATTTTTTGGGCTAATGTACGGCTTGCGTCGGCAAACCCTGCCTTTAAAGCCCGATTTCTTTATAATATTTCGTATCGTCTGAGCAGACACTTCCTTTCAAAAGTGCTTTTTTACTACGGTGCGTAAAAATGCGACACTTTGGATCCTTTTTAATTTCTTTAACAATCCATTTCTCTTCTCGCTTAGTTAGCTTTTTTGTCCCTCCTGATCGGGGGTTTGTTCCAAATTATATATTTTTTATATTCTAATACTAAGTTTCTGAGAGTATATTTTGATTTTTTAACTAATACATATAGTTTAGCATATGGCATTCCTGTCTGACCGCCTGTCTATGATTTCCCGAACTTCTGCACTTAAAAGTTTTCATTGGCACTCATAATTTACACTTATTTTCCTTGATCACGTACTCAACTCAAATGACAAATAGTTTCATGCAAATCTGACGGTGTTTTCATCTTCTAAGAAACTGCAATTATTTGAAGCGTGCCCTAATTTATTTTTCGTTGTTTCTTATTGGAAAAAAAATATTTTCTGATATTTAATATTTGTTGTTATTGGTTTTATGTAAGCCAAGCTCCTGATATAATGTAAAAACAATATTCTTGATAAAAACTATCACTGAAAAATTACGACTTTTCTCGCTGGGTGCATCGTGCATCAACTTTTTTATCCACTGTGTAAAAGGAAAGTCAGGGGTCAAAACTATGTTACATTGCATGTAATTGAGATGTTTTGGAATAAACCAAAGTCAGTTAACCTCAACGAACGGGACTAAGGCGACGCAGCTATCTATGGATGAGTAGTTAAATATGGAAATTAGATTTTTCATAGTCAACTTGTAAGATTGGTAAAACGTAGAACGATTCTGACAAGCAAATGTGTCAATTCCACATGTGATTTCTTGCTCAATCATTGGGTGATGGCGAAACATTGTTGTTTCTATTGAATTGAAGTCCTTTTGAGGTTATACTAAATCACCTCGATGTAACAAACGCGCTCTGCATCTGCTTCAACAGGAAGTTTGCTTTGTTGATTTAATTTTATTTCATTTTTTGCTACTGCACCTTTTGTTTTTCCTGTTTCTACTTTAATGGTTCATGAATTTCTTTTCTTTCGGAACTATTTTATATTTTTCACGATTTACTAATGTAAGTTTATCATTATATATATTTTCTCATTAAATAATTTAAGTTTATGATCGATTCATCATTTTGTCACTTTTTTTTAAAATAAATTTATGATTGAATCTTCTTTGGGGGCTATCCTATTTATCGATTTGTGTTGTTCTTCTGTTAACATTCCGTATCGGAGTAGAAATTAGTTTTTTTATGCTCAATATCCTGTCTCGTTCGTGGTTTGTGTTGTATCATTTAGTTTCATGTACATTATAGTATGAATCGGCACGAGCCTAGTTCTCCTCCAAAGAACCTCGCCCACGCGCTGATCCTCAATCGGCACTGTTGCGTTACCCAGGGAAAGAAAGCCTATTTTAAAAACAAATTTTCATGACCGCAGGCACAACATGGTGTGACTGCAACAATATTCATCGTCAACATTCATTCAACTGAGAAAATATGGTAGTTCTTAAAATTTTTACTAAACTAATTAATTTCGACGAAATAATAGACGTTATCATAGCAGCTTGGAAAAATATCATCACTCTGGTTTCATTTGCCCAAGGTAACTTTTAAACGATCTAGTCAAGTTTAAACATTTGTAAGAACCTTATTTTAATATATTCAATTTCCTGAGCTGAATATACTATTTTTATCGTAATACAGTGGAACTTGGATAATTCGAACTTGGAGAGATCACTCAAAAAATTCGAACTACCCAAAAACTTGAATCAGAAAAGTTTTTAGGAAACGCTAAAAATAACACAACACTGCATGATCTAACAAATAAAACTTTATTACGTAAATTTAAGGCACTTCATTTACCGGTTTATGAAGAAGTTCGGGATATTCATTTGTTTCCTAGACTTAAGTCTCTCTATCGTAACGATTCTAACTGATTTAATGACTGAAAAACCGACACACTTACTTCATTTCTACTTTCAAAAAATCACCTGAGTTCATCAGCTTGATTTGCTGCTTCAGCCGTATTTAGAATTGGGCTTTCATGTTCCAGTGTTAAATCGTCATCTTCATCATCGGATATATTGTCGCCATCTTGATTGCCGTTGCCAAGTACCTCAGTGATGATGTCCGCTTCAGTAAGCTCGCCACGCACCGCAACATCTTCATCTACGTTAAGGAAGTCCTCATAAGAGATAGCAGGATCTGACATAATATCATCACAGCCGTTAACTGCAGGTACAGCTTCAATCACAGATTGGTTGGCACTTTCACTTTCTGCTTTTTATAAAATCATTTCTTAAAACAATTTTTAATTGTTTCTTGGGTCACAAGATCCCACGCTGGTTTACACATACTTGAGGTCTGAAGGACATCAAGTTTAATTTTGAGAGAAGTGAAATCTCCGGTGAGAATATTCTCAACGTCGGTAAAAAAGTTAGAGGTTTTTTATTATGCCCTGATTCATAGGCTGAATGGCTAATGTCATGTTAGCGGGAGAAAAAAGCTTTCACGTTGCCCATAAGCGGGAGGCTCTTGTGAGCAGTGCAATTGTCAGTAAAGATTAAGATCTTCCGTTTTTCTTTTCCAAAGTTTTCATTGATTTTTAGGAGTCCCTTCTCAAAAAGAGCACTTGTCATCCACGCTCGTGCACTAGATTCATACTCTACTGGTTTTGACTTTACGTTTGTAAGTACGCCGTGGGTTTACGATCGTCCAGCTCTTCACCCTCAAGTAAACGTTTCAAGTCCTGTTCTCGCGAGGTACTAAAGCGTTTTATCATGGCGTGCTTTAGCGCGGTGTAAGGGGTCTCCAGGGTTTCTTCGAGGATGACATCTTCGACTTCCACTAGATACCGTTAGTCCAGGGTAGAAATGACAAGATTCATCCTTTTCTTCGGAGCTTATGCCTGCCGCTTTAAACGTGCGGCCGACGAGAGCGAACCAAAGCTCCGGCTTTTCTGGTGTAAATGCAGGAAGTCGTAGACGCGTACTGCCGGTAGGCGCGATCGCAGCTGCGGCGTCTGGATTTCCGCTGACCACTCGAATAACTTGGTCGTTTACCATTGTTTTTCTCTTTTTCGAACTTTATTGTTACTGCTCACCACGTTTGCTTTATTACAAATCACGTCGGGGATCACCACTTTGTGGGATCAGGTGCCGAGTAATCAAAGAAAGGCAGTTTTCAATTAACCAAACGTTTATTAACTATTGTATTATTTACGTTTTATCATGGGTTAGAACCTCCTGGTCTATTCGACAACTTTCGTTTCTTAGTGTGCTTTTGGTTAACGACTTGCTAACACTATTGTTGCACATTAGTGGAGGTTCTTGTTTCCAGGCTTTTTGGCCGGTACCATTATTAAATGGGAAGTGTGGTTTCGACAGCACCTGAAGAGGAGCCATTCGTTACGCCGAAACCACACTTCCTATTTAATAATGGTACCGGCCAAAACTTCAACTTCAACCGTCGTGGCGAGTAGACGTGTTTTCAAAAGCTGTTGTACGTGCAGTTAGCCCCTATTCCATTCAATCAATTATTTAATTGTTGACTGTTTTTATTAATTTGTGCGTGTCTGTGCATATTTCCCCTTACACCAATTTGACCCAATTAATTATAGCAACATAGTGACCCAATTAAGCCATTGTTGCACGTCTTCACCTCGATATCAATTGTGTCGTTTATAAAATCGATTACATTGTCCGAAAAGTGCAATTCGCAACATGAATATCAAATGCAGTATGGAAAATTGCATCGCGTTCGACAACACTTTCAAGTTTGTGACATGCTGCGCGTTTTGCAACAGAAAGTTTCACGGTGCATGTATTGATGCGCCTAGGGATTGGTACCATCCCTACATGGACAACAACTTTATCTGTGCAGATTGCCAGAACACCAACAGGCTGATGAAATGTATGTATGAAAATATCATAAGTCATGTCGATAAATTAACACAGGACACAGCACACTTATTGACGAAGCAGCAAGCGCAGACAAGGGCAAACGATGAAAGTTTTGTGGAAATGGCTACCAGTTTCGACGATTTAACCACTGTACTTTCCACCGCCTAAAACAATAAAGGTTTCGACAAGGCTCTCCATGAGCTGCACAACAAATTTGACATCTTGAATAGTAAATTAGCGGAAATGAGTACACTGTCGACGTCTCCTTCCCACAAACAGGACCCAAACGCAAAACATATAGCCGACCTCGAAGATAGACTATTAAACCTGCTCAATGAAAAATTGTCTACACTGTCAATACAAAACTCATCATGGATGGCAACCACAGAGAACAAACTTGAAAGTGCAATCCAGAAAATTGTAAGCATGGGCACTGTACTGTGCGAACAAAACCGCACCACCCATAACATTCCAACCCGCTGTGAACTGCCCCTAAACCATGAAATTTTGTTTGCTGACCTTAAAAACATGTTGAACAGTGCATTGAAAGTTCCTACGCAAGATAAGGCAACATCTCCCATCAAACGTTTATCTGTCGAGGATAAAAAGCCAGTTTCAACACCTACTACCCAGAAAACAAAAAGTGCCAGAAAGATTTTTCAATTCAGTACATCCTGGTCAGAAGAAAATTGGAATAGAAGGATAAATAAAGTTAAGCGTATAAATGCGGATTACGTGAAAAACGTCAATATTGCCTCGTGTATATCACGGAAGAATGAAGGCTACGAAGTATTTCATGTAAGGGGTGCCCCAGTATCTGCAGATGTAACGTGGATGATTCAATTCCTTCAAAGTGAGCTTGCCATTACTGATTGTTTAGCTGAAACTCTCTCTAAAAGCACCAAGAGAAAAACCACGTCATTCAAAGTATGTATTCCATCTCGGTATGCCTGGCTGTTCTTTCAGCATGAAGGTAAGGCGAAGTAAATTTGGAATGGGATGACATTCACCCTATGGCGTAACTCAACCAAAAAGGTCCAGCATAAGCAGAAACTAGTCAGTAAGAACAATTCATTTACGTGTACAGCCTCCCCTAAAAATGTTGCAATTTCCCCGACTAACAACCCTAATCCCGTCCAACAACTAGGTATTATTACTACTCCCACTTTACCTGCATCCACTTCTAAAGTCCCCATTAGCATACCTACGTCTTGTAAGCTTACCACTGACACCTCCTTAAAAAAAAGTCTCATATGCAGCGCAGATCCTACGACACCCACCCCTGCAAGACGTATTTTCAATACCAAGCAGCCGGCTTCAATATCCATTCCACTTGATGTTTCTTGCGAAACCTCTCCTTGTCACATGATGACTGCTAAGACAAACGCAACATCCAAATATGCTAATTTTATCCGCGGTGACGATCAAATCCCCTCGCAATCCGGTGCTATCCACATGCCAAACCCTCCTATTAATCGACCTTCCGCACCTAAATTTATTGATCCACTGGTACCTCCGGTTGTAAGAATTACCTCGAACTCTACAGACGATCTTGAGAGCAGATTCTTTTATCTCGGTTAAGAGACCATAAAATTTACGACAATGTCCGCCTTTTCCTTGCATACATGCATAACGCACCGGAAACTACCTGCTTTGAGGGGAAAACGAAAACCAATCTCAAGGTTATGATCCAACAAGAAGGTCTCCCTACTGACCTTGATTCTTTACGTCTCTTTTTTAATCGATATCATGAAGAACTCGGTATGTCCCCTGATCAAGTCAAACGTGATCTTGAAACTTATAGCTCCTATGTCAGCTCTAAGTATATCTCTCTCTTACAAAAATCACGGGAAGACCATAAGAAATTTTATTCCTAATACGAAAGACACGTCTAAAATCTTAAGATTTCTCTACCATAACTGCAGTGGTATGAGGGGCAAATTAAATAGACTTTATATTGACGCCAAATCTTGTCATTTCAATATACTCACTATAACAGAGACTTGGTTGAACGACTCGTACAAAAACGAAGAAATACTTGACAACAATTGGACAATCTATAGAGCTGATCGTGATTATCTTCATACTGGTGTCTCAAGGGGAGGTGGTGTTCTTACCGCAATTCACAACTCCCTGTCGAGTGAACTTGTTACAACCGTGTCCCATAAATCATTTGAACATATATTTATCAGAGTTTTATTAGAAAAACATTTCCTCTACATCGATGTTATTTATGTGCCCCCACACTCCGAAGATACTACTTATAATGATTTGAGCGACGTAATATCTTCTGTCATTGCTTCATTGAATGTGGATGATAAAATTATCATATTTGGTGACTTCAATCGCCCGAATATTGGCTTTATAACCGATGACAATGATAGTCACCTCCTCCCAGTCAACATTCTTGGCGACATTGACTTTAATCTCATCAGTGTGTTTTATGGCAATGATTTGCAGCAAGTTATTTCGACTCCTAACCAAAATGGCAAATGGTTAGATCTGATTTTCACCAACTTTTATGACGAAGCGGTGGTTAGCCCAACCATTGACACCGAGAATCTTTTCTCCAAAACTCTCCATCACTCAGCTTTGACGGTTGAACTATCCACTGCGAATGTACCCTTTACCCAATCGTACAATAATGAAATTGTATATGATTTCTTAAATGCTGACTATATTAGCATTAAAAATTTTCTCGATACCATACATTGGCCGAGTTTCTTTTCGTCGTTAGATTTAGATGAATCTATAACTTCTTTTTATACGCTAATCTTTCATGCTATTAATAAATTTGTACCAAAGATAAAGAAACGGAGCAAACTTTCAGAACCCTGGCTTGATCATGATTTAAGGCACTTAAGAAACCAAAGAAACAGACTATATAGAAAAATTAAAAATGGAATTTTCGTCGACGAGGATCTAAAGAAAATGCACGATAAGCTATCGAATGAATTCTCCACTAAATCCCGACAAGCGAACGATGTTTACGTCAACGTAATTGGTGAAAGCATTATAAATGATCCGAAAAAATTCTTTGATTTCGTTAATACAAAACGTAAAATGACAGGCTATCCCGCTTCTTTGTTCAAAGGGAATGTTGTATCCTCCTCTCCACTTGAAACTTGCAACCTATTTGCCGATCATTTTCAGGAGACCTTCTGCCCGCCTATAGTCTCGTCAACAACACCGTCGATTGGAGCTAACACAACGCCCCTCATCGACAGTATAGTCTTGTCACAAGAGGCAATTATTAATGCTGTTTACGAGCTAAAAGTGAACAAAGGACCCGGCCCAGACTTACTTCCTCCTGGTTTCTTGGTTCGTTGCATAGACCAACTTGTCACTCCTTTGCACCTCATTTTCAATAGATCTCTGTCTCTAGGTGTCTTTCCGTCCTCCTGGAAATCCTCGCATCTTATACCTATTCATAAAAGTGGTGATAAGCGATCTGTTGATAACTACCGAGGGATCGCTATTTTGTCAGTCATCCCCAAACTCTTTGAGAAGCTAGTTTGCGATATTCTCACTCCCATCGTAGACCCACTCCTTAACGAACAGCAGCATGGATTTCGTAAAGGCAGGTCGACTTCCACTAATCTCATGATCCTAGTTTCTGACGTCCTCTGTGAAATGGAAAAGGGAAACCAAGTTGACGCGGTCTATACAGACTTTAGTAAGGCTTTTGACCGGGTTGATCATCAAACCCTAATACGTAAAGTACGTAATTTTGGAGTATCTGGTTCCCTACTCAATTGGCTACAATCCTATCTCTGTGACCGAACTCAGATGGTCAAATTCCAAGGTCACTTATCTAAAAGAGTTTTTGCATCCTCCGGAGTACCACAAGGCAGTCATTTAGGCCCTCTGTTGTTTAATATATTCATTTCTGATCTATCTGCGACACTGTCTAACATACCTCACCTATTCTATGCTGACGACTTAAAAATTTACTACAGCATCAAAACACAATCGGATGCAGCCTTCCTCCAGTCCAAGATTCATGCACTTGCACACTGGTGTAGTCAGAATAAGCTCTATCTCTATGTCAGCAAATGCCACGTGTTGAGCTTTTCTCGTAAGAATGCAGTTACTACCTATTCTTATTACCTTAACGACATCGTATTAAACAGGGCTGATCATGTCGTTGACCTCGGCGTAGTCTTAGACAACCAATTGCGGTTCAATCTGCAATATGACAAAGTCCTATCAAAGGCTAATAAACAGCTTGGCTTCATTAAGAGACGAGCCAAAGAATTCAAAAACGTTTGGGTTACCAAGTCCTTATACACCACCTTCGTGCGGCCCCTGATCGAATATGCTTGCATAATTTGGAACCCCATTTTTGTGCTCCACAGCGACAGACTTGAATCTATCCAGAAACAATTCTTGCTTTTTGCCTTGAGGGACCTCTACAACCAGAGTGTCTTTCATAGTCTTCCTTCCTACAAATATAGACTAGACCTTCTAAACTTATTGCCTCTTTCATCTAGAAGAACACTAATTAGTGCCAGTTTCACCTTCGACGTTATCAGCGGCGCAGTAAATATAGTAGCCCTCACTGATAGAATAAAATTTAATGACCAACAACGACGTACTCGACACACAAGCCTGCTTAAAGAATATCGGCATCACACGGCCTATGGTCATAATGAACCGATAAATAGATGTTGCAGAATATTCAACACAATTAGTACCCACTATTCTCCGGGTATCCCTAAATCGTCCTTTAAACGTAACCTGACAAAGGCCCTATTGTCATCATAACCACGCACTCCCCAACTAAGCCTGATTAAGTTTTAATTAGACTAATTTACTTTACTTTAACTTATTAATTATTTATGTATTTTGTATTGTTTACTTGATGCCTTGTTTGGTGTAAATAAATAAAAAGCCTGGAAACAAGAACCTCCACTAATGTGCAACAATAGTGTTAGCAAGTCGTTAACCAAAAGCACACTAAGAGACGAAAGTTGTCGAATAGACCAGGAGGTTCTAACCCATGATAAAACGTAAATAATGAAAAAGCTACGTAGGCATACATACGAAACAAAAGTGACAGTCGTTATAATTCGCAGATGTAAAATTATAAAATAGTTGAAATATAGCGAGCTTGATCCATCAACAAGCCAGCGGTGGTAGTGCTGTCTCGTAACGAGTGGCTAAAATGGCAGCACCTGAAGAGGAGCCATTCGTTACGCCGAAACCACACTTCCCATTTAATAATGGTACCGGCCAAAAAGCCTGGAAACAAGAACCTCCACTAATGTGCAACAATAGTGTTAGCAAGTCGTTAACCAAAAGCACACTAAGAGACGAAAGTTGTCGAATAGACCAGGAGGTTCTAACACATGATAAAACGTAAATAATGAAAAAGCTACGTAGGCATACATACGAAACAAAAGTGACAGTCGTTATAATTCGCAGATGTAAAATTATAAAATAGTTGAAATATAGCGAGCTTGATCCATCAACAAGCCAGCGGTGGTAGTGCTGTCTCGTAACGAGTGGCTAAAATGGCAGCACCTGAAGAGGAGCCATTCGTTACGCCGAAACCACACTTCCCACCCAACTATTGTATGTTATTCAAACTTAATAATGTTAAATACGTGTTCGGAGCGGAGCTCAGCGGTGATCGCGACGCGTTCCAAGTGTGTTCTTAACTCGACTGTTTTTTGGTGTGTCCTTCCTAGCGTCTTAACAGCCACATCTGTTTGGCATTACATTGACAGTCACATTTGTTTCCCATAATTCTCTATTGCCTTTTTGTGTCACAGAAAATATAACAGGAAACAATACAATGTAAAAAGGACACAAGTCGTAAGGCGTCTAAGCCGTGGCCGCCACAGTACTCCCTTGCCAGTGATGAAGTCACGGAAGAAAAAAATGTACATATATGTATGATCGTGTAAAGTTGATGTGGATGTGCAAAAGCGCTCTACGGGAAATTTGCTTGGTAACGATCCACGATCCGCAGGCGTCGACCCGATCGGCGTGGAGCAACTTGCTGCTCCTCTTGATGTTGCTGCTGATGTCGCTCGTGTCCTTGATGTGGTCGCTCTCTCAACGATCGATTGAGATGGTTTAATGGGCACCTCCAATGTTGACGACGAAAGTTTTAGCATTACGGCTCGTTACTTCGTATGGTCCATCGTATGGCATTTGTAGCATCGTCTTGACTGCATCATGTCGTACGAATACGTGGGTTGCTGTTTGTAACTCCTTGAATACGAATGGGGTTGAGCTACCGTGCCGCTGGGATGGTGTTGGGCGCAGTTGTCGAAGATGAGAGCGGATCTCTTGGATGAAGGTAGTCTGCTCTTTGACGTCCCTTGCCACTGTCAGGAATTCACCACGTAGGCGAAAGGGCTCTCCGTAAACGAGTTCCGCAGCTGTGCTTTGAAGATCCTCGCGCCAAGCTGCCCTTATACCGAGTAGAACTCTTGGTAGAATCCGAGTCCATTGGTTGTGTTGGTGGCACTTGATGGCTGGTTTGAGCTGACGATGTTGACGTTCAACGAGTCCGTTTGCTCAAGGATGATAAGCTGTTGTGCGGATTCGATCCGTACCGGCCAAAAAGCTGAGCTCTTGAAACAGATACGATTCGAATGGCCTTCCTTGGTCGATCGTGATCCGCGTCGGTGAACCAAAGCGGCAGATCCATCCATCGAAGAAAACTCGTGCACATGTGGCTGCCTCCATGTTGAGCATTGGGAACGCCTCTGGCCAACGCGTATATCTGTCTACACCTGTAAGACAGTAGCGGTTTTCCTCCGAGCACGGCATGCTTATGATGTCTATGTGAACGTGCTCGAAACGTGCCGTAGGCATTGAGAAGTTGCCTGTCGGGGAAAATACATGTCTGGTTACCTTGGCTCGTTGACACTCGATGCAGGCTCGTGCCCATTTGTGGCAGTCGGCTTTGATGGAGGGCCATACGAAGCGTTGCGCGACCAGTTTCGCGGTAGTTTTTGCTGCTGGGTGAGCGTGTTGATGAACTACCATAACCGCGGTCTTGCGGAACGATGGTGTGCCGTAAGGACGTATATGAGACTTTGACACGTCGCAAGTGACTGCCACGGTCGAATCTGGCAGTACTGTCTGTTTGAGCGTCAAGGCTGACTCGCACCCGAGGAGTGCCTTGAGCTCCTCGTCGTCCTTTTGCGATTGAGCCAATGCTGGAAGTCTAACGGTTTTTCAACTGCTTCGATGCGCGAAAAGGCGTCGGCTACGACGTTATCTTTCCCTGCAGTATGTTGGTCGAGAACTGCCCAATGAAGTTGAGGTGGCAAAATTGACGCGGTGAAGCTTTATCCAATTTTTGGCAAAATGCGAACTGGAGCGGCTTGTGATCGGTAAAAATCGTGAATTCTCGCGCTTCATGCAAGTGCTTGAAATACTTGACGGCGCGGTAAATTGCCAAAATTTCACGATCGAACACGTTGTACTTGCGTTCTGCGGGGCTAAGTTTCTTTGAAAAGAATCCTAGTGGTTCCCATGTGTCACCTGTGTTTTGATTCAGTGATGCACCAGTCGCGAGTTCCGACGCATCGCACGATAGGCAGATACGTGCACCAGCGCGTGGATGTGCGATTAGAGCTGCCTGAGCTAGACCCTTTTTGGTTTCCTGGAAGGCCTCGACGGCGTCGGGCGTCCAGTGGAGTGATGCATTGCCTTTGAATTTTCTTTTGAGGAAGTCATTGAGTGGGGCTTGCGTGTGTGCTGTTTTGGGTATGCAAATACGGTAGAAATTTATCATACCCAAAAACTGCGCGGTTTTCGGTTGCGGGAAGTTTTTTACCGCAGCGACTTTTTCCGGCAAGGGCGTGACGCCATTCTTATGGACACGATATACGATGAAAGGTACTTCTTCCACGCCGAATAAGCACTTCGGTGGGTTGATGACGATGCCGTAGTGTTGCAGCCGAGCAAAAAGTTCCTGCAGGTGTCGATGATGTTCCTTTTCGTCGCGCGATGCCACCAAAATATCGTCAACGTAAGCATATGCGAGGTCTAGCTCATAAAGCACTTCGTCGATGAAACGCTGGAAGGTTTGCGCGGCGTTACGCAACCCGAAACTCCTAAACGGGAACTCAAAAAGGCCAAAAGGTCTAACAATGGCGGTTTTCGCGATGCGTTCCTTAGCTACGGGTATTTGATTGTACGTCCGCACAAGGTCAATTTTGGAAAAAAAATCGTAACTTCTTCCAATGACTGCGCAAAATCTTGTATATTTGGCACTGGATAGTGGTCGGCTATAGTGCGCGATAGTACCCGCAAGGGCGCCAGTCACCGTCCTTTTTCGCGACGAGATGTAGTTCGAGCATTGCGTTGAAATGTTTTTCCGCAATACGGAGACGCTCTGGTGCGAGACGAAATCATAATGCGCGAGAAAATCGACGGGGATGATGGGATTTGCGACATCGGCAACGACAAACCGCCACGAAAAGTGCGGTCTTTGAGAGCTTTTCGCGGATTTTAGATCGAGGATACACACTTAGGTCGGCTCCGGTATCGATCAAAAACGTAGCTCGAAGATCGGGGTCGATAATGAAGAGGCGGTAAGGGAAGGCTCTCTAGCCGCCGTTAGCGAGAGCTCTTCTCATTTCCCGAATATGAACACGGCTCAGTGCATTTCCGCGCTTTTTTCCGAACGTGTTGTGAAATCAACAATAAGAGTGGTTCCACCCTTTGATCGCTCTCGCTTTTTTGACGAGTCTTTAGGATCACGCTCGCGACTGGTGCTACGCCCTCTTCGACGATCGTGCTCGTCAAGGCGCAAATGAACGTTTGCTAGTTCTCGCGTAATTTCTGCGAGCTGGGCCGTGATACTTGCACTTACTGTGAGAGATTCCGTTGGTGCTTATACGGAGGCGACCCGTCGCTCCATGACAGAGTCGGCCAATTCCGCGACTTTGTCGAGCAAGACCTCCCTTTGTGTGACCAGTATGCCTTGCATTGAACGCGGTATCTGGCTTGTCCATATGGAACACAAGAGTTCTTCGCCCGCAGCTGTGCCACCAAGCTTGCGTAAGTGTCGCAAGTACGCCGTGGGTTTACGATCGTCGAGTTATAAAAGTTCGAATTATAATTTTACGAAAAATTTCATCATTGCCAAAAGTTAAGAAGTTGATGAGGCTACCACGGGACGCCTAACAGGACATTATTTCCTTATTAACTAGTATAACAATATAACTCAACAGACTTTCAGTCTCGTGCCAATCACGTTATTCGGATCGTCAGCTAACTCTCAGATTATTAACAAAACTTTAGATCAGAGGACGTTCTTGTTTACTCATAAGTAGACATCAGATTATATGCATTTGCATGTTTGCATATGCATATAATTCTATTTTTATAGCGTTATTGCATATTTTGGTACTTTTTCATTGATAGTGCATATTTCAGTAGTTATAGTCATAAACTCAAGAACCTCATAACTCTCAAAATTCATAAAAGTCACAAACTCTAGAAAGTCATAAACTCTAGAAAAAATGACACAATTTTCGGATTTTATAATATAAACAAGATCACATCGCGTCCGATAAATGCAACTCAGTCAAAAAGGCAAATAGAGTCGTCAACTGATAATTTGTAATGGAACACTTATACCACAGCGATTTTTATGTTGAGTTCATGCATTCATTTTATCCTAAATTGATAAGAATTTCAAATAATTTATAGAGTATGACATTTCGAGGGCGGGCAAAATCGAACCGTCACCTCCTCGTGGTGCCCGCTGGATACCCAACTAACGACGGTAGTGGCGAGTGTGGGACGCCATATTCCTGCTTACCAGCGTGGGGCTAGCAACCCTGCCTGGCATTACCCAATTGCTACGAATCCTGAAACACGGCCTCGGATTGGATTGGATAAACGGCAACGAAAAACGGACTACTCTATTGGATCTTGGAACGTCCGAACACTCAATACAACAGGATCACTGCGAGAACTTCTCAAGGAAGCCTCGACATACAATATTAACATCCTGGCGGTCCAAGAAACGAAATGGCTTGGCAATGAAATAAGTGACTTAAGATCGCATTCAATATTCACAAGCGGCAAACCAACCGGAAACAAGGAATTTGGAGTCGCCTTCGTTGTAGCATCTTCATTTAAACATCTCATAATTGACTTCAAACCGGTGAATGAACGATTATGTGCGATCCGTATGAAAATGAAGTTCTTTAATGTATGGCTAATCAACTGTCATGCTCCAACTGAAGAGAAAGAAGAAATCGTCAAAGACGAATTCTACAGCATCCTAGAAAGAACATACGATTCACTACCCTCAAATGATATCAAAATCCTACTAGGGGACTTTAACGCTAAAGTTGGACGAGAAGAAACTCACAGAGGGACAACGGGAGGGCATAGTCTCCATGAAAGTACCAACAACAATGGTCAGCGACTAGTTGATTTTGCGACCAGCAAAAACATGGTGATAAGCTCTACCTACTTCCAACACCGCGACATCCACAAACAAACTTGGATGTCACCCGATGGACGAACCTTCAACCAGATCGATCACTTCGTCATCGAAAAAAGAGCTGCTACAAGTGTGCTTGACGTTAGATCATACCGTGGTGCTAACTGCGGCTCAGACCACTATCTCGTCAAGACAAAATATCGCAGCCGCATAACAAGATGCACCACCAAGAAAAAGCGCAGGACTCCTAAGTTCAAGGTGGAGTGTCTGAAAAACGAAACAGTAGCAGCAACTTATCAAGCAAAACTGACGAATTACCTTGTCAATACACCGCCGGCAGGTCCGGACACATCGCTTGAACAAATGTGGTTGCAGCTTAAAGAAGGCGTAACATCAATAGCGCAAGAAACCGTAGGAAGACAAACGACGTCGAAAAGAAACGATTGGTTCGACAAAGAATGTGAAGATGCTCTCAAAAGTAAAAAAGAAGCCTATTTACAATACATTGAAAGACCGACAAGAGCCAAGAAGCAAAAATATGACGAGCTAAGACGGTTAGCTAAAAAAATGGTCAGACGCAATCGTAGAACCTATAACAACCAGACTATCCAAAGGATCAATAACGATATGTGCAGAAACGACACACGGGACGCCTATGCAGCATTGAAGCGACTTAGACAAGGCTACAAGCCGCAATCAAGCCTATGTAGAGACAAGCAGGGAAATATTTTAAGCGACCCAGACGACATCAATCACAGGTGGACTGAATATTTTTCTGAGCTACTAAATCCACCATCAGTAACTACATCCCTGCCAATAACGATTCCTGAAGATGCTGACCTATGCAGTCCATCTTCGTCAATACCATCTATTGAAGAGGTGCAAGCAGCCATACAACAGCAAAAACCAAATAAAGCACCCGGAATCGACAATTTACCAGCAGATCTCCTTCAAAAAGGTGGACCAATACTAACACACCGCCTCCGCCAGATCATCTCCAAGGCATGGGTCGATGAAAAATTACCTGATGATTGGCGGACGGCCATCATATGTCCCATACATAAGAAAGGAGATAAGCTTAGATGTGACAACTACAGAGGCATTTCACTGCTGTGTACGTCCTACAAGATCCTGACCAAAATTATTAATAAAAGATTGACACAGTACACTTCCACAATAATTGGCGAATACCAAGGCGGTTTCAGATCCGGTATGTCGACGATAGATCAACTATTCTCAGTAAAACAGGTGCTGGAAAAGTGCTGGGAATACAATATTGACGTGCACCAGGTCTTCGTAGACTTCCAACAAGCATACGATAGTATAGATCGAAATATACTATATAAAATAATGCTTGATTTTGGGATACCTATCAAACTAATACGAATGACCAGACTAACGATGACCGACACACGATCTAAAGTCAGATGTCAAGGCGATCTGACTCAAAGCTTCGACACCAGCTCAGGTCTTAAACAGGGTGATGGCCTCGCCCCCATACTCTTCAATTTGGCCCTAGAGTATGTCATCAGGAAGATTACAGTAGACAATGCGGGAACGCTACTCTTTAAGTCTACTCAAATAGTAGCGTACGCCGATGACATCAACGTCATGGCCCGATCTCTATCTCGTGCCAAAGAAGCGTTTACTGAGCTGGAGTCAGCGGCTAGGCAAGTCGGCCTAAGGGTCAATGTGAACAAGACCAAATATATGACCCAGTCAAGGAAAAAGACGCCAAATAGACAAAACATGACGATAACTAACTACAGTGTGGAAAGCGTTAACTCTTTTATTTATCTTGGTGTCAACCTCGCCAAAGACGGGAATGAAAAGGACGAAATTGAACGGCGAATTGGTCTAGCCAATAAAATATATTTTTCAGTTCTCTCGGTGATTAAAAGTAACAAAGTGCACCGAAAAAATAAGCTGCGCGTCTATAAAACGATCATCCGTCCTGTATTCATTTACGGATGTGAAACATGGACTTTGACTCAAGCCTCAGAAAAAAGGATTGACGTCTTCGAACGCCGCATTTTGAGACGTATTCTGGGGCCCGTGAAGGACGGACCGGACTGGCGAATCCGGTACAACCATGAGTTGTACGCTCTTTATGACGAGCCACCGGTATCGATTCTGACGAAACTGCTACGACTTCAGTGGGCTGGCCATGTGGAGCGTATGGATGACAGGCGAATTCCCAAGCGCTCCATGAAAGGCCGAGCAACAGGAAGCCGAGCAACAGGAAGCCGCCCACCAGGAAAACCACGCAAACGATGGGAGGATGCAGTTGACAACGACAGCGAATCCTTGCTGGGATTCGCTAATTGGAGGACGCGGTCGCTGGACCGAGACAGTTGGAGGCAGTGTCTTCGGGAGGCCAAGGCTCGATTTGGGCTGGTGCGCCATTGATGATGATGACATTTCGAGTTAAGATGTTTTAGAAAGGGCTAATATCACTTGAAACGCACCATAAGCGTGCGAGGTTCATAAAAAGGGCATGGACGGAAGTTCAAAGAAGAGATTTAAGAATTAGACTTCGAAGGCGAAGCATATAGATATACAAGATTTCTCTGTAAAAGGTAAAACGAAAATCGATAAGTAATTAAATTAAACTTATTTTAAATAAGCGTTAGTGAAAATCGGTGGTGTATTAATTAAATAAATATATTTGGCGCAGTCGGTAGGATATTTCAAGTGTATTCTTTAATACGAACGATCAAGTTCATTTAGTGCGAACGACAAAGTTCAATTTAGAAGTGAAAATTCTAAAAAATCACTGAAAGTTTAAAGTTTACACGTGAGTTTCAATTCTTTGTGAAATATCGAACAAACCAAGTCGACAAGACTTATCCGTCTGCAAAAAAGTTTAAATTAACGCGTGGGAACGAAAAGTGCACGCAGTAAACTCAGTGGAAGGCAACGACTTTAAAGGTACGAGCAGAAGAGAATCGCACCGATCAAGATTATACAACCCATTCGCATCACTAGAACGAAACGTACAATAATGGCAACAAACACAGGTAACGATACTATAAGTTCTCCAACCCCGAATACAAAATTGAAGATTACGTTGGATCCAATTAAACATGCATCCCGAATACCAACATTTGACGGAAGTCGTGATCAACTTAAAAGCTTCACAGACATGGTAGATGTCATGGTCCCGATCCTGCAGACGTACGACAACAATTCCCAAAACATAATTTGCAATGTCATTAAAAGTAGGATTATTGGTAGAGCTAAGCTAATTTTAGATGCAAGCCCCCATATAATAAAATGGGAGGATATAAAGAAAATTTTGTATGCAAACTTCTCTGATCAAAGAAATAGTACACAGTTACTTAACGAACTTTGAACTACAGAGTATAGAGGTTCAGTCATGGATTTCATTAATATAATTCAACAGAGATTGACAAATTTAAATTTGAAAGTAGAGCAGGAACAAAGTCCAAATACTATACAATTAATTCAGGACAATCAAACTGTTGCATTAGATATACTTAAGAAAAATGTCCCAGAACCAATCCGAACCATTTTATTTTGCAGAAATCCCGATACGTTACAAAAGGCAATATATATTTTAACCGAAACAGGATACCTCTATCACAAAAGGGAAACTAACCATTCCAAATTTAAAAATAAACAAAAATCTTTCCAAAATAATTATCATAATTACAACCAAAATTTCCAAAATAAAAATCAATATTTTTCTAATCCATATCAGCAATTCCCACATACGAGCCAATACCACCAAAATCAGTATAGCCATAACCCTAATCAATATCACCATAATCAGTTCCGACAGGACCAATTCCAATACGGCAAAGCGCCATTCAACAAAGATTCAGTCCAAAGTCGCATTCGCAAATTTGGAACACCTCAACCTATGGAGATTGAGAATACAAAACAAATAGTACACACTAATCAGCATCAAAATTTTCGAAAACTTGCCTCGGAACCCCCAGCTTCCACAACGTCCCATATATTCGAATAAATTCGTATGGAATCCCTCTTAGATTCTTAATTGACACAGGTGCCGCAATAAGCGTTATTGATCCCAACCTTTGTCATTCGAGTCTAAGAGTTCCAAATAAAAATTCTAGCATCCATACGTTAAATTCACAATTATCCTTTTCGCATACAGTGCAAATAAAACCATTCAAAGAAATTGGCGGAAACGAAAAATTTACTTTCATTGAATATAAATTTAATGACTTTTTTAATGGAATTATTGGTAATAATATATTTAATAATTATGAGGTGGAAATAGACCTTCACAATAGATATATAAAGTTTAACAATATAAAATTAAAGATTTACTACTCCAGAGAGGAGGAGCACGTTGAGGAATATGTCAATCACATATATTTTACCGAAACTTATCGAGAAAATAACCCTTTATCATTGTTGAGAACTGAACATTTAAATAAAGAGGAAACGAACAACCTCATATCCTTATTAAAAAATTATAAGGAAATATTCTTCCAAGAAGGGGAAAATTTAACCTTTACTCATGAGATAAAACATGAAATCAAAACAACCAATAACACGGCGGTATATACTAAATCCTATAGGTATCCATATATTCATCAGAACGAGGTAGAAACCCAGATCATGGAAATGCTCGAACAAGGGATTATACGCCCAAGTAAATCCCCCTATTCATCACCAATTTGGGTAGTCCCCAAAAAAGCCGATGCTTCAGGGAAAATGAAGTGGCGAATCGTGGTGGATTATAGGAAGTTGAATAGTATTACCATTGATGACAAGTTTCCTATACCCAACATTGATGAAATATTGGATAAACTTGGGAAATGAAATTATTTCACAACTTTAGATCTAGCCAGAGGATTTCACCAAATTGAAATAGAGAAAAAGGACATCGAAAAGACCGCGTTTTCGACGGATAAAGGTCACTACGAATTTACAAGGTTTGAAAAACGCCCCGGCTACTTTTCAACGCTTGATGAATGATATTCTACACGAATATATCGGTAAAATCTGCTTTGTCTACATGGACGATATCATAGTATTTAGCACCTCTTTACAAGAGCATATTTCTTCTTTAAAAAAAATTTTATGTACTCTTAAATCGGCAAACCTAAAAATTCAAATCGACAAAAGCGAATTCCTAAAAAAGGAGACAGAATTTCTTGGCCACATCGTGACCACTGAGGGTATCAAACCAAATCCGCGAAAAATAGAAGCCATCTTAAACTTCCAAATTCCAAAAACAACTAAACAAATCAAATCGTTTCTAGGTTTAGTGGGGTTCCACAGAAAATTTATGAAGGACTTTTCAAAAGTAGCAAAACCGTTAACTCTTCGGTTAAAAAAATGCCAAAATTAGCCCCAAAGACGTAGATTATACTGATGCATTTGAGAAACTTAAACAGTTAATAATATCTGATCCTATCCTTAAACATCCCGATTTTGAAAAACATTTCACCCTCACAACTGACGCTTCTAAATATGCAGTGGGAGCAGTACTTTCTCAGGATGGTCATCCAATTTGCTATGCTTCGCGAACTCTCAATGACCATGAAACTAGATATTCCACTATTGAAAAGGAACTATTAGCCATTGTTTGGGCTACTGAATACTTCAGGCCTTACCTGTACGGTAGAAAGTTCACTATCAAAACCGACCACAAACCTCTAACATGGCTAGCTAATCTAAAGGAACCAACTTCTAAACTTCAAAGATGGAAGTTAAAATTGGAAGAATTCAATTATGATTTTGAGTATATAAAGGGAAAGGAGAATCATGTAGCAGATGCATTATCTCGTCCTTCCATAAATACTGCAGAATGTTTAAGACTAGTAAATGTCAATGAAATAGATAATGAGGTAAATAATGGCAACGAGTCACTAGCAACTTGCCATAGCGCGAACGAAGATAATTTAGAATACATACCTATTTCCGAAGCCTCTTTTAATATTTTTAAGTATCAAATAATAATTAAAGAAGGAAAGGAAAATAGAATAAAGAAAGTAAAATATTTCGATAAATTACGAACAATATGCGTATCCAAAGAATTGAACGAAAAGTATTTCCAGTATATATTAAATAATCATACTCCTGGAAAAGGACTAGTGGCAGTATATATCCCCAACCTCGCGATATATACTGAATTTCAAAATGAATATTTGAAATGGAAAAGTCCACATACGAAACCAAGAGTAGTTAAGTGTAATTATTTACTTTTCGATTGTACCGACAAAGGACAAATTCAAGAGGAAATTCTGAAGGAGCATAAGCGCAACAATCACAGAGGAATAGAGGAAGTATATAAAGAAATTAAGACTAAATACTATTATCCAAAACTAAAAACCGAAATAACTAAGGTAATAAATAATTGTAATGTATGCCAATTAAGTAAGTATGAAAGAAAACCAGCCAAAATCCCATTTGAAAAACCGCATATACCTGAAAAACTACATGAAACTATTCACATGGATATATGGTTTGTAGATAAAAATCACTTCTTCTTAACCATCATAGACAAATTCTCCAAATTCGGTCAAGCGATACCTTTAAAATCTAGAAACTGGATGGACATTCATTCCGCCCTCAATCAACATTTTGCTACTTGTGGAAAACCTAATCACATTATAACTGATAACGAAAGTGCCTTTACTAGTAATCTTGAGAATTATCTCCAAATAGAAGGAATAACACTTCATTTCACAACACCTGGACTTAAAACCGGCAATGCAGATATCGAAAGGTTACATAACACACTTAATGAGCATGTCAGAATTACTGAAACTAAACTAGCACCATCAGCAATAGATATACAGGAAATAATGAAATACTATAATAACACAATCCATTCCACAACTAATCATAAACCAATAGAAATAAATAATGGCATCATAAATCCTTCAGAACATCAAAAAATAAGGGACAGAATAATTAGAAAACAGAACCAAAGCATTAATAACAAAAATAAAAACCGAGAAAATGAAGAAATCAATCCAAAATACATTAAAAATAAAGCGAAAAATAAAAAAACACGATAGACCACTCATTTCAAAAAATAACCATAATATAACGAATAAAAAACTCTTCATGAAAGTAAAGAAATTCCAAAAAATCTAACACACAGATGTTAGCATGTTCTTCTTAAACATCCTATAATCAATAATCACAAAAGTCAATATTTTAAACAAAGACACCAACGAAATAAAAAAAAAACAATTTTTAAACTTAGAAACATAACAACTAGTTAAAGAAAATTTAAAATCTCTGTTGAATTTAGGAACAAAAATCGGAAACATAGCATTACTATCGAAATTAGAAGTTCTTAGTAAAGACATAATAAGAATTAAAATAATTCAATACTTTGTAAGAAAATGTCGATAAATAAAATTTAAGAGATAGATTCAATGGCTCAAAACACAAAAAAAGATATTAATAATAATTGAAATCACAAACGTCACAACCAAGCAATATTATAAATTATCAATCATTCCGATTCCAAAACTTTTTATTTTGGATGACAAATAATTTGTAGCCAACAAAGAAATTGAAGAAAGAAATTAAAGCCTATTACCGTATGGAAAAAAACTCAAATGAACCAGAAAATTGTACAATGCACACCAATATTATCGCAAGTATCGAAAAAACAAATTACCGGAAATATAATTGTTAGAAAGATTTGAATATGACAAGAATATATCATAATTGTAATGGCCAAGAGTCTGATCATTATTTTATAAAATTTGTAAATAGCAAAATAACGATTAATATCACAAATGTAAATAAGAAGGATATTGTTTATAAAAATATTATTTTACCAAATGTAATTTAAAATGTTACCTATAAAGAAAAATAAAACTTCACATATGTAAGTACAGAAGTACATGCCCAAAACATCGAAAATTAAGACCATATAAGCATTATTGAATTAAAACTCAAAATAAGTTCAAAACTTAGTATCACCACCAATGTACTCATCATTCTTATCGTAATCATCGTCGCTACAATCGCTGATAGTAATTTTTCGAAAAATATCAAAACTAGAAATAAATATCAAATATTTGCGCGAGGACACGCATCCTAAGTGGGGAAGAGTCATAAACTCAAGAACCTCATAACTCTCAAAATTCATAAAAGTCACAAACTCTAGAAAGTCATAAACTCTAGAAAAAATGACACAATTTTCGGATTTTATAATATAAACAAGATCACATCGCGTCCGATAAATGCAACTCAGTCAAAAAGGCAAATAGAGTCGTCAACTGATAATTTGTAATGGAACACATACCACAGCGATTTTTATGTTGAGTTCATGCATTCATTTTATCCTAAATTGATAAGAATTTCAAATAATTTATAGAGTATGACATTTCGAGTTAAGATGTTTTAGAAAAGGCTAATATCACTTGAAACGCACCATAAGCGTGCGAGGTTCATAAAAAGGGCATGGACGGAAGTTCAAAGAAGAGATTTAAGAATTAGACTTCGAAGGCGAAGCATATAGATATACAAGATTTCTTTGTAAGAGGTAAAACGAAAATCGATAAGTAATTAAATTAAACTTATTTTAAATAAAAGCGTTAGTGAAAATCGGTGGTGTATTAATTAAATAAATATATTTTTATACGTGTTAGGCGGGTTGTATTATGCTGTCGACACGTCTTCGTCGCGCACGCTCAGCGAGCGCACTGAATCCGATCTACTGGCTCGCTAGTCGGCGGCGACGCGGCGCTGTTTAGGCGCTGTGCTGGCGGGATGCGGTATGCGCATGCATGTGGGGAAGGGGCGCGGCACGGCACTCGCTGCTTCATTCACGCGCCCGCCCGCAATTCAATTGTTTTTAGCTCGCTGTATTTGTTTATCCAACTACGAAAAACTTATTTTGGTGAAATAATGCCGCCAGTGAAAAAAAATAACCAGACTTTAATGGAATCTTGGATAAAAAATTACCCAGGCCATTTTACGACTGATGGCACTGTGATTTTCTGCAAGGTTTGTGAAAAGCGAATACCTTTATCAAAAACATATCAAATCGACCAACATGTGAGTACTGCTTCCCATATAGCTGCAAAACAGAAACCTACAAATAGTCGACAACAACTACTGTCTCATTCGTCTTCTAATTCGGATACTAGAATCAAAATGGAATTCAACAAAGATTTATGTGAGTTATTTGTTGCTTGCAATATTCCTTTCCACCAATTAAATAACGAAGTATGCCGAAAATTCCTTAAGAAGTATTGCACTAATCAGATAAATCCTGAAGAATCCACAATTCGAAAAAACTACCTGTCAACTATCTACGAAGTACTTAGTGAAATACGCGCTGATCTCTCGAACGATCTAATATGGATATCAGCTGATGAAACAACAGAGTCATGTGGACGATATATTGCGAATCTTATTGTTGGAAAATTATCTAAAGAGCCCTCTACTCCCCATTTGGTTGCTTGCAAAGTCCTGGAAAAAACAAACCATTCAACTATCGTCCGGTTTATAAATGAGTCCATCAGATCACTTTTTCCCGATTCGTCTATGGACGAGAAAATATGTGTTTTTGTTTCTGACGGTGCGTCTTATATGGTGAAAGCTGGTCAAGCTCTGAGAGTATTCTACCCAAAATTGCTTCACATCACCTGTCTAGCCCACGGATTACATCTAGTTGCGGAAGAGATCAGAAACGAGTTCGGGATTGTCATGAATTGATTTCTTCTACAAATTGTTTTAAAGGCACCATCGCGAGTACAAGCATATAAAGAGCAACTACCAAATGTAGCACTACCCCAGAACCAATAATAACACGATGGGGAACTTGGTTGAAAGCTGTATTGTTTTATGCAGAGAATTTCGAAGCGATAAAAGGATTAGTTGGCAAATTTGACGGATCAGACGCCATTGCAATCAATTCAAGCCAGCTGGCATTTGAGGATTCTTCAATCAAAAAAAAAATATTGCTCTTATTGCAACACATTTCAGCAAATTGCCAGATGCAATTGAGGAACTAGCAACTAAAAACCTTATCCTTGGAAATATCAGAAAAACTGATTGAACAGAGTAACGCCCTTCCGAATTCACTATCGCAAAAGGTTCGTGGCAAATTAAATGCAGTTTTGTATAAAAACCCCGGTCTTGAAGGAATAAAGAAAATTGACGCATTTATCAACGGCACCGGACAAACTCTGCCTGAAGAGGTCTCTGCAGAAATGGCGCCAAATTTTTAGTTCTGTCCGGTAACGTCAGTTGACGTCGAAAGGTCATTTTGAGCCTATAAACTAATATTAAGTGACAAACGTCACAAGTTTTCTTTAGAAAACTTGGAAAAATATGTTATTGTTTATTGTCACAAGAATTATAACAATAACTAATATGAATATATGTATGACATATAAATATAATGTTAAAATAAACGTAAATTGTAATAATAAATGGTTTTTTGATTGTGCATATTTTGTGTATATTTCGCCCTTTCTTAGTGCATATTTGCATGCATACTATGGCATTTTGATAGTCCATATAATCCGATGTCTACTCATAAGCATTAGCATTTATTACCTAAATTAGATATCCCTCAATCTATTTCACTGACTAGTTCATGTTCACCCATGTGTAATCTCTAGAAGCAATCATCCTTGTGATGGTTTAGCATTATCATTGTTTCGACACACAATTCTACCGGCCGTAATAATATTTCACACATTTCGTGTTCTTTCATATTCCTACCTTGTCTAGATGTTTAAACAAAATTTTTTAGTTCCAATATTTAAAGCACGATCCACCAACAATTAAAACAAACTGTAGACACGTGCAACTATTTAAATTTCAAATCTAATGTTGACTTCTAACAGCTTTTAATCGGCATCCCACGTAAATACAACCTTGAACCTCCTTTTCTACGGCATCTGTACCTTATAACAGCCTTCTATTTAGGTCCCAGTAGCTACCTTGGAACAGAAAACTCAAAGGAACGGAACGAACTGAATAAATGCGTAGACGTGAGTGGTATTAATAACCCGCAGAGGCAAGTTGTTAAAGGGGATAAACGTCAAATGGTTTCCATTGACAGCTCACTTCTATAAGAAAGCGAAACGCGTATTCATCGAAATTTAATGGGTTTCGCGAATCTTGACCTTGTTTGGAAGTAATTACCTCGGGTGTAGCAGCCAAAAGAAAACAGTGTTGATAAATTGACAAGACAGTTAGTGAAATTCAAGAATTTGTGATAT
The DNA here is from genome assembly GCA_963942545.1 of Oxycera nigricornis. Taxonomy (NCBI): domain Eukaryota; kingdom Metazoa; phylum Arthropoda; class Insecta; order Diptera; family Stratiomyidae; genus Oxycera; species Oxycera nigricornis. The sequence goes on from OZ012662.1 coordinate 66,614,445, forward strand.
GATGTGCGTTTTGTATCATATCTTCAAAATAAAGGAGTGCATTTTCGTACTTAACTACAGTAAATATACACGTTTTTATCTGTTTAAAAGGTTGAGTGCTTTTACAAGCTGTTTTAATTGAAAACTTCATATATTCATGTGCACTGAAATATACAATCCAAGGAATGACATTTACTTAAATTGTGTAGAACTGCCAATTAGTGGCGTTTCAGAAATTAATGAGACGAAATGAATCTTATCAATTATTTATTTCAAATTCGATGTTGGTAACAGCCATAATTCTGCCCAAGCCTGTCCCTATCCCGGTTGTAAAAGGAAGGATGTGGCTTTAAAGTGTAACAAATCAAGTCGAATGTTCCCGTTTTTTTACTGTTTTTTTTTTTAATATTTAATGTTAAGTGGTTTACTGCAATTTTGACGAATTTTTAAAGTTTAACATTAACCATAGAAAATCATCTTATAATAAGTTTCGAAGCCATATGATTTTATTATGTTTTTTGCTGTGTAAAAAAATAAAATTATAAATGTTACATGTATTTGAGAACTCATTCGATATTAAAATGGAAAGTGTGGTTTCGGGATAGCGAATGGCTTCCTCTTCAGGTGCTGTCATATGCCAATTCATTGGCAATTCAAGCCTAACGGTGGTCGTGCTGTCTGATAGCGAATTGGCATATGACAGCACCTGAAGAGGAAGCCATTCGCTATCCCGAAACCACACTTTCCATTTAAAACGATGAACCATTCATACAATTTGGAAGCTAAGAACCCCCATCAATGTGCAATGATAGTGTTAGTAAGTTGCTAACCAAAGCACAACTAGTAGACTATGTTATCGGCTAGACTTGGAGGTTCTAACCCAGGAAAAAACTCATTCGATATGTTCAGAATCTAAACGTCAATTGAATGGGCTGTAGCCTAACATGGTGCGTAATTGATTTCGGTTTCTATTTGATATTCATGGAAACTCTTTTCATTGGAGGTCTAAAATTGCCGTAATATATTCTTGAATAATATTTCGACATGTAAAAGTTTTGAAATCTTGCACCAAAATTTCGGTCCCTCAAATTTTTGATCCCTTCCGCTAACGACCACCACCACTACATGAAGGTGTTACAAATGCATAGTGAAACTGCTACCACAAATTATGTTGATGTTCCACTCCATAGTTACTTCTATTGTCACTACCAATGTGGAAGAAACTAATATAGGAAAGGTAACTCCACAAATGAGTTTTTCGCGTCATCTGTTCGCAAAAAATGAAGTCCAAAATTCAAAAGCGAAAATTTTAATATACATGCAAGTGATTATTATTTCAATATGATTGAAGAAATGGGATCTTTGACACGAGCCAAAATAGTTTTCGAGAAAAAGTTGATACTTAAGAGTCAATTTCCGATTACAGAGTCTGTATAAACGATGTTGCTTTTGAAGAAAAAGTGACGCATTACCATTGGTTCGATGAAAGTAAGAATTTTGGTTACTTCAAATTTGGACAACTTAACTACGGCAAATAGGTTTATATAACATAATCCCTATACAAAGTGGCTATACCCCTTGTTACAAATGAAAAACGGGAACGAAAATATTGAACAAAAAACTGAAATTACTCAGATACTTGATAATATTCATTAAAAAAACTGGAACAGTGTTTCGGCAATTGAATAAATCTTTCAGAAGTCGATTTCATAAACTCTTGCGATGTCCAATCGCACAGCAATCAGCAAGTGGTGCATGCACCAATGCCTATTGGCGTTAGCGGCAACACCAAGGCAACGACGAACAAGGCGGACCGCACTGTTACTGGTGCGCCCTCCAACATCGCCTCTTCTTCAAATGTCAAGAAGCAGCAAAACATCTCAGTTACGACTTACTGAGATAGAAGTTCTGCACATGACGTCCCGAGAAGCCCGAAAGATTTACCCCCGATAGCCTCTCTCAGAAGTATAAAATCTTTTTTGAATGGGCAACCACTACAGGCTCTGTAAGCTTCGACTCCAAAGCAAGGGCAGTTCAAAAAATGTAGATTCAATGTGGCAGCCCCGAATCAACCGAAGCTCAATCGCAAGTCACGAAAAGATCAAGATTGGCCACACCCAATCCTGTAAAAAGCAGGACTTTTAGTGAAGCAGCCAAGGATGGCCTGTTAAGGGTTGCTATCGACAGGAGTAGCAACGACGGGACCATCTCACTGTCAAAATGGAAGATAGCGAAAAATCTTCTTTTCCGGGTGTACACAACTATACTGGAGATAAATCTCGGCTCTCGACCAAGTTGTCGTGACGCTGGCTGGAACCAAGGTCACGTCAAACTGATAGCCTGCACAGATCACGGTTAAGCGGACCCAAACAAGCAGACTATCAACATATTGGGACTAGTTTGGTCCAGAGAAAAGTTTGAGGTTGTCTCCAGGGAAGATATTTCGAATCGGTTTCGATCTAGATACAGGATGCCTGCAGCGCCATTCAACACAAAGAAAATTGTTGAGCTTATTAAGCTCAGCAATGCTGACCTTTTTGTAGACATTTGACAGGTAGCCAAGGTAACCGGTTCTAGCAATGAACAGAGATAAGCCCTTATAATCCTCAACGAGATGTCGTAAGTTTCATTGGAGTTAAAGGGCGAGGTGATAAGCTACGGTTTTTCGACGATATACCGCAAGGACCGTACTGAGACGGGCAACCGGAAGGTTGTCAAGGTAAGCGAGCGCAGCAATGGATAACGGGAGGCCTTTATAATCCTCAACGAGGAGTCGCTAGGTCAATTGGAGTCGAAGGGTGGGGTGATATGCTACAGTTTCTCGGCTATGACTTTATAAGTTTATCGTAAAGACCGTACTGCGGAAGCAGTACGGCAACCGAGCAGAGAAATTAGGAGTGAAATGACTGGGGAAACATCAGTAGACCCGACCGTGGACCTCTCCAAATCAGATCCTCAGATCGTCATCACAAAAGAAGGTAGAAGCACCGCCTCCAATCCCTAGATCGAGTTCAGGAGGAGGAGACGTCCTTTTTTGACGAGAAGGTAGATAAAACCTTTTGTTGTACTGCTGAAGTTTCTCTAGATAAACCGCAATCACTCTTAGGCGGTACCTGCAGTACAGTTTCTCCACCTGGCTCAAAAAAAGAGAAGCTTATATTGGCCCAGAAACCTTGGGCCGTAGGCAACCGGGTTTGTGGGCTCGACATGAAGGGGTACAGGACAGTTTCCCTTAACACAACAAGTACACCATCATAAAGGAAGGATTGAAGTTTTTAACCTTGTATAATTTTCAGTGAATAGGACACCGTTGCCATAACAGTGGGAAGGCAGTGCAAACCCCTTTGGCCTGTCTCCTGTCATATGCTACATGATGTTCTGCCACCTCCAACTAGCCTGCAGAGGATCACAAGGAAAGCCACTGCAAGAGGCATCCTTTAATAGTCGAGGCGGACGCCAATACCCATCATCGTATTTGGGGTAGCACCGACATGAATAAACGGGGTGAGTCACTATTTGAATTCATTTTATTGTATGACTTAGCCCTAGCTAACAAAGGTGAGGTTCCTACCTATATTACGGCAAGCCGTAGATAGGTTCTGGATATCACTCTGACGAACGAGCACTTGTACCAGGCTATCAAGGGATGGCACATATCACAAGAGTGCTCGTTCTCCGACCACCTATACATAAGGTTCCATTTGGCATTTGACCCTCCGACAAATTCAACCTTCATTAACAAAAGGAAGATGGATTGGGCCAAATACCAATCGGTATTCGAGTCTGCGCTCGAAGGCGGACCTCCAGAGACATATGCGGTCTTGACCCTTACATTGGCCTTCAATGACACAGCAAGGTCTGCATGTAATGCAACGAAGCCTAGAGGGAAGTATAAGCTCCCATGGTGGAATAGTACCATTGCGGAGCTGCGGAAGTAATGTAGGAAGTCCTTCAATTGGGCTAGAGAATCTAATGACCGGTCTTCTTATGAAATAAAACTGAAGAAGTTGGAGACGTTTCTGTGCAGAAATGGAAAACTTCAAGGACGTCAGTCGTCTGCGTAAAGTCATGACGAGCTCCCCCTCTTTTTTAGTGTCTGTTAAAGACTCAAATAGAGTCTTGACGAAATCCAACTCGAAGACGTTGTCCATTCTCGTGGATACGCACTTACCGGGAAGTGAGGGTGTGGCTGACAAACCGGATCCACACACGCTCCCGGGCTGTATGCCAACCACTGTGCCTGTAAATGCCAGGCTCTTAATTTGGGCAATCATTTCAACCCTTTAAATCCCCTGGCATGGATAACATCTCACCTGTTGCCAGCAGGGTATCAATATAGCACTGCCATGGCTGAACGCAATTTTCCAAGCATATGTACGGATGGCTTACATTCCACAGCAGTGGAGAGAAGCAAAAATAGTTTTCATACCCAAAGCGAGCAAGACATCTCACTCTTTACCTAAGGATTACAAACCAATCAGTCTCACCTCTTTTCTGCTGAAAACTCTAGAACGACTGATAGAGATCCATCTGAGACCTGTTCTGGAACCACTCTCCAATGCGCAGCACGCATACACAAAAGGGCGATCGGTTGAAACAGCTCTTCACTCGCTCACCAGCTACATCGAAAAATCGCTAAGCGTCAAAGAATATACGCAAGCGGTTTTTGTAGACATTGAAGGGGCTTTCAACAATATCAGCCATATGGCTATTCGCAAAGCACTCGGGGGAAGCAATGCCGATGACAACCTGATAGGGTACATCGGAAAACTGCTAAGCAGCAAGGGCAACTTCAAACTAGGAGACAACACCTTAAGAAGGAGGACTTGCAATAGCACCCCTCCTATGGAACTTAGTGGTGGACAAACTCCTGTCAAAAATAGAAGCGACTGACTGCAAAGTCGTAGCCTATGCCGAAGATGTTGCAAAAGCAATACCGGCAAAATTTATCAACAAGCTATCGGAAGACTAAACCTTGCCCTAGGTATTCTCATCAAATGGAGCGAAGATTGTGGTCGAAACATAAACCCACAGAAAACGGAACTTGTGTTCTTCACAAGAAGGTAAAAAATTTCACAATCAAAGCTTGGTGAGGTAAGTCACAACCTATCTCATCAGGGCAAATATTTAGGTCTGATTCCGGACTCCAAACTCATATGTAAAGCGAACATAGCCGAAAGAGCGTGCAAAGCGGCATGCGCAATCTATTGCTGCATAGGAGCTATTGGGAAAATGTGGAGACTGAAACTCAAAACTGTATCATGGCTCTATACGGTGATAGTGAAACCAATTCTTCTGAATGGTGCGGTTGTCTGGTGGCCATCGATGGCTAAAACATCAAATGTAAACTTGACAAACAAGGTCAATCACTGTTGCTCTTCCTACAACTTTGATAAATGCATTGTTTATGCTTTTAAATAGACTCCCGGCTGAGCTCTTCACGAGACAGCATCCCATGTGCATTGGGAATAAATTGAAAGCTCTATATCTATGGCATGGTGGAAATATTGGTCACTTCACCCTACTATGGGGGATGAACCAACACCAGGGGAAGTAGACTTCGCTTCTGCGATTCCCTGCTTTCATTATGGTTTTAAGTCCGTGCTTGGAATGACTGGACCATAGAAAGAAGTGAAATACAAAAATCGGTCGACATCTACACTGATGGATCAACAATGTATGGAAAAATTGGTTGTTATATTTTCTTTGAATAGATAGGCCTGAAACTATCCTTCCGATTTCAGGACAACTGCAGCGTTTTTCAGGCAGACGTCATTGCAATACACAAGGCAGTAAATTTGCTAAGAAACCAAAAAGAAAAATTATAATAAATCTAAACATCTTCTCTGACAGTCAAGCTAATATCCAATCAACAGCTAACGTTGACATCTAATCTAAAATTATAATGGCATATCGAATACAACTGAACATCATGTCGCTTCACTGTGACGTGGTCCTATGCAGGGTATCGGGGTATAGTGATATATCAGGAAATTGAGAAGCAGATTTTATAGCGAGAGTTGACACTGAGCTCCAGGATTACACACTTTAACCACAAGTCGGGCAACGTCTAAACTCCATAAAGCTAGGATTCATGCAGCATTACAAGGAGGCTGCAAACAGGGCCTGCTTTATGTAAGAAACCTGCAGGAGAACCAGACAAACTTGGCGCGCACTGAACTCAAAACGCACCAAGCAGCTCCTCAATACGAGACGGGAAACATTAAGTTTCATTTTATGCATCTTATTGATAGACATGCAGAAAGATTGGATGTTCCTTTCAAACATTTCTGCCAAAGCTGCAGATCAGAAGAAGAGGAAGAAACCATCCAACATTTTCTGTGCACTATCCAGGAATCGCATGCAAACTCTAGGCTCACCCTTCCTAGATAGCCTCATAGAAGTAGATAATTTAAACATAAGTTGCACAGCCAGTTTCAAGCAAGAATCTAAGTGGTTCTCGTAAAACCGCAGTTAGGTTCTAGTGCCGTCCAAATCTTTTGTGGTGGTACAATTGGCCTTCGTGGCTGAAAATAGCCATCTTTTGATAAAAAGGGCTGCCTTTATAACTAACAAACTAACTAAATGGCGTAGTTCATATCTCTCTTCTTATGTGATATTGCATACAAGATTCCTGTCTGATTCTCGTTATTTTTTCAATGCCATATTTTTTTTGGTAACCTCTAGTCGTTTGGAAGCGGCGATCATCATAACTCGCAAAACTGGCTTACGATGTTCCTACTCTAGATTGTGGTTCGATACAACCGACCTTTACGGGCTATAATGATGTGTTTTGTGAACTTAGGTGCAACTCTGTGAACATAAAAGACTTCCAAAAAGTTTATCAAAACATTCGTGGAATTCGTAAAAACAAATGTCTTCCCAACGACTTGAAGTGTAAATATTTGTTGAATTTGTCTTATAATGCATTCGTTGATTTGTAAATTTAGACTTATTTTCGAATGTGGATATACTGTAATGTGACAATGTTTTATAAATAGAAACTTGAGTTCTGGCCTCCATCTTCGCCTTGCGGGCTATAATGAAAGAGATGTAAGTGTAATTTTAGATTGCGTCCGTTCATTCAATTATTAAATTTTTCAATTGGCATGTGAATGCAATTCCTTAATTATGTTGGTTCACTTGTGAAGCTTAGACCCGTGCATTTTCTGAAGATAATGCAGATTTTTATGAAAAATTAAAGAAGTTCAAAAAGCCACAGAAAGTTTTGTTGAATTTATTTATTTATTTGCAGTAGCCCAGAAAATAAATTTGTGCAACGATCTCGTCGATCATATATGAAATTGATGAAAACGGCTTGAATCAGATCAATCGTGAAGAATGCTTCGAATATTCAAAAGCATATGTGAACAAAATTCTCAACAGCGTATCTTCACACTAAAGGCAAAGTCCAGCATAACTTCAGGCATGTTGGCACCGGAAATTAATGCACAATATTTATTTGAAACCGATACCGGTAAATTGTACTAAAAGCTTTACTATTTTTTCTCTGGCAGAGTTAATTAGGCATATTAAACTTGCTTTGAAGAAGATATACATAAATATATATATATGTATATTTATATATATACAAATGGTGTTGAAAAAATTGAACTGAAACCGAGAAATGAAGAGAACAATCAAGAACAATGAAGAGTTTTTTATGATATCATAATTATTATTATAGTGTTGAATTATTATTTCTAAGTTTTTTCGAATAACAATTAATTATTTACACATTGGTTGATTACTACTTTATTGACTCATAAGCATTAGTAGTTTTTTATTGTTATAATTTTTTTTCTAATTAAACAATGGATTTAAATAAACACCCTTGACAGTTTCTTTAAGGGTCCTCCCTCTATGTATTTGAATTTAAGCAGACAAAAGTCCAACCACGGCTGTGGTAAGTGTGGTGGACCTAGCGTGCCAATCGCAAGTGCTAGGCCATGGGGGCAAGAGCTGCGTGGCCATTACACCTCGGCTCCATGCTATTTGTCGCATTACAAAGCGAACTACGTGGAGAAATACGAAATGAGTAGACATGAATTTAGCAAATAAAGAACTTTATACACTCACCATTTCATAGAATGCAGAATTTGCTCTCTTTAATGGCAATAAGAGCGTTGAGATTGCTGATTCGCCGTATTATTGTTGGATAGACATGTAAATTATAAAAGACAAAAATTCACATTATGAAGTATTCAAATTTAATTTTCTTATCAAGCTTCACGACAAATTATTTAACTCCTTATTGGCATGAATTAGCATGCCTTTCAACTTACAGGGGTGATCCGGGGAAACCTAGTGAATAAGAGAAGTAAGATGTAAGCATTTACATCATACAAGCATTTTCATAATATTCGATGAGTCGTTTCCCCCTCAATTGTGTAATGCAATAAATAAATGGTAAATTCGGCCAAAACCTCAGCAGCAAAGCAATCTTTTCTCAGCGCTGTGTTAGTTGGTAATATTATTTAGTCTGCTTGTGAAAATTGTTAGAGCAAATTCTTTCATTTTGATTTAAAGTCGGCCAGTTTGGTCACTTTACCACAGTTTATGTATCGACTCATCTTATCTATGCAATCATATAAAATGAATCATACACAAGCCGAAGCCGTCTTCAACTAAACCACCACTAAAGGCGATGGTAAACAAAAAGTACAGTGATGACGTCTTGTAGTTGAATAATTAAACGATAGTGTCCGGCTTGTTTTCTAAATACTTGAAACTTTCAAAATCACTTTAAGATAAAATGTATTTTCATTTTTTTGTACACTGTCAGACTAATTCAACAACTGTCATAAATATGTTGGCATCTTGGCAACGAAAATAAGTCACCTCTTAATAAATGAATTGTTAAAATTTCATCTCACTCATCCCTTCAGAATATTACCGCTCCGGTTTTAGCTCCCTATTCATTGAGAATGTATGTTAATAATGATAGATAGCTTCTTCAATTTCCGCATGTAAAATATGCAATTTTAATCGTCACAAAATTAATTAATGTTCAAATTTTCTACACAGTCAACACACTTTGAACTGGCTTTTCGAGTAGGTGTGTTGGAAACAACATCCAATCCACTTATCATTCACTTTTAACATAACATGTAATTACAATTTTATGATAAATTTATTGAGGGAAATAACAAATTGCAGCCGTTAGAGTGCTGTGGAAACTTATAGTAACAATTTTAGTAGGAAATGTGGTTTCCGCGTGTTGGATGGCATCCTCTTAAGGTGCTGTCATTTGCCATCCGTCACGAGACAGCACGACCACGGCTGGCTTTTTGATGGATTAAGCTCGTTAGATTTCAACTATTTTATAATTTACATCTGCGAATTATAACGACCGTCAATGGGTTCGTATATATGCCTACGTTTGCTATTTTATAACATGTGTTAGAATCTCCTAGTCTAGTCAACAACATTGTCTTCTAGTGTGAAATTTTGGTTCGCAACTCTGCTAACACTATTTTATGCACATTAATGGAGGTTCTTTATTTTTCCAGATTATAGGCTGGTTCCTAATTAATTTTAGTAGGAAGTGTGGTTTCGGCGTGTCGGTAGGCATCCTCTTCAGGTGGTAACGTGGTTGCCTGATCATATAGCTTTAACACCATGACTTTTTAGGCACGGGTTACGAAAAAGCTCGCACAAAGGCCTCCTCCAAAGCATGAGCCCTTCTTTTTCGAGTTAGGTAGCAGTTTATTAAGGGCTTGTATGGACTTCTTCGTATCTTTGGAACAGATCGGAACTATCATCATTTGTTACGCTTGGTGGAGCGTAGCTCTCTTATTTAAGACGCAACAGCGCACCTATGTACCACAACACAAAAAAGCCGAGTAGCTATTTGTTCCAAACAGTCCTTAAAATATTGGTACCAACTTTAAGCGCCACCAAATTGCAACCAAAAAGGTTCTTTACCGACGGTAGCAGGGATAAGTCCCTGGAGCCCCGGCTTCATTGGTATCAGTATACTCCTGGTAAGGTTTTGCCACTTCAATTGAGTCCCATTGTAACACTCCGGATAGACCACTGTTTTCATGGTAGGTCATACCTTAAACCATTGCTGACTATATGCCTTACTTTATTAATCGGCATCCTTTTAATTCAGATTTTGGTGAGGCCTGCCAAGTGCTTAGAGAATCCAAAACAGTGAAGTCGATACTTAAGGTCTGCTTTAGCCAAGATAATCAGCCAAATATCATGGCTTCGATCCAATCGCTTCGCGTGGCGAACTACTTAATCACTTTAAAATTATCCTTCAGTTTCTTGTCGTTTGAGATCCAAACATAATTCGAGTTGGTGCACAAAATAGTAATTCATTTATTTTCTTGACAAGATGTTAGAAGTGTTACTATCATATTTGATAACTCAATTCGTGGATAGGAAATCAATGATGGAGCGTTCTTCTCGCCGAGTGAAAAAAATTAAGGCTCCATGTTTTGAATTTTTTATTCTCTTATTTTCTTTTATGAAGTATGACTATTAACTAAGTATTACCCTTCATATCATATTATCATAACTTCTTATGTTATCTTTGTTAGTAAATTTCCAGGGAATGAGTGAGTTCAGATATTCTATTTCTTTCATTACTGTTATTAATTCTAATGTTTTCTTTACTATTGAAATTCTTCTTTTCTTTTTGACTTTTGACTTTAATTGTGTTAATTAGATTATTGCAGTAATTATTCATGAACACTATTGGCTTTTATGCATTTTATGTTATTAAATCTCCTTGCTTTGCTTTCGACTGCAAATCTTTATTGGTACTATTATACATTTTTCAAATTCGATTCAATAAATAATAATAAATAATTAAGCTAACAAAAGGCGATAGAGTTTCGTTGAGGGTCCTCCCAACGTGCTCTTTTAATTTTCAGTTGAAGGGAGTAGTCTCGACTGAGGGGAATATTGGTTGGCCTAGCGCGCAGAATATATGCGGCCGTTTAAGCGTTTGGTCAGGGATGGATGAGCCTAGAACATTACAACTATGCCTGGTAAGCTCTGCTGATGTTCGTCATCCTTGTGAAAATGAAGCAGCCACCTGAAGGTTAGTTTGCTAGCGATGAATTTTTCAGTTATTCGGTTATTAATTTTTGTAGTCCATTTTTGTTTTGGTTACTCAACCAAAACTCAGTTGAGTTTTGCTTTTCGAGAAGTTTTTATTGCGGACTCTATTCTTATCACTATGCGTATGAGAATGGGCCTAAGAAAAATATCGTAGAAGATATTACCTCAAAAGTTTGATGGTACCACTTTCAGAATTGTATTGGTATTGTCCGTATTCCATTAACCTAGAATAAAGAAATATGCGAACATCAGGAACTATGAGCAGCCAACAGTTTTTGATAGTTTGAACGTACGCTTTTGCTTGCGTTTCCCACGAGATTACAACAAACAGAAAAAGATAATGTCCGTAAAAAACGAGTCGTTAAACGAATATTTGGATAAAATTTTCGCACTTAGGTGTTGCGGAAAAACGCCAAAACACCCAATGAGAATTCGCCATTGCAAAATCTATGTAAAAGTATATGAAGCTGATCACTTTTGTGTTACAAAACTAAACTAAAATATTTTGAAACTGTTTTGATGAATAATTTCTTCAGATTGACTGAAAACGTATATTAATAACACGAACAGAAAAAACATGTACAAGTCACATTATTTGTTTTGTTAGAATACGTTCAATGATATGATATGCTGAAGATGTGTTTACATGTATGTTTGAACGATGTTTTCAACACTTTTATGTTTTTCTTACAGGAAATAATTTTTCTTATTCTAAAATTGAGCGTAGGGAATGGGGAATGTGGATGCCACCTGCTCAGCAACTTGAACCGAAATGAAACAACAAATCGTTTTTAAATATCAGCTCATCCATAGCTGATATACATAGGATTCGGAATGATAGCAGCAATACCGATTCCACTTGTTTATTTGTCGAGTACGGGGATATTCGAGTAGTAAAACAGACACTTTTATTGAGTTTTTCACTGCGTCCGATAGGGACAAGCTGTACCCATACATGCTATAGGTATGGTATTGGTATGGTAATAGTGTTGATGGTAGAAAATGAACAGGATGTAATATTAAATCGGGGCTATTTGCTAGTTTGCGAGCGTGTGTATTATGGGATGGATGCGAGAGGTTGGTTTTTGAGAGCGATGATTGGCTGAGAGCTGATTTGAATACGGGGAAAGTGGTTTTGATATGAGGTATCATGATCAAAGTGAAGAGCCCAAGTATTGTGTTTGAATAGAGAGGAATAAAGTTCTAGTAAGATCAAAAATTACTTGCTTTGAATGAAAGTGGTTAATTGGAAATTATTCGTAGCGTAAAAATCGTAAGATCAGGAAAGTTGTTTTCATAAGCAAAAGCACGTGCTTGTAAGATACCGGTTTTTTTTGAGTTGAGTCAGATCATTGGAATATATATGTAGACGAATTTTAGAGAGCGGATTGGTGCTTGTGTGCGGGGGTGGGTGTGGGGGCATGTGCATTCAAACGCGAAAACCGTTCATTCAGATTTGTTGTTTAATGATACGATCGTCGTAAATTGATTGATTGAACAGTGTGTTTTGTTGGTAAGGTGAATGAATTAAAAAGACGGATTTATGAAGAGTTTTGTCTGTAAAATACAATACCTGCTTGAAGACCAACGTTTTTCACTTATGCTAATAATTATGATTAAAAGACCGGGATTAGGATAACCTTTACAGCAGAGATCTGATTCAAACCTTAGTCTGCAAATTGCATCAAATTGTCAATTACTATTTTTACTAATCCTAGAAGCATATTCGCAGATGTAAAACGAACACATTTATAATCTGTAGATGACATCGTAGAGGTTGACGAGTTTGATCACCAAAAGCGATATCATAAATGTCAGCATAATAATTTTCAGTGTAGTCGAAAAAGATGGTACCACATTTGAATGACTTTTTAGGGGGGGAGGGAAACCACTGTAGGGTCCTCAAGAAATCGAAGTTTTTTTAATGCTCTAAAGTATACCTTATCATCATAGAAAACATGTAGCAGAGTTTTATATAGTGGAAAAATCTGTAAGTGTTCGAAATTTTAAATTAGCGTAGCGCCTCTTACTGCTCTTTCGGAGCGCAATCCGCGCGGAACCCTAGGCGCTGTTGGAATTGAAATTTCGAACAATTTTAAACATACATTTATGAAAACTGTACACGTGCTTTGTAAGTTGCACGTTATCAATTTTATTAATGATTTTTCAATAACTTAAACTTTAAACATGTTTATCTCGGAAGAACTGTTTTCAAACTGACCGGAATCTTCTTTCAAACAATTTTTGTTCGATTTAATTGAAATTTTTACAACATGCTCAAAACTAATGTCTGCATGGAAGTACGTAGTATTTTTTTTAATGTTTTAATGTTGCATATGTCAATTGTTATTAACAATTTTCGAGGTTTTTTTTCGTTTTTTGTCATTTTTTTCAAAATGACGCCATGTTGTCAAAAATCAATTTACAAAAAAATCCTACGTACTTCCCTGGCTGTTATTATGCTTATCGGCAAATATTTTTTGATAACTATAACCTTAACGTTTCAGGAGAAAACGGTCCGGCCGCGAAGCCATGAAAAAATAAGGTGTTTCTGGAGAAATGCTAGGGAGCCGCCATTTTGTTTTTTAAAGTTCTGAAAAACTCAAAGAGGATGTCAAATACTTGTATAACATAGATTTTTTTGGCAAATTTCAATATGTTGTTTGGTTTTTGAGAAACGAATTCCCAAAAAATGACTTTTTTTACCTTTACAGTGGTGTTGACCCTTAAGTGATCATATGAGTCGCAAGCGTCTTCAAAAGAAACCGAGTTTTTGAAAGACATGGTTCTGCTTGCTTATGTGAACATGGCGAACGTTTTTATATTTAGATTTAGAGGTGATTTTTAACTTCCTATATAATACTTTTGACAGTACATAAACCTCTTTTGATGAAATAACACGGTCAGGTTGCATATTATCGGTGCAATGCCTTGTTGCATTGTATCTATTCACGAATTTACCGAGAAGACTGGTGATTTCCGTTCATGCTGAACCTTTCCCAGATTTTTCTTTCGAGGGTGCGGGTAAATCTCCCGAAAATTGTTGCTTTTGATGCACTGAATATAGAATAATGATTTATTTTATAGTATGTCATTATCTGACGAATTATTTAATTAAAAATTATTTACCATCATCGGTTTGTAGATTGCTGGGTTTGTTTAAAAACTGATTTCATGGTCAGATCATTGGATTTTTTACTTTTACAAGGCAGAGCACAAGCGGACTTAAAAAATGTATCAATTATCGTCAATAGAAATTTATAAGCTCGATTTTCAGATGCATATGCACTCATATCAACCAGATCTGCCTGCTAAAGATCATCAATACCCATTAGAACAACACGTCGATCTTTAAAGTTTTTTTGTGCGGGTCTATGAAGTTCAGCTCCAATTTGTCTTCTACTCATCTTTGAAAAATGTATAAATAAAAGTTATGTAATAGCTTTTATAAGAAGTTTTTCTTTTCGAAACACAACAAGATGTTGCACTTTAAACACTCTTTTACAATGATGGTAGCTTGACCGTCCGGTTGTGGGAAGACGAAATTTATTGAAAATCTTATTAGAACAGGTGCGATGATACAACCGTCAGTGAAGAAAATTATTTGGTGCTATGCTGAGAAGCATGCACTACCAACACATATGTCCTATATGAATCAAAAATATAAGAGCTTTATTCCTGAAGAATTTCCAAACAGTACAAATGACCAACGCTAATTATACTGGACAACATGATGTGAAATGAATTTTTACGACAGGTATGTGAGCTGTTTACAAAAGGATCGCATCATCGTAACCAGTCCGTCGTTCTGGTGATTCAGAATGTTTTCCAATAACAAAAATTTTGCCGAGATATTTCGCTAAACTGTAAGTACCTAGTATGCTTCAAGAACCCACGAGACAAGAGTCAATTTCATCATCTCGCTAAACAGATATACCCTGAAAACAGTCCGGAGCTTATGTGAATATATAACGAAATAACTCAAAAACCTCATAGCTATTTGTTAATAGAGCTAACGCAGGATATAAATGATACCTTACATTTTTGCACCGACATATTTAATACAAAGTTTTTAAGGTGTTATCACTTACCAGATAGTTTGAAGGAAGACGATGGTGTTGTAACGTATGTAACGTATGTAATGTATGTGATGAGATTATTGTTGCGTCATCGTGCAAAATGTTTATTGCACGTGAAGCGCGTGTTAGGCCAAGTGATGGGCGTCTTCTTCTATAATCCTCTAAAGTTATAATCTTCATTTCACTAGAAAGAAGTTATACTTGGAAAAGATAACAATATATATAAGAGGGGGACCTACCGGCATTCCGAAGATTGTCACATGTTTGGCGCAGTCCAAAAGAACAGGCGGCCAATATTTCTAGTATTTTAATTGCCGGAATTTAAGGCAACTTGTAGTCTGCCAAACTTTCCAAGGCAGACTTTGCTCAAACGTTCCTTTTAATCACCTTGCCGATATGAAGGCAAGGGTTGCCTATTAAAACTAGCAACTTTATCTGGCTATGGAACAATTCTGATCGAGTGCTAGCCTCGTTCCTCCCTTTTATTCACAAATTTCTTTGTACATTAAATTTACTTATTCTATAAAATTCCTACTCTAGTTTTAAATCTACTTACCATAACCAATCGAACGCGATTCAAATTGGTTCCCACGGAATTCGTCGCTTGCAATATTGCTTGTATTGCATTGATCCAATTGTACTTTTGCTTACTCTGGGTTCAATGCTCTACTAAGAGTTTCTTACGGTAAATTTAGATTGACATGTGGGTTCGAGAATGTGCTTAATAGAGAGCTTCCTGAAATTTGTGTGGGACATCACAAAAGCTTGTGTGGGACATAGTTGTGTATTGGCTAGTTCCAGGTTTGGAACTGGGAATACACCACACCCCTTTCTTTTCGAAAAGTATTTGTTAGCAAATACGACTGATTGGTTGTGGTATTTTGTTTTATAGTTATGCTTATTGTTACGTGACTCTGATGACGAGATATAATTTCGTATTAAGTATAGAGTGTACAATAATTTTACAATGATTGAGTGAATCTTTTATATAATTTAAGTCTATTATTATGTATCCATTTACATTTGTCTTCTATCTCTAATAGTGTATTTACATTGTTTGTGTTTATTACTTTATATGGGCCTTTAAACGATTTCTGATTTTTCTTTCTGTTTTCTACTGTTATCAGTACTAGATCACCAATGTTTAAATGATGAGGTTTTGTATATGCTGTTTTATTGCTCCTAGCTAATTTTGTTTTCTCTATTAATTCTCTGGCTTTTGTTGCAGATATTTTTAATCTTAGCTTCAACTCATTCGCGTAATTTTCAATATCATAGATTCTATCTGTGTTTTCTAAAGTGTCGTTTGGCAAATAAGAAAGTTTTCCGATAACTAGTTCGTATGGTGTGTAGTTAGTGTCCACGTGTGGGGTTGTATTATACGAGAATGTATAATATGGTATCCATTCGTCCCAGTTATTGTCATCAACGAATGCTAACAGATATTAATTGAGGACACGGTGGTTTCTTTCTACTACACCTAACGTCTCGTGGTGATAAGGAGTTGAAAAGATTTGTTTAATTTGTAACAGTTCGCAAATGTTCTTTAGGAGATTATTAGTAAATTCTGTCCCTAAATCGGTTGTTAAAATTTTGAAATGTACGTATTGTAGTATAAAATTGTTTAATAAGGCCTTTGCTACTGTCTTAGCTTCCTTACTTTCTAAGGGTATAGCCGTGATATATCTCATTAATTCGGGGGGGGGGGGGGGTTTATATATCGTAATCTTTAACTGGATATCCATTTTTCGTTGCAACGTATTGAATAATTTCTTAAATTCTTCTTTGGGTATGTACCTGAATATTATATCTTCCATAGATAGAGCTAGCTCGTTTATATTATGATTCTGCGAATAATTCAGTAACTTCTTCACTACAGAAACTAGTTTCGTGTTTGAATTATCGTTACAGTTATTGCGAGATTTCACACTTTGCTTGTCGCTTTGCTTTGCTTGTTTCTCGTGAGCTTTATCGTTAAAGTGGACCATTAAATTATCTTTCTCTTTTGAGATTATTATACTTTCTTTATCGTTGCGCAACATATTAAATTTTAGTTTTAATGCCCCTGTTATATCGGATAGTGAAGTATGTACAATCGAACGCATAGAGGTGATCAATCTCCCGTTTTCTTTTGTCGCTTTCGTTATCGATTTTTGTGCTTGTTTTATCACTTTGTTGTTTTGTCGCCATGCTTCTTGTTATCGCCATAAGTTTCTTGCTGCTACTTTCGTCATTGGTTGAGGGTATCATTGAATTTAGTATTTATGAGTCTATTTGTATCCTTGATAATGCATCGGTATTTGTGTTAATATTACCCTTTTTATACACAATTTCAAAATCATAGTCCGATAAATCTAATCTGATTCTTGTTAACATCGAGGATGGGTTTTTGTGTGTAAACAACGATACTAAAGGCCTATGGTCTGATACTACTGTAAACTTTCGTCCATACAAATATGGTCTGAAGAAATTTATTCACCAGTGTATCGTCAAAAGTTCCTTTTCAATGATTGGTTTGTTCAGTTCATGTTTGTTCAACGATTCACTCGTGTATGAGATTGGTAAATCATAACCGATCTCTCCTTGTGACAGAATCGCACCTAGTGCAAAATTTGATGCGTCAGTGGTAAATGCAAAGGGTTTTTCAAAATGTGGATACTGTAGTATTAGTGGTGACATCAATTTTTGTTTTAGTAGATCGTATGCTTTTTGCTGTTCTTCTTCCCAAATAAACGGTGATTTTTTCTTCAATAAAGAGTTCAAACTCTTTGCCGTTTCTGCAAAGTTTGGGATGAAGCATCGGTAATAGTTACAAAAAGCTACGAATCTCCTGACGTCATCCGCGTTTTTAGGGATTGGATAATTCCTTATGATCTCGTGTTTGGCAGGATCTGTTCGTATCCCGTCTGCTGTAATGAGGTGTCCTAAATAGACTACCTCCAATTTTAAAAAATTTGCATTTATTCGCATTCAGTTTGAGGTTGCATCTGCGTAATTTTGGAGAACTTTCGATAGGTTATCATTATGGTGTTTGATGCTGCATCCAAAGACCATAATGTCGTCGACATAAAGAAAAGCTGAATGACTTAAACCAGTTAGTGCAATGCTAAGCATTCTTTGAAAACTGTTTGAGGATATTTTAAGTCCAAATGGTAGCCTTTTAAACGGATAGTGTCCGTTGCTAGTGGAAAATGCTGTCAAAGGTCTGGAGTCTTTCTCTAGTTCAATTTGGTGGAAGGAACTCGTCATATCTAAGGTGGAGAAGTATTTTGCTCTACCTAGTTTGTCGAGCACATCTTCCAACCTTGTCAATGAGAATTTATCATTGATTAACTTGTCGTTCAACTTTCTGAATTCAACAACAAGTCTCCATTTCTTTGTATCGTCAGAACTTTTCTTTGGTACAACTAGCAATAGTGAGTTGTATGGGCCTATTGAAGGTTCTACAACGTCGTTATCCTCCAATTCTTGGACTTGTTTTTGTATTTCCTCGTTCTGAGTGTGAGGTAACCGATGATTTTTTATGTATACTATTGAGCCTTTGCTTGTAAAAGTTATTCTTACTTAGTTGTTCCCCTTCAAGGTGAAAAACATCTTGATATTGTTTAATAATATCTAGCAAGCTCGTGTTTGCTTGTTCATCTAAGCTATTTGTGTTTATGACGTTCAGTAATCGGTTCAAACGTTTGTTGTCGAATGTTTGTTTGGTTTTCAAAATGTTATAGTTTTTGAAAGGTTCTAGTTCTAACTCGAAGTTTTTGAGTGTTATATTGTGTTCACTAGTGTTTAACACTTTAACGTGGCATACATCTCTTGCTGGGATAATGCAGTTCGCTAAGAATACTCCGTTTTGGATTTCCTTGTTGAAAATGACGCTGTCTTCGGATCTGTTAATTTCTATTGGAATCATGGCATCAGTTCTTGCCGGGATGACAATTTGTACCATGTTGATTTTTCTGGTGTACATGGGTATTGTAATATCTCTGTCAAGGATGCAAAAGGTAATAGTATATGACTCGAAATCTATTTTGCACATATATTCCTGAGTATATCTCTTCCTAATATACCATCAGTTTCAATTGCAAAGTCCTCATCTACTACGTGGAAAATGTTAGTTATCATCTCGTTTTCGATGATAAATTGTTGCTTGGTAGTTCCTAGAGACATTGTTGTCTCGTCTGTTATGCCCGTAAGTTTGCATTTATTTTCGGGTTGTAGATCGATATTTTTGCGAAATAAACTATTATTCTTGAGTATCGAGATATCTGCACTTGTGTCTACAAGTAATTTTATGTATCTTTTTTCATTATTGTTATATATTTTTACATAATTAGTGCTAATACCCGCTATTCTATATATTCTTTTAGTATCATTACGTCTATTTATATGGCTTTATTTACTATTGCTCTACCGGGAAGTTGCCTAGTTCCTCTCGGGAGGTTGTCAAGTTTTCCTGATCTGATATTATGCGGATTCTCCTATTATTATCTCTATTATTGTAGAAATTTCTATTATTGTTGTTTATATTGTTTCAATTTCTGTTATTGTTAAAATTTCTATCTGTGTGCGAGTTTCTAGCACCGTTGAAATTTCTGCTGTGGAAATTTCGGTTATTGTGTGGTCTACCATTATTAAAATTTCGACTGAAAAAGTTATTATTATTCTGAATACTATCGCGTGGTCTTTGTTGAAAGTTTTGAGTAGCATATCTAGTTCTATTATTATTATTGTTTGGGTATTTGTTGTTAAAAGTTCTATTATTTCTGTTAATGTAGAGTATGTTATTTTGTTGGGTTTCCGTGCTTTCTACTTCTACGGCTAGAGAGATTGCTTCACTCAGGTTTTTAGGTCTTGCTGCAAATATCGTTTGCTTTATCTGGTCGTTCAGACCGTTTTTGAATACTGTTAAAGCGTATGTATCATTTACGCTGTGTATTGCTTGTTTTGCAGCCTGTATTGGGTTTGGACCTAGTTCATTTATTTGTAGTTGGTATAGCTCATTAACCAAATTTAGTATTTTGTCTTTATATGTGGAAATAGGTAGCCGTTTTTGTGTAATGGTTGATAATTGTGTGTGGACTTGAGGGATTGTTTTTGGGTTTTTATATTTTAGTCTTAGTTCGTTTTCGAAATTTTCTAAATCTGTTACATTTGATGTGTTGAATGACGATTTTTGTGAATTATAAAATATAATGTATTGCTTTTGTACAATTGTTTGATTAGTTTATTTGATTTAAGATTATTTTATAAAATCATTATATTTTTTTTTAGTTTGTTTAATTGCTGGGTAAATTTCGTTTTCTGCTCGCCTGTGGAGATATGTATCATCCTGTGTAGAAGTGCTTTTTGGCGCCTTGCGTTGTATACTTTCCCTCCTCGTCGTCGACGTTTTAAATTAATTATTTTTGGAGGCTCGTCAACTTGTTTTTTCACGAACTCTTTCAAATATCTTGGTCGTCGTCCAGGTAATGGTGTTGGCTTGTAGCAAGGTGCCTGCGAGACTGGTGTTGGCACATATTCGTTTTTCTTGTGCTCTGAAGAGTGGTTAAGTTCCCTTCCTATGCTCAGGCAGCATCGCTCAAACACCTTATTGAAGTCGTCGATAGTTTCTATGTCGTGAATTTCTCCTTCTTCCAATATGTCCAGTTTTTGATGTTCTTCCAGTTGTCCGGAGCTTGCAGGATCGCCATGTAACGTATGTAATGTATGTGATGAGATTATTGTTGCGTCATCGTGCAAAATGTTTATTGCACGTGAAGCGCGTAGTAGGCCAAGTGATGGGCGTCTTCTTCTATAATCCTCTAAAGTTATAATCTTCTTTTCACTAGAAAGAAGTTATACTCGGAAAAGATTACAATATATATATGAGGGAGACCTACCGGCATTCCGAAGATTGCCACATGTTTGGCGCAGTCCAAAAGAACAGGCGGCCGATATTTCTAGTATTGTAATTGCCGGAATTTAAGGCAACTTGTAGTCTGCCAAACTTTCCAAGGCAGACTTTGCTCAAACGTTCCTTTTAATCACCTTGACGATATGCCATCTAAATTGCCCGATTTACAAGTTCTACAAAAATAATCCTTAGGACTTCAAGTAAAACAAAAGACTTTCTAAAGCTCGACCTCCTACTTTACTTCAAGATAACTGTTGTACGCGCATTGTACACAAACCGCGAATACAACGCAAACCCGAGAGATAAACTAACATCTACGTTACCAGCGAAATACCCGAAGAAAGCAGACGGAAAACGAGCGAAAGGGAAACCGCGCGATCAACTAACACTCGGGCGGCTGAGCCACAGCTCGATGGAAGGAAACGTCACAAGAGGTGCCCCGAACATCGATGTTACTATCCGGGTCCTCCCTGCCTTAGCTCAGCGCTTGCCAGGTAGGCATGTGTAGCGCGCTTAGCCCCTATTGATACTTACCTCTGCCGGGCTCCTAGGTCCTCAAAAGAAGAGGTAGAAAAATCGCTGGAATTTCCGTTACAGTGCCTTTTATTTTTTTAAATTCATTTTTACATCTAGTCATACGAGGTATTTTGCGTCAATCATTTTTTCCCTCTTCAAGTATATTTTAATATTTCCTATTCATATTTCATTTCTTATTGTATCTTTTCCAAACATTGAGCTAAATTGAAATAAGAAAGTAAATTTTTGGTACTATCCCTTATACCGATATACATCGTCTGGGAAGTACTATTTAGATGAACAAGATTTCAGGAAATAAATTGCATACGGACAGTGCAAGCAATGAGTAATAGAGTAAAGATTTTTTGGAGGAAACGGAGGTGGTTTCAGTCGGTAGAAATCCGACATGCCGAGAAGCAGGAGCAAACGGGGATCTTTTGAAGATTTCCACCTCCCAACGACGAAAAAAAAAGATTTATTGTATTAAATATTAATTTTATGGATCCAAATCAATACTGTGCTGTTTAAAATGTTAAACCTGGATCTCATCTTATGATCAGTTTTACATACTTGTACAAAATACAAAGATTATCAAACTCAAAATGCAAATCATAAAAGTGTTTTGTTAAATCTAGCAAATACATTATTTGTATAAAAAAAAATTTCGAATACAATCGATTTGAAATCGTTTTACTTAACATGCAATTTTTTACTCGATTCACAAGTGCAAACTGTTCACATTGTTATTCCAAAGAACCAATCAATCAAATGATTTTCGATAGTCGTACTCCGCATTTACCTTTCCATTCACTTTCTAGTCTGCACCTTTAATTTGTTCAAAAGTTCAACAATTTTTACACTTCATGAAATAAAAGGATGTATGTAGATGAACCGGAAACAAGTCAGTATCAAAATATAATAAACGAGGTTAGTCTGTGCCAAAATACAGTGTCAACAGTCACCCGGCATTCAAGTCAAAAAATTCGAAATCACACTCTGCCTGAATTGGCAGCCCGGAAAATACATACCACAGCATTGATTGTGCACGAAACTGTCTCCCTCACACCGCTTGATTCGCCCCAATTGCGTATTGGGAAAAGTACTTTGGCGACAAAAATGGAGCCACGGCTTTTCACCGGGTGCCGCTCAATGTTCCGATCAAGACTCGTCCTCGACAAGCACCCGAAGACAGCAAGACGCTTCGCGGTTCTTCTGGCCCGACACCCACGTTAACACTCTGAAATGCAAGATCTTCGACACTGATTAGACCCGCATGCGGTTTCTGATCGGGCCTCGTTTACGGAATGTGCACAATTCGAGAAAGTTTGCAGGTTAAATGGGGTGCGGAAAATATCGCGAGATAGTTCCAAAATCTATTGGATGTAACGACGCTTAGATTACTGCTAAACCGTTGTTGGGAGTTAACTCCGAAAACCTTCTGGAACGAACAACACTCAACCACCTTTTCGCTGTTCAAGCTCCACAGCTCCCTCTTCCCACCCAAACCGGCTCGTTGCTGCCACACCGTGGTGGATAAGTTGAGTACGTTTCGGGTGGTGAAGGGTTTCGATATTGATTTGAGCGGGAAAAAATTTGAACTCAATATGAAAAAAAATTGAGAAGCAAAGCACGATATTACAAGTTAAACAAGGCAGATATTCACTTGTATTACTAGGAAGTGTACTTTCGAGTGTGGTTGGTTCTTTAACTGAGAAATATGCATGAGAGTACCAGTCTTAACAAAATGCTTTTTCTATCTCCGGAAGTATACGAATACTTAAAGGAGACATTGTGAGTTCTAGTACACAGAGGTTGCTTGACAAAAACATGAATAATGTACTGAACAGCAAGTATGAGGTTGGAAAAATATTGAAAACAATCTATATTAAGACCCTCTCGTCTAAGCCCTCCCCAATATGAGCCCACAACAAAATAAACAGTTAAGATTAATAAACCAGCGTAGTTCCAGCGTGCCAAATTTGAATTGGGATAGGATTTAATAATGCCAGTAAATATAATAGATAATGAGTTCTACGTGGATCTCGTGAGTAAGAGTTCATAGAGTACCTTCCCGGAAAACACTTTATCATCTTTTTGATTGGCTTAACTCATGCAAGCGACGTGATAACTGGAAAGTCGGAATAACAGAAATCATGTTGTGATCATCAAAATAGTAATTCTGAACGTTTCATATTTTCTGAAGATGAAGACGGTGAAAATACAACCAAGAAGTTCCACCGTTCAACCATTCCGAAAAAATCGAAAATTTACAATAAATAAATAATAGGTGAAGTGCTCAATTCTTCTAATGTACGGTTGAAATGGAACAAAGTAGACTTCCGCAGAATATGCGATGCAAAGATAAAAAACTTTTCAACTTTTTTATCGTCTTTCTTCTTGGCAGTGAAAACCGATTGGTACACCTATTATCTGACAGATGTCAAATACATGGTATACAATGATATTGAGGATGACAGATTAAAGTAAAATTTCCGATAAGTAAAGAGCGCGGGAGACTTTTGTTCACATGTTTATCAAGGAGGAAAGATTACTGATTAAGTTTATTCGAATTTAGACACAAAACTATATAATATAATAGGACAGACTCTACAAGGAAAGAAAAATCGTGCAGAATTGCTAAAAATGATTGACGCAAACATACACACCTTGCATAGTTTAAAAAGGAAACGGGAAGAGGAGGCGGAAATTTAATCCATCTCCTATACTTGTAACCTTAAAGGTTATGGAGTAAAACTTCACATAGAGCTTCCGACACCATCCCAATTAACCTCAATGATTTTATTGCATTGTTATTAAGCGGGACAGAATTCGATAAAGATGACTTCTAACGAAGCAAAAAGCGAAAACAAATTTTCAATCAAGACAGACGATAGCTTGCGTGGCTAAAGAGGCCGGTTGTGAGATATTACCAGACAAGTGGGTGAAAAGAGGTTCAGATCAGATTTTGAATATTCCGCACAGAAAAAACTATGGGGGTATGGATATTACCCAAGTATCCATTGAATTGTCAAAAACTGACGACATTCTCGGTCTGTTTATTGATGCGTTCTTTAAAACACCCGCTGACGCACGGGATTTTGCATTGATTTACGCTTTAATAAAGGATTCGTTTGATAAGTGAATGATTCTGGAAAGACAAGAAATCTTGAGGGATCTACCAAAATCACTTTAACAAAAATTTACACAGATGTTATCCAACCGAAAATAATGAGCGAAAAATTGATAAGGAATCCGCGAATAATACCAGGAAACACTTGTTGTTGGCCATGTGTTCAGATTTCATCATGTTGAGTACTATAAGGTAGAAATAAACTTTATCGAAAGCATCTTCACCAAGATTACAGACCATCATGGGGAATTGGTTAATTTTGAACTAAGCTTTAAACCCACCTATATAACGCTGCATTTTAAACGGTGGTAGAAATCCTTCAAAAATGGACTCATAGAATATTTCTGAATAGTATCGATACGAGTCGAAAGCGTAAGTTTCTTTCAAGGCAATGAAAACTCATTATACACGGTATTATCTTACTCAAAAAGGAGGATAACTTTCAGATATTGGAGAGCTGTATCGATCACCACTTGTGTACTAGCGCGGAAAGGGAATCGGTAGTTTCAGTGGTTTGTATCTGGTGTTAAAGTTTTGGGAAACAAAGCGGTGAATACAAGGAAATCAATACTGAAAGAAGCTGAGAATAAACCCACCAGGCAAGTATTGAAGGAGCAAGGGAAATCAGCAGTGAATGAATTAGCCCAATAAGGAATAAATAAGCTATTTGACAAAATCTCAGGCGGCGGAAGTCGAACAACTATAAAACGAGCCAACCTCTTCACAATCTTACATACAAAACGTTAAAGGCGCACTGCAACGCAAAAATTTTCATAAGTTAAAAATAAGAAAACCATAAAAAGTAAAGCTATTAAAAAACATAAACACTTTAATAAGCGCGTGTTAGTTATATTCAAAAAATACCATGGCACTTCATAAAGAGTTCCAGAAGTCTGAATAGGATTTATTCACCACAACCCCAGTTTAAAGAAATATTTTTAAACTAGAGAAAGTCTTACACAAGCCAATATCGTCATTAAAAAATTCTTCAGTTTTGAATTTTGTATCTTTTGGTAATGGAGATACATATCGGAATTTATCCAGCATTAACTTACCCCTCAAAGTAAAGTTAGTAAAGTTCAAGAATGGTAAAGTAATGAATTTTGCAGGCAGTGAGACAATTAAGAAGGCTGATGAATTGATGTTAATGCTGATCCTAAAGATATTGCCAACAATTTGGTGCATTCACTCTTCCAATAATGCACAGAAAAACAATAACTATCATTATCGTGCATATATTGAGAATTTGCTGAACTACGGCAAAGATGCAGCTTCAACGCATCTCGAATATTTTGGCTGGACTAGAATGAAATGAAGATGATTGAAAATAAAATGGCCAAGTTATTTAAATGAAGGGTATATTAAAAGATCTACACTGTTGGAGAAAAACAATGTGGTTGAGCTGGTGGGAACAATCCACTGCGACATGATTAATCAAGATAAACTGTTGTTAAATGGTGTCGACTTGCATCACTGCATATGAATCATGTAATAGTCAACCCATCTATATTGCTGGCCAATGAAACTGCTCTTTATCGTTCAAACACCGTATACCTTGCAAACGTGTAGAAGTAAAAACCTTCAGGCTACTCGCTAACACATTCACACTTTCACTTGATAATGTGGTTATAAGACAATGGCCTATTTTTAACTACCAAAAATAACCTCATGAGCATGTCACGACTACTAACTAAAGCATACAAAACCATATATAACTTGCAAAGGATGACCGCTACATCTGAAGTATATAAAGCAGCACAAGAACTTAATGTAGACGGACTGATTCACATGGAAAAAGGAAAATTCATTTTTAAAAATTTACACATTGAACAAATGAAAACAACGAAACTAGACATAAATGGGAGAAAAAACGACTACAATATGAGAAACGCAAATGAAATTTTAATAAAATTTGCTAGGACAGAGCGCCTGAGGATGGATCCGATTAACGCCGCATCAAATTTTTACAATAAGCTACCTCAAACAATAAAAGAAGCGCGTAACATAATGACATTTAAAATCATGCTACGTAAACATTTACTGAAAATTCAATTTGAATAATTAAGAACGGTAATGTTTGTTTTTATTATCATTTTTTTTAATTTTAATTTTTTTCTTTCCTTTTTTAATTTTAATTTTTAATTTAATTTAATTTTTTTTCCTTTTTTCTTTTTTTTTCCTTTTTCCTTTATATATATATATATATGTGTGTATGTATGTATATGTATATATATATATATCTCTTTTTTTAAGAACGCTAACATTTTTTTTCCTGCTACAAATGTGAAACAAAATTAGATATATTGAACTCTGAATAAAACTTTTGAGATACTGGTACTATCCCTTATACCGATATACATCGTCTGGGAAGTACTATTTAAATGAACAAGCTTTCAGGAAATAATTGCACACGGACAGTGCAAGCAATGAATTATGGAGTAAAGAATTTCTGGAGGAAACGGAGGTGGTTTTAGTCGGTAGAAATCCGACATGCCGAGAAGCAGGAGCAACTCGGTATCTTTTGCAAATTTCCATCTCACAACGACGAAAAAAAAGGTGTGATAAGGATTGAGGGGAGATTCAGAGAAGCTTTGAAGAAAAGTGTTATCTGTATCATTCACGCTGAATATGATGATCGGTTGGTTGGTTGTAGTTGCAACCTCTTTGTGAAAAGGCGGCTCACATATATACATGTATATGTATATAGCTTTTTTTGAACCTGGTAAATACACTCCGATTTTTGTCAATGTCAATACTTCCATTATATTCATATATATATATATATATATATATATATATATATGTGTGTGTGTGTGTGTGTATACCGAAATATCAACCAGATACGGATAGTATTTGCTTAAGTACATAGCAGAAAACATGACACATTGCCTAGCTAATGTTGAGTTCTTCCCAAAAAAAAGTATCACTGGCGGAGTTAAACTCACAGAGCAATTTACTCGAAAGAGATAACGTATAAATATCCTATTTCCTCGGCTATGACTACAGATCAGCCATTCGAAAATTTTCCAAGCATTTCTCTCACTTTGACTTTGAATTTATCGATGATGAAATTACTGATACCGAAATATCTATAAAACAGGATTAAAACAAAACGCTGGTGGTTATTGAATTAAGACCTCCAGAAAACTGATTGAAAAATGGGCAGGGATTTAACAGCTAAGAGTGCTAGTTTTGATTTTTTTTCCAAAATCGAATGCGTGTTAAAGCATCTTGCTGAAATATACTTACTACCTTGATGGATGTCAAAATCGGAAAATCGTCCTAGGGTTCGATATGTCAATATTCGAGGCAAAAATTGTTTTGGGTTCGCACGAACGTTGTCGTTTTTCAACAACATACGCAAGCTAGATTTCAACGTATGAAGACTTGAGAAAATTGAGAAAAGAGGAGAATTATCCGCAAAACCAACCAGGTCCTTTCAAAACATTCCGGATACGAGTAGCAATATTGTTGTTGAACATTACAAGCTTGTAATATTGTAACGTGAAGGTTGTAAACAAAAGAATATATTAAAGCTGGACAGCGACGATTTTTTCATACCATCACGCGCTTTTTATTTGCACATCAATTTTTAGGGGTTATTCATTGAAGTTGCATTTTTTGCGAGGTTGTTTTTAATATAATGGGTTACAAACCCAAAAACATCTTCTTCGTACGAAAACGTATTCTTTTTATTTCAAAAACGCATAAAATTCAAACGATAGTATATGTGATATGTTTATACATAAAATTAAAAAAAAAATTGTAAGTTCCCTTATTTTCGGAAGATTAAGCTGAACGATATCGGCTGTTGATAAATATTTTCTAGTAAATTTCTCCTTCACATCACCTGGCACATATATAGCAGTCAGTCTATTTCTGCATGATTTCTGGTTGCACAATGTAATAAGCGTTACAATCACTCCAGCTTAGTGCGATTATATGAGCGAACTCGTACTGATTCTGTTTTCGGTCCTCCGCTGACAATTCATGGTATGGGTAAATGATGCACGATAGGTTGCACCGAGTCAAAAGCTAATAGAGCCAGTTTCTTTATGAAATACTGTTGCTTATTTCTAGTTACAAACTGTATATTAAAAATAAGCTCTGTCATGATTGCTAAATAAAATGTCCCCAGAGAATAAAACTTTTCTTTTCAATTTTACAATATTCATATAGTTTCTTTTAGTTATTAAAATTGTGTTTCGGCTATTGAGCTAACAACAAAAAACATTTGTGCTGTGTTCTTGCTTATTTCAATTTTTTGAAACCGTTACGGTTTGATAAATTAACTGTCGTTGAACCCTTTTATCGACGGTAAATTGAAGGTATTTCTTTTCAACTTCGCTAACAAGAGTTCCAGGATGTTTACACTTAACTTTACGATCATTGGTCGGACAAATTTCATCGTCTCGACTACAATCAGTTACCAAAAATTTCAGACTTTCAAAATTCACCTTTTCGGGATTCTTAAAATTAGGATATATTCCGTTAAACTTTGCAATATACACAGCTCGATTGTAAATTTGAAGGCCAGTACTTACATATCTTGAAATGTAGGCATTAGGACCGAAGTTTTTAATATCATTAGTTAAATCGCCTAGAAAGTTTGATATTGTGAAGTGAATAAGAGAAATTATATTATCTACAAAAATTAAACTGTCACTGTCACAATAAAGTATCCTTCTGCCAACCTTTTCTAAGACTTCGTAGAGCCTAAGCCTAGCCCACAATGTAGATACGAACTAGTATGTAATCGGTCATTTAAAAGCACAATATGAAGTGCGGAACGTGGCTTTACGGGACAAAATCATATGTTTCCTTCATTCATCATTTGTTTGCTGTCAATTATGACAAAATGGCAGTTACTTACTGGTCGGGGCACTGCCTGAACTCGTATATGTACTTTCCATGTTACCCGTGGAAAATATCCTAAGAAACTTCGGTTCATTGAATTACATTGATGGAACATCTTTGTTGACACATAAGTCATTCGCTTTTGACAAATCGTTTCAGAAAAATCCAAAATGACTGAAAAATATCTGATGTGTTGAAGTATAATATAAAGTCCGCGAAAGTGCTTTACGTCTGAAAATCTGTCAGTACTTGGGAAACGTCAATTTTTCCAAGCTCATGGCGCCATTTCTTGAATAGAAATTTGGTGTTTGAAAACCTCGAATACATACTTGGTCTTACATATGCTGTGGCCTAGTGTATGCTGTAGTATAGGTTTGGTAGCATATTTAAATTTACTTCTATATTTTTCCAAGTGATACATAAAGTCTCTTTAGACACTGGTTATAGAGAACAGATCTCTATATCAGGGATATAAAAAAGTCACATAGTCCCTTAAAACTATTTACTAGAGTAGTGTTAGTGCGATTTTCCCTCTGAGCGAATGTACCATAAAAGGAATTAAGATATCTTTTTGCAGTGTTACGTCTACCCGGATTTATCTGGATTTCTTTTTTGTCTAAGATAACATCTTCCTTATTGCGATATGACTTTATTAATCTATCTTTTTCATCTTCTGTCGTATCATTTTATAAATCTATATTTTTTTCAATCTTTAAGAAAGTGTTGACGTATTCTGTAAATAGGCTCCGTTTTCTTTTATTGGGCTCATACACCGTATGATTATATTTCCAAATCTCATTCACAATTTTAATTTCATATAGATTCTTAACAGCAAAGGCTACCTATGTGCCAGTAACTTTCCGACCGCTCCCATAATGTTGACATCCTGACAATTTATTTTCAGATAAACAAATTCTGCATAATACAAAAACAGCTTTTGATTTTTCTTGAATTTTCTTGAAATATTATCATTTGGAAGTACAATCGTGCAGGTGATGAAAGCGTTCATTGAGAGTATTTCCGATTTTATGGGTATGTTTCCGTTTCTGTATATTTCCGTATGACTAATGTGGTATGGAACATATTTGTTAATGTACAGACTTGTGAAGATTAGATATCGCATTTATTCATTTTCTCTGCACTTATGGTATAATTTTAACACCTTAGTACGGCCACCATAAATGGCATCATGAGGTTTTAGTAGTTTCACAATTTTACTCGTATGTAATTATAACTTTATTTTTTCTTTCGGATGTGACTTTAAAAAATTGTTGAACTCCTACTCCTTCGTGTGTATCAAATTATAGCCATTGTGTCTGATCATTTCGATTCTCCGAAGTGTAGCTTAATTCCTTTAAGCTTAGATTTCGCGACCAGCACTGTTATTAATGCAGACGTTCTGCACTTTAAAACTATTTTTACAGCCGTGACGAAGCAGCCAAAGAATTCATAAACTGTATTTGTGTTTGGATCGAAGCCGTCTACATACACACCACCTCCCTCTAACTTCACCCAGCTCTCACTATTAGCCGATAAAATTTCACCCTGTATTTTGTTCGACTCCAAAAAGGCATTCAGAGGCGAGGTGAGTTGGTATAACACCTGCAGTATTTTTTCCAAAAAGTTTTTCCGGAAGACAACCATATATGCTGAGGCTACAGTTGAGGCTTCTACAAAAGGATCTAGATTATTAATACTGCGAAATTCCTTCATGAACCGAACACACCCCAAACCTAACATACTAACATCGCCCACACATTATCTTAACATATCCTTACGGTTATCAAGAACTCCTGATGAATGCGTACTATACCAGTCGGAGAACTTGTCCTTTTCCGCCTTCTTTATAACAGTATACCCGTATAAATCAGGTGTTGGATATTGACCCACAACATTATCCATTGTATTAAAGTATGGATAAAAGCCTTCTGCATGATCTTTGATTTCAAACACGCCCAATAAACGTGCAAGGGGGAATGCCAGAAAATTTAAAGAGTCTGTGGCAGCCTTAGTAACGCCACATTTGTCGACTCTGACGTTTCCTTCTCTGACGGCGAGAGGCGCAAAAAACGTCAAGTGAAAACTTTCTTCCTTCACGACACGCGGCCGGCGACAGTCGACTTGTAAATGCATTCTATGTTAAACTATTGTTCGTTACATTTAAATAATAATCATAGTTAAATATTTCCGTGGTGTTTGATTTCAAAACCGGTTTGCCAAACACCACATTGGTGACCCCGACAATTCGAGCAAATTTAAGTCAGCGCAAGAAGAGACTTCGCCCCAACGCGGTTGGGCCCCAAAACGACGCGCGTGCATAGTGCTGTCTCTTTCACAATCACGTCAGTCAGTAACGACAACACACAGTTGCCTTAACACAGAGGTTTCTCTTTCCTTGTTCCTGTTTGTATTGGTGGCGTCTGGATTCTCGGCGCACGGGTTATGTATACCACAAATGCTTCAGGCAACGTGACCAACGTGACGTTACCTGAACCGTCTGGGACAATGTACACCACAGATACTTTAAGCAACGTGACGTTACCTGAACCATCTGGGAAAACACTTAGGCAAATATTTTAAAACAAGCAGCTCATGGGAAAGTTGCAATTAGCGATTTTGATTCAGTTTGAGTTGAGTTCTTGCCGGATCGCGACGATTGGATTAAATAAAATTTGGTTTCGAATAATCGTGTATTTTATTTTATATTTCTTTTCCGTATTGACTAAATAATATAACTGGCGCAGTCGGTAGGATGTCTATCAAAAGAAAAGACATCCAGTGAAATCGAATCGAAGTTAATAACAGTGAAAGAAAATAACAATAACGAAGTTGTGTAGTTTTCCCCCTTAATAATAAAGTGAGAAACAAAATAAGCCAAAATAAAATTTAGTGGCTTGTGCAGAAACAACACTGGGAGAGAATCAATTCAGCAAAAATGAGAGGCAAAGGAATCGCGAAAAAATATTCAACCAAAGAAGAAATATCGAAATGGCAAACCAAAATCAGATCGGGCAGTGCATAGTGACGTTGACTCAACTCATGGTGCAGAACAATCAGCCCAGAAACCAACGGCAAAGAATAGAAAAAGAAATTCGATACATGCCAATATTCAATGGAGAGAAAGGAACATTACCTTCGTTCATCGATTCTGTTACTACAGCTTTAGCGGATCATGAAGACGAAGCCGATAGGGTGTTCCAGATCATCTATAACGAAAAAATCCAAGGCAGTGCAAAAAATTTATTGAAGGTAAATCCTCCAGCTAATTGGGGCGAATGTAAGCAGCAACTAAAAAGGCATTACAAATCATCGAAAGATCAGATGGCAATAACCAGGGAAATTAGTACATTAAGAGTAAGTAATATTAAAGATTTGGACAATAAATTAAGAAGCATAGTAGAAGATATAACAGAATTCGCAGCTTTTGACATAAATGGTGCAATTATGACAGAAATTTTAAGTGGAATGCTAATACAGCGAACAAAAGAATTAGTGTCAGGTTCATAAGCTTATGCTATATTGACGCAAAATCGATTAACAGTAATCAGAGATATAGTGAATAGTTTTATAGGTCAGGATCAAAACAATTTAAATATGAATGTGATTTGCAAAAATTTTAGTAAAAATCATGAGAACAATAAATTTGAAAAGAAAATGAATGCTCAACGAAGTAATCAAAGATTTGATAGAACGTATTATCAAAACAGTGGTTATCAGAATAGAACAAGACAATATAGAACTAATAACTTACAGCCAAGACAGACTTATAATAATTATAATTACAATAATACTCGACAGAATAACAGAACTCAACAATCAAGACAAAGACCAGAACCAATGGATGTAGATACTATTAGTAGACCAGCAACGAATACCATTGATGACGCTTTTTTTATAAATTAGCCTCGAAACAAAACAAAATTTTCATAACACTAACAATACAAAACAAGACATGTTTAGCACTAGTAGATACAGGCTCAACTTTAAGTATATTGAATGAAAATAAGTTCCCATCTTCTAAATATCAAATTCTGAGTAATACTTCAACAGCAATTAACACTATTCAAGGTGAAGTAGATAAACCTAATAAAACAGTTGCAACTCTATGTCCAATAGAATTTAAGTATTCAGAAAAGGGTAGAATGAAATGGATTGCGATGAAATTAGACAACCCTATTGCTTTTTTGGTAGGAATGGACTGGATAACAAAAAACGTAAAAGAAAAAAGCATAGAAAATAAAGAAATCATTATGACTAATAAAGTGAGTCTTCCGTTCTTGACGAAAACCGTCCAAGAAGAGGTTAATGTTTTAGAAGTAAGTGAAGTACAAAATCTTATATTAGATCATTTAAATGAAAGAGAACGGAATATGGTTAACAAATTAATTTAAAAATATTACAAACTTCTATTTAAAGAAGGTGACATTCTAACAAGCACTAATACTGTGGTTCATGAAATAAAAACCACAACAAATGAGCAAATTAACTCCAAGCTTTATCGTTACCCACCTCAGCACGAAGCTGAAGTACGACGACAAATGGAAGAAATGGAGAACCAAGGCATAATTAGGAAGAGTAGTAGTAGATATAGCTCACCAATTATAGTAGTACCAAAAAAGAAGGATAATTCAGGTGTTAAAAAATTTAGGATTGTTGTCGATTATAGGAGGTTAAACCAAGTAACAAATGATGATAAATATCCCCTTCCCAATATCGATAGCATTTTAGACAAGCTAGGGAAAGCACAATATTTCAGTACTTTGGACTTGGCAAAAGGGTACCACCAAATACTGGTAGCAGAGAAAGATATTGAAAAAACTGCTTTTGTAACTCCAGCTGGATTGTATGAATATGTTTGTATGCCGTTTGGCCTGAAAAATGCCCCGGCTACATTTCAGCGATTAATGAGCGAAATATTGCGAGAATATATTAATCAAATATGTGTGGTATATCTCGATGATATTCTGGTGTTCTGTACAACTTTGGAAGAACATGAGAAATCATTAAGCAAAATATTTTCCAGACTACAAGAGCACAATTTAAAAATCCAGGTAGACAAATGCAGCTTTCTAAAAAGAGATACAGAGTTTTTAGGGCATGTTTTAACAGTGGAAGGAATTAAACCTAATCCAGAAAAGATTAAAACGATACAAGAAATAGTCGTGCCTAAAACAGAGAAACAGTTAAAGGGTTTCCTAGGAGTAACCGGGTATTATAGCGTATCCAATGATAAAATACCTAAAAAAAGATAACAAGATAAACATTAATGATCCACAATACATAGCAGCATTCGAAAATCTTAAAAGTCTGATAACGGCACATCCAATATTAAAATATCCAGAATACGATAAACCTTTTGTTGTAACGACAGATGCTAGTGATCATGCTATTGGAGCAGTTTTGTCACAACAAGGGCATCCTGTTTGTTATATTTCCAGAACATTAAACAATCATGAAAAAAATTACTCTACGACGGACAAAGAATTTTTGGCAATTGTTTATGCTGTCAATTACTTTAGGCCTTACTTGTACGGAAATAAATTTAAAATTGTGACAGATCATGTCCCCATTAAATATCTTAATAGGAAATACAAAGGAAAAGAATTTTCACAAAGACATCAAAGGTGGTTATTAAAGCTTCAAGAGTTTAACTACGCAATTGAATATTTACAGGGTAAGGAAAATAAAGTGGCAGACTATTTGAGTAGATTAGAAAACGTACAAAAAATTAATGAGGAAAATGATTTAGAATCAAATTTATTAATGTCGGATACAATGCATTCGGTGGACGAACAAAGGCTAGACCATATAGGAATAAAAAGAAAATAAAAGAAGATATTGTCAATAAATATATAACGCAATTAATACTAACCTATAGTTCCAGCGAAGAAAAAATTACGTTATATAGAAGAAGAATAATTAAAATAAATCCATTAGATAACGAAAATGTAATAAGGGATAAATTGAAAAGATATATTAAACAAGGATATACAGGAATCTATTCAGAAGTAGCTGACACAGATTACCATAAAATTCAGTTAATCCTTATATCAATGTTTTCAGAAGATGCAAGTACAAAATTTGTTCGATGTTCTAAAAGAGCTATAGAGATATTAACTGAAGAAGAACTTCATAATAAATTATCGCTTTATCACACTAAAGAATCCATGCATAGTGGAATAAATGAATGTTATTACAATTTAAAAGATAAAATATATTTTCCCAAATTAAGACAACATATTCAGTTAATTATAAACAACTGTGAGAAATGTCAACAAATTAAGTATGATAGGAAACCTATCAAACCAAAGTTCTTACTTACTGAAATGCCAAAAGCCAAAAACGACATAATTCATTTAGATATATTCCATTTTAAGAAACAGGCTTTTGTAACAATAATTGACAAATTAACCAAGTTTGCAGCAGCTTATTGCATAACAGATCGAAACTGGAGAGCGAAGAAAGCTCTCATAATGGAACATTTCGCTAAATTCAGGAAACCAAACAAATTAGTAATGGACAATGAATTTAGAGCGGAGCAATTGATGGAGTACCTTAAAGCAGAAAATGTTGAGGTTCATCATACAAAGCCAAATAGTCACACTGGAAATGCTGACATCGAGAGACTACACTCAACCCTCTTAGAAAAGATAACAGGTATTGAGGATAGTGAACTTTCAGTAGAAATGAAAATACAGATGGCTATAGGAAACTATAACGAACGGTATCATTCGACAATTAGGTGTACCCCTAAGGAAGCTAAAGAGTATGTAGAAGTTGAAAAACTTCAAGAAAGAATTAATTAAACAAAAAATCGTATAATCAAGAAAAGAAATAAGAATAGGGAAATTTATACAGAAAATAGATTAGTAGGACCTATTAGAAATTATAAAAGACTTAGACACAAAGATGAACCCTACTATAGAATAAAATCTTTGAAAAATGTTCATGTTACAAATATTAAAAGACCATTGAAATCCACAGATATTCAGCATCATAATGATATTCCTCATGACGACACCAATAACACTAGGGCTACTACAAGTTAATCCAATATACGAAGAAGCAGGGTATATACAGATTAATCTGCGAGAAAAAGAAATAGTTAATCGAACAAAAACGTTATTACACATTATTGATCCTAAGGAAATAAATCATATACTAACAAAAATCGAGGAAAACGTAAACCAAATCGACATAGACAATAAAAATTTAATACAAACTGAAATTAATACAATTTGAGCAAAAATCAAGTCCATAATGCGCAACGATATAAGAAGGAAAAGAGGTTTAATAAATTTGGGAGGTACAGTACAAAAATGGTTATTAGGAACAATGAACGATGACGACAGACAGGAGATATTAGAACATTTAAAGGTAGTTGATGAAAATAACCATAACGTTATAACTACAGAACAAACAAATTACAATAAATACACATTTTAACGATATAATGAATATACTAAAAAAAGCAATAGAAGAAGACAGAATTGAAATGACAAAAGCATTCGATGAAATTAGAAAACAAAGTAATGAAATTGTGAGAAAATCTTTGTACTTAGATCAAATGATAAAATTAAGATATTTAGAGAATAAAGTAAGCCAAATACAAGATAAAAAATAAATGTTTTTTTATTATCAATTTTTTTTTAATTTGAATTTTTTTTTAATTTTAATTTTTTTTTATTTAAATTTTAATTTTTAATTTAATTTAAATTTTTTTTTTCTTTATTTTTTTTTCCTTTTTCCTTTCTATATATATATATATCTTTTTTTTTTAAGAACGCTAATATTTTTTTTCCTGCTACAAATGTGAAACAAAATTAGATATATTGAACTCCCGAATAAAACTTTTGAGATACTGGTACTATCCCTTATACCGATATACATCGTCTGGGAAGTACTATTTAAATGAACAAGCATTCAGGAAATAATTGCACACGGACAGTGCAAGCAATGAATTATGGAGTAAAGATTTTTTGGAGGAAACGGAGGTGGTTTTAGTCGGTAGAAATCCGACATGCCGAGAAGCAGGAGCAACTCGGTATCTTTTGAAGATTTCCATCTCCCAACGACGAAAAAAAAAAGAAAATTGCATCGGCGAAGCATAATATTGTACATCCAAGTATACTTACAGCAGAAGAATTAGAATTGTATAATATCGATTTTTATAAATTAAAATTGACAAAACTAGGAATTATGAAATATAAAGCTGAACTCTTAGTAATTGCAATCAAGATACCCCAAAGTTATGTTCAAACTGATTTAAAATTAGTTACACCGTTACCAAATAAGAATTTTTTAGAAATAGAAGAAAATAATGAACAAATTGAAGAAATTGAAGGCAGAGTCCTAACATATCAAGAAAATTTAATGTTAAAAGAATTGAAACCTAGTAAAAATTGTGTTTGAAAAAAAAAGTGTAAATGAGGATATAACAATAAAACAAAAATTGAAGTTCTAGACGATGAAACGTTTTTAATGAAAAATGCTGAAAAGGAAAAGATAATTCAAAATTGTGATGACAGAACTATAACGTTAATTAAAAATTATTTGATCTCATTTTATAATTGCGAAACTAAAGTGTATGAAGAAAATCAAGAATCAGAAGAAAACTATAAGAGATAAATATTTTTATCCAAACAATAACTTAAATCAGTCTTATGTAAAAGCAGTAACTTTTGATAATATAGTATTTCAACATTTTGAGAATATAAAAGAAATCAAAGAATTAAAATTTCATAGAAATGTTTCATATGGAATAAGCCTATCATTGGCAATCATTATTGTAATAGTCATAGGTATTGTAATAATTTGGAAAAAAAGGTAAAAGAACTCAATTCAAGGTAATAAATAAAAAGGAAATTTTAAATCAAAGACTTCCGGAGAAGTCTTACTCCAACCGAGGAGGGGTTATGTATACCACATATGCTTCAGGCAACGTGACCAACGTGACGTTACCTGAACCGTCTGGGACAATGTACACCACAGATGCTTTAAGCAACGTGACGTTACCTGAACCATCTGGGAAAACACTTAGGCAAATATTTTAAAACAAGCAGCTCATGGGAAAGTTGCAATTAGCGATTTTGATTCAGTTTGAGTTGAGTTCTTGCCGGATCGCGACGATTGGATTAAATAAAATTTGGTTTCGAATAATCGTGTATTTTATTTTATATTTCTTTTCCGTATTGACTAAATAATGTAACTCACGCACGGACTTGCCGTTTCTACGCATAGGAAATTGGTTCTACACGCAGCCTAACGAGACATGGCTCTACCGCGAACACCATTCAAGGAAATATCCGGCGACGTAAACACAAATCCGCTGCTATATGCAGCACGTGATTTATCACCGGACACTCTCAAGTCACCGCAGTTATTAACCGCACAAACGCACGCTTCGGCATGGCAATCGGAGGATCAAACTGTCGCGGCAATCAACAACATCAAACTGCCCCCGTTCTGCAAAAATGATCCAGAATCTTGGTTTTTCCATGCGGATGCCCAGTTCCAATTGTCGGAAGTCGTCGACAACACCAAATATTACACCTTCATCGCATCTCTTGACATGGAAGTGCACCGACAGATTTCAGACATCGTCCGATCACCACCACCGCAAGATAAGTATGCATTCCTTAAATCGCAAATGCTTTCCAGGTTTACCATCTCCAAGGAGAAGCGAATCAACCACTTGCTAAACCACCTCGATCTATATGACAAAACCCCCTCGCAGCTACTCCGTGAAATGCAAACCCTTGCACCGGAAGATTTTACTGATGACATCATCAGAACCCTCTGGCTAAATCGGTTACCAGCTAATGTTCGTTACATACTCGTGGCAAACAACGATTTTTTGCTGTTGGGGCAAGCCACAATTGCAGACCGCCTAGTTGAGAACAGTTTACCATCTCATGTCATGGCTACCGCACATCAAAAACTTCGTGACCAGCCAACCAGTGCATTTGAGATGCGCTTTCAGATCATCGAGCAAAAACTCGAGGAAATCACCGAGTCTGTCAAGACGTTAGCAGTCAAGCTCAACGGTGAAACCAAATCACTCTCGAATTCCTACAGACACGTGGCAAAACCACAAAAAGAAAGCAAAACGTGCTACTACCATCGAAAATTTGGCAGCGAGGCAAAGCGTTGTGTTAGCCCGTGTGAATTCAAACCTACTGATGAGTCAAAAAACTGCATAAAGTGTCACCTAGCAAACGTAAACTAGGTGACCAGCCGCTTACTGACATCAACCAAATAGAATACCGCCTACACATTAGAGACAGAATTTCCAAAATTAAATTTTTAATCGACTCTGGTTCTGTCGTGTCCGTTTTACCATTTGCGCTGTCAAATATAAACAACAGCACAGGACACATAACATTATACGCTGCCAACAACACGGGTATTAAAACCTATGGCCAACAAACCCTTCGGCTGGATTTCGGTCTTTCCAAAACCTTTACTTGGCAGTTCATAGTCGTTGACGTTCAAATGGCGATAGTAGGTGCAGATTTTTTGGCCGCTTTCAATCTTTCAGTGGATTTGAAACACAAACAATTGATCGACAAAACCTCACTCTGCACCACATCTGGGGAGACATTCAAAGCACAAATTTGCAATTTGTCCGCTCTCGACCCACAAAGCTGCTACAGCAATCTTCTTAAACAATTCTCTGGCATAACGGAGTCGAGCCGAGTACGAAAATGTTCAACTAGCCCTGTTTTTCATTACATCACAACCACCGGACCCCCTGTAGCTGAGAGGCCGCGCCGTCTCACTGGTGACAAACTGCTGGCAACCAAACGAGAAATCGACCTCTTGTTGCAGCAGGGCATCTCGTCAAGAAGAAGAACGGTGAGTGGCGCGTCTGTGGGGACTACCGCAAACTCAGCGCTCAAACAGTGCCAGATCGATACCCGATCTCCAATATTCACGATGTTGCGGAAAGAATGCACGACAGGACCATCTTTTCAATTATAGACTTGGACCGGGCGTATTACCAAATTCCAATGGTCGAGGACGACATACCCAAGATTGCTGTGTGCACTCCATTCGGTCTTTTTGAGTACCTTGTCATGCCCTTCGGGTTGCGAAATGCAACACAAACTTCTCAAAGACACATGGACAGCGTTTTACGTGGATTGGATTTCATCTTCTGCTACATTGACGACATAATCGTCATGTCAACGACGCCGGAAGAGCACATGAAACACCTGACACAGCTGTTCACACGTTTACAACAACAGGGATTGCGAATCAACATCAGCAAGTGCGTTTTTGGAAGACGGGAAGTATTATACTTGGGTTACACTATTAACGCAAATGGGTGCAAACCACCATCGAGTCGCGTTGACACAATTGCTAATTACCCAAAGCCAACAACTATCGCAGATTTACGCTGTTTTTTGGGCATAATTAACTACTACAGACACTGCATCCCAATGGCAGCTAACTTGCAAGCGCCACTCAATTCATTCTTAAAACAATCGCCCAAGAATGACAAACGCACAATAAACTGGACTCCAGAATCTGACACGGCTTTCACAGCGTGCAAACGAAGCATAGTGGAGGCTACTTCCTTAACACACCTGGTGTCTTCTGCACCTTTGGCACTAATCACGGACGCTTCCGATAAAGCAATTGGTGCGGCCTTGGAACAACTAGTCAGTGACCAATGGCAACCACTGGGTTTCTACTCTAGAAAGCTGAAAACCACAGAAACAAATTACAGTGCGTATGACCGCGAGCTGCTTGCAGTCTACGCAGCCATCCGTTTCTTTCGCCACATTCTGGAGGCACGACCATTCGTCATCAGGACAGACCATAAACCACTGGTCTACGCTTTCAGCCAAAAATTAGACAAGGCTTCCCCACGTCAGTTACGACAGCTTGACTACATATCACAATTCTCGACGCAGATATTACATATCTCCGGCGCCACCAACACGGTAGCGGACGCGTTATCACGAATCTGTGAAATAACCATGCCAACAACATTAAACGCCGAAGAACTGGAACGCGAACAATCAGTTGACGCAGAAATCCACCACCTTCTACAAGCAGGCAGCTCTCTTCAACTACGAAAGGTGTTAATCGGGAAAGCATCGGTTTACTGCGACGTCTCCACAGATCAGGTCAGACCATATATTCCCTCAACCTTGCGCCGTCGCGTTTTCCAGTCAATACACGGTTTGGCACATCCAGGCGTAAAATCCAGCGTACAGCTCGTTAAAACTAAATTCGTCTGGCCAAACATCAAAAAGGACGTAACTCAATGGGCACGTTGCTGTGTTTACTGTCAACGAGCTAAAGTCCAACGACATACCAAAAACAAACCAGCCCATATCATCGTCCCAGACAACAGATTTGAACACATCCATTTGGATATCGTGACTCTACCAGCCATCAACGATTACAGGTACTACCTCACTATCACAGATAGATTTTCACGATGGCCTGAAGCGGTAGCACTGAAAGACATTTCCGCTACCACAATAGCAACCGCCTTCTACTCGACGTGGATTGCTCGTTTTGGAACTCCCAAAACTATCACCACGGACCAGGGTACACAGTTCGAGTCATCGTTATTTCGAGCACTCAGCAACTTACTGGGAGCGAACCGTCTTCACACGACTCCATACCACCCCGCATCCAACGGCATAATCGAACGCTGGCACCGCGCATTCAAAACATCATTGAAGGCAGCGCTAATGCGCAGTCAGTCAACGCCATGGACAGAACTTCTGCCCACAGTCCTACTCGGACTACGAACTGCTATCAAACCGAACATCGGCGCATCACCTGCCTAGCTCCTTTACGGCAGCACACTTCACCTACCGGGCGAATTTTTCACCGGCGAAGAAACTGCGACTATACCAGCTACATTCGTCGAAAAGCTCAGGGAACACATGCGAAACTTACGCGCAGTTCCCACTGCTCATCACGACAACCGAAAAGCATTTGTGCATCACGATCTTTCGACATGTTTCCACGTATTCCTGCGCATAGATGCTGTCAGAAAGCCTTTGGAGCCTCCTTATACAGGATCATATGAAGTGATAGCCAGACAATCTGACCGTGTCTTCACTATCAAAGTAAAGAATCAACCCATCTGCATATCCACTGAAAGACTGAAACCAGCACACCTATTACCGGAGATTTCAGACACCAACACTGAAGGTCTGGAACAACCGATCGAATCCCCACTCTTCTGGCAAATTCCAACCCGC
Organism: Oxycera nigricornis; assembly: GCA_963942545.1. Lineage (NCBI taxonomy): Eukaryota > Metazoa > Arthropoda > Insecta > Diptera > Stratiomyidae > Oxycera > Oxycera nigricornis. The sequence goes on from OZ012662.1 coordinate 66,657,207, forward strand.
ACATACAGCAGAAAACCAAAAACAGCACCTGCACCACAGGCACAACCAGGCACAGCGCTAACAAGGACAGCGACATGGCCACAGAGTCCTTCGCCATAGCAACCATAGAATACGAAATTGTCTGCCGACAAAACACCCACTGGAACATTGATCAGCCGAGAAATGACATTGACATCATAAACAACCGACAACATCGTGACTTCAGTCACTGGGAAGGGAGTATTGTGGCAGCCTTAGTAACGCCACATTTGTCGACTCTGACGTTTCCTTCTCTGACGGCGAGAGGCGCAAAAAACGTCAAGTGAAAACCTTCTTCCTTCACGACACGCGGCCGGCGACAGTCGACTTGTAAATGCATTCTATGTTAAACTATTGTTCGTTACATTTAAATAATAATCATAGTTAAATATTTCCGTGGTGTTTGATTTCAAAACCGGTTTGCCAAACACCACATTGGTGACCCCGACAATTCGAGCAAATTTAAGTCAGCGCAAGAAGAGACTTCGCCCCAACGCGGTTGGGCCCCAAAACGACGCGCGTGCATAGTGCTGTCTCTTTCACAATCACGTCAGTCAGTAACGACAACACACAGTTGCCTTAACACAGAGGTTTCTCTTTCCTTGTTCCTGTTTGTATTGGTGGCGTCTGGATTCTCGGCGCACGGGTTATGTATACCACAAATGCTTCAGGCAACGTGACCAACGTGACGTTACCTGAACCGTCTGGGACAATGTACACCACAGATACTTTAAGCAACGTGACGTTACCTGAACCATCTGGGAAAACACTTAGGCAAATATTTTAAAACAAGCAGCTCATGGGAAAGTTGCAATTAGCGATTTTGATTCAGTTTGAGTTGAGTTCTTGCCGGATCGCGACGATTGGATTAAATAAAATTTGGTTTCGAATAATCGTGTATTTTATTTTATATTTCTTTTCCGTATTGACTAAATAATATAACTGGCGCAGTCGGTAGGATGTCTATCAAAAGAAAAGACATCCAGTGAAATCGAATCGAAGTTAATAACAGTGAAAGAAAATAACAATAACGAAATTGTGTAGTTTTCCCCCTTAATAATAAAGTGAGAAACAAAATAAGCCAAAATAAAATTTAGTGGCTTGTGCAGAAACAACACTGGGAGAGAATCAATTCAGCACAAATGAGAGGCAAAGGAATCGCGAAAAAATATTCAACCAAAGAAGAAATATCGAAATGGCAAACCAAAATCAGATCGGGCAGTGCATAGTGACGTTGACTCAACTCATGGTGCAGAACAATCAGCCCAGAAACCAACGGCAAAGAATAGAAAAAGAAATTCGATACATGCCAATATTCAATGGAGAGAAAGGAACATTACCTTCGTTCATCGATTCTGTTACTACAGCTTTAGCGGATCATGAAGACGAAGCCGATAGGGTGTTCCAGATAATCTATAACGAAAAAATCCAAGGCAGTGCAAAAAATTTATTGAAGGTAAATCCTCCAGCTAATTGGGGCGAATGTAAGCAGCAACTAAAAAGGCATTACAAATCATCGAAATATCAGATGGCAATAACCAGGGAAATTAGTACATTAAGAGTAAGTAATATTAAAGATTTGGACAATAAATTAAGAAGCATAGTAGAAGATATAACAGAATTCGCAGCTTTTGACATAAATGGTGCAATTATGACAGAAATTTTAAGTGGAATGCTAATACAGCGAACAAAAGAATTAGTGTCAGGTTCATAAGCTTATGCTATATTGACGCAAAATCGATTAACAGTAATCAGAGATATAGTGAATAGTTTTATAGGTCAGGATCAAAACAATTTAAATATGAATGTGATTTGCAAAAATTTTAGTAAAAATCATGAGAACAATAAATTTGAAAAGAAAATGAATGCTCAACGAAGTAATCAAAGATTTGATAGAACGTATTATCAAAACAGTGGTTATCAGAATAGAACAAGACAATATAGAACTAATAACTTACAGCCAAGACAGACTTATAATAATTATAATTACAATAATACTCGACAGAATAACAGAACTCAACAATCAAGACAAAGACCAGAACCAATGGATGTAGATACTATTAGTAGACCAGCAACGAATACCATTGATGACGCTTTTTTTATAAATTAGCCTCGAAACAAAACAAAATTTTCATAACACTAACAATACAAAACAAGACATGTTTAGCACTAGTAGATACAGGCTCAACTTTAAGTATATTGAATGAAAATAAATTCCCATCTTCTAAATATCAAATTCTGAGTAATACTTCAACAGCAATTAACACTATTCAAGGTGAAGTAGATAAACCTAATAAAACAGTTGCAACTCTATGTCCAATAGAATTTAAGTATTCAGAAAAGGGTAGAATGAAATGGATTGCGATGAAATTAGACAACCCTATTGCTTTTTTGGTAGGAATGGACTGGATAACAAAAAACGTAAAAGAAAAAAGTATAGAAAATAAAGAAATCATTATGACTAATAAAGTGAGTCTTCCGTTCTTGACGAAAACCGTCCAAGAAGAGGTTAATGTTTTAGAAGTAAGTGAAGTACAAAATCTTATATTAGATCATTTAAATGAAAGAGAACGGAATATGGTTAACAAATTAATTAAAAAATATTACAAACTTCTATTTAAAGAAGGTGACATTTTAACAAGCACTAATACTGTGGTTCATGAAATAAAAACCACAACAAATGAGCAAATTAACTCCAAGCTTTATCGTTACCCACCTCAGCACGAAGCTGAAGTACGACGACAAATGGAAGAAATGGAGAACCAAGGCATAATTAGGAAGAGTAGTAGTAGATATAGCTCACCAATTATAGTAGTACCAAAAAAGAAGGATAATTCAGGTGTTAAAAAATTTAGGATTGTTGTCGATTATAGGAGGTTAAACCAAGTAACAAATGATGATAAATATCCCCTTCCCAATATCGATAGCATTTTAGACAAGCTAGGGAAAGCACAATATTTCAGTACTTTGGACTTGGCAAAAGGGTACCACCAAATACTGGTAGCAGAGAAAGATATTGAAAAAACTGCTTTTGTAACTCCAGCTGGATTGTATGAATATGTTTGTATGCCGTTTGGCCTGAAAAATGCCCCGGCTACATTTCAGCGATTAATGAGCGAAATATTGCGAGAATATATTAATCAAATATGTGTGGTATATCTCGATGATATTCTTGTGTTCTGTACAACTTTGGAAGAACATGAGAAATCATTAAGCAAAATATTTTCCAGACTACAAGAGCACAATTTAAAAATCCAGGTAGACAAATGCAGCTTTCTAAAAAGAGATACAGAGTTTTTAGGGCATGTTTTAACAGTGGAAGGAATTAAACCTAATCCAGAAAAGATTAAAACGATACAAGAAATAGTCGTGCCTAAAACAGAGAAACAGTTAAAGGGTTTCCTAGGAGTAACCGGGTATTATAGCGTATCCAATGATAAAATACCTAAAAAAAGATAACAAGATAAACATTAATGATCCACAATACATAGCAGCATTCGAAAATCTTAAAAGTCTGATAACGGCACATCCAATATTAAAATATCCAGAATACGATAAACCTTTTGTTGTAACGACAGATGCTAGTGATCATGCTATTGGAGCAGTTTTGTCACAACAAGGGCATCCTGTTTGCTATATTTCCAGAACATTAAACAATCATTAAAAAAACTACTCTACGACGGACAAAGAATTTTTGGCAATTGTTTATGCTGTCAATTACTTTAGGCCTTACTTGTACGGAAATAAATTTAAAATTGTGACAGATCATGTCCCCATTAAATATCTTAATAGGAAATACAAAGGAAAAGAATTTTCACAAAGACATCAAAGGTGGTTATTAAAGCTTCAAGAGTTTAACTACGCAATTGAATATTTACAGGGTAAGGAAAATAAAGTGGCAGACTATTTGAGTAGATTAGAAAACGTACAAAAAATTAATGAGGAAAATGATTTAGAATCAAATTTATTAATGTCGGATACAATGCATTCGGTGGACGAACAAAGGCTAGACCATATAGGAATAAAAAGAAAATAAAAGAAGATATTGTCAATAAATATATAACGCAATTAATACTAACCTATAGTTCCAGCGAAGAAAAAATTACGTTATATAGAAGAAGAATAATTAAAATAAATCCATTAGATAACGAAAATGTAATAAGGGATAAATTGAAAAGATATATTAAACAAGGATATACAGGAATCTATTCAGAAGTAGCTGACACAGATTACCATAAAATTCAGTTAATCCTTATATCAATGTTTTCAGAAGATGCAAGTACAAAATTTGTTCGATGTTCTAAAAGAGCTATAGAGATATTAACTGAAGAAGAACTTCATAATAAATTATCGCTTTATCACACTAAAGAATCCATGCATAGTGGAATAAATGAATGTTATTACAATTTAAAAGATAAAATATATTTTCCCAAATTAAGACAACATATTCAGTTAATTATAAACAACTGTGAGAAATGTCAACAAATTAAGTATAATAGGAAACCTATCAAACCAAAGTTCTTACTTACTGAAATGCCAAAAGCCAAAAACGACATAATTCATTTAGATATATTCCATTTTAAGAAACAGGCTTTTGTAACAATAATTGACAAATTAACCAAGTTTGCAGCAGCTTATTGCATAACAGATCGAAACTGGAGAGCGAAGAAAGCTCTCATAATGGAACATTTCGCTAAATTCAGGAAACCAAACAAATTAGTAATGGACAATGAATTTAGAGCGGAGCAATTGATGGAGTACCTTAAAGCAGAAAATGTTGAGGTTCATCATACAAAGCCAAATAGTCACACTGGAAATGCTGACATCGAGAGACTACACTCAACCCTCTTAGAAAAGATAACAGGTATTGAGGATAGTGAACTTTCAGTAGAAATGAAAATACAGATGGCTATAGGAAACTATAACGAACGGTATCATTCGACAATTAGGTGTACCCCTAAGGAAGCTAAAGAGTATGTAGAAGTTGAAAAACTTCAAGAAAGAATTAATTAAACAAAAAATCGTATAATCAAGAAAAGAAATAAGAATAGGGAAATTTATACAGAAAATAGATTAGTAGGACCTATTAGAAATTATAAAAGACTTAGACACAAAGATGAACCCTACTATAGAATAAAATCTTTGAAAAATGTTCATGTTACAAATATTAAAAGACCATTGAAATCCACAGATATTCAGCATCATAATGATATTCCTCATGACGACACCAATAACACTAGGGCTACTACAAGTTAATCCAATATACGAAGAAGCAGGGTATATACAGATTAATCTGCGAGAAAAAGAAATAGTTAATCGAACAAAAACGTTATTACACATTATTGATCCTAAGGAAATAAATCATATACTAACAAAAATCGAGGAAAACGTAAACCAAATCGACATAGACAATAAAAATTTAATACAAACTGAAATTAATACAATTTGAGCAAAAATCAAGTCCATAATGCGCAACGATATAAGAAGGAAAAGAGGTTTAATAAATTTGGGAGGTACAGTACAAAAATGGTTATTAGGAACAATGAACGATGACGACAGACAGGAGATATTAGAACATTTAAAGGTAGTTGATGAAAATAACCATAACGTTATAACTACAGAACAAACAAATTACAATAAATACACATTTTAACGATATAATGAATATACTAAAAAAAGCAATAGAAGAAGACAGAATTGAAATGACAAAAGCATTCGATGAAATTAGAAAACAAAGTAATGAAATTGTGAGAAAATCTTTGTACTTAGATCAAATGATAAAATTAAGATATTTAGAGAATAAAGTAAGCCAAATACAAGATAAAAAAATAAATGTTTTTTTATTATAAACTTTTTTTTTAATTTTAATTTTTTTTTTCAATTTTAATTTTTTTTATTTTAATTTTAATTTTTAATTTAATTTAAATTTTTTTTTCTTTATTTTTTTTTCCTTTTTCCTTTATATATATATATATATTTATATCTTTTTTTTTAAGAACGCTAATATTTTTTTTCCTGCTACAAATGTGAAACAAAACTAGATATATTGAACTCCCGAATAAAACTTTTGAGATACTGGTACTATCCCTTATACCGAAGTAGTTAGAATAAGGCGGTTCTGGCACACTTTTTCCCACGGTCCCCATTTTTTTCCCATGGGTATCGGATTACCGCCCCCCACGGGTATCGGATTACCGCCCCCGCATGACGTCACCTGTTATCGCTTCCGGTGGCGCCCATTTTTTCCCACGGGTATCGGATTACCGCCCCCGCATGACGTCACCTGTTATCGCTTCCGGTGGCGCCACCACGGGTATCGGATTACCGCCCCCGCATGACGTCACCTGTTATCGCTTCCGGTGGCGCCCATTTTTTCCCACGGGTATCGGATTACCGCCCCCGCATGACGTCACCTGTTATCGTTTCCTGTGGCGCCCATTTTTTTCCCACGGGTATCGGATTACCACCCCCGCATGACGTCACCTGTTATCGCTTCCGGTGGCGCCATTTCTTATCGCTGTCGGGGTGTTTCCCACGGGCAGGTGTTTCCCAACCGCGATGAGTCATGCTGATGAATAGGTGTGATAAGAAGTCAAGGTCAAAGGTCAAGGGTCAAGGGTCAAAGGTCAAAGGTCAAGGGTCAAAGGTCAAGGGTCAAAGTTCAAGGGTCAAAGGTCAAAGGTCAAAGGTCAAGGGTCAAAGGTCAAGGGTCAAAGGTCAAAGGTCAAAGGTCAAGGGTCAAGGGTCAAAGGTCAAGGGTCAAAGGAGTTTTCCCAACCGCGGTGAGAGTCATATCCCAGGAAACACCTATGACATCATCTTCAATTTCGCAACAAAATGCAATATTCTGAGTCATATCTCAATTCTGAGTCATATCCCAGGAAACACCTATGACATCATCTTCAATTTCGCAACAACACGCAATATTCTGATTTCGCAACAAAATGCAATATTCTGAGTCATATCTCAATTCTGAGTCATATCCCAGGAAACACCTATGACATCATATTCAATTTCGCAACAACACGCAATATTCTGATTTCGCAACAAAATGCAATATTCTGAGTCATATCTGAAACACATTACCCCAAATACCTAAACCTTGAATCATCTACATAAACATCCTGCACATAATATTCCCATAACCACAAAAATAATAATCATCCACTTGAAATCCAATAATTTCCCAGAAACGAAAATGCCAACCACCGGAAATTCCACTGATAAGGTGGAACACAAAAGATCGTATTACTGCACTAGTTGCAAATCGGATCGGCATAACGTAAACAATTGCCCTTATTTGAAAGATAAAGATAAAAGAAGGAAATAATAAATAAAGATTAGCGATGGGCTAAATTGATGAATATGTGAGATGTGTTTTAAAATAGCAGCTGGATTCATTTCTTATCGCTGCAGAGGTGAGTTTTTATTGCTGACGGTTGCGTAATCTCTTTTATAGGGTTCGAATATTTTACAAACATTACAAAATTAGAAATTCGATATGTTGATAAGAGCTTGAGTGAGGGCTATTTTAAATGATTAGACGTTGGAATTTGAATAGCGTGCAAGAATTTTTTGTGAACGACCGGATGTTTTCTCTGCCATATAAAATAAACAAAATTATAGTAATTATAATATTAGGTTACCCTTAAGGAATTTATAAAATAAACAATAGAATTATATAAAAAGACAAGACCCCAACAGGAATCATTCCAGTTGCTATTCTGCGTTGTAAACCAGTATTCATTCAAAGTGAATTTTTATACCTTGTCGAAAATATATAAAAATTTTAAAAGATAAAGATTTTGTTACAAGTGACAATATCGTCTGCGAAGAAGTATGGATTCATTAAACGAACTACTTAGCTGCAAACCCCTGGTATTTACAAAAATTTCCGACTTGGAGATTGGAAAACGATACCGCATTACAGCTGCAGAAAGAATGGAAACGAGGTAAGACAGAGCTTTGTAAATGAAATAATATTGAATTTTTTTTTCTTCATTTTTTGGTTTTGAAGGTACGGCGAAGCTATTGTTGTAGACCTAAACAATATCATGAGGCTATTTCTACCTGGTCGTTACCAAAAATGCAGCGATAAGGTTATGGAGGACTTCAATGCGGCAAAGTTATCGTTGAGCTGCAGCAGTCATGATTCTAAGGACTTGCACTTCCATGAAACAGTCATCGATTCAAATGTATTTTAAAAACTTCTTTAAATAAAACAATTATTTCGGTTAAGTCACAGTGTTTTTATTCGAATAGATTTTCTTGTATAATAAATTTTTTCAGAAGGAATGCGTTTTGTTGCGCACAACATCCATCGTGTAAAGTGCAGGTTGATATTTTAGGATAGTGCTTTTTCAGTGTTTTCAGACTAGGACAGCAACAGTCGTCCAAATTGCAAACCATGATAGTGTTCCCCAGTAAACTACCAAGCCAGTGTTTTTTCTCCGAGCCTTTCACATATATTGAGGCACCCTTCAAGTTTTGATATAGATATTCTTTCATTTCCGTAAACGTTGTATTTCCGATTTCCCATTGCAAACCGTGATGATGTTCGTATAGCCAATTGGCTTGAAACTGCAGCTCTTTCGAAAGTGTTGTTATGCTGAAGGGGGGTTTCAGTAAAAAATGTCGATGAAAATCCTTGTTCACATCCACGATAGATAGTTCTTTGATGATAAAGGCGTTGTTGTTGTATCCTCTAAATCCTTGCATGTCAATGATGAAAGGCGCCATGATTGAATGATTCGATTTGATTAGAGAATTATTTTTTATACAAGTTTTTGAACTGAACTAGTGAGAGGATTGTACTCTATTACACGATCATGAAGAAGTAAGCAATAAGCTGTTGTTAAGGCAGGTACATCTACAGATGTTTTGATATCTACCCTTATGTCAACTGAACCTGATTTTATAGATTCATTTTGACGTGAACAATCAATTACTATAATTGGTGCTGAATTCTTATATTCGTTTCGTGAGAGTAATGGTTGTGCTTGCACCCCGTAATAAGATTGTTGAAAGTTGCAGTACATATCATAAAGCAGAGCGAATCGATCACGTGTAAATTTTATATTAACGTCATCGTAAGGATACGATTCGAAGTTTAAATGTATTTTGATATTGGTTAAATCACAGTGATCAAATTTGCTGACATCTTCACTTTTATGTATACATCATCACTGGGCGAAAGAAATGCATTTTCATCGCTTCTAGATCTAATGAGAATTAGCTCATGTTTAGCATTTACGATAATCTTCTTGTAGTCTTCGGCAAATCCCAAAAATTTTCTTAGCGGAACAGAAAAGTTAAAGTAGCCACTTGATGGCATGATAGATTCATCTGGCGACCAACCGGCATTATAAAGCATTTTACTTTCATTTTCACTAAGTGATACATAATTTTTCAGTGTCGATGTTATTCCAACATTCTTGTTTCGATCGATTTCTACTCCATTCAGTTCATATCTAATCTCATCGAATAGAAAAGCGATGCTATTATTCGTAAGTTTAGCAGTTGTTGATGTTGTTCCATCCGATTTAATTAAAGCACCTTCAATATAGATGAAGCTTTGACTTGGCAAAATACACAAGTCCTGCTGTTGTAGAGGTATTCTAATTTCATCACTGCAGTTGAATGATGATAGAAATGGAGAGTAGCTATGGTATTCAATTTTCGAGATACTATTGTCATAGATGACTTTACGTGTAACGTTCAGAATCTCACTCATTTTTGTTTTTTTAATTTGAACCCCAGTAATTTCAAGAACTGTTTATTTTTTAATGTTAGTCGGGGTCTTACTCGACCGATTTTCCTGGTTGAACTGATTGTATCTACATTGTTGGACAGGTATTTATCATCGTTATATAACAACATTCTGCGGCTTCAAATGAAGTCTGATAGTTATTGTTTCCCCCTTGAAGTTTATTAGATCTCCGTCTTGGTCAATCAGCTTAAGAGTTAGCGTGCTTATTCGTTTAACGTTTACCGGCAAATAAATGACATTACTAGGAACCTCCACTATTTTATAGCCTGGTCCTACCTCAGGTGAGAATTCGTGGATTGTATGCGAGGGAATATTATTAATATAAGAATTTCCAATTATGTTGCAATCAATCCGTATTACGTTCACTTTACTTATGCTTACAGGTAGATCAGAAGAGTGTTTGACATTGACTTTTAATTCTCGTTTAGCAAATCCTAGCAATTGACCAATGGATCTTTCTTTGTTGAAGTAAATAGGAGCAGTTGACTTGATCTCACTTTTGAGAGTGTTATTATTGGCACGTATTGAAAAATTTATTTTGTCATTGATCTTCGCCAACTGTTTATATAGATAATTTGCAATATCATCGATTTCGTATGATCCAACGGGTATTTCTATAACGTGCTTTCCAATGTGTAATAAATTATTGTTTTCATCCACGTTAGGTATAGAATTATATGTTTGAAAATCAACAAGTCCGCACACATAGTCATCTTGTAATTCGATAGGTGGAAAATACTCTGTTGTAAGAATGGATGTGTTTCCACTGAGAGTTAATGTTAGTGCCATGGCAGTATATAACACAATGATTGGGTTTTTTAAGTAAATTATTTATTTATATGAATGCACTAGACAATTTACAAACGTTTGTATAAAAATCTTAAACATAAATGTCCACAGTTGTATGAGTCATAGCTTTGATATGTATTGTAGTTGTATTTTATATTAGATCCCAGATAATCTAGTAATTCAATCGGTGGAGGTAAATTACCAAAACTATCAAAGTATTCCACATAACGATTTTGTTTGTTGTACGCTACCCAATGGGTACCAGAGCCTTGAATATTATCTAAATTTACTATACCACACTCGTTTTGCATGGCAAATCCCTTTGGTAAATTATTTCGCATAAAAACTCCTCTGAAGGTTGGCAAGAATCTTGCAAACTTTCTCAAATCATTTTCATTTAATGCTCTCTTGGGTAGCGTTTTTAAAAGTTTTTTGGAACAGGATTTAAATACAACCCTAAGCCTTTTCTGTATGGCTTCAAATGTAATCCTCGACCTAATGTTATCTGCTCCATTTTCTGGTTATGTCGCTTCTTTTCCTCTAATGTATTTTTGGCATTATTAGCATCATCAACAGCTTTAGCTATTCCCGCAGCTCCACCTGATAAAGCACCAATAGCAGATAATCCTGCGAAAAGAGGAATTAGGAACGGCAAAACTCCACCAACTTTAGGAATGGGTATTATTCTTGGAGTTTTGATAGCTTTTTTCCGTCCTTTTGTAATATTTTTTGCAGCAGCTAAGGCTACCTTAATACTCGCCTTCATACTGTTGGGTTTCTTCTGTTTAATGATTTTTCGGACTTTAGAAATAACTGTTCCAAATTTCTGTTTATCTTTCAATCCCATTCCTAATTTTACTTTAGCTTTCATCATATTGGCTACTAGTAACGCGTTAGTGCGTTCGGCTAATCCTGCGTCTGCTGATCTAACGCGTTGCCACGCCTTTTCAGTTAATATCTTATCTAGTTTGTGACGATCGCTCGTTTCTTTAAATTGTGAATAACCAATATCGTGCTCTTTACACGCTTCGTCAAGGGGATTTATTCCGGCGTCTCCTCGGGCAAGTCGTTCTTGAAGCTTCGTGCCAGGTCCACAATATTGATAGCCAGGCAAATGCAGTTCAATCGGTAGTTTATTAATCAGAGTATTAATGAACCCTCTTCCGCTCACGGCTTTTCGTAAACTACTAGTACATTTCTTTTTATGATCAATCATTTTATACTGATCGCGATACACCTTGTTTAATAACTCATCGCCGACTGTAAAACTTTCGTTAAAACCTAGTCATTTACATGTTTGATGTTTAGTTATCAGGATGCGGTTTATACAACAACACCAAAAGTTATTGGTGGAAAATGTTGACATTGCAAATGAACCCTTTACAAATAAACATAGCAATTTATTGCCTAATAATATTCGAGCTATAATTGTGGGTCCCTCCAACTGTGGTAAAACTAACGTTATGATATCCCTGTTGAAACATCCCAATGGCGTTAAATTTGAAAACATCTACATCTACTCGAAATCATTACATCAATCCAAATATAGACATTTAAAGCAGGCTGTAAAACCTATTTCTGGACTAGGCTTCTATACATTTTCAAACAATAGTGCAGTGATTCCACCAGATAAAGCTGAGTCTAACTCTGTTTTCATTTTCGATGATATTGCCAACGAGAAACAAGATAACGTTCGATTATATTTCTGTATGGGAAGACATCATAATATTGATAGTTTTTATCTGTGTCAAACTTATACGAGAACACCGAAACACCTTATTCGCGATAATGCAAATTTTTTGATTATATTCAAACAGGATGATATGAATTTAAGACACATTTACAATAATCACGTAAACACAGACATGACTTTCGATCAGTTTAGAAACATCTGTGGAAAATGTTGAAGCGATAAATATGGGTTCTGTGTAATTGATAAAGACAGTCCCATAGACAAGGGTCGATATCGAAAGGGGTTTGATGTATTCATAATACTATAAAAACATCGAAGCAGTTCAAATCAGTTCATTACCAGTTCAATACCTGTTCAAAGCAGTTCTATACCTGTTTAAAGCAGTTCAATACCTGTTCAAAGCAGTTTAATACCAGTTCCAAGCAGTTCAATAGCAGTTCAGATTACCAGCTTGATGCAGCTCGATAGCTGTTCAATACAGTTTGATAACAATTCAATAAGGTTTCAGTACAGCAGCAACAGTGAAGACAGTACCAAACAATTCGAAAAAGACACAAATCGATTCAGGTACAGCAAAAACCATTTCAAACTCAAATTAGAACCTATTGAAAGAATATTTCAAAATATTGTAGATACTTTTCGAAATTTGACGACGAAATGCTGCTGTTGTATTCATAAAAAATGAAAAAAACAATGTCTGATAAGCAACAACAGACGCAGCTACTCAGTGATATTGTAGCAACAACCAATTCGATAAGGAAAAAGTATCAACAGCTGAAAGCTAACAAAGCTGGAACAGTGATTCAGCTAGAGGAAACATTTAAACCAATCACGCGCCCTCTCAAAGAATTAGTTAAAAGAACCAAGTTGTTGCAAAATAATAAAGACATACAAAATGGAATTAAAGAAGAGCCTCCATCAATACGAGATGAGGGAAATAGTCACCAAGAAGAAGAAGAAGACAGTTTTAAAACTCCTACACCAAACTTGAAACGAAATCTCGCCGCCACAACATCCAACTCTTCTTCTACAAAAGTTGTTCGTAAATATGTTGCCACTGCGAAAGGACGAGAATATTTTGAAGAGTACATGAAGCAAAACAAATTTCCGGAGATTCCTAGGCATTATCTAGATATTTATGTAAATCAACCGTCTGCAATTGACAGTGTTTATGGAATATATAGGGATGATGATGATGATGGAGAGCAGTGGAAAATAGGAAATTCGAATTTCGTAATCAATGGCAATCAAATACTTGTAAATGAGAAATCCTACATAGGAACTCGAGGTTTATACGAACTGCTTTTTATGAAGTATCCAGATGAAAAATTATATACCAATGAAGATTTAGCAGACTATAAAAGTATTATTCTGCACACTAATGCTTACAGACGTTCTTACGACAGCAATAGTCAAATAAATGGAAACCGAAGCTTTAAATATAGAAAAATAATTTCGAAACTGTTAGATAACATCAACAAAGAAGGAAGAGGGCTAAGACAAACACCTAAACACAAAGATTATAGTTTAATGCAAACATCCGACAAACAGAAAGACTACATATATTGGGATGATCCGAATGAATTAGTGAGTCGATTGCAGTTACTCATTGGATCGCAACAAGCCGGTCACAATAATCATAACAACGAAATTATATCGATCATTGAAGAGTTGAAAGAAGCGCAAATAATAGAATAAATACGAAGAAATCACCAGCTGTTTCAAAAAATGAGTGTTGACAAATTTGGTCGATTTTCAAACGAAGGTGGAGGCAAACGAGGGCCTTCAGGTCCCAAGGGACCTGAAGGTCCTCGGGTGGCTCCAGGTCCGCAGGGGGCTCCAGGTGCGCAGGGGGCTCCAGGTGTAGGATTCGACAAAGCGGAGAACAGTGATTATATTCTTAAATTCAAACGATTAAAGCATCTTGGCACGCCCCTAGATGATGATGATGCTACAACAAAAGTTTACGTTGATACATATGTTGAGAAGCTAAAGGCATATGTTGACAAGCAAATTCAGATTCACTGCGATAATAATAATAAAAATGTTGATGTTGTTTGAATTAACGTTACATATATATATTAATAAAAATACAAGTAAACAAGCTTAGTCTTTTTTATCATGAGCAAACGACAAGTTATTAACGAATTGCACGCGTCTGCTCGAAAAAATTTTAAGCGACGGCGTGTTATTATAAAAGGTTTGGATGATTTGTGGCAAGCGGATTTAGTTGAAATGGAAGCATATGCTAGCGAAAATACAGGTTTTCGTTTCCTTCTTACGATCATTGACACGTTTTCTAAGTTTGCGTGGACGGTTTCTATCAAAACGAAGACTGGTAAAGAAGTTGCCAAGGCAATTGAACACATACTTCAACAGGGGCGCATTCCTAAAAACTTGCAAACAGACGACGGAAAAGAATTCTACAACAAACATTTCAAAAACATTATGGAACAGTATCAAATAAACCACTATTCCACGTATAGCTCTCTTAAGGCGTCAAATGTTGAACGATTCAATCGTACACTGAAGAACATGATGTGGAAGGAGTTTAGCATGAATGGAAATTACAAGTGGATTAGTCTCGTTGATGATTTGACCAAGGAGTATAATAACAAAAAATATCGAACAATAAAAATGGCTCCTTCTGCTGTAAATAGCTCAAATGAACTGTCACTTCTGTCCACCGTGTACAACAATATTAAAGTAATGGGAAAGTCGAAATATAAAGTGGGTGACTATGTACGAATTAGTAAATACAAGCATATATTTGAAAAAGGATATACACCAAACTGGACAACGGAGATTTTTAAAATTCGTCAAATTCAAATAACCAACCCCGTCACATATCTTTTGGAAGATTATGAAGGAAATCCAATCGAAGGAGGATTTTATGAACTTGAACTGCTAAAAGCTAAGAATCCGTCGTTTTATCTTGTGGAAAAAGTTTTAAAAAGGAGGGGAAATAAAGCATTTGTAAAGTGGTTGGGGTTTTCAAAAGAACATAATTCCTGGATAAATGTTAAAGATATGGAATAACTCATTCATTGTTTTAGTGTTAAGATTCAAAATAAAACATTGTGGTTATAATAATTGAAAAATAAAATTTATTTATTTGTTAATCGTTTATAAAATTGAACAAGCCTTTTAACTTCACACAATCTCCTATGAACACTGTAACATTCACAAGTATCGGGACCGCATTCTGCATCATCATAAGCCCAAGGACAGTTCACATAATGTTTACCAAACTTGTTGACTTTTTGTTGCATGTCAGCGTAGGCTTTCAAAAGCGTGTAATTGTTTACAAATTTATCAAAGTGCTCCGTTAAAATTAGTTGCTTGCTATAAACAAAAAATTGTTTATATTCCTCAATAGAACGCTGAAGATCATCATTATCGTCTTTAGTATCCATCGTTGTGAAGCGGTTGACGGTTCAAGTAATACTCATGGTATATGTTTGCTTCATGTTCTTTAAATCTAAAAATTCTACATCTGATCTATAATTGAGGTCTTGTTGTTGTTTTATGTATTCAACTTCGCCATTGCTAAGAATCCTCTCGGCTTCAAAGTCACGGTATTCAAAGCACGAGATTTTGAGTGAACGTTCGGAATAGTTGTTATCATATGTGCATCGTACTGTTAAGATATTTTCGTCATCGAATTCTAATTTGAAATGTCTGTAAAAAATATTTTTACTTTCGATTATTCAATTTCTTTTCTAAGCAAATCTTGCCGAAATCCTCACCACTGGTAGGGGATTACCTTGAAGAAAAGGTATTCCGATACTCGAAACAACAACAAATATTTTCAAAAACTCCATTCTCTGCTTCATTCAATTTTATTATTTATTTCAATCTTCCTATTCTACATCCATTACAATATTATAATGTCCCCATGCATATGTGCTAACCCCATCTTCCCTTATATATCGCTTATCATCTAAATAACTTAAAGAAACCTTATTTATACATTCAGTATATAAATTGTGAAGCTTAGATCTAAACACGTACACACTACCTCTAAATATCTTTTTTCTAAACAAGCAATCTCTATAATCATCTAAATTTAGTCCATCCATAATAAGCTTCTTTACACCTTTTGCTTTCTTAATTGTATCACCATTTTCTATACTTAAAGAATACATTTTAGCTCTTAATCCTATAAACTCCTTCATGACTTTTCCACTATTTTCGTCTTTCATCATACCCAACACTTTTCCGTTTTTCAGCGGAATATTATATATGTTATCTTGGGGGTACTCAGAAGTATCAAAGTGATTGTCTATATCCGGTATAATATCACTGTAAAAGTCGTTTGTTTGAATAGTGTAGATAAATGAATCCGTATCCATATAGTTGAGAATAATTTTCTCATTATATTTGGGCTTCATGAAACGATAATGAAAATCATACATTTTCAATTTTGATAGATCAAGCACGGTGAAACCAAGATAAGTCGGTTTGTTGTAACATGTGAATACTCTATCCATTTGAATAGCTGCCATATTGGGGGTAAAAACGGCTGCACTATGAAAATTTGGCTTGGATATAAGACTTCGTGCGCCTGAGTGTCTGCCTCGGCTTTCCCAATCCGTCACAATCTTCACATCTTTCCTTTTATCCACATTTTCCATCGTTTTGCCATATACTGCGTTGTTTAAAAGCTTGAAAAAGTTTTTCTCAAACAAATTTTTACTGGCTTTGCGATATTGGGTGTTCAAGTCTATGTACTGCTTCATCCAAGTCGATTGTTTAAACTGTAAAACTCTATGGACACGGGTCAATTTCAAACCATTCGCAATGCATTGCTGTAGATTTCTATAGTGAATCACATAATTTTGTTTGTTAGTTAAGTCAGTGATCAATTTCGCAGTTTTCGAACCAGGTGCTTTTTTATTTTCTGCACAGAAAGGTAA
Organism: Oxycera nigricornis; assembly: GCA_963942545.1. Classification (NCBI taxonomy): domain Eukaryota; kingdom Metazoa; phylum Arthropoda; class Insecta; order Diptera; family Stratiomyidae; genus Oxycera; species Oxycera nigricornis. The sequence goes on from OZ012662.1 coordinate 66,674,395, forward strand.
ATCGTTATGCTCATCGTGCTTTGTTGATGGATACTCCAAATCAACTTCCAATATGTAGCCAATGTCCGCGTCTATTGCAATATTGAGAATGTCAACCTCATCTATATTTTCAAACCACTGGAATTCAGAATGGGGAAGTGGCTGTGACATTGCCCAACCATATAGATTGTTTGCGTCTACATACATCAGATATTTGGAAGGATCCTCTTCTTTATAATCTTCCAAGTATTTGTTGTTAGCTTTTGAGTGACGATGTGAGCATTGAGTAATACCACCTCTGATTCCTCGTTGTATGAAGTGATGCATGTTTATATCTGTTAGAAGATCAAGTTTAACAGATGTTATTTTGAGCATGGCATCCCACGATAACCCAGGAGTTGTATAGTATTGGCAAGGGTCAAGTCCATAGATATTTTTACAAACTTTCCTGAAATTTTCGAAAACGTCTGTCAGAAGCAGCACATCTGTCTTTAGATATAATTCCAAATAGTCCCAAATCGTTGTGCAATTGAAAACTTTCCATACATTTTTAGCATGTTCATAATGAATCTCATTGCACTCGCTATTTGTCATTTTGTTGTAAAAGCTTTCTCGAGGTGGTAAACAAACTTCATTCAATCGATCCCACGAGTTAATATAATCGTAGGGAAATACACCCTTTCTTGTAAGCAGTTGAAATTTCTCCCCATCTTCATATACTGATCTTACGGTTTTCAGATCTACTGGAGAAAGATTTTTCACTAGAGCATCCAAACTACTCTGCATGAATCTGGCTGAGTCTAAGAACCTAAGCTCAATCGTTTCAAACAAATCGACTTGAATTCGTTTAGATAATGAAACGTATAATTCCTTATTAATGGGTATAATAGATATTTCCCCATCAATGCTATCTAATTCTTTCACAAACAAATGACAATCATAGCCTGAGAGGTTGTGAAATAATATTGGAAAGAATTTCGGTACTCGATACAATAAATTGCATTCGTTATGAGCGGGACCTCTATATTTTCCAGTAAAGTGACAATGGTCTCGGACTCTATCATTGTCAAGCTCTTTTTTACAAATGTGACAGAAAATCGATTCGCTTTGAACCTTTTCTTCTTCCGACGATAGAGCATCCATTGACTTTGGATTCTTGATATGATTTATATAAAACCATTTTACATCATTTACAATGGAATTAACGAATTCTTTGGGTGAATCTGGGCCTTTGTATAATCTGAATCTGTCTAATTTTGAATCGAATGAACACTTGATGAAATAAGAGAAAGCACAAGGGGTATGTTCTTGGATTGTTGACGTTGATGAAAGTGTCGGATTGGGTGCACATGTATCGACGTCCTGAAGAAGGCATTCAAAATCTGCATAGATGACAAAAGGTACCTCGAGTTGTCGTCCATAGCTATTATACTGCAGCGTTGCTTTCTCCGGTTCCACCATTTTCGTAACTACTCTGCTACAGCTGTTTTTATGCAGTTGCAGTTTCTCGCTCGAAATAAAATATTGCAGGCATTTGTTGCAAACATATATAGAACCTTCGTGTAGCGTTTGTTGACTGCGAATCAACCTTTAAAGAAGAAAAATAATTCATGTAATCACGCATACACACACACACACACACACACACACAATATTCCCTATTACATACCTTGAAATATGTTTAATCCAGACATAATGACAATCTTCGTTGGATTGCAGCAGGAGCAGATTGATGTGATGCGATTTTTCTTGCTTTGTGATATGATATGGACCGATAACTTTTTTTAACTCTTCATCGTATCCAAATAAATTGACACTGATTGTTTGGTTTAATTCCTCAAATTTGTCAATATCTTGCACCTGTAGCGGAAACTTGAGTCCCCGAAAATTCAACACTATACCATTTTGAAGATGTATAACGCTGTCTGCAATGTCATCAATTCGGTATGATGTAGTTCTCTGTGAATTATGATCTGTCGGACACATTGCGGAAATTATGCACCATTTAAAACAATAACTGTCGCGGTTCTTAATATTAATGCAAGCATTCTTATTTGGCAATTGTCTTGGTAGCGGAATATAACTTGTTCCTCTCAATGGTTTAAAATCGTTTATATTTAACTCACAGTGCGTAATTCTAACGAGAGCCCATCCACTGTCTTTCTCCTGGAATTCCTCCATTTTGATTCGAATTTCATTAGCCATATTATCGAAAGCTAATTTCAACTCACTTTTTTGAATTATCGCTTGCATTTTTGTATGGAAAGACTTAATGCTTATTATGCAATCGTTTTCATCATCATCATTCATTTTAATGAATTCCGCAAAGAGTTCAATGTTGAATTTGAGTGTCACGCGTTCATCTAGTGCCCTCATCAGATAATTCACTAACGGATCTTCCATCATCTTTAAAAACTCTGCCGAATTTAAAAGACCTTCATCTTTGTTTTCAAAAACAAGAGTTTCCATTCGCTGTCCAAAACAACTTTTTACCCTTTTAAAATGTTCGTTGAGGGGTTCTATACATTTATTTTTGTGAGCATTGGTTCGCACATGATAGTTCCAACAAGCACTATTGACTTCGATATTACAAAATTCACAAAACATTTTAAGGAATACAATTCACTTCGTGTTTTTTCACTGAGCTCAAAATAAAAACTTTCCTAATTGAGATGCAAAGTGAAAGCAGAGGATTGGATATCTGAAAGATCTAATTTATCCTTTTCCACTTTAAATAAAAACTTAGGTATTTTATATTTAAAATAAACTTTTTAAATTTTAATCACTTTTTATCTTTTGCAATTTTTTATATTTTTTCGATGAATACTGGTTTACAACGCAGAATAGCAACTGGAATGATTCCTGTTGGGGTCTTGTCTTTTTATATAATTCTATTGTTTATTTTATAAATTCCTTAAGGGTAACCTAATATTATAATTACTATAATTTTGTTTATTTTATATGGCAGAGAAAACATCCGGTCGTTCACAAAAAATTCTTGCACGCTATTCAAATTCCAACGTCTAATCATTTAAAATAGCCCTCACTCAAGCTCTTATCAACATATCGAATTTCTAATTTTGTAATGTTTGTAAAATATTCGAACCCTATAAAAGAGATTACGCAACCGTCAGCAATAAAAACTCACCTCTGCAGCGATAAGAAATGAATCCAGCTGCTATTTTAAAACACATCTCACATATTCATCAATTTAGCCCATCGCTAATCTTTATTTATTATTTCCTTCTTTTATCTTTATCTTTCAAATAAGGGCAATTGTTTACGTTATGCCGATCCGATTTGCAACTAGTGCAGTAATACGATCTTTTGTGTTCCACCTTATCAGTGGAATTTCCGGTGATTGGCATTTTCGTTTCTGGGAAGTTATTGGATTTCAAGTGGATGTTTATTATTTTTGTGGTTATGGGAATATTATGTGCAGGATGTTTATGTAGATGATTCAAGGTTTAGGTATTTGGGGTAATGTGTTTCAGATATGACTCAGAATATTGCATTTTGTTGTGAAATCAGAATATTGCGTGTTGTTGCGAAATTGAAGATGACGTCATAGGTGTTTCCTGGGATATGACTCAGAATTGAGATATGACTCAGAATATTGCATTTTGTTGCGAAATCAGAATATTGCGTGTTGTTGCGAAATTGAAGATGATGCCATAGGTGTTTCCTGGGATATGACTCAGAATTGAGATATGACTCAGAATATTGCATTTTGTTGCGAAATCAGAATATTGCGTGTTGTTGCGAAATTGAAGATAATGTCATAGGTGTTTCCTGGGATATGACTCAGAATTGAGATATGACTCAGAATATTGCATTTTGTTGCGAAATTGAAGATGATGTCATAGGTGTTTCCTGGGATATGACTCTCACCGCGGTTGGGAAAACTCCTTTGACCCTTGACCTTTGACCCTTGACCTTTGACCCTTGACCCTTGACCTTATACCTTTGACCTTTGACCCTTGACCCTTGACCTTTGACCCTTGACCTTTGACCCTTGACCTTTGACCCTTGACCTTTGACCTTTGACCCTAGACCTTTGACCCTTGACCTTTGACCCTTGACCCTTGACCTTTGACCTTGACTTCTTATCACACCTATTCATCAGCATGACTCATCGCGGTTGGGAAACACCTGCCCGTGGGAAACACCCCGACAGCGATAAGAAATGGCGCCACCGGAAGCGATAAGAAATGGCGCCCCAGACAGCGATAACAGGTGACGTCATGCTGGGGCGGTAATCCGATACCCGTGGGAAAAAATGGGCGCCACCGGAAGCGATAACAGGTGACGTCATGCGGGGGCGGTAATCCGATACCCGTGGGGGGCGGTAATCCGATACCCGTGGGAAAAAAATGGGGACCGTGGGAAAAAGTGTGCCAGAACCGCCTTATTCTAACTACTTACCGATATACATCGTCTGGGAAGTACTATTTAAATGAACAAGCATTCAGGAAATAATTGCACACGGACAGTGCAAGCAATGAATTATGGAGTAAAGATTTTTTGGAGGAAACGGAGGTGGTTTTAGTCGGTAGAAATCCGACATGCCGAGAAGCAGGAGCAACTCGGTATCTTTTGAAGATTTCCATCTCCCAACGACGAAAAAAAAAGAAAATTGCATCGGCGAAGCATAATATTGTACATCCAAGTATACTTACAGCAGAAGAATTAGAATTGTATAATATCGATTTTTATAAATTAAAATTGACAAAACTAGGAATTATGAAATATAAAGATGAACTCTTAGTAATTGCAATCAAGATACCCCAAAGTTATGTTCAAACTGATTTAAAATTAGTTACACCGTCCCCAAATAAGAATTTTTTAGAAATAGAAGAAAATAATGAACAAATTGAAGAAATTGAAGGCAGAGTCCTAACATATCAAGAAAATTTAATGTTAAAAGAATTGAAACCTAGTAAAAATTGTGTTTGGAAAAAAAAGTGTAAATGAGGATATAACAATAAAACAAAAATTGAAGTTCTAGACGATGAAACGTTTTTAATGAAAAATGCTGAAAAGGAAAAGATAATTCAAAATTGTGATGACAGAAATATAACGTTAATTAAAAATTATTTGATCTCATTTTATAATTGCGAAACTAAAGTGTATGAAGAAAATCAAGAATCAGAAGAAAACTATAAGAGATAAATATTTTTATCCAAACAATAACTTAAATCAGTCTTATGTAAAAGCAGTAACTTTTGATAATATAGTATTTCAACATTTTGAGAATATAAAAGAAATCAAAGAATTAAAATTTCATAGAAATGTTTCATATGGAATAAGCCTATCATTGGCAATCATTATTGTAATAGTCATAGGTATTGTAATAATTTGGAAAAAAAGGTAAAAGAACTCAATTCAAGGTAATAAATAAAAAGGAAATTTTAAATCAAAGACTTCCGGAGAAGTCTTACTCCAACCGAGGAGGGGTTATGTATACCACATATGCTTCAGGCAACGTGACCAACGTGACGTTACCTGAACCGTCTGGGACAATGTACACCACAGATGCTTTAAGCAACGTGACGTTACCTGAACCATCTGGGAAAACACTTAGGCAAATATTTTAAAACAAGCAGCTCATGGGAAAGTTGCAATTAGCGATTTTGATTCAGTTTGAGTTGAGTTCTTGCCGGATCGCGACGATTGGATTAAATAAAATTTGGTTTCGAATAATCGTGTATTTTATTTTATATTTCTTTTCCGTATTGACTAAATAATGTAACTCACGCACGGACTTGCCGTTTCTACGCATAGGAAATTGGTTCTACACGCAGCCTAACGAGACATGGCTCTACCACGAACACCATTCAAGGAAATATCCGGCGACGTAAACACAAATCCGCTGCTATATGCAGCACGTGATTTATCACCGGACACTCTCAAGTCACCGCAGTTATTAACCGCACAAACGCACGCTTCGGCATGGCAATCGGAGGATCAAACTGTCGCGGCAATCAACAACATCAAACTGCCCCCGTTCTGCAAAAATGATCCAGAATCTTGGTTTTTCCATGCGGATGCCCAGTTCCAATTGTCGGAAGTCGTCGACAACACCAAATATTACACCTTCATCGCATCTCTTGACATGGAAGTGCACCGACAGATTTCAGACATCGTCCGATCACCACCACCGCAAGATAAGTATGCATTCCTTAAATCGCAAATGCTTTCCAGGTTTACCATCTCCAAGGAGAAGCGAATCAACCACTTGCTAAACCACCTCGATCTATATGACAAAACCCCCTCGCAGCTACTCCGTGAAATGCAAACCCTTGCACCGGAAGATTTTACTGATGACATCATCAGAACCCTCTGGCTAAATCGGTTACCAGCTAATGTTCGTTACATACTCGTGGCAAACAACGATTTTTTGCTGTTGGGGCAAGCCACAATTGCAGACCGCCTAGTTGAGAACAGTTTACCATCTCATGTCATGGCTACCGCACATCAAAAACTTCGTGACCAGCCAACCAGTGCATTTGAGATGCGCTTTCAGATCATCGAGCAAAAACTCGAGGAAATCACCGAGTCTGTCAAGACGTTAGCAGTCAAGCTCAACGGTGAAACCAAATCACTCTCGAATTCCTACAGACACGTGGCAAAACCACAAAAAGAAAGCAAAACGTGCTACTACCATCGAAAATTTGGCAGCGAGGCAAAGCGTTGTGTTAGCCCGTGTGAATTCAAACCTACTGATGAGTCAAAAAACTGCATAAAGTGTCACCTAGCAAACGTAAACTAGGTGACCAGCCGCTTACTGACATCAACCAAATAGAATACCGCCTACACATTAGAGACAGAATTTCCAAAATTAAATTTTTAATCGACTCTGGTTCTGTCGTGTCCGTTTTACCATTTGCGCTGTCAAATATAAACAACAGCACAGGACACATAACATTATACGCTGCCAACAACACGGGTATTAAAACCTATGGCCAACAAACCCTTCGGCTGGATTTCGGTCTTTCCAAAACCTTTACTTGGCAGTTCATAGTCGTTGACGTTAAAATGGCGATAGTAGGTGCAGATTTTTCGGCCGCTTTCAATCTTTCAGTGGATTTGAAACACAAACAATTGATCGACAAAACCTCACTCTGCACCACATCTGGGGAGACATTCAAAGCACAAATTTGCAATTTGTCCGCTCTCGACCCACAAAGCTGCTACAGCAATCTTCTTAAACAATTCTCTGGCATAACGGAGTCGAGCCGAGTACGAAAATGTTCAACTAGCCCTGTTTTTCATTACATCACAACCACCGGACCCCCTGTAGCTGAGAGGCCGCGCCGTCTCACTGGTGACAAACTGCTGGCAACCAAACGAGAAATCGACCTCTTGTTGCAGCAGGGCATCTCGTCAAGAAGAAGAACGGTGAGTGGCGCGTCTGTGGGGACTACCGCAAACTCAACGCTCAAACAGTGCCAGATCGATACCCGATCTCCAATATTCACGATGTTGCGGAAAGAATGCACGACAGGACCATCTTTTCAATTATAGACTTGGACCGGGCGTATTACCAAATTCCAATGGTCGAGGACGACATACCCAAGATTGCTGTGTGCACTCCATTCGGTCTTTTTGAGTACCTTGTCATGCCCTTCGGGTTGCGAAATGCAACACAAACTTCTCAAAGACACATGGACAGCGTTTTACGTGGATTGGATTTCATCTTCTGCTACATTGACGACATAATCGTCATGTCAACGACGCCGGAAGAGCACATGAAACACCTGACACAGCTGTTCACACGTTTACAACAACAGGGATTGCGAATCAACATCAGCAAGTGCGTTTTTGGAAGACGGGAAGTATTATACTTGGGTTACACTATTAACGCAAATGGGTGCAAACCACCATCGAGTCGCGTTGACACAATTGCTAATTACCCAAAGCCAACAACTATCGCAGATTTACGCTGTTTTTTGGGCATAATTAACTACTACAGACACTGCATCCCAATGGCAGCTAACTTGCAAGCGCCACTCAATTCATTCTTAAAACAATCGCCCAAGAATGACAAACGCACAATAAACTGGACTCCAGAATCTGACACGGCTTTCACAGCGTGCAAACGAAGCATAGTGGAGGCTACTTCCTTAACACACCTGGTGTCTTCTGCACCTTTGGCACTAATCACGGACGCTTCCGATAAAGCAATTGGTGCGGCCTTGGAACAACTAGTCAGTGACCAATGGCAACCACTGGGTTTCTACTCTAGAAAGCTGAAAACCACAGAAACAAATTACAGTGCGTATGACCGCGAGCTGCTTGCAGTCTACGCAGCCATCCGTTTCTTTCGCCACATTCTGGAGGCACGACCATTCGTCATCAGGACAGACCATAAACCACTGGTCTACGCTTTCAGCCAAAAATTAGACAAGGCTTCCCCACGTCAGTTACGACAGCTTGACTACATATCACAATTCTCGACGCAGATATTACATATCTCCGGCGCCACCAACACGGTAGCGGACGCGTTATCACGAATCTGTGAAATAACCATGCCAACAACATTAAACGCCGAAGAACTGGAACGCGAACAATCAGTTGACGCAGAAATCCACCACCTTCTACAAGCAGGCAGCTCTCTTCAACTACGAAAGGTGTTAATCGGGAAAGCATCGGTTTACTGCGACGTCTCCACAGATCAGGTCAGACCATATATTCCCTCAACCTTGCGCCGTCGCGTTTTCCAGTCAATACACGGTTTGGCACATCCAGGCGTAAAATCCAGCGTACAGCTCGTTAAAACTAAATTCGTCTGGCCAAACATCAAAAAGGACGTAACTCAATGGGCACGTTGCTGTGTTTACTGTCAACGAGCTAAAGTCCAACGACATACCAAAAACAAACCAGCCCATATCATCGTCCCAGACAACAGATTTGAACACATCCATTTGGATATCGTGACTCTACCAGCCATCAACGATTACAGGTACTACCTCACTATCACAGATAGATTTTCACGATGGCCTGAAGCGGTAGCACTGAAAGACATTTCCGCTACCACAATAGCAACCGCCTTCTACTCGACGTGGATTGCTCGTTTTGGAACTCCCAAAACTATCACCACGGACCAGGGTACACAGTTCGAGTCATCGTTATTTCGAGCACTCAGCAACTTACTGGGAGCGAACCGTCTTCACACGACTCCATACCACCCCGCATCCAACGGCATAATCGAACGCTGGCACCGCGCATTCAAAACATCATTGAAGGCAGCGCTAATGCGCAGTCAGTCAACGCCATGGACAGAACTTCTGCCCACAGTCCTACTCGGACTACGAGCTGCTATCAAACCGAACATCGGCGCATCACCTGCCTAGCTCCTTTACGGCAGCACACTTCACCTACCGGGCGAATTTTTCACCGGCGAAGAAACTGCGACTATACCAGCTACATTCGTCGAAAAGCTCAGGGAACACATGCGAAACTTACGCGCAGTTCCCACTGCTCATCACGACAACCGAAAAGCATTTGTGCATCACGATCTTTCGACATGTTTCCACGTATTCCTGCGCATAGATGCTGTCAGAAAGCCTTTGGAGCCTCCTTATACAGGATCATATGAAGTGATAGCCAGACAATCTGACCGTGTCTTCACTATCAAAGTAAAGAATCAACCCATCTGCATATCCACTGAAAGACTGAAACCAGCACACCTATTACCGGAGATTTCAGACACCAACACTGAAGGTCTGGAACAACCGATCGAATCCCCACTCTTCTGGCAAATTCCAACCCGCACATACAGCAGAAAACCAAAAACAGCACCTGCACCACAGGCACAACCAGGCACAGCGCTAACAAGGACAGCGACATGGCCACAGAGTCCTTCGCCATAGCAACCATAGAATACGAAATTGTCTGCCGACAAAACACCCACTGGAACATTGATCAGCCGAGAAATGACATTGACATCATAAACAACCGACAACATCGTGACTTCAGTCACTGGGAAGGGAGTATTGTGGCAGCCTTAGTAACGCCACATTTGTCGACTCTGACGTTTCCTTCTCTGACGGCGAGAGGCGCAAAAAACGTCAAGTGAAAACCTTCTTCCTTCACGACACGCGGCCGGCGACAGTCGACTTGTAAATGCATTCTATGTTAAACTATTGTTCGTTACATTTAAATAATAATCATAGTTAAATATTTCCGTGGTGTTTAATTCCAAAACCGGTTTGCCAAACACCACAAGTCTATGAGAGCTACTCTTCCGCAGGTTAGTTTCATAATCTTGGTACCATTCATTATAGGTTCGATTTTCATCTTTCTGCGAACTAGGCCGTAGCCTTGCAGATCATGAGCTATACAAAATATGTTTGATATAGCAGCACGTGCTTCAAAACAGTAATCTAGAAACTTTGGAACGACGTTGTTGTTTTTATCATATTGGAAAATATGCTCCCTTACACCACAAACACTGCGTTCTTCCAGTATATAATTTTCATAACAGTTATAGCAAACCTGCTGGGTGACAATTAGATTGAAAACTTGAAGAAAAGCTTTCGAATTATCACCATAGGAGGTGTTCTAAGTACTTACGCAGTCAAAGAATATTAGAATAAATTTTCTATGAGATTTTCTCTTCGGACGTTTAATATAACAAAAATTATCCGACGGTAACTGAGAAGTAAGGACCATCGGATCTGAGAAGTAAGGACCATGCTTTCCCATCGTGCGTAAAGACAAGCAATACGGAAGTATGATTGATTTTTCTCGTTATACCGTAACGCCCTCTGTATAAAATATACATATAATTTTGTTCTTTTTATGCCGTGAATGGGTGTGAATGGGTTAGATCTTGCATGCGAATTTCTATGCGAGGTATTTTTATCTCACCTGAGGGTCCGACATTTGACTTGAAATGCGATATTCCAGGTATTGGAATGCATGGTAGCGAAATCTTCTCGTGTTGGCGGGATTTCCGATGAATTAAACTCGCGAATTATTTGCTACCAGTCGCTCCTGTGTGGTCGCAATGGTGGGACAGGCAGCAGCATTATCTGACTTGTGGTGTTAGAGTGGGTAAGCGAACTTTGTTAACCTGGCTAGCACATGGCGATTTTGCTTGTTTTCATTGATTGATTGCGCAGTAATTTAAATATGTACGCTTACAGCGTATGCTTGCCATATGCTTATGCACAAGTAAAATTTGTGTTTTGTTGGGAACATCAATGAAAGGAAAAGACAGATTGATTGGAAGTTGTGTGTGAACTGCAATACCTGCTTGAAGATGAACGTTGTTTACTTATGCTTATAATGATGAGTAGAAGACCAGCTTCGTGAAATCTTGCGTCGTCGGAATCTTCTAGGAAAACTGCAAGTCGATGCCATATTTAGTCTTCATGTGCTTGAAAACTTTAATTTTTAGCTCAATATTTTCTTCCAACGATGCCCATGAAGTGAGTACTCCATTATTGGCAGTCCCAACTTTATTTAATTCTTCATTCTAATTAAAAATAATTTTAAAGTTAACACACTGTTTCACTTTGTATTGGCACTTACCATCTTTTATTACAGCTCGCTGCTTTTCTGAATCAAATCAAGGCAGTCTTCTCTTTAAATATAATTTTCATCATTAAACTCTATGTCAATAATTTACACTCCAATGTTGCTACTTTATTGCATCAATTAGGGGTCATATTTCATCCAGATCTTTAATTTAAGATAAGAGTCAGGTAGTCACAAAGTTGCAGATTTCACTCTACTAATTCAAGCAAAACTGCAAGTTGTAAGTTAAATACAGTATGCATTCTAGAAAATCGAATGTTAATGTAGGAGCATTTAACCAAGATGGTTAAGGTATCGTGATCGTCAATTTACATCTTTGATGAACAAAGCAGTGAAAAAATTAGATCCAGAGTGATATGAAAGAAGGTAGCCAGTTTCAATTCAATTCAGACATAAACAATAGGTCCTCGGTTGAAGGTATGTAGATAAAGTTACAAGTGAGTATAACTTATTATTATTATATTTATTATTATTTTCTTTTGAGAAATTGAAATGTTCAGGAAGGAGTACGGTTCCTAATTCACGTGAGAAACCATTTGGATACTGCAAAGATCCTACTCGAAAGCGCCAGTTACGCAAAAAGGGACGGGGGAAAGACAGAAGAGAGAAGAGAAGTACCGTCCAAACAAAAATGGATGTTAAAAAAATTATTTTAGCTTTAGACAGTGCAGTAAGTATAGAATTTTCCTTGTTTTCCTCTACTATAAGTAATTTAATTAGAATTGTAAGGGAACGAAAATCAACCTTTACTTGTGAAGAGAAAAATTTTCATCTGCAAAATGTTACAAGATATTCCATACAGTGTAATTCTGTTAAGGTAATGGAAGAATGCCTCAGTTTTTTAATAATACCGAATGAGATGTTAATTTATTTCAAGGGGGTGAGAGAAATATATTGAATGGTGGAGAGAGTTCTAGGGTAGACCAAGTCGATAGTATAACATGTCAAGCTTTTCGCGATCCCGTAGCAATTCAGCGAACAAAAGTACATACAAAGTTTTTAATTTTTTTCAAACTTAGATGGGAAAAAAGTATTATTTCGCATAAACGGCCTCGATACAGAAAATGAGGATCCTATATTAGTTTTAGAAAAAAATTGATAATATTATCAAAGATGTGGTGTTGAATTCAGAGAGGGGAGGTAAAATCAGCTTTACCATATCTTTCCCAGAATTGCCTCATATAAAAACAATCTGGTCCAGCTTAAGATCTATCCGTGAGGTAAAGGGGGAGTACATACTTGGTCTGATTTCAAATGTAAACCAATCCAATATAGCTTTCCCTCCAATGAGATCATGCAAAACGCCGAAATTGTAAATATACCTTTTGGTGCTGGGAGGGTTGATAATATATGTGAGGAATAAGAAAAAACCTTTTGATGATATTTGTGCTTCTTAAATAATTGAATTGGGATATATAAACATTGTTGATTTCCAAAAACCTATCTATTTTACTGTGTCTTTCTGCATGGAAACATGTCTGAGTTGTTGTTTGACATTCAGTGTGTCTCTGGAAACCATGGTCAATATTTTGTAAAATAACTCGCAATATTACCTTTTGATTCAACCATACAAGTGATTTGTCAGCATTCTCCACCCCACCCATATCAGGAGTTAGGTTTGAAAGCCCGCAAACAAAATAAATTTGAAATGAAAAATATCAATGGATTACGTTGGCGTGATGGTCATGTTAATTATAATCAACTTCCTGCAATTCTGGAAAAATTCATCGGGTCTACCATATACGTTAAAGGTGGTATCAAGGAAGACTTAATAAGATATCTAACACACCTTAATATAGTACAGCTGGAATCACCAAAACTGAAGGATCTGAAAAATTTCAAAACCATCTGTAGAGTTCACGATGCACTACCATCGTCGAAAATATGTGCCGCTCAAAATTGCATAAACCTTTACATGCATTACTCAATGAATAGTATGTATTACTGAGGTAAAAGAAAAGATATGCGTATGAGATTTTATATATTTTATTTTATTTAAAAAAATGAAAAGTCATGTTACAACTACAAAATAACGTAAATTCAGAAAAGAGTCTGGAATAATTTATAGGTGTATACGATGCCCGTGCTGGTATGAAAGTCTTCGTTATTCAACTTCAGTAGATTTTTCCCTTGAATCTAGCATAATAATGGTCGTAATATTCTTTCACATTTTCCGAGCTAGAATTGTTGTGATACTTAACAATGTTGAAATAATCCATCATCTCGAATAGTTTGAATAGTTCAGGATGCTTTCGGGTTATGGTCCCATTACCAACAGGTATCTGATAGCGTTTCTGCAGTCCAAGTTGGTTTTCTGGATACTCGTCAACTACTGTTTTCTTCAAATCATCGAGGTATTTATAGAGTAATATCCATTGGTTGTAGTTTACAAGCAACGGGAATCGTTCATGATTGTGGAAAATTATTTTGGCCTGGAATGTGTTCCAATCAACTCAAAGCGTAGTTTTACGAAAATGGCAGTCATCCAGATAATACGTGTGATTCAGTAAGACATTTTCACACGCAACTTGGAACTTGGATACTGCTTTCGTTTTTGGTTTTGACTCGTTGAAACTTGCCATGACGTCATCGATGCTAAAACTTTAAATTTCCGGTAAATCAGTAAACTTTTTTTTCCTTTGCAGCTTTCGGTCAATCGTATTACAGGTTTGAGTTCGCTTATTGCGACACATTTTATCAACGGGCGCCATATTTATCTAAAGAGCTGGAATAGAGAACTGATGGATGTGTGACCTCTTCACACTGCTTTTATAGCACCAGTTTTTCGTTTACAGGTCTGGTTGCAATACTCCCCGCTATGTTGTGAACAATTATTTAATGAAATATTCCGGTATAAATGAAGTATTTTGTCATTATAGGTATCATGGTTTGTAGAAGCTAATCGTTTTAGAAAGTTTTTGAAGCTCCTTTCACTATAGTGATAGTAAAGGAAGACGCAACAATATTGTCCATAAGTAATTAAAAAGTTGCCTTGTAATCGCTGCCTATTATTTACAACCACTTTGTCATTGACACGAACGGATTTTTTAAAGTATTGGTTGTCTGGATATTTTCCAACGGGTCCCTTTTTAGGACAGTAAAATGCCACCCAATGTGTTCCACTTTTGTAGATCGGGTCCGTGTTGGCGATGACACATGCAGGTTTTTTTATTCTTCGAAGTAAGCGGTCGTAGGGATAAATGCCTGTAATGATATTACTTCTTACCACATTGATAATCTCCACAATGTTCATTCCTGTTCTTAGATGTTCTCTAGGTTTACAATCTTTTGTCATCTCATGTAACTTCACAAGAAATCCTTTGTCGATTTCCCGACCACAAACGCTTTTGAAAACTTTGACAAAGATCTGATGAGATCCTCATCGATTCGTTCGTTCCAAGTTTCCAAATACACCTGCTTGATCTGTGGCTATAGCTGAAGAAGTTGGAAATTTTTACGCAGTGTGTTTCGAGTAAAATTTGTTCTGTGGTGCGAACCCTGTCAGCGATACTTTTTAAAAGAAGGTTAAGTGACCTTCTGAAATGTATTTAACATTTACAAGGCAATATCTAATGTCTTCTGATATGTACAAGAGTAAATACTATCCAAATTTGATTCTTATTGCGGTATACTATATATATAGCTTTGTTAAAAGCATGTAAATACATTCCGATTTTTGTCAATTTCAAGCCTTCCATCATATTCCGCGTAAATAATACAGATGACGGTATTTTTGAAAGCTTCTCTGAATCTTCCCTCGATCGTTAGCACACCTTAGCTAAACAAACTAGTGCATTCCCGATTGTATGACCTGTTCGCTGTTAAATCAAATGCTAGCAGAAAACATCTATCATCAAAGAATTTCTTGGATATCTGATGACCTTTATCAAAATAATTGATTCCAGTCTCCTTGAACAGAGAAAAATATCCTCTAGTGCTAACTGGTTTTTCGCGCGAATAATCAAACTCTAGAGAAAGGTTTGGTACTTGAACATTATCTACTGATAGATTATAGTTGGCAACATAGTTATGTTTAAAGTTGAATGGATTCTTTGTGCGCTTTCCAGTGTAGGAGTCACTATCCACCATACTGAAGACAAGCAGGAAGAGTATAGGTGTTGGTTGGTAGTGTATATGTTTTTACTTCTACCTGCATGTACGCGTATACTGCATTCGAGCGCTGTGGTACAGTTTCATGTGCTATTAATATACTGGGATTGAATGTAACATGATTGATGTACAGTGTCCTTTCTGGAACTTTTACGCGTGGATTGAAGTAATCTTCTTTCGAGTACAAATAAAATTCCGGTTTTTTTCAATGAAAGTGTTAAACGGTAGACCACTCAATTCATGAAGAGGTTATCGTGATTTAACAGATCGCTGTCGACGTTACTATTTTTCTACCATTGCAGACCTTTTAAGATAGCGCTCATTCAACTTAGTAGGACCATCGCCAGGTCTTGCACCTTCAATCATCTCCATTCCCATTCTAGTTGATTTGAGATGAGCTAATGCAGCGTCTTTACCATAGTTTAGTAAATTTTGAATATTGGCGCAATAGTGGTAATTGTTGTCTGTCTGAGCGATATTCTTGCCATTCAATTGTTCAGTTCTTTGTCTAAAAATTGAATGCATGAGGTTGTTAGCTACACCAACGTGGTCAGCGAAAACATCACTCCATCAGCTTTCTTAAGTTTCTCCTTCCCAGTGAAAAGTTCTTCTTTACCATTCCTCAGTTTAATCATTTGCTCCTTGAGTCGTAAGTAAATAAGTCACGATACGTATCTCCATATCCGAGTGGAACAAATTCTAACACCGAGGAATTGTGCAGTGATGCATCCCGTATCTAACTATGTTGATGTTCTAAACTTGCGAATATATATAGATTCTTACCTTCATTTGAAATGAAGCACGGTGAAATTTGGAGCTGACTAACTCGCCGTGAAGGTCTTTAATTTTGATTGAGATGCTTTCAATAAAAGTTTTCTCAAGGGAACAGTACTCCACATGATCGAATCTAAAACACTATCACAACCACCCAACGAGAATGCTCGTAGATTACTAACCAGCTTGCTTCCTGCTATCCTGGGTTTAATGATATACGTATAAATATATATCAAATTGTTTCCTTCACAATCATTAATAGATTTGGAGCGTGTGTCACGATGTGTCCTTTTTCAAGTACCGACAATGATTTTTCCAGCTGACTTGTACTTACCAGCATTATTGATTTATCAAACGACCTTTTTATTAATGCATCGATAGATTCGGGTTAGCGTTTCTGAACGGGTGTCTTTAGAAAAGCGTCGATGAATAAGCCAGCAATATTATTGGTTTTATTCACTTCTATTGGGACAGATGTTGCAGCATTTGAATCATCGGCTCTTTTTACGGCATGCTAATAATGGTGTGAAAATTAATTTGAACCCAAACATAAAATTCAATGCCGCTTCGTAACAAGGCTATGCAATTTGTTATGTTAATCGGTCATGCAATAAACAGCTCTACCTTAAGCTTCACGCCATAATCTTTCAGATGAAATGTATGGGTGCTCGGTTGAATACCCGCTTCTTTTTCCCGTTTTTCCTTAAACTTTTTGACGGATAAATATATCTGTAATAATTCATTGTGCTTTTGTTTGTTTTTTGGTCTTCTTGTAGTCTATAAACGCTCAAATTGATTCAAATTTTGCACCTGACTTTAAATAAGCTCTCTCAGCAATTTTTCCGGACTGATAAATGTGAATCCAAAAATCTCTTTCTTCTACAATACTTCTTATCTCGGAGATTGCCTTTCATCGTTATCTTTTCCGATACGATCGTACATTATTTGCTTAGTCTCGGTCATTTGATAATTATAATAGTCAGGTCTAATTGCTGAGAAAAATGGCGAAAGGAATGATGATACCATTTTCCTTGTAACATACCTTTTGCAAATCATTAGCATCCCATCTAAAACGAACATATTTTTTTCCCAATCCAACAAATTTAGCGATTATTGCTAAGAAACATGACGAGAGGAATGGTGAAAAGTTCATAGATCAAAATAATTAGAATCCCATCTTTAATGAACATGATATTTTCCCGATCAAACAACTTTAGCGATTATTGCTTTTGAATCTTTTTGAACTGGTAAAGATTGTGGTACTACGTTTACATCTTCAGAAGCTATAGAGCGTTTAAAAGTACCGCTCCTACATGATTTTCTTTTCTTTTTTTTACGTTTTGGCAGAGCGATCTCCGTTATTCCAACATATCAATTGTCGGTAAATATGTGTATTGTCAGGGTAAATGTCTAGGGAACTGTTGCTCAAGAGACACACGTAGAACTGTGGAGTAGACCGCCTCCTTGTGGTGCATCCTGGATAATGCTACATGATCTACCACGGCATGACGTGAATGTTTTCTGGACAACTTTCTCATCTTAACGGCTATTTTTGATACATTAGGCTAGTACCTGTGGTTCTGTCACCTGAGTGCGCAAGTGTGACATCTTGCGGAAATGGCTTTCAGGTTAACGCCAATGCTGCCTTCGTTGCCACTAGTCTGGCCGTGTAGATTCAGTTGAGTTTGGACTTCTGATCAGTCCCTGGCCCGGCTGTGAGCACATATCCTCATAAGGAAATGTGCCAACCCTCGCATGGCCTCCCTGCTTCGACATAGATAACCATGGGGTCTTAGGGGAACTAAAAACCGAGTGGAGATAGTAGCTGTGAGGGGAAACCCTATCGCACTGAGTACAAATAGTAGCAAGTTGGATCCACCCAGCCCGGAAGGGAAGTGGAAGAAGGTGACGCGTCCTTTTGTAGGGAAGAAGACCGTCATTCCAATCGAGCGACAACCAGCCTAACCCCCACTTCTTCGGGGTGTGCATGCACTAAGGCAGCTATGCCAGGGGCAAGTACCCCTTAGTTAAGCTTTTTTTACGCTATCAACAATATCAAGGTAACGGCGAACAAGCCGGCCAGCACTGTTGCCGGTGCGCCCTCCAACACAGCTTCCACTTCAAGAGTTAAGAAGCAGAGAAACCCCTCAGTTGCAGCTGGCAGTGACAGAAGGTCTGCCTTCAAAGTCCTGAAAAGGCTGAAAGATTTACCTCCGGATGGTCTTTCCCAGAAGGGCAAAATCTTCCTGGAATGGAAAACCACCACAGTAGAGGCTTTCATATAAAAGATGCAGATCTAATGAGTCTGCCCTAAGTCAGCCGGGCGTCCAAATGCCAGTCGATAAAAGACCAAGATTGGTCACACCCAATCCTGTTAAGGGCAAGAGTTCTAGTGAAGCTGCCAAAGACAGCCTGTTATGGGCTGCCATCGACAGAAGTAGCAGCGATGGTACCACCTCACCGTCAAATTGAAAGATGGGGGAAATCCCACTTCTTTGGGTGTGCAAGCCCATACTCAAGGCACATCCTGGCATTCCACCAAGCTGTCGAGACGCTGGCTGGTACCAGAGTCATGGATCAACGTTCAGCGGATCTGTACAAGCAGGACATCGACAGATTGGAAAAAGTCTGGCCTGGAGCAAAGCTGGATGCTGTCTCCAGGGAAGACATCCCGAATCGGCCTCGCTTCAAGGCGTGGATCCCAGCGGAGCCTTTCACACCGGAGGAAATCGTTCAGTCAATTAAGCTGAGCAATGCTGACCTCCTTCAAAACGTTTTGTGGTCTGCGCTTGAAAAAGGACGTCCAATGATTGATGACATATGCGATCTCGAGAAAACTGGTGGGATCCTTACATCTGATTTCAATGAAGCAGCAAGGTCTGCATGTATTCCAACGAAACCTAGGGGGAAGTATAAGCCCGCATGGCGGAACAGTGACATCGCGGAGCTATGGATGGAATGTAGGAAATCTTTCAATCTGGCTAACGAATCCAATGACTGGCCTTCTTATAAACTAAAACTGAAAGAAGTTGTTGAAGAAGTGAAGAAGTTTCTGTAAAGGAATAGAGTACTACAGGGTGTCAATCGTCTGCAAAAGTTCATGACGAGCTTCCCTTTATTTTTGGGGTCGTTCAAAGATGCAAACGGGGTCTGGACTAAATCCAGCACTGAGACGCTGACCTTCTTCATGAACACGCACTTCCCGGGTATTGACGAGGTGGATAGCAAAGCTGATCCACATTCGCCCTCGAACTGCCTGTCAACCACTGTTCCTGTAAACGAGAGGTTCATACGATGGGCAATCAGTTCATTTCAATCTTTAAAATCCCCTGGAATGAATAACACCTCACCTGTTGAGATCCTACAGGGAATCAATACAGCACTGTAATGGCTGAACGTCATTTTCACAGCATAGAAACGGATGGATTACATCTACATCAGATAAAATAGTCTTTATATCCAAAGCGGGTAAGACATTCCACTCCTCACCGAATGATTAAAGACCTATCAGCCTCACTTCTTTTCTGCTGAAAACACTGAAACGACTAAAAGACATCCATCTGAGAGCTGTTCCGTAACCACTCTCTAATGCGTGGCACGCAAACAAAAAAGGGAGAGCGGTTGAAACAGCCCTTCATTCGCTCACCAGTGACATCGAAAAATCGCTAAGCGTCAGAGAATACACGCAAGCGGTTTTCCTAGACATTTAAAGGGCTTTCAACAATGTCAGCCATAAGGCTATCGGCAAATCACTCGGGGAAAGCAATGTCGACCACAACCTTATACGGTTCATTGGACAACTGCTAAGCAGCAGAAACATCAATTTCACACTAGGAAATAGCAACTTAAGAGCAAAGACGTGCAGAAGCAACTCACCTTGTGGGGTGCTATCATCCCTTCTCTGGAACATGGTGGTAGACAAGCTCCTGTCAAAAATGGAAGCGACTGGCTGAAAAGTCGAAGCCTATGCCGACGATGTTGCAAAAGCTATATCGGGCAAATTCGTTAACACTCTTATCTAAAAAACTTAACTTTGCCCTGGGTATTCTTATCAAGTAGGGCACAGAGTACAGTCTTAAGATTAATCCGCAGAAAACGGAATTTGTGCTCTTCACAAAAAGGCACAAAATTCCACGATTTCTCCCACCCAAAATCGATGAGATAAGCCTCATACCGTGTCATCAAGTTAAGTATTCGGGGCTAATTCTTGACTCCAAGGTCACGTGGAAAGCAAACATAGAAGAAAGAACGTGAAAAGCGGCATGCGCAATCTACTGCTGCAAAAGAGCAATTGGGAAAAAGTGGAGATTGAAACGCAAAATCGTATCATGGCTCTATACGGTGATAGTGGAACCAATTCTTCTGTAGGGCGCAGTTGTTTGGTGACCAGCTATTGCGAAAACATCCAATGCAAACTTGCTAAACAGGGTCAGAAGGATTGCAGCCATTGCAATCACCGGGGCCTTACGCACTACCACGACAAAGGCACTGTTTATGCTATTGAATTGGCTCCCAACGGAGTTCCTTACGAGACAGCAGGCCAAGTGCTCTGCGATTCGATTAATAGCACTACATCTCAGGCAAGAGGGAGATATTGGCCACTCCACTCTGCTTCGTAGGGATGGACCAACGCCAGGGTAAATTGACTTTGCTTTTCCGATTCCCTGCTTTCATCACGGTTCTAAGTCAGTCATCTTAAGTAGGGATGACTGGGCAATAGGATGAGATGGGATGCAGGAATCGGTCTACATCGACACTGATGGCTCCAAAATGGATAGAAAATTCGGCTGTCACGTTTTTAGAACAGCTAGGCCTGAAACTATCCTTCCGGCTTCCAGACCACTGCAGTGTTTTTCAGGCACAGGTCATTGCAATATACAAGGCAGTAGACTGGCTGAGAAATCAGAAAATTTTCATAAGAAACCTGAATATTTTCTCTGAACGTCTAGCTGTTTTCCAAGCATTATCCAACGTGTACATCTCATCCATGATTGTAATGGAATGCCATACACAGCTGAACGTGATGTCGCTTTACTGTGACACCTCACAATAAAAACCAGCGAAACTTGGCGCGCACTGAGCTCCAGACGCAACAAGAAGCTCCTCAACACGAGTCCTGAAACTTTGAGTTCTATCGTGTCTATACTAACGGGGCACTGTCTAATTGGCAGACATGCAGAAAAGTTTGGCGTTCCTTTCAACGATTTCTGCCGGAGTTGCAGATCGAAAGAAGAGAAAGAGACAATCCAACATTTTCTGTGCGAATGCTCAAAACTGTCCAGGAAACGCATGAAAACCTTATGCTCACCCTTCCTGAACAGCATCACAGAAGTAGCTGATTTAAATATCAGCTGCATAGCCGGCTTCATACGAGAATCGAAATGGTTCTCGTCATCTCACAGGTTCTAGTGCCACCCTTATCTTTCTGTGGTATCATAGCCATCTTTTGATAAAGAGGGCTTCCATTACAACCAACCTACCAAATGCTGTCCCAATTCAGGTTTTTAACTCTAGAACTAGGCTCGGTCTCCAATTTAAATCGTTCACTTTGCCGAGCAGGCTTTTGTATGGGAATGTCGGTCCTAAATTAATATTGTTAGGTGATTTCAACCGCTCCAGTTTATCGTTTATGATGGACGGAGATGATAATAGTATTTTCCCTACAAATGTTCGCGACTCTTATGATATGAATCTGGTGAGTGCTTTTCATGGCAATGACTTACAGAAAATCGCTCCTAGTTCCAACCAAAACGATCATTGCTTGGATTTAATACTTACCAACGCTTATGACGATGTAGTGGTCAGTCCTACTAATGCCGTGGAGCATCTTCTTTACGAACAACCCTCATCACACAGCATTCACAGTTGTACTCTCCACTACTGAAGCTCAAACTCCCATATCATACAATTGTAATATTGTATACGATTTTCGTAATGCTGACTGCGAAAGCATTAAACTTTGCCTTGACAATGTTTACTGGTTAGGCACTCTTTCAACGTTAAATTTGGAAGAGGCTGTATCCTCATTTTACCAAATAATTCTTGACGCCGTTCAAAGGTACGTACCTAAAATTAAGAGAAAAAAATAAGTTATCTGAGCCCTGGCTAGACAGCAACCTGCGCGTACTAAGGAATGAGAGAAACAAAGTCTATAAATTACTAAAGCTTAACAAAAATCCTAGCGAGAATTAAAAAAATAGATATTTTGATTTGTCAGAAGATTACAAAATCAAATACCGCGAGGCCTATGAACGCTACGTAAATTTAACATAAATGAAAAACATAATCAGAGACCCTAAGAAGTTCTTCGATTTTGTTAATCTCAAAAGGAAATCATCGGGTTATCCAGCGTCAATGGCCAAAAATAATACAGTTTCTTCATCTCCAAAAGTAATCTGTGATCTTTTCGCTGACTATTTTCTAGAAGTTTTTTCACCGCCAAAGATTTCGAAGAAACGGAGTCCTCTAAAGTTAATCCAATGGTACTATTTATGGACATGTATCTCTCAAGGGAAGATGTTGCTCAAGTTATTGACAACCTTGACGTTAATAAGAGTAATGGCCCAGATTTATGTTCCCCATATTTTGTGATCCAGTGTATGGACCAGCTTGAAGTAATTCTTCACTTTCTTTTTAATAAATATTTGACAAATGGGAGTTTCCCAACTTATTGGAAATCTTCCCATATCCTTCCTATCTTTAAGAGTGATGACAAGCGCTCTGTCCTGAACTATAGAAGTATTGCCATACTAGCTATAATCCCTAAAATATTCGAACAAATCGTTTGCCAAAAAATCGCAGCTCAATAATAATTGAGCCTCTTCTAAATGAACAGCAACATGGTTTCCGCAAGGGCCAAACAACTACAACCAATCTCATGGTTTTAATTTCTGATGTCCTCTGTAAAATGTAGATGGGTTAACAAATTGACACAACTACACAGACTTTAGTAAAGCATTTGACTGGGTTGATCACTCCACTGATTTGCAAATTCCAGAAAATAGGAATCACCGGCTCTATGCTCAATTGCCTTAGTTCTTACTTGCGAGACCGAAGTCAATTAGTAAAATTTCAGGGATATTTGGCCAAGCCAATTCTCGTACTTTCTGATGTACCTCAAGACAGTCACCTCAGCCCTATGCTTTTTAATGTTTTTATTTCAAATTTATCTCAAAAACTCTCGGGCTTATCACATCTTCTTTATGCTGACGACCTGATGTTGTTTTTCTCCAATCAACATTAACTTCCCTCCAACAATGATGTGATGTGAACAAACTTTATCTAAACGTTGCGAAATGTCATGAAATTACTTTTTCCTGCAAAACCACAATCTTGACCAATGCATACGTTCTCAACAATACAGTATTGGATAGGAAAGAAAACATTGTTGGCCTTGGAGTTGTCCTAAACAAGAAACTAAGTTTCAATTTGTACTACGATACTTTTCTCTCCAAAGCCAATAAACAGCTGTGCTTTATTAAAAGACAAGCCAAAGAGTTTAAAATCTTGTGGGTAACTTAATCATTATTTACCTCACTGGTTCGCCAATTACTTGAATATGCCTGTAATGTATGGAACCCAAGTTTTGGAGTTCATGATACGAGAATAGAATCAGTCCAAAAACAATTCTTGTTGTTTGCTCTCAGAGACCTTTATAGCCCTGATGACTATCAAATCTTGCCTCCTTATGTAGTTAGATTGAAGGTTTTGAATTTTTTGACTCTAAAAGCCAGAAGTACAGTTTTGTCCTCTTGTTTCGCCTTTGACGTGATTAGGCGTCACATAAATGTGGAATATTTGACGAGCAAAATAAAGCTTAATGTGTCTGCAAGAAGTACGCGTAATACACGTTTACTAACTGAATATCAGCATCTTACTAAGTATGCAGATAATGAACCTGTTAATAGGTGCTGTGAGATTTCTAACACTTTGAGCAAACACTATTCCCCTAACCATCTCCAAATTCAATTTTAAATCCTTACAGCCCTTCATTATCCATCCTTAAGTTGTGACGTGCTTACAACTGTGTAAATTAAAGTAGAGTGTAGCATGTATTTTAGGGTTCAGTATTTGTTATATTTTTTATTCTGTAACATGTGATCGCTTTGCTCTCGCGGAAATAAATAAATTGATCATGGTTTAGACGAGAGGGTCTTAATATAGATTGCTCGCCGGATTTTTGACCTAGTTCATCGAAAAATTGCATCTAATTCAGTGAAAACGTCAACCAGTTCATCCACAGTCATATCCCCTGGAATTGTATACTGCGTTTTAACATCATTGCCGGTTATTATCTTATAGTCCTTGCTGGATCCTTCAAATATATCAGCTACACTTTTCCTTATTTTGCAAGCAGGTGGTGTGGGTAGTGGTGGCGTTCATATAACTACCGTGATAATAGATTTTTTAATCAAAGACCTTATCACACCTGAAAGAACATTTTTTAACAATACAGGCAAAAATCCTCCTTGCTGCACTTACACTTTACACTGTCGCAGATTTTCCGGTCGAGGAGGCGAAGTTTGTGTGGGTATTTTGTTTTTCAATAGAAACTACGTCTGTGTGCCGCTTTCTCGCAAATTTTTATATTTTTGCCTATCCATGCGTCTTTTGACGAAAGATTTTCAGCTTTTTCCCCATAAATGAATTTTTTCTTCGTCTTGCATTTAAAAATGGTATTAGCACTTTCCGTCACTGATACCATTTTGCTTCATCATTTTGGCAATTATTGTTCAGTATCTTACTCTTAATTTTGTCAAACAGAGTCTGTGTCCTATTGCTCTCAACTGTAACCTTTAAGTGTTCATATACCTCCGGGGATAATAGAAGCATTTTATTAAGACTGCTATTTCTGTGCATATTTTTCCATTAAAAACCCTATGACACCTGAAAAAACACTTCCTTACAATACAGGCGAAAACTTTCCTTGCTTTACTACCACTTTACGCTGGCGCGAAACAGATTTTCTTGCCCCTGAAAGCTTACGCAGGCTCTTTTTATATTTTCGCAGTAGTGTAAATACTTTTCGAAATGGTGTATGATTACCTTTGAATGTATTGTGTGTGATTTCGCATAGAGTTTTAATTATTTCAGGATCGGTGGTTTTCAGTATAGCCTTTCTTAAACACGGACTTGCTTTTTTAAGAACATATAGCATATGCTTGTTGTCCTTCAATCGTTTCATTCGTGACACCATTACACTCCTTCAAACTTTGCGGCAAGCAATAACACGTTAAAAACTTTGTACTCAATATATCCATGCAAAATTCTCAGGTCAATTAACAAATAGCTATGCGGCTGCTGCGTGATTTGCTTATATATTCTCATTCTCCAAGCTGTTTTCGGGGTATTCCTGTTTAGCTAGGTGGCGAAATTGACTCTTTTCTTGGGGGTTCTTGAAGCAAACCAGGTATTTACAGTTGAGTGATATGTCACCACCAATTTTCCTTGATGAAATACATTTCGAGGCACAAGAATAACGGAAAGCTTACGATGATGGGATTGCTTTATGAACAGCTCACATACCTGTCTTGAAAATGCATTTAACAGCACAATCAGTATCTGTGGATGGCCACAGTGTTTGTAAATTTGTCAGGAATTAAATCTAGATACTCCGTTTTTAAAAGGAATATGTTTTGGTACAGCGTGCCATCCGGGCCCGATCTAGCTATTTAGCCGCTCCTGGCAAAAATAATTTTTGCCGCCCTTTATAAGGAAATATTGTAAATCATAAGCATGTTTTGTGTATGAAATATTCACATATATTAGTCTTTCAGGTCTTCTAAACAAGTATGAAAAATTTCAAACAGAGACCCTCTTTCAATTCCAAACATGAAACCATCCACCGTTTTTTGTGAACGCTATCAAATACTATTTTTAGTTACATATCGGTATTTCTTCGTTTGTTACTTGGATTTACACACTCTGTTGTCGCTGTATTATCGAATTCGTTTAAAATCAATTTTAAATTTTGAACAGTTTACTTAATAGGCCATTTGATTGATACATCCGTATAATTATTTATGCCTCCATTAGCTACGAAAATAATAAAATTCCTTTTTAAGTAGCTGCCAACTGTCCTCAATTGCCGCCCCTCATTTTTGCCACCCTGGGCAGTTGCCCGGCTTGCCCCCCCTTAGATCGGGCCCTGCGAGCCATTCAGCGTTGCAACAAATAATCTTTTTTATTTGAGTCTGTATTAAGGTTCCAATAAAAGTTGTTTTTCCACATCCTGATGGTCCAGCAACCAACCTTGTGAACGGGTGTGAATTTCATCATCTTTGATAAACCTTTGTATATATAACTAGCTAGATAGCGGTTCTGTTATTTATAATCTTAATGAACTTTACCCGTCGTCGTGTGACTATAAGAGAACTCGATGATTTGTGGCAGGCAGACTTGGTAGATATGAGTGCTTATTCTTCGGAAAATAGAGGCTACCGTTTCCATCTAAGGGTAATAGAAGTGTTTTCCAAGTACGCATGGGCATCCCTCATAAAAGGAAAAGGTGATACTGAGGCATCAAAAACAATATAAATGATTCTTAGTCGAAACCGTATTCCTAAAAATTTGCGAACTGACGATGGGAAAGAATTTTTCAACCAAATATTTGAACGTTTGATGAAAAATATGAGATTAATCACTACTCAGTGGAGTGTGGAGCTGTAAGTGTGCAGTCCTCTAAAAGCGTTCATTGTAGAAAGATTCAATAGGAGTTTCAAAAATGTAATATGGAAAACATTTAATGTGAAAGGGAATTATCATTGGGTCAGTATTCTAAGTAAACTGGTTAGTGAATACAATAGGACAAAACATTGCACTATAAACATGCGACCTGTAAATGTAAGTTCGACGAATGAAGTACATCTACTATCAAAAGCATATTGGAAGTTTAAAGTAACATCTAAACCTAGGTATAAAGTGGGCGGTTAGGTACGAATAAGTAAACACAAGCGCGTGTTTGAAAAAGGCTACACCCCGAACTGGCCCACAGAGATATTTACAATGAAGGAAGTGAGAGTAACATAGCCTCGCACTCACATCCTCGAAGAGTATCAAAGACATATCATAAAAGGGGGGGTTATGAACAGGAACTGTTGCGCGTCAAATACCCCGACATCTATCTAGTTGAAAAAATTTTGAAGAGAAGGGGGAAATAAGTATTTGTCAAATGGCTTGGTTTTCCTGCTAGTCATAACTCCTGGATCCCTATAAAAGACATTGTATGAAGTGCATCACATACTACATAGCTACCATGTTGATTTTAAGAAGTGAATCTGAGCGCATGAAACCCTTTGACAACCTAGTTTTTGATGTAAGGAAACCAATGGAATTAGTACGCAATGGATTCTTTCACACTAACGTGAAGGATTATTTCTAATGTTACTTCTTTTCATTGGTGATGTCTGCATTCACCTCATCTTCTTACGTGGATGCTGCTGAAAAAACATTTACACTATCACCATATCGCTTTAGAATCGTCACAGATATTTTCTAATGATTCTATGTCTTATGGAACGGCTTTAAAATTTTCAATTTACCTGAAACTACAGTAGAAATTCTACGCTCTAACAAATTACGGCACCCTTAAACAACAGCAACATTGGTCAATTTTTTTTGGAATAAAATTCAAATTAATTTCACTCTTGATCTTTTTCATTCATTCATTAGCTTAAGAAAACAAAAACCGGCTTGTTGCACTTTCCACCTAACATAATGTCGAAAACAATATAAACAAATAAATATATAATAAATTATATTTCAAATACTCTTTCATATATTCTGCTTATTCACACAGCAGATCTTTATATTTATTCACCCATTTTTTTCCGACTACTGTTTAAAAAATGAAAAAAAAAAACAGAATACGGTAAGAATACGCTGTAAGCGTATTCCCGCGCAATTAACCAATGATAACAAGCAAAATCACCACGTACTATAGCTCACGACGATCCGAAGGTACTCTGGAAATGCACATTTTCATGACCAAACGAGATGCACACAGTTTCGGTTTCCGAACTTGAAAGCGATCGTGCAAATGTGCACTTTTTTCGCATGCATCGATTCCCAACCACACAAGAGCGACTAGTAACACATAATTCGCGAGTAAAATTCATTGGAAATCCCCCCCAAAGTGCGACAGCACCAGAAGATCTCGCTACCACGAAATCCGATGCCTGGAGTATCGCACTTTCAAACCAAATGTCGTACCCTCAGGTGAGATAAGCATACCTCGGGTAGAAATTTGCATGCAAGATCTAACCCATTCACACCTATTCGCGGCATAAAAATAAAAAAATTCTTCGTTCGTGAAGACCATACATACCATATACATAAAGTATTTACATAGGGGGCAAGCCCGAAAAATTACCATACTTCTGTATTGCTTGTCTTTACGCACACCTGAATAAAAAGATGAGAAAGCATGGTCCTTACCAGTATCGGTATAAGCTTTTTCATTTTTACATTCACATTTTTAACGAGTGCGACTTGATTTTCGCTTAATCATTGCGGGGTCTACGCAAAGATTATAAATTTCAGTGACGCAATCGAGATTGCTATTAGCACACTATTTTTGCCGTGCTGCATTTGCATAGATTTCCCAAAAAATCAGTGCCATTGCCGCGTCACCAGACGCCGCTGAAGTTAATTCCGGAATGGATTGCGGTCGGATTTTAAACATCGAGGGGCTTGTTCAAAAGCGCATTACTTTATCATCATTTATTTGAATGTTGTGAGTGAGCTTAAGTCCGTCCTCTGCCTTTCTATTTCCTGCAATCGTATAATGGAAATTCGTTTTGAGTCAGTGCAGAAAGTTTGCGAATCAAAAAAGTAAAGAAAGGTATACCAACCAACCACTGATCATTGTCTCGTCTTTGTGAGAGCAGCTCAAATCCGGTGCTAGCAACAGAAGTGGATGCCACTAACTCCATGCTTGTATCTCTGATTTCCAGGAATCTGCTTTTGTGAGATTTATGCAGTGCAATCGAAGTTACGACGCTCAGATTCTGCTTATGCAAGCCGTTGCTCAAAGTTTCAATAAAATACAATCGGTTGATCAGTTTTTTGGCCGATGATGGAAGCAAGGCTTCATCGTCGATGTCAAGAGTGCCTACTAGAGTCCTTTCTGGAAAAATCTTGCATGAATTTTTGGCGCGCTGGCGTGTGTTTTGGGAATTGACCTTCATTCACGGGAAAGTCAAGTAGAAAATCTAGCGGGTGGGGGTTGTGTTTGCTTGTAGAGAACCAACCGTGTCCAAAGTGAATGAGTCCTAAGGACGCTCAAAAAGATGACATGACAAAACATTTGTCAATGAATACTTAAATCGAACGAGAAAAATAATTTGAGCCATTTAGCGTCGATTTGATTTACAGACCGCGGATATTATTCATACATGTATCAGTAGCCAGTCGTTGTTCGTTGAATTAAAGTTTGGTGCACAACTACCAAATTTTTTATCGCTGGCATCTTCCAATCTACGTGAACGCAATCTTGGGAATATTTCGTCGTTTGTTCTATTCAATAATATACTATTGGTGTGTCTAGTGCGCTGATCACATGCAAATACGCAAGCGCTAAATATTGATAGGATAGGCCAAGGCAGCAATATCGGTGCCTACTTCGCTGAAGCTCATCTTCCTTGCGAGACTGTCACAACAGCCGAAGAGATTGTCTGCTGGCGGGTTACCTGTTGTTATTTAGCCGTTCATTAATTTCGGGAATTCCTTCTAGTTTTGATTTGA
Source organism: Oxycera nigricornis (assembly GCA_963942545.1). NCBI lineage: Eukaryota > Metazoa > Arthropoda > Insecta > Diptera > Stratiomyidae > Oxycera > Oxycera nigricornis. The sequence goes on from OZ012662.1 coordinate 66,704,548, forward strand.
GAAAAAGAGTTTGTTTTTACTTGATTTGGACGTGAGAATTGTGAGTACAGTAAAGTAGCAGGTATAGTCTCAAAAGCAGAAAAGCGATCAGATGAAAGCAGAAGCAGGTCAATGCCACTGCAGACAGAAAAGTTTTCCGTGTGCTGAGCGTAGCGTTGTAGATTTCATTCGTATTTCTATCGTAGCTCCTCTAGTGGCTTCTACTTCATTCCCGTCAGTTCATTGTCATTTCAGCGAATATTCCCAAATTTTACTAGTGGTTTACAGTTTTCTCTGTGTTCATTTGGTATATTCAATTTTATCCTTTCAGGTTCTAGTTGTCCAAATGCTTGTGGCAGCTGGACGCGAGATATCTCTATTTTTTCATATTTTCGACCATTGATTACGACTGTACAGTTTTCAGTTTTATCAGATGCCTTCTCTTGACAAGAACTTTCCTGATGAGTTGATTAAGCACAATAAGATGTGCCGCTCAAAATTGTATCAACCTTTATATGTATTATTTAATGAATAATGTGTATTACTAGTGTGAGAATAAAATACTTTTTATTTTGCAATGTATAATTGTGTTGTTTTTTTATTTCAAAACATCAAAAATAAGATTACAACTGCATAAAATTGGAAATTCATAAAAAAGTCTTGAATAGTTAATATTTATATAATATATTCGAGATGGAATGAAAAAGTCCTCATGGCTTAGCTTCAACAGATCTTTCTCTTTGCACCTGTTACAGTACAGCTCGTAATATTCCTCAACACATTCCGAAGCCAGGTTGTTGTGGTGCATAACCATATTGAAGAACTCCATCATCTCAAATAGCTTGAACAGTTCTGCATGTTTTAGTGTTATGCTACCAACGCCTACAGGTATCTGGTAACGTTTCAAAGATCCTGATTGGTTCTCTGGGAACTGCACGCCTGCTGTGCCTTTTAAATCGTTTAGGTGTTTGTACAACGTATTCCATTGGCTGTGGTCAACTGCTAGCGGGAACCGTCCGTGATAGTGAAAGATATCCTTTGCTTGAAATGTTCGTGGGTCAAATCCTAGTGTTATCCTGCGATTATGGCATCCATCTACATAGTACGTATAATTCAAAAGAACATCTTCATTGCACGGCACACTAGACTTGGGGAGTGTTTTTGTCTTGGTTTCCTTGGAGTTGGAGATGATACTAGATGAAGTTTTCGTTGCTTTTCTCTTCTTTTGCACCTCACGTTTAGAAGCTTGTGATTGCTTACTAGTAGACTTGTTAACAGAGGTTGAATAATACGAGGATCGATCACACCACGCTACGCGAAAAAGTAGCTTTTGAATGTTGGAGATGCCGGAAATAGGGCGTGTGGGAGAGTTTGGAGGAGTCTGGCTAACGAGACGGACGTCTCGAAATTTTTGTACTTTAGGTAAAATTTATATTTGATACATAAATTTTAAAGGTGTGCACAAAGAATTTCGAAAGTCTATTTCGGCGGTATTTTGCGATTTGTTCCTGATCGAGCTGTCATTGTTGTTATTTCTAAACATGGTTGCTGCCGAAGCGAGCGAGTATGTTACAGGACATGCTTAAAAGGATGGAAGAATCGGCTTGCCAGCTAGAATCAACGAAACTTATCAATATCGGTTTTACTGTGGAATTCAAAGTTCGCGGAGATCTAATGGTGCTAGAAATTGGAGCATTTGGTCGTCCGCTTCCAGAAGGCCTATTTTAGTGAAGCTACGTGAAAACGAGTTCAAACGTGGGTGGAGAAGGCGAAGCAACGGTGCGCATATCTAGACCCTGTATAGGATTGAAAAAAAAACGAAAACATGAACAACGTAAAGTGTGGTTAGGAATTTATCCTTTGTAACCTGTTTATCACATAATTAATATCGAATTTCTATGTCTAAAGTGTGGTTAGGAATTCTCTTTTGTAACGTGATTATCACATAATTAATATCGAATTTCTATGTCTAAAGTGTGGTTAGGAATTCTCTTTTGTAACGTGGTTATAGCATAACTAGTATCGAATTTCCATGTATAATTTACCAAGACTAATTAGAGAAAAAAAATGGAATAAAAATTAACCTATAAGTGCTGTGATTGTTTTCCTGAGCATGGGTGGCGCGTGTTCGAACGTGGTTCTGGTGATTCCTTCTTCTTTTTTTTTGTTCAAAACCCACGACTCGGTGAGCTAGTCGGGGAAATAAAACAATGTTAAATCGGGACCGCCACTATGCGGTCGTCTTGGTAGCAGTCCCGGCGGCGCGTGTACTCACTAGGCATCCGGGGTCGAGGAGCGTTCAAAATGGTGGGGCACTCGATCTCGGATCCTCGGGTTTGCGCGCGTGGTCGGGATTGTGACAAGTGGCGCCCAAGCTATGGGACCTTTCCCATATTCTTTTTCTCTTCGAGTCTATTCTACGGCAGTATATCGGCAATTCTTTCGTGTTTCAAGTTTTCCTTCGTAAATTCAAAAATCGTGTCGTGATGTGTTAGCCGCGTGGTAGTTTGAGTCAAGTTAGCTTTTGTAGCACTTGTTGTCAATTCATACGTTTTGATTCCGTCGCGAACGATTTTCGAAATTACCTACACCAACTTCTTCTTGCATTTGTTAAATTTTGGCTGAAAACTGGTAGTGTCGCGCAAATTGTTCGATTCATGGGTGAATTCTTTACACATGTACTTCGCAATTTGAGTGTTCGACATCCGGTACCAGTACAAAAATATATTAAAGTAAAATCTGAAAATTACCCGTTCCTACATCGCTGCTTTTGTGGAGGAGGGCAATCACACACTTTAATATCATATATTTATAAAAACTAAAGCACAAACAAACAAAAGAAAATATACATTCCATTTAATCAGGTTTAATATCTGTACAAACCTGTTAAGGTACCGTTAAGTAATATGTAAAAACTTTGTAAAAACTTTGTAAACCACTTATGTAAAACTTTGTAAAAACTTTGTAAACCACTTATGTAAAACTTTGTAAAACTTGGTAAAAACTTTGTAAAACACTTATGTAAAACTTTGTAAAAACTTTGTAAAACTCATTTACAAATTATGTAAAACCTTTGTAAACCGCACACACCCTCTCACACACACTAATCGGTTCCGGTGTCGCGTATTTAAAATTTAGGTTCTTGAATATATATCGTCGGCATAGTGATAACGCAGGTTGATCACTTTAGGTAGTATTAGCTTTTGGGGCGTTTCGCTTATTAGCGAGTAATCAGTATAGCCATATTATAGTTGTATACAAATATCGTCGTGTATAAATATTATTTCGTCGAATGTAAATTCCCTTGCGGAAATATTTAATATATATCGTATCGTATATCGTTTCTTATATAATACTGCATTAGTATATCGGTCCTCGTATTAACGTAATTTTTATAAATAATATTATTCATTAACAATATGGACGTTCCTATGGCATTTTGGCCTAATAAGGTGTCTACACCTAATATTCCTAATACTCGGTCAAAAAGTAGCCATTCGTTGGAGTTGGGGCGAGACAACGTCGTAAAAACAAATCTCAATAATCGGAACTCATCCGATCCTATTCAAGTAGCTGACGTGGGAGGTAGTTCCCAAGTAAATAATTCCGTGTGCATTCCCATCGAGTCCGACTTCAGTCAAAGGCCATTATTCGTGCCCAACCCTAATCTCACATTCCCTGTTGATGGAATTGACCCTTCTAGGTCCTCATATTCTGTTGCGTCACCTTCAAATGTTCCTCCAAGCTGTGGGAGAGAGCATTCCAACTCTTCGTTCCGTACACATGTCCCGATCTTCCAATGGGGTATCTGCTTTGACGGATCCACCTCAGGTCTCAACGCAGAGACATTCATATTTCAAGTGGAAACACTTTCTTAAACCTATCAAGTACCATATCCCGAACTAATTGTAAATTTCCATTTATTGGTTCGTGGACCCGCTGCCGTGTGGTATTGGAAATACCTACAATTAAAACCCAATTCGTCTGATTGGTTAATTTTCAAAAATGCATTCTTGAGCAGGTATGGTTCTATCACTTCTGACGTGGACATCCGTAGACGTATTGACGCTCGGACTCAACGCAATAACGAACCCTTCATCGAATTTTTCGATGATATTGAAAATATGTCTCTTCAACTAACTAACATACTCCCGGATATTGATTTGCAAGTAATCGTATACCGTAACATGCATCCGCGTCTCAACGACCATCTGGCTGGTCGACAGTTTGGAACCACTAAAGAGTTGGTTCAATGTTGTATTTCAGTTGAGTCAGTGTGGAACCGCAACAGTCCAAGCCGAAAACCCGCACCCATATTGCGGCGTTCCATTCACGAAATTAGTCACATTACCCAATCCATTGGCCCTGAGTCCAATGAACCATTAAGGCTATCCACCAATCGTAACCCGTTTGGTAGGTCGGACAATTCTACTTTTCAACGTTCAGTCGCTACTTTCAATAACCAAAGTGTCTGTTGGAATTGTCGTGACATTGGACACGTTTTCTCAAATTGCCCAGAACCCACTAAACAAGTCTTTTGTTTCGGTTGCGGACACGAGGGAGTCCTCAAACGCAATTGTCCCAAATGTTCTTTGTCGGAAAACTTCGCGGGAAACCGGCCCACTCCTGGGAATCAAACATCGGTACCTCCAAAGCGGGGCGGGCGATCACCAACAACCTTTCCAGGCAAGTCGAATCAATATCCACGTCGATAAATAACAGTACCGTTTCTTCTCCCTTGTTGACGAGAGAACTTAGCACTCAAACCGAATTCGTGCCTCTAGTCAGTCCTATTACAAACATGGGCTTAAACCATAAGCCCGATACAATCAATCCACTCACTAAAACTTATTTTTGCCGTCATACCTCTAATTACCGCTTTCTTTCTAATAGTCAACTTCGTAGACATAAACGTGCAGCTTTATACTTCCATAAAATCCGACAACTGCGTAAAGCAGCCATTCATTCCGTGTTTGCAAATCAAACTAATATCGATTCTCGTCCTTTTCGAAACATTCTTGTAAATGGTCATAAACTAAGCGGTCTGCTTGATAGCGGAGCCAGCGTTAGTGTATTAGGTCATGGGGCTCTGGAGCTTATCTCTTCCCTAAATCTATATTAACATAATACCAAACTTCACATCAGTACTGCTTTCGGTCAACGAGTATCGGTATTGGGATATGTTGATACTAACGTCACGTTTGGAAACGTGAGTAAACCACTTCGATTCTTGGTAGTACCTTCCTTGGAACACCACGTGTATTTGGGAATTGATTTCTGGAATACCTTCAACATAGTGCCGTTTCAAATATCCTCCGTTTCGGAAATTTCATCGATCTCTAATCCAGAGCTCAACCCATTTCATCAGCTTACTATTGATCAACAAGTTCGACTACAATCTGTTATACAAACTTTTCCCTCCTTCAATGAACAAGGACTGGGACAAACTTCCTTATTATCACACGTTATCGATACCGGTTCCGCAAAACACATCAAACAGTGCCATTACTCTGTTTCTCCGGTGATTCAGGATCAGCTCTATCTGGAACTGGTTCGCATGCTCTCTTTGGGAGTTATCGAAGAGAGTCAAAGTTCTTGGAGTTCTCCTGTTACGTTAGTTCGGAAACCGGGTAAAAATCGGTTGTGTTTAGATGCTCGCCGAATAAACGAAGTGACAATCAAGGATGCATATCCTCTTCCTCTAATTGATGGACTTTTATCGCGTTTACAATCCACTAAGTTTATTACTAGTTTAGACCTGAAGGATGCCTTTTGGCAGATTCCCTTATCTGTTGAATCACGTGAAAAAACCGCTTTTACTGTTCCGGGTAGGCCTTTGTATCAATTTACAGTCATGCCTTTTGCTTTGTGTAATGCAGCACAAACGATGTGTCGTCTTATGCACAAAGTTATTCCTCGAGAGTTCCAGGATAAAAATTTTGTGTATCTAGACGATCTACTTATTACTAGTGCCACGTTCGATGAACATCTCGCTCTATTAGGCCAAGTAGCCAAATTTCTCACGCCCGCTGGTCTCACTATCAATGTGCAGAAAAGCAAATTCCTTCAACGTGAAATAAAGTACCTCGGATACATTGTGAGTGACGGAATTCTAAAAACGGATGCCACTAAAATTTCAAGTATTGTCGAATATCCGACTCCCAAGTCTGCAAAGGAAGTTTGTCGTTTTATGGGAATGGCCGGATGGTATAGGCGATTCATTCTTCGATTCGCTATCATTACCGCTCCTTTAACGGACCTACTGCAAGGCAAACATTCCTTCAAGTGGACTGATGCTGCGGAAAACGCTTTTCAACAGATTAAACAAGCATTAATATCTGCACCCGTTCTGATTAATCCCGATTTTTCTAAACATTTTTATATTCAATGTGACGCCAGTACTACCGGTATTGGTAGAGTCCTTTTTCAAAAGGATAACGATGGTATCGAACATCCAATGCCTTCATGTTGGGTAAACTCAATGCCGCTCAGCGTAATTACACTATAACTGAGCTCGAATGTCTCGCTGCGGTACAGAGCGTAAAAAAATTTCGTGCGTATATTGAAGGTCTACCTTTTACTATAATTACGGATCACGCAAGTCTCAAATGGCTGATGAACCAACAGGATTTGTCCGGTAGATTGGCTCGTTGGAGTCTGAAACTACAAGGTTTTGATTTTCAAATCAAACACTGTAAAGGCTCGGTTAATGTTGTCCCCGACGCGTTATCGCGCGTACATGAAAACGTTTCATCTATCAGTATGTCCCCTCTATCCATCTCTAATTCCGACCCGATTCTGCCTGAACATTCGTATCTATTTTCTGTTCTTATCGATTCTGCTTTTCAGGAAGCTTCTTATGTCGATCGCGATTATTGAGCGAGAACCCGATAAGTTTTCCAATTTATGGGTACGAGACGGTAAAATATACATAAATACCGGTGTCTTGTCGAATACTGATGTAAATATTCCGCAAATTAAATTATGGGTCCCGGATAGTCTGCACGAACGTCTAATTGCACAAACACATAACCCTCCGTTAGCTTCACATTGTGGGGCTCATAAAACATCCGAAATTTTTCGCCGTTACTATCACTGGCCACATCTTAAGTTGGATGTCATAAAGTATATTCGTCACTGCGCTATTTGCAAACAAACTAAACCCAGTAATCAAACGTTGAGACTTCCGTTAGGCGAAATTCGTGTTTCTGAACGTCCATTACAACGAATATTCATTGACTTTTTAGGTCCATATCCGCGGTCTAAATTAGGTAATACCCAACTTCTCGTGGTATTAGACCATTACACGAAATTTATATGGCTCAAGGCCATGCCGAAGGCTACTTCAGAAGCAGTCGTTCGTTTCCTCACTGAAGGTATATTCCATACTTATGGAGTGCCTGAATATCTTCATTCTGACAATGGAGTTCAATTTACTTCAAAAATATTCTCCCAACTCATGACTGATTACAGTGTTACCCACGTGTTTTCTCCACGGTACTCCCCTAAATCAAACGCGTCTGAGCGCACTAACCAGTCCATTTTGTCTGCCATTCGATCATACGTTGGAAATGATCATCGCAATTGGGATGGACATTTGGGGGAATCTTGTGCCGCTTTTCGGAATGTTGTGCACGAATCTACCGGTTGCTCACCACATTTCTTAATGTTTGGTTTCCAAGCCATTCGAAATGGTTCCGAGTATTCCTTACTTAGGAAGTTATCCTCTCTTTCGGACGGACAAATAAGTATTACGGAACGTAATGATAAATTACGTGCAATCCAGAATACAGTAGCCCATAGGATTCAGGAAGCTTACCAAAGAGGTAAGCGACGATACGACTTGCGTAGCCGACCTCGCGTTTTTGCTAACGGCCAAACGGTTTACGTTCGTAATCACATTCTTAGTAAAGCTACCGACAACTTCGCCGCCAAACTTGCCCCGAAGTTTGTGCCTGGAGTTATAGTTCGACCGGTAGGACAAGTCGCATACGAAATTTGTGACTCATCTGGGAAGTCTATGGGAATATGTCATGTACAAGACATAAAAACGTAACTAATCTTTTCGTACTTATTTATCTTAGACTTTATATCATATCGAGTATATATTTATAGTAACTTATCGTAGGAAGTAATAGATATGGGTACATATCTTCTAAATATCTTCAATACTGTTAGTTTAGTTCAGTTAGTGTATAATGTAGATATTTTGGGGTTATATATATTATCCTATTAGGTTATATTTTGAACATTAGGGTTTGTAGTCATAAACAACTAAGGCAGTGACCATCCTTGGGGTCCCTTAATAATTGCTCACAGGAAGTGAGACCATATATTTTTTTGTCGTATTCTAACCATAGCTCTTTATCTTTCGAATATTACCCATTTTACCTATCGGAATCTAGTGTTCCTCATCTTTTCAGCTCCGGTATACAACCGTTTCAGTTGCTAAGCAACTTTATTAGGGGTGAGGGGTTCATAGTGAACTCAAAATTTATGTATTTGTCTTCGTCTTTTAAGTTCTAATTTGTTTTCTTTGGCCGATCCAAGACTGGGGTTGAAGTCTGTCAGGTTAGACCTGAGGTTCTCTTTGGGGTTTCAATACAGAGGGCAACGATCGATCCTTTGTAGTTAGTACAGCTCAACCCCAGTGTAAAACTCGGACGGACCACCATTTCGTTTTTTTTGTGTATTGTATTGTCCCAGCTATCTTGTCGTAACGTCGGCCATGTACTTAGGTCTGCTTCATTAGTCATCTTTCCAACGTGCCAGTGTTTCATTTTGTTTGAAAATTCAGTAACCCGCCGTCGATAGGTTCCGTTCCTGTTTTGGGCTAGTTCGACTAATTAATTAGTTTTGAAGGCTTATTTCGGGTAAGACTGTCGATCGAATAGGGTTACCTTAACGTAATACCGTATCTAGGAACTTGCGTGAACAATGTATGATGATTTCGACGTAAATACGTTTTGACTACATCTGCTGAGCTTCACGTAAGACTTCCCTTTTGTTAAACCCTCATGGTTCGTTTGAGCGAGCATGATGATTTCGACGTTTAGACGTTTTGATTACATCTGCCTAGCCTCACACCAGCCATGAGATCTTTTCTTCTTTAGAGTTCATTCATAGCCCGGCTTATAGTGGAGAGACTCTTCTCAGGGCGGGGTCGTCCCCACGTTTGTTACGCACCATAAAGTAAATTCAAATATCTTCGCGCCTTTTCTGCCCGAAATAACTAAAGCTTATAAATACCTACCTGGTAATGACTATTTGACAGTGTAAAGCTCGCCAAGTTCCGACAAAGCTATTCAAATGCGTCATCTCGCTCCAACTCTCGGATCGTGCTCAAGCTTTCGCGAATACGAGGATCGATCACACCACGCTACGCGAAAAAGTAGCTTTTGAATGTTGGAGATGCCGGAAATAGGGCGTGTGGGAGAGTTTGGAGGAGTCTGGCTAACGAGACGGACGTCTCGAAATTTTTGTACTTTAGGTAAAATTTATATTTGATACATAAATTTTAAAGGTGTGCACAAAGAATTTCGAAAGTCTATTTCGGCGGTATTTTGCGATTTGTTCCTGATCGAGGTGTCATTGTTGTTATTTCTAAACATGGTTGCTGCCAAAGCGAGCGAGTATGTTACAGGACATGCTTTTCGAAATTTAGCGCAGAAGGAGATTCTGCTTAAAAGGATGGAAGAATCGGCTTGCCAGCTAGAATCAACGAAACTTAGCAATATCGGTTTTACAGTGGAATTCAAAGTTCGCGGAGATCTAATGGTGCTAGAAATTGGAGCATTTGGTCGTCCGCTTCCAGAAGGCCTATTTTAGTGAAGCTACGTGAAAACGAGTTCAAACGTGGGTGGAGAAGGCGAAGCAACGGTGCGCATATCTAGACCCTGTATAGGATTGAAAAAAAAAACGAAAACATGAACAACGTAAAGTGTGGTTAGGAATTTATCCTTTGTAACCTGTTTATCACATAATTAATATCGAATTTCTATGTCTAAAGTGTGGTTATGAATTCTCTTTTGTAACGTGATTATCACATAATTAATATCGAATTTCTATGTCTAAAGTGTGGTTAGGAATTCTCTTTTGTAACGTGATTATAGCATAACTAGTATCGAATTTCCATGTATAATTTGTCAAGACTAATTAGAGAAAAAAAATGGAATAAAAATTAACCTATAAGTGCTGTGATTGTTTTCCTGAGCATGGGTGGCGCGTGTTCGAACGTGGTTCTGGTGATTCCTTCTTCTTTTTTTTTGTTCAAAACCCACGACTCGGTGAGCTAGTCGGGGAAATAAAACAATGTTAAATCTGGACCGCCACTATGCGGTCGTCTTGGTAGCAGTCCCGGCGGCGCGTGTACTCACTAGGCATCCGGGGTCGAGGAGCGTCCAAAATTGGGGGGGCACTCGATCTCGGATCCTCGGGTTTGCGCGCGTGGTCGGGATTGTGACACTTTGGCAGAGAAAGACGAAAGGTGAATGAATTTGCTTCAGGTTGGCAGTTCAACCCAAGCATTGGATATTCCTGTTGCGCCTGCCAGGTTTTTGAAGGTGTTGGTGCTATGCAGTCCGAAGGAAGGTTGGTTAACAGTCGATAATCATTGCACACCCATTTGCGAAGTGGAAACCTGCCCGCCACCAGGAGGTTAATTAATTCCTGCTGTAGAGATAGAGCTGAGTCGATGTCGTCAGCTCACGTGAGAATATCATCAACGTAGATAATTTGACTTAGCATTGAAGCAGCACGAGGATAACGATGAGATTCGTCTTGAGAAAGCTGCTCCAGAGTACGTAACGCCAGATACGGTGCAGACGCGAGTCCATAGGTGACAGTTGTCAAACAAAATTCCGAAACAGGATCATCGGTACTTGTACGCCATAGAATTCGTTGATGGTTTTGATCGTCACGATGTACCTTAATTTGGCGGAACATTTTCTCGATATCCGTGTCGAAGGCTATCGCAAACATACGCCAACGAAGTAAGATATCAGAAAGTTCAGGCTGAAGTTTCGGGCCAATATATAGCTGATCGTTCAGCGACGTTGCGAGTGAAGTGGCTTGGGATCCATTGAACACCACTCTGAGTTTAGTGGTCATGCTAGTTTCCTTGGTAATCCCATGAAGTGGTAGGTAGTAGCAAGTATTAGGTGTTTTAGATGGTTGAGATCGGCGCATATGGCCCATAGACTCATATTCTTTAAGGAAGGTACTATATGCTTGGTAGAGTTTAGCGTCCTTGAGAAATCGTCAATCCATTCTTTGGAGCAAAACTTTAGCTGGAGTTCGCGAATCGCCAAAATCATGAATGTAAGTTTTGAATGGTAGTCGTACGATATAACGTCCACTTTCATCCCTCGAGTGAGTCGATTTAAAGTGGTCTTCGCATTGCACTTCATTCTATGTAAGTAATGCTGATGTAGGCATTGAGAGTTCTTCCTGTTCCCAGAAACGTACCAACAGTTTAGAAAGTTCTTTATTTTGATGAAGTCTTTAAGGTAGACTGATGATTGATCTAGGATGTACGTCATCTCTTATGATTGTCATCTCCGAAGATGGAGTGACTGGCCCAGTAAGTATCCATCCTAGGGACGTGTCTTGTGCTATTAAGCCGCCAAATGGACTAGTGCGGAGACCTGGTCTGATAAGCAATGCATAAAGTTCACTACCCAGTAGTATTTCGATGAACTCACTTGAATGAAAATTAGAATCTGCTAATGCTAAGCCATTCAGATGTGACCAGTTTTGATGAATTGGACGAGGAGATGGTATGTACTCGGTGAGTCGAGGAAGGATAAGAGCAGTCATTTGACATCTAAACTGTGAAGGTAAGTGCGGTGTGATGATGATGTCCACGATTCCACGAGAAATACCTGATGGAGTCGCTCCGATTCCGGAGACAGGCAACGATGCTGATCGACGAGTCAAACGTAGTTTTTGAGCCAAGTTTTCTGATATAAAATTGCTCTCTGCTCAAGGATCGATTAGTGCTCGAGCCTGAGTGTGTCTACCATCGTTCCGTAGACTTGAATAATAGCAGTTGCAGGCAAGACTGGAGTTGCGAAAATGGTGGCCATTTGAATGACTAGAGTGTTGACTGTAGTCCCCGGATAATTGGATTTCCCTAGTATAAACTCGTGCAGAAGCGTATGATGAAGACCACGACATTCACGACAGGCTGCGATTAATTTAAAGGCTTCACAAAAGGCAAGATAATGCTTTTTTGTAAGAAGGAACAAGTTTGTGTGTAGGGTAGCTTCTTTTATGAAAGAAAGTTCTGCGAGACGGGATGAGCCTTGATAGAGCGGAATGGTTTGGTCGCTGACGAGGTGCACGCTGGAGTTGACGTTTTAGATGCATTCATTGGAGAACGTAATCGCTCCGAATGATCTAGAGATTCTAAAGTTCGAATTCTAGTGCTGATGAAACTCGTGAAGCTGACCAAAGGTTTCCCAAGCTCTTCGGGATTGAGTATCCAAGCGTTGAACCGTAATGTGCACCAGCCAATCATCCCATTGTTCCACGGGTCTTTCATGGGTCTTGAGTGCTCCAATGGCATCGGTCGTATTATGTAGTAGGCTCTTGAGACCTGCGCATGATTCCTTTAAAATGGGAGGAAGGTTGCACAGCGTTGCGATTTGAGCAGAAACGAGTAACCGTTTATTATCATATCGCCTTCATATAAATTTTGCGTAATAAATTTATAATTTCACCATCATTGAAATTGTAATCTGTAGTTGAAAACCGTTTTAGGAATTTTTTGGAGACTTCTGCCACTACAACAAAAATGTAGAAAAACGCAACAATACTGTCCACATGTTGTCGAGAGGCTACCTTGTAACCGCAGCTTATTATTCACAAACACTTTTCCATTTTGAAGAAGGCATTTTTTAAAGAACTTGTTATCAGGATATTTACCAAACGAGTCAAAATACTCAGCCGGACCTTTTTTTGGGTAATAAAATGCAACCCAATGGCGTCCTCTTTTACTGGCCGGATCGGTGTTGGCGATGACATATGCAGGCTTCCTTACTTTTCGAGGTAAACGATTACAGGGGAAAACACCTTTAAAATACCTGTTTGTTTTAATGTTATTTCTCAATGTGTTGATGATCTCTATCGTGTTCATTCCTGTTCTTTCAGGAATATGTTTTCAAGGTTTACAACCTTTGTGTGTGATGTTACGTAACTCTGTAGGAACCCTCTTGTTGAGTCTCCGTTTACGAAGACTGTTGCGAATTTCGCCAGGGACCTGATAAGATCTTCATCAAGCCTTTTGAGCTCTAAGTTTCCAAATACACCTGTCTGATCTGTACTTATAGCTGAGGAAGTAGGATATTTATACGTGATTTCCTTTGAATAAAGTTTGTTCTGAGAGGAGAACCCCGCAATTGAGACTTTCTTGAAAAAGGTTAAATGACCTTCTGAGAAGTATTCAATATTCACTAGACAATGCGTCATGACTATTTTCTGGAGCAGACTCTATCAAAATCTCACATGTTCACGTTATTTATATACTTTTAGAAGCTTGTGAATACATTACGGTTCTTATCGATTTCAATACCTCCATCATATTCCGCGTAAATGATACAGGTGACGCTTTTCTTTAAAGCTTCTCTGAATTTTCTCTCGATCCTAACCACACCTTGGTTTAACAAACTAGCGCATCCCGAATCGTATGAGCTGTCTGCTGTTAAATCAAATGCTAGCAGAAAACATCTATCATCAAAGAATTTCTTGGATATCTGATAACCTTTATCAAAATAATTGATTCCAGTTCCCTTGAACAGAGAAAAATATCCTCTAGTGCTAACTGGTTTTTCGTGCGAATAATCAAAGTCTAGAGGAAGGTTTGGTACTTGAACACCATTTACCGATAGATTGAAGTTGGTAATTTTATTATGCTTAAAGTTGAATGGATTCTTTGTGCGCTTTCCGGTGTAGGAGTCAGTATCCACCATACCAAAAACTAGCAAATTCGGTAATTGTCCTATCACTACATTATCAAGAGATAGAGTTTAGGTGTTGGTGGGTAAAGTGTAGGTTTTAACTTCTACCCGCTGGTACGGATATACAGCATTCGATCGTTGGAGTACAGTTTCATGTGCTATTAATATACTGGGATTGACAGTGACGTGATTCATGAACACTGTCGCTTCTAGAATGTTTACGCGTGGATTAAAGTCACATTCTTTCGAGTACAAATAAAATTCCGGTTTTTCCAATGAAAGTGTTAAACGGAAGTCCACTCCATTCATTAACAGTTTATCCTGATTCAACATGTCACTATGAATTGTGCCCATCAGTTCAACGACGTTACTCTTTTCCACCATTGCAGACCTTTTAAGATAGCCCTCATTTAACTCAGTAGGACCACCGCCAGGTCTTGAGTCTTCAATCATCTCCATCTCATTCTGATCTAGATACCAACCGGCTGATTCGAGATGAGTTGATGTAGCGTCTTTACCATAGTTCAGTAAATTTTCAATATAGGCGCGATAGTGGTAATTGTTGTCTGTCTGAGCTATATTCTTACCATTCAATTGTACAGTGCATTGCCTAAGAAGTGAATGCATGAGGTTGTTTGCGACACCAACGGGGTCAGCTAAAACTTCTCCCCCATCAGCTTTCTTAAGTTTCTCCTTTCCCGTGAAAAGTTCTTCCTTGCCATTTTTAAATTTTATCAGCTGCACTTTAAGGCGTAAGTAAATGCTGGATAAGTCACGATATGTATCTCCATGGCCGAGTGAGACAAATTCCAATACAGAAGAATTGTCCAGTGATGCAATAGGTTTGTAAGCAACCTCCTCGGTCTTCAGAATACTGTTTTGAATTGGTGGTGAGGTAAAAATATCCAATTCAGACTTCATACATTCTTTCCACATCGTGATGTTATTATCTATTTGTCAAATATATCCAATGTACGCTTTCTTAATTGACGTCGTCTTTTTATAGTTTTCTTAGCTCTGCTCGATGATAGCTTTCTCACTTTTCTTCCTTTTTTACGGTTAGGCACCGATTTCAGCTGCTAATTTGTGTAAGGACTAGCTCGTTTTATAGCTAATCTCCTACCTCTACCTTCCATTTTATCGAAGATTTTATTTATACCTTTTTGGGCCAATTCGTATACTGCAGATTTTCCATGTTCTTTTAGTACCTGCTTCAGTGGCCTGCTTCCTGCCTCTTTAAAAATAGACTTACCTGTTTCGACGACTTGTTTGCCTATAGCTTTTGCTCCACGTAGAAATAATGGTTGGAGATAGCGTACCAATCCACTGAAAAAACTACCAACCCTCCTTCCTCGCTGGTAAACAAGTGGCGATCGATACAATTCTCCAATGTCAGATAATTTTCCCCCACTCTGGCTAAGGTAGTAACGTGCGTAGTGTGAATTCATCTCATTAACATAGAGACGTGTTAAATCCTGTATCAAAACTATGTTGTTATTTCGAACTTGCGAATACTCATAGATTCTTACCTTCGTCTGAAATGAAGCATGATGAAAGTTGGAGTAAAGCTAGATTCAAAGTTGACTAGCTCACCATGATGGTCTGTAATTTTGATTGAGATACTTTCAATAAAAGTTTTCTCCAGTGGACAGTACTCCACATGATCGAATCAAAAAATGCTATCACAACTTCCCAGCGGGATTGCTCGTAGATTTCTTATCAGTTTATTTGCAGTTATTCTGGGTTTAATAATATCCGTACAAACATATATCAAATTGTTTCCTTCACAATCACCGATAGCTCTGGAGGGCGTGTCACTATGTGTTCTTCTTTCAAGTACAGACAATGATTTTTCCAGTTGACTTATACTCTCTAGCATTATTGATTTATCAAACGACTCTTTTATTGTTGCATCGATTGTTTCGGGGTCGCGTTTCTCAACGGGTGTCTTCAGGAATGCGTCGATGAATAAGCCAGCAATATCATCGGTTTTATCCCTTTCTATTGGAACTGGAGTTGTAGCATTTGAACCATCGGCTCTTTTGAAGGGCATGTTAATGATGGTGTGAAAATCAGTTTTAACCCACTTATCGGGTAATATTTCAGTGCCGGACTCTTTAGCGGTGCGGAATATAGATCCTCAGATTGCTGAGGCAATTTTGTTAAACAACTGCTTTCGTAGTTGAGATGTTCGTAATTGAGATGTTTTGAACCTAGATGACTTGTCTTTATTAAGAAGCTCTTCGTCATTAAATGCAATTCCGCTTAGTAATAGGGCAATGAAATCTGTTATGTTAATCGGTGACGGTATAGGCAGCGCTTCACGCTATAATCTTTCAGATGAAATGTATGGGTGGTCGGTTGAATACCCGCTTCTATATCCCGTTTCTTCCTTAAACTATTTGACGGATAAACATATTGATCAACCATCTGTAATAATTCATTGTGGTTTCGTTTGTTTTTTGGTATCTGTCCAGTTATGTAGTCTATAAACGCCCCGGATTGATTCAAATTTTGCACCTGACTTTAAATAAACTTTCTCCGCAATTTTACCGGACTGATAACAATGTATGCAAAAATCTCTTTCTTCTATAATACTTCGTATGTCGGAGATTATCTTTCTATTTTTTTCGATACGATCGTACATTTTTTGTTTAATTTCGGTCAGGTAAAAGTTATAATAGTCAGGTCTAATTACTAAGAAAAATGCCCGGAAAAATGAAGAAAAGCTCATATCATGTTCCTTGTAACATGACTTTTGCACATCATTAGCATCTCATCTGAAACGAACATATATTTCACCCAATCCAACAACTTCAACGATTATTGCTTTTGAATATGTTTGAACCGGTTAAGGCTGTGGTACCTCGGTAACGCTTACATCTTCAGAAGGTAAAGAACGTTTAGAAATACCGATGCTACCTGATTCTCTTTTCTCTGTTTAACGTTTTGGCAGAGCGATCTCCGTTTACCGACATACCAATTACAGGTAAACTTACACACACTTGGTTATATATTTTTGAAAGATGATAGCGTATTGTCAGGGTAAATGCCTAGGAACCCGTTGCTCAAGACACACACGTAGAACTCGTCATCTATTTTGTTTATAGGCATTTTTAAATTCTGTCCCAATTCGCGTTTTAACTCTGGAACTAGGCTCGGTCTTGAATCTTACCCGCTCACTTTGCCGAGCAGGCTTCCTTATGGGAATGTCAGTCTCAAATTGATCATGGTTTAGACGAGAGGGTCTTAATATAGATTGCTTGCCAGATTTCGACCTACTTCATCGAAATCTGACGCTACAGCACCTCTATCATCTACTGCATCTAAATCAGTGAAAACGTCATCCAGTTCATCCACACTCATATCCGCTGGAATTGTATACTGCGTTATGCAATCTTCACCGGTTATTATCTTGTAGTCTTTGCTGGTTCCTTCAAATGAATCAGCCACACTTTTCCTTATTTTGGAAGCTGGTTTAAAACTTTTTGCTATTTCACTTGCTGATAATTGTCGCTTAAAAGCAGCAGGCAATTCTTGCTTTGTTGGTGTTGTTTCGTTTATCGACTCAAATATCTCCTCCGGTCGAGGAGGCGAAGTTTGTGTGGGTATTTTGTTTTTCAATAGAAACTTCGTCTGTGTGCTTTTTTCACGCAAATTCTTATACTTCTGACTATCCATGCGGTTTTCGATGTAAGATTTTCAGCTTTCGCCTCCATAAATGATTTTTTTCTTCGTATTGCATTTAAAAATTGTATTAGCACATTCCGGTACTGATACCATTTTGCTTCATCATTTTGGCGCTTATTGTCCAGTATCTTACTCATGGTTTTGTCAAACAGTGTCTGTGTACTAGCGCTCTCAACTGTCTCCTTCAAACGTTCATATACTTCCGGGGGTAATAGAAGCATTTTATTAAGACCGCTATTTCTATGCATATTTTTCTATTAAATAACCTATCACACCTGAAAGAACACAATACGGGTAAGAATCCGCCTTGTTGAATTAACACTTTACGTTGGCGCGGAACGGATCGTTTAGCCTCTGCTAGCTTACGCATACTCTTTTTATATTTACAAAGCCGGGAGAATGTTTTTCCTCTAGGCAAATGATTTCCTTTCAGTGTATTGTGTGTGATTTCGCATAGAATTTTATTTACTTCGGGATCGGCGGTTTTCAGTATCGCCTTTCTTAAACACGGGCTAGCATTTTTAAGAACGTATAGCATATGCTGGTTGTCCTTTAATCGTCTCATTCGTGACACCATTGTCTTCTTTCAAACTATCTGGGGAGCAATAACACGTTACAAATGCGGTATTAAATATGTCGGTGCGAAAACGTAAGGTGTCATTTATATCCTGTGTTAGGTCTATTAGCAAAAAGCTATGAGGTTGTTGAGTTATTTCTTTATATATTCTCATTAGCTCCGGACTGTTTTCAGGGTATATCTGTTTAGCGAGATGATGAAATTGACTCTTGTCTCGTGGGTTCTTGAAGCATACTAGATACTTACAGTTTAGCAAAATATCTCGGCAAAATTTTCCTTGATGGAAAACATTCTGAGTCACCAGAACGACAGACAGGCTACGATGATGCGATCCTTTCGTAAACAACTCGCATACTTGTCTTGAAAAAGCATTTAACATTATATCGTCCAGTACAATTGGGACTGGTTGATTCGTGCTATTTGGAAATTCCTCAGGAATAGAGTTCAAATATTCGATATTTTCAAATGGCGCTTGCCGTGGTATAGCACTCTGTTCAGCGTTACACCAAATAATTTTCTTCACTGATGGTTGAATCATTGCATTGTTTCTAAGAAGATTTTCTATAAATGTCGTCTTCCCACAGCCAGACGGGCCTACCACCATCATTGTAAAAGAGTGTTTAAAGTACAGCATCCTTTTGTGTTCGGAAAAGAAGAACTTCTTATAAAAACCATTACAAAACTTTTATTTATACATTTTTCAAGATGAGTAGAAGGCAAATTGTTAATGAACTCCATAGAACTGCTCGAAAAGACTTTAAACGTCGACGTGTTGTTATAAGGGGTATTGATGATCTTTGGCAGGCAGATCTGGTTGATATGAGTGCGTATGCATCTGAAAATCGCGGTTATAAATTTCTATTGACAATAATTGATACATTTTCCAAGTATGCTTGGGCTCTCCCCGTTAAAAGTAAAAATTCAAATGATGTGGCTAAGGTTATGGAATCAGTTCTCAAACAGAGACGTATACCCCGAAATCTACAAACCGATGATGGAAAAGAATTTTTCAATAAAACTTTTCGTCGGATAATGAAAAACTATGAAATAAACCATTATTCTACATTCAGCGCGTTAAAAGCTTCAATTGTCAAGAGATTCAACCGAACTCTGAAGGGCATCATCATTCAGTATGAATGGGAATTATCATTGGATTAGCATTATACGGAAGTTGACGGACAAGTACAATAGAACCAAGCATCGCACTATTAAAATGAGACCTATAGATGTCAATTCATCTAACGAAGTTCATCTACTTGCAACTTTGCATAGGAAAGTTAAGGTTGTTTCTAAACCTAAATATAAAATCGGTGATTATGTTCGCATAAGCAAGTACAAGCACGTCTTTGAAAAAGGCTACACCCCGAATTGGTCAACAGAGATATTCAAGATAAGGGTCGTAAAAAAGACACAACCACGAACATATATCCTTGAGGATTATCAAGGAAACGCTATTTAAGGCGGTTTTTATGAGTTAGAATTATCAAAGGTAAAGCACCCTGATGTTTACCTTGTCGAGAAAATTTTAAAAAAAGAGAAAAATCGTATTCTTGTAAAATGGCTCGGTTTTTCTTCAGCGCATAATTCATGGATACATATAAAAGATGTAGTGTGAAACCTTGCTAAAAGTCTATTACAGTCTGCTAAAATGGAAAACAATGTTAAATTCACCGATATAGCTTGCATTAGATGCATGATAGCCTGGAACTATGCGTATCGCATGAGTCGTAAAAGGGAGTGGGAAATACATGCTCGTGACAGAGTTAGGTTTCACCAGCGTATTTCACAACTAAATGAAATTATAGCCCCAGTTCTTTCTAAAAAATTCAGAGGGAAAATTTTTAATGAGAGGTTTTTGCATTTAACATAGTCAGTTTAGAAACAACCTTCAGATAAACAGATGTCTTGCACGGCCGAACTACGTAAATTTGAAGATTTTGTTGTGGATTACAAGGATGTACTTCTGGATGAACATCGTGAGAAGCTGTTAAAGGATATCAACACACTAAAGCTGTATTCGACGATACCGTATGGCACATCAATTCACGGATCACATTACAAATCCTGTCCTTGGTTTTCTGACAACGCCGAATCCGGACCAGATACCTGTGAATGCTGCCATGTGGAAAAAATCTCCGGCAGAGTTATAAAATTAATGTGTTTTTATTATAAACTGAGAAATGAAAAGTTTTGAAAGAGATATTTAAGTAAAAATTATAAATTACATTCGAACCAGTCTTTTATTTCTTCTTACACTGATGTGAAATGGAAAAATAAAGAAATAAAACAATGCTGTATGGCAAAAGCGACTCTTTATTCAAATTCACCAGTCTTTTATTTTTTCTTACACTGATATGAAATGGAAAAATGTGAAATAGAAATAAAACAATGCTGTATGGCAAAAGTGACTCTTTATTCAAATTCATCGTTGCTATGCTGAACAAATTTTATTTTTAAATATCCACCTCTAGCGTCATCAGATAGTTTTCCGCAATATCGTTAAGATCCTCAATTTGACGCTGTTTCTTTATTTTCTCTGAGAATCTTGGTGGAAGAAAACAAAAGGTTCCATTGGTTAGGTGTAAGGTGAGGCGTGATCCATATTGCGAGTTGATCAAACGAAAACATTTAACCCTATATTTCTTTCCGTGTTCCAAAGCAAGAAGTGCTACGTGTTGATCCGGACTGTACTCGCATACATTGTTCAACACTTCTACAGTTTTCTGGAAAAAAGAACAAAGGATTAAAAAGAAACATTACCAGTATGCATGTAATATTATTACTCACCATATTTTTCGTGTCCCAACTTCTTTCAAAAGACTTCAAAAACTTCTGCGTGATAATCGACTGCAACCCTTCACTTTTATACTGTCTACGCGCACATAGGGTAATACGGGTGAGTAATTGCAAACTTAATAGCAGATGTTTCCACATGGGCTAATTATATTCACCCTCAGATAATTTCAATATACAGAACGAATACGCGATCCGCAACACAAAAGCATTCAACCATCAGCCTATGTCGCACGTGTAAAGTAATTAAATATGTACAACACAAAAACTCATCAACAATGCGCAAGACATTGCGTTTTTTAATGATATTCACCCTCAAATCTACAGTTTCCCAGCAAACAACAAGAACAAAATGCATAACTGGCTGTTACGTACAGTTCAGTACATGATCATACACGAAAAGAAACACCTGTTGTTGACGAAAGCGACGTCACGGTCAACCTTGGGGGAACCCTTTAATTACAACAAATATGTATGTGATCGTCCTCTCTACCCTCGTTCGGTTGCCTTCAAAAAGACTTGAGATATTTAAACCTACTGAATTAATGAACTCCTGGTAGGCACTCTCGCAGTATTAAGAAAATTTATACATAGTTATATGCACTAACATACCACTGTCCGATCATGGTTATTTATGCACATGCACGTTGAAATGCGTATGAAGTTAATTGGATACTTTTCGTAATACATTAAGGCTAGTATCAGAATTCAGCATGGATGGCAATTACCATTAAAATTTCACCCTTCTTTTCACCCATCATTCGTTGTCTTGCACAGACGATACATATAACGTACAGTAACACGGTGTATTGTATTTCATGGGATTCGTAATACATCGAGCTAATTTTGATACAGTGCCCCAGAAAATGTGCGTGCAAGGCTTTACCTGTCCCCGTGGCCAGAAGGTACAATTGCAGAAGAAAAATTTGATTACATATCGATATTACAAGGAGCTCATCGTAAGCAAGTTAATTGTATGCGCTCCTCTGCTGTTACGATCGGAATCCAAGTTGAGTTTGAACATACATACATACATACATACATACATACATACATACATACATACATTAATATAGTTTCTTTTGCAAATCTCTCTGTTTATTCGGAGATTCGAGTTAATTAATATTCACGACATCGCCAATGAACGAAATTCAAGTTGAATTCGCACATGAAGGTACATTTATGTTTTTTCTGTCTGGTTTTAATGCGCTACTGTTTCACCATTTTACAAAAATTGACTTTAGCAGCCTTTTTAACGTACTCTAAGCCTCCTAACAACCAACCAGTTATGCACACAACATCTCCCAACACATGACACATCTCAAAAACTACAGCAAAAACATCTGATCCTATTTCTACCACCTTTGACTACCTGACGCACCCAACCGCAACACCACGATCCTCTATAGCCTTCCATCAACGTTCAAAATCATCGCCAACCACCTGATCTGTTATTGCCTTCTACCAGCGCCGCCAATCAACACCACACACCTGATCCTCCACACCCTACCACTACCTCACGCAACCAACCAACCACAACACCCTTCTACCAACACTGCAAATCACAGCCCTAACCCTGACCCTCCATAGCCTTCTACCAACGCCGCCAATCACCACCACGCACCTGAACCTCTACACCCTTCTACCAACCACGCTCGGGAACCCCTCACAACACAACACAAATCACCGACACACACCTGAACAAACCTCTACACCCTTCTACCAACACTGCAAATCACCGCTCACCACCTGACAACCCCAACCAACCAACCGCAACACCCCTCTCACAAACAACAAATCAACGCCACCACGCGACCGTACCCCAGACTCAAAATGGCACTGATTCCCCATCTAAACCCCTTGTAACCTAGTACACCAAGAGCCGAGCTGCAGAGGTTGGTTGTGATTGAAAAAGTGGTTCCCACCCATAGAAAACCCGGTTCGAAGGTACCTCCCTTACTACTCACAATTGTTTATTATGAGGGTGATCTTATTTTTCATGTGAGGGAAGTAGTACTCTCTTTTCAAATGTGGTAACGATTCATTTATTCCACGATGGTTGCTTTTAAGGTGATAATCTCTAATAATTTTATCTTGTTCGTAACTTTCGGTGGCGTCCGATAGTATCTCTGTGCAACGTATTATTTTGAAAATCTTACTTCTGGAAAAGTAAGTGGAAAATACTGTCTGAACTAGCTTAAATGTCTCACCATCTGTGAAAATTGCATTTATTTTATTAGGGGCAAGATATTCTTTAAAAATTTTGGTAATATTTTCCTGTGTGTACTCTGACAGGTTAAATGTTTTGCGTTGTTTGTTTTTAAAAATAATTTTCTGAGAAATAGGGGGCCTTTCGTTTGATTTCTTTAATACAACTTGGATATTGAACATGTTTAGGGGTTGCTCTGAAATTGGAATACCATCTTGACTATCTTCATCTGCAGAGTGAATAGTTGTTCCTTGAGTGCCGTCGACAGTTGAGTGGTTGGACTCAATAACATTTAATTCTATCTTAGCATCATCGTGATTTTTACAAGTTATAATTCTGCTCAAAGCATCAGCATTCGAGTTATGTGAACCGTTTTATACACGATTTCATAATCGTATTCTTCAAGCTTCAAACGCCAACGGATTAATTTGGAGTTTGGATCCTTTAGACTGAATATCCATGTTAACGGCTTGTGGTCAGTAACGATTTTGAATTTGCGACCGAAGAGATAGGGCCTAAAATATTTTACCGCCCAAACAATTGCAAGGAGTTCCTTCTCGATTGTAGAGTAGTTGTTGAGAGTGTACGACTAGCATAACAGATTGGTTTGTCACTTCCAATTGGTCCTTGGGATAGCACGGCTCCAAGTGCATAGTTGCTGGCATCTGTGGTCAATATGAACTGCTTGGAAAAGTCCGGGTATTGAAGAATTGGATCATTAATTAAAAGGTCTTTGCAGAAATTAAAACACCGAACGTATTCTTCGTCTAGTTTGATAGAGCATCACTTTTTCAGACAATTAGTTAAAGGTTTAGTTAGCTTCGAGATTTTTTGAATAAATTTCATGTAATAACCTAGGAGACCGAAGAAAAATTTAATTCCCTTTTGTGTTTTAGGAATAGGAAATTCTTTAATAGCCTGAATTTTGTCTGGGTCGGGCTTTACTCCATCCGTTGTTACTATGTGCCCAAGGAATGCAATCTCTTTATGTAAAAATTCAGATTTATCTAATTGGATTTTTAAGTTTGCATCTCTTAGTCTTGAGACACCTTTTGAAGACTTTCAATATGCTCTTGTAGAGAAGTAGAGTATACAATTATGTCGTCAACGCCACCACGCGACCGTACCCCAGACTCAAAATGGCACTGATTCCCCATCTAAACCCCTTGTGACCTAGTACACCAAGAGCCGAGCTGCAGAGGTTGGTTGTGATTGAAAAAGTGGTTCCCACCCATAGAAAACCCGGTTCGAAGGTACCTCCCTTACTACTCACAATTGTTTATTATGAGGGTGATCTTATTTTTCATGTGAGGGAAGTAGTACTCTCTTTTCAAATGTGGTAACGATTCATTTATTCCACGATGGTTGCTTTTAAGGTGATAATCTCTAATAATTTTATCTTGTTCGTAACTTTCTATGGCGTCCGATAGTATCTCTGTGCAACGTATTATTTTGAAAATCTTACTTCTGGAAAAGTAAGTGGAAAATACTGTCTGAACTAGCTTAAATGTCTCACCATCTGTGAAAATTGCATTTATTTTATTAGGGGCAAGATATTCTTTAAAAATTTTGGTAATGTTTTCCTGTGTGTACTCTGACAGGTTAAATGTTTTGCGTTGTTTGTTTTTAAAAATAATTTTCTGAGAAATAGGGGGCCTTTCGTTTGATTTCTTTAATACAACTTGGATATTGAACATGTTTAGGGGTTGCTCTGAAATTGGAATACCATCTTGACTATCTTCATCTGCAGAGTGAATAGTTGTTCCTTGAGTGCCGTCGACAGTTGAGTGGTTGGACTCAATAACATTTAATTCTATCTTAGCATCATCGTGATTTTTACAAGTTATAATTCTGCTCAAAGCATCAGCATTCGAGTTATGTGAACCGTTTTATACACGATTTCATAATCGTATTCTTCAAGCTTCAAACGCCAACGGATTAATTTGGAGTTTGGATCCTTTAGACTGAATATCCATGTTAACGGCTTGTGGTCAGTAACGATTTTGAATTTGCGACCGAAGAGATAGGGCCTAAAATATTTTACCGCCCAAACAATTGCAAGGAGTTCCTTCTCGATTGTAGAGTAGTTGTTGAGAGTGTACGACTAGCATAACAGATTGGTTTGTCACTTCCAATTGGTCCTTGGGATAGCACGGCTCCAAGTGCATAGTTGCTGGCATCTGTGGTCAATATGACCTGCTTGGAAAAGTCCGGGTATTGAAGAATTGGCTCATAAATTAAAAGGTCTTTGCAGAGATTAAAACAACGAACGTATTCTTCGTCTAGTTTGATAGAGCATCACTTTTTCAGACAATTAGTTAAAGGTTTAGTTAGCTTCGAGATTTTTTGAATAAATTTCCTGTAATAACCTAGGAGACCGAAGAAAAATTTAATTCCCTTTTGTGTTTTAGGAATAGGAAATTCTTTAATAGCCTGAATTTTGTCTGGGTCGGGCTTTACTCCATCCGTTGTTACTATGTGCCCAAGGAATGCAATCTCTTTATGTAAAAATTCAGATTTATCTAATTGGATTTTTAAGTTTGCATCTCTTAGTCTTGAGAACACCTTTTGAAGACTTTCAATATGCTCTTGTAGAGAAGTAGAGTATACAATTATGTCGTCTAGGTAGACCTAGCAATTTTTTCCTTACTCTTCTTTGAGAACATTATCCATTATGCGTTCGAACGTTGACGGTGCGTTTTCAGCCCAAATGGCATCCGGATAAATTCAAAATATCCACCCTCTACAGTAAAAGCTGTTTTTTGTATATCTTGGGAACTCATTTCAATCCGGTGGAAGTCACTGGCTAAGTCCAATGTTGAAAAGTACATGCTTTTGCCCAATTTGTCAAGGATTTCGGTGATATTCGGAAGGGGATACCTGTCATTTATCGTTTTCTCATTGAGTTTCCGATAGTCTATTACAAGACGCCATTTCTTCTTTCCACTTGTTTCTTGCTTTTTTGGGACTATCCACACTGGTGAGCTCCATGGTGAATAGCTGGGGCGTATGATTCCTTGTTCTAGCATTTCGTCTACTCGCCTGCGGAATTCCTCTTTATGGATGTATGGATACCTGTAGGATTTGGTGTAGATTGGCAGCTCATTTCTTGTATTGATCTGGTGCTTAATTTCATTGGTGAAAGTCAGCTGTTGCCCTTCTTTGAAAAATATATCGTCATATTGCTTGCAGATTCCTAGTAAGGTTTTACGTTCATGGGAATTTAAATGGAATGTTCTTAGCAAATTTGAGATATCTTTTGGTTTTGAATCGTATGAAGCTCTATCTTCGTATCCAATATTAAAATTATTGATTTCGGTGAAGATAGATGGCGAAAAATGAGTTGCCTTTAAGGGTCGTTCAATGAAAAGAGATTCTTCGGTATCTGATTGGTTAAGAATCTCTATTAAACTATACCATTCCTTCGCATGATAAATGCCTTCTTGGATAGTCAATTTAGGATTAATCTTTGTTTCTCGAATGTAGATATCATCATCGCGTATATCAACAGGGAGTTTTGCGTTTTAGGCGGAATCGTATATTTCTTAGACATAAAATTTGGTTTAAAAAGCATGGGAATAGTGGCATTGTTTATAACGAGAATTTTGTTGGATAGGTCGACCTTTTCTCCCAACGATGTTAGCGCATCCAACCCAATCAGACCACCAAAGTACCCATGAAAACGGAACACCAAAAATCTTGTATTTCCAGGCTGGTTAAATTCCATAAAATTTCGAAGTATTATTTCCTTGTTAAGGCTATGAAATGTGAGGACAGTAGTGATAGATGTGGGCTTTATTTCTACAATTTTAGTTGGATCGGCAAATTCGGGATTGATAAAGAAAGAAGGAGAACCTGTGTCTATTATAAATTTCAAAGGTCTTCCAAAAGGAGAAGAGATATGAATGTAAGGCAAAACAAATCCGTGCTTATTTGCATCTATGTATCCGATAGGTTTTTCGAGGCTACTTCTAAAAAATTTCCATCATCTATTTCTGGTTGATTTTGAATGTTATTTTGGTGAAATGGTTGAATGTCGTTTCCATAATCTAAGAACATAGTCGTCGTAATCAACAGAGTAGAATTGGTTGAAAGTTGGATATGGATTATTACATGGATTACCAGAGTGTGTGCTACTATTTCCTGAATATAA
This sequence comes from Oxycera nigricornis, assembly GCA_963942545.1. Classification (NCBI taxonomy): domain Eukaryota; kingdom Metazoa; phylum Arthropoda; class Insecta; order Diptera; family Stratiomyidae; genus Oxycera; species Oxycera nigricornis. Next base: position 66,731,907 of record OZ012662.1, read on the forward strand.
GGGGATGTTACTCTCGTCTATATTCAACAGAGTTTTTTTAGGTGGAAGTCTTGTGATCTAAAAACTTTTTTTCCTTGAGGTCTGGTAGTTCTAGTGTAGCTGGTGCCTATTTCCATTGGTTCGGGTTTTGGTAACTGAAAATTCGATCGTGGGAATGTGTTTTGCTGGGCTTGAACCTGAAAATTGTATGGTGGTCTATGATGATAAAAACCACTACCTGGTTGTTTCTGCTGAAAATTTTTATAAAATTGTGGTGGTATATATGTTTGGTTTAACTGAATCGATCCTTGCTGAAAATTTGGATTAAACTGTAAGGGTTTTTGAAGCATATTTGAGTTCCACTGAGATTGTCTTTGGGGGAAACTTGGATTCCATGTTTGGCTGTGAGGCATTGCTTGTTGCGATCTTTGTGGCTGCATGGAACGAGATGGGAGGTTTGGTGGTTGCTGTAACTGTGTACTAGTTACAACGGGCATTCACTTCTGATGGAATGAAAGTTTCGGTGCATCGGATCTTGAATATGAAATGTTTTGTTCTTTCACGCAATAAGAAAATGCATTAGCTAGTGAACTAGGCTTCATTGCCCGAACTGTGCAGCCTAGTGGTTCCTTCAATCCGGAAAGGAAGGTGTTAAGACACATTTCATTGAAGAGAGCTTTCTTGGCCTCTAACACGGTTTTTTCCTTTTCGTGTATATTAGCATGATTTGTCATGCTCGAAAATACGCTGATTACATCCGAATAATATTTTTCAACAGAGTTATTGTTTTGTTTTATAGTATGCAGATCTCTAATCAAGGATGTTTCGTTCCTTTTGTCTGCAAAATGTAGTATAAGATTTGATTTGATTGCGTCCCAATCGAGCGGGGTTCCGTACATATTTAACGCTTCGTTCGCGGAACCTACAATTTTGTTATGGATAGCTCTGATGAGGAGCTGACCATATGGTGTACCACTTGTACAGGCTATTAAGGAGAGAATTTCTTCGACGTTGTCTAAGAAATCGAAAAGAAGGTGTGGATTACCATCGAAACGAGGTAAATCCTTGATGGCATCCGGCACTCTCAACTGATTGAAAATATCAACTGATGTCACTTGGATAACGTTTCGTCATGCGGGACTAGTATAACTAGCCGCTGAAATTTGTTCTAAATGGGGCAAGCCTTCGCCTCCTTGTGCCATGTTTAATTTTTTTGGTTCACTAATTTTATCACTAATTATATTATATTCACTTTTTATTTTATCACTGTTTGGATTATATGTTAAGGTATTGTCTAAGCTAGTATTACTATAAAGAGTTAAACTTGTTACCGATTTACTAATTTTTTTGGATAGATTCCGCACTCTATCTGCAATGTTTAAATTACTCGCGTTTGTTGTATTTAGTTCCGCTTTTTCATTTATAGGCTCGAGTAAGTAGGTAGTAGAGCTAGTAGGGTAGGGCGCGGATTTAGAGGATCACTTCTTTGGAGAGGGCATATGAAAATTAAGGAAATCCAATTTTTGACTTACCCAATTAGCAGGACGATTGACGCGAATAACTGCATCTCCTTTCGGTTCCTCCGCTCCCTATGTGTTGTTCCCGCTGGTCACTTACTACAGTTTCCTCCTGTAGCTGCTTTAAATGCACAACACTGCGGTTAGCCGTATTCGTTCACTTCTGATATTTCGTTGACGCCGATATTTCTTCGACGAGTCAGTATTCCGCCGACTTGACTGCACTTTTCGAAAATCTCGGTAAACCGCCGGTATTTTGTTCGCGAATCGGAATGAAAATTGACTTAAACCACACGGCCATTATAAGAATGTGCCAATTAGGGTTCTCTTCTTTGAGATGATCAAAAAAAAAAGCTGGTTTAAATTTAAGCCAGAGACTTTATTAATTAAAATCCGGGACAAGACTGAATTTTACATTTCATTAATTTGGAATTACAGCTCGGCCTTTTCTGATGATGCGGCGCCTCGTGATTGCTGAGCTTCTTAGGTGTAATGACATCGGACACGTTGTTGCATTTTCCACGGTTGTGGAATTGTGCGATGACATCGGACACGTTGCTGCTGCATTTGCAGTTTCCATAGTTGTAGAATTATGGCGATTTGTGCACGGCGAGGGAACTCGCCGTAACTCGCGCAACCCAAGCGCGCTCTTTAAAAGTAAGACAGAGACAGCAACGACTGTGATGACGTCACCAACGACGAGCACGCATCAACCTCATCACACTACATCAACCACAGCGTTCATAGCAAAGAATTTTACAAATTGAATTTCGAAGATAATACGCATGCAAATAAATATTTTGTAAGGGGAGATGGTGACGGCGAACCAATGTATTTCGATGTCTGTGTGAACGGTGTAAATTTTAGTATGGAAATGGATACGGGTACCTACGAAACCGTTTTTGCTGAAAAAATAAAAAGTTGAAAAATGTAAATGAATGCGATACACTTTCACTATGATGATGCAGTTAAGATTCCAGTTGGGAAATTCTCAAATTTAAAAGTAAATTTTTGTAATAAGTCATGTAGGTTTGATTGTTATGTATTGGCCGGCAAGCGCCTAGCACTTTTAGGACATAAATGGCTTGCAGCATTCGGATGCTGGTCATTGCATATACATGAAAATATCAATGATAAATCAACGGTAAAGAAAATTGACATTAAAAACGTACCACATTACATTATCAGAAAATATAACGAATTGGTTAGTAACTCTACGGGTTGATTTAATGAAAGTAAAACTAAAATTCACTTGAAAGGTGGCTCTAGGCCTATTGCATTTAAATGTCGTCATGTAGTAATTACTTTAAAGCCGCTTGTTGGAAAAGAAATCGATCGTTTGGTCTTGCTGGATCACTAAGAGCCAGTTGAGGCTAGTTAATGGGCTACTTCGATAGTCCCTGGTTTTTAAGAGTAATGGTAATATACGTATATGCGGCGATTTTAAAATAACAGTAAAACCACATATTATTATGAATAAATATCCACTGCACACGATTGACGATATCTTTTCTACTTTGCAAGGCAGTTTAACTTACACAGAATTAGATTTGCGGCACGCATATATTCAGTTTGAAGTAGACGAAAACTGCCGAGATTCGCTAACAATTATTACTCATAAAGTTTCTTTTCGGTATAAGAAAATACCAGACGGTATAGCGCCGGCCCCGGCCGATGTACAAAAGAAAATGGATGAATGTTTAGCAGGTATTAATGGTACAATATCGTACACTGACAATATTTATGTAACAGATAGTGCAAACCAAGAGCATATTAAAAATTTAGAAGCTATGTGTCCCCCTTCAAGCCCGCGGTCTTCGCGTCCACATTGATAAAAGTAACTTCATGCTAAAGAAACTCCAGATTCTCGGTTATGTAATAGATAAAGATGGGCTTCATAAGTCCAATACAAAAATCGACGCAAAGGTTAATGCTCCGCAGGCATCTAATGCTAAAGAATTGACTTATTTTCTTGGTTTGATAAATCGATAGATCAGAAAATTTAAAACCGTTGTACAATCTGGCGAACCACAAAGAATAAATATGGAATGACAAATGTGAAAAAGCTTTCAGATGGGACTAGAATGAATTAATACCACCGCGAGTTTAAGCGCATTACGATCCGAATGAAGAAATTATATTGGGTTGTGATGCTTCACAATATGAGCTATCCGCGATCTTATCGCATAAATACAAAGATGGTACAGAGCGGCCGATTGCATATGATTTGCATACATTACCAAAAAAAGAACAAAAATGTACGATACTTGATAAAGAAGCAATGGCTATAGTTTTCGGATTTAAACGTTTTCGAGATTTTATTTTTGGAAAAGAAATAATTTTACGAACCGATAATTAATCATTAAAATTAATTTTAGGCCCTCGGAAAGGCATTCCTCAAAGAGCTGATGAAACGTTTCAACGATGGGCTTATTACTTATCGGGATATCGATACAAAATCGAAAATATAGGTTCAGCTGCTAACGCGAATTGCGATGCTCTATCACGTTTACAGGTAAAAGCAGACGTTGACTTATCATCATGAAATGCTGGGACGCGTAAGTTTACAAGACGAAATAATTAGTAAAATAATAAAATTTACTCAAAGTGAATGGCCAAAACAAAACGATCTATCAGATGAATTAAAAGTATTTCACAGAAAAAAATTAGAATTAACGGTAGATAAAAACTGCTTTTTTGGGACTACGTGCTGTTATTCCGAAAATCATAAGGCCGTTAATTTAGGGCGAACTAGACGCTTTACATCTTGGAATTGTACAAATCAAAATGTTTGCACGCTCCTATGTTTGGTGGCTAGAAATTGATCATGACATTGAATTCACAATAAATAATTGCAAAACCTGCATAATTGAAAGGAAAAGCCTACCAAAACTGTTAAAATTGTGTATAGACATTAGATGTTACATTGTGAATAGACATTTAGACAATTTGACTTGGCTGAATTATGACAGTTTCTTGTTCAATATAATCTCTCTTTTCATTAGCTTAATCGAGTATAGACGTGTTTTATTTCTCGGCTCAGAATATTTCATTCCACAGCGTTACTCACATTCTCGCCTCAATTCTAACAGGTTATGGCCTTAACGCAAAAATATTTGAGCCCGCGTCTATTACTACAAGTGAATATAATTCATTGAAGAGGTTTTTATCGACCGATCGCATTTCATTTTATGTGATTTTTTCCGATCTGTGTGAAACACGTGTGCACGTACGTATCAAATCGTAGCCGAACAAAAAATTCTGTGTTAATCGTGTGAAGTAAAATCGATTTAACAATGTCGGCAAACGCGAATGGAAATTTAAGCATAGAAAAATTACGCGGTCGCGAAAATTTTGAAATCTGGAGAAGACAAGTCAAATCGTACTTAATCATCAAAAGCTTATGGATTGCCATAAAAGAAGAGGGAGCTTCAAAGGCAACAGCAGCAGAAAAAGAATTGGATGAAAAAGCATTGGCTGAAATTACTCTATTAATAGAGCCGTATAACTTTTGTCATATCGCAGATGCGAAAACTGCAAACGAAGCTTGGAAAAATTTAGAAAGTGCATTTCAAGCGAAAGGTTTAACAAGAAAAGTAGACCTACTAAAAACATTAACACAAATGAAAATGACAGACTTTGAAAATATGAAAGATTACGTAAATTCATTTACAGAAACCGCATTTTTGTGCGCTAGTGTCGGTTTTGAATTAGCAGACGATTTGAAAGCATCTCTTTTGTTAGCCGGCCTACCGTCTGAATGTGATTCGCTTGTGCTCGCATTGGAAAACCAAAAGGACACATTGTCTTTAGACTCTGTGAAAAATACCCTTTTACAAGATAAAAAGTTCGATAAGGAATGTAACAGTGGCAATGCATTATATACGAAAAATGAAAAAAAAAGTAAATTTCGTTGCCATCTTTGCAACAAGGTAGGTCACATTGCCAAATTCTGTTTTTCAAAGAATAAGAAAAAGAACGAGAATAAAAAAAAAGAACAGTCGAAAAATATGTCAGATACAGCACTGTATGCGGCCTTGATGACGTCGACAAAGCAAGAGAGTGAGTGGTTTGTCGACTCCGGTGCAACCGCACACATGAACAACGACAAAAGTACATTTAATAGTATTGCATCAAATGTATCAGGTAACATTACCATTGCCAACAACAGCAAACTAAATGTTGAGTGCGTTGGCGACGTTTCATTGACACTCGACGGCAATAACGCGAATCAAACTGTAACAATTCATGATGTGAAATGTGTGCCTGAACTCAGTATAAATTTACTCTCTGTAAGTCAAATGACAAAAAGAGGCAAACGAATTGTTTTTGAAGAGAATATTTGCCACATTTTCGATAAAAATAGAAACTTGATCGCGGAAGCTAAGAAGAAAAATGATTTGTACGTATTAAAAGGTATTGTAAATGAGAATCCACATAAAAGTGATATTGCTTTGGCAACGACAACGAACAGTGACATTTGGCATCGTAGAATGGGCCATATTTGTAAAAATTATCTGATAAACTTAAAAAATTCGACGACTGGTGTTATCTTTAATCCGTCCAATTTGATTTCGAAATGCAAAGTGTGCGCAATGGGAAAACATTCTAGAACTCCGTTCAAAGACAGTGGAACGCGTGCTAAGGCTTTACTAGACATTATACATTCCGATGTGTGTGGCCCATTGCCTGTTAAATCGAAATCCGGTACAAAGTACTTTGTTACATTTACAGACGATTATAGTAGATTTATTTTTGCAATACCGATAAAAGAAAAAACACAAGTGTTTTCGGAATTCGTGAAATTTAAAAATTTGGTAGAAAACCAAACTGGAAAAACGATTAAAATTTTTAGAACAGACAACGGAACAGAGTTCGATAATAAATTTTTCGATCGAATGTGTGAAAAACACGGAGTGATCCATCAAAAAAGTGTACGGTATGTAAAAGAGCAAAATGGTGTAGCGGAGCGTATGAATCGTACATTAATGGAGCGTGTCCGCTGCATGATTTATGATTCGGGCGTACACAAGAGTTTTTGGGCCGAAGCTTTAGTAACTGCAGCATATTTATTAAACCGTACGCCGTGCAGAAATCAAAAAACAATTACACCGTTTGAATTATGGACAGGCAAAAAACCAAACCTGTCTCATATTCGAGTGTTTGGTTCAACTGCTATGGTACATTTGCCAAAGGAAATAAGAACGAAACTCGACAAAAAATCAGTCGAGTGTACCTTTCTTGGCTACAGCAATGAATCGAAGGCATATCGCCTAATCAACAACGAAACACAGAAAATTGTTTTGAGTCGTGATGTCATTTTCTTTGAAACTGAAAATGGGGTAATTGAAAAAGATGATAACCTTTTTAGAAATTCTTTTTTACAAATAGACGACAACGATGGTTATTTGAAAAGCGAAGCAGATGATGACTCTGACAACGAATTTGCCGATTCAGGGAGTGATGTTACTGTGATTGAAACGGCCGATTCACCAGCAAACTCAACACCCGCACAGGCTGATTCAGACAATCAACCAGCTGATAACCTTTCAGTCGTCAGTTCATCTATTATATCCAACACTAGCGATGAGTCATTGTACGACATAACCGATGATGAAGACCTTGATGCATCGCTTGACCAGACCATCACAACTCAAACAACACCGAGACGCTCCGAACGAACGGCTGGACGACCAAAGCCGAGCTATGTCGTTCCAAAATACAGTTTTAATGTAGTCGCTCACACAACAAGTAGTGTTCCGATTTCGCCGGAAGAGGCGTTATCCAGCCAAGATGCACATCTGTGGCGAAAAGCCATGGAAGAAGAAATGAATGCCCACAAAGTCAATGGCACCTGGACATTGACTGATTTGCCCGTTGACAAAAAGGCAATTCCAAACAAATGGGTATTCAAAATCAAGCGTGACAGCGATGGAAATGCAACCAACTACAAAGCGCGTTTAGTTATAAAAGGATGTTCACAGCGACAAGGCATTGATTATAAAGAAACGTTCGCTCCTGTAATCAGGTACAACACACTACGATTTTTGATTGCATTGGCAGCCAAACACAATTTGGAAATTCGTCAACTCGATGCTGTTACCGCCTTTTTGAATGGTAAACTTAAAGAGAACATATATATGCATCAACCGATTGAGTTCAGTGACGGCACGAAACAAGTATGTAAATTGCATAAATCTCTATACGGTCCAAAGCAGGCGAGCCGTGTATGGAATGAAACACTTAACAATGTACTGGTTAAATTTGGACTGAAAAGAAACGATGCTGATCAATGTGTTTACCATCGAATTGAGGGCCAATCCATAATAATTGTAGCAGTGTATGTGGATGACGTGGTGATTTTTAGCAACCAAAAGAAATGGGAAAATGACCTTTGCACTACTCTGTCTAGCAATTTTCAAATGAAGGATCTCGGTGAAGCAAAGCAATTGCTTGGGATGCACATCACACGTGACCGAAAGTCAGATACTATTTTTCTTGACCAAACTCAATATTTGCTCGATGTTTTAGATCGTTTCAGAATGAGTGATTGTAACCCGGTTTCAACTCCATTAGATTTGAATCAAAAGATATCACTCAAATTTTGCCCAAAGAGTGGCGACGAAAGACAAGAGATGTCAAAAATTCCGTATGAGCAACTGATTGGCTGTCTTCAGTATGCTGCTCAAGTCACACGACCAGATATTTGTTTTGCGGTGAATTTATTAAGCCGATACAAGTCTAATCCAGGGAAAGTACATTGGGGCGCCGCAAAACGTATACTTCGTTATCTCAAAGGCACAATCAACAAGCGATTGATTTATACAAGTACACCAACTCAAATTCAAGCCTACTGTGATGCTGATTATGCCAGTGACTTGGACGAAAGAAAATCAACCACTGGCTATGTGTTTATCTTCCAAGGAGGTGCAATTTCATGGAATTCAAAGCGCCAAAAAACAATTGCATTATCATCCACCGAATCCGAATACATGTCGGTAGTAGCAGCGATCAAAGAAGCAGTGTGGCTGAGGCGTCTATGGTATGGCATTTTTTTAATCAAATTAAATAGTATGACTTTGCATTGCGACAACAAAAGTGCGAAAGATATAGCAACAAACAACTCATACTCTGATCGAACCAAGCACGTGGATGTGAAGGCATCGTTCATCAATCAAAAGATCAACATGGGCATCATAAAAATGGTATACTTACCTACAGATCAAATGTTAGCAGACTTCTTGACAAAAGGAATTACCAGCATTAAGCATAACATATTTTGCAATGATATCGGTCTTAAGGATTGATGTACGTTATGTGTAATTCATTTTTTTCATTTGAATCAAAAGCCATTTCTTTTACATATTATATAAAGAAAAAATAATTGTCAAATATCTGTTCAAGGGAAAGTGTTAAAATTGTGTATAGACATTAGATGTTACATTGTGAATAGACATTTAGACAATTTGACTTGGCTGAATTATGACAGTTTCTTGTTCAATATAATCTCTCTTTTCATTAGCTTAATCGAGTATAGACGTGTTTTATTTCTCGGCTCAGAATATTTCATTCCACAGCGTTACTCACATTCTCGCCTCAATTCTAACAAAAACTCCGTTAACTACTTGACCTGACCTGGCATGGAGTCGCATTCATAGTGATTTCTTAAAACCATTTTATGGCAATATGTAGTAGCCTATGCAGACGAGGTTACAATAGCAATATCGGGCAAATTCGTTAACACCCTATCTGGAAGGCGTAACTTTGCCCTGAGTATTCTTACAAAGAGTGCGGCCTTAAGATTAATCCACAGAAAACGGAATTTGTGTTCACAAAAAGGCACAAAATTCCTCGATTTCTCCCACCCAAACTCGATGAGATAAGCCTCATACCGTCTCATCAAGTTAAAGATTTAGGTCTAATTCTGGACTCCAAGCTTGCGTGGAAAGCAAACATAGCGGAGAGAACGCGAAAAGCGGCATGCGCAATCTACTGCTGCAAAAGAGCCATTGGGAAAAAGTGGAGATTGAAACCCAAAATCGTATCATGGCTCTATACGGCGATAGTGGAACCAATTCTTCTGTAGGGCGCAGTTGTTTGGTGACCAGCTATTGCGAAAACATCCAATGCAAACTTGCTAAAGAGGGTCAGAAGGATTGCAGCCATTGCAATCACCGGGGCCTTACGCACTACCACGACAAAGGCACTGTTTATGCTATTGAATTGGCTCCCAACGGAGTTCCTTACGAGACAGCAGGCCAAGTGCTCTGCGATTCGATTAATAGCACTACATCTCAGGCAAGAGGGAGATATTGGCCACTCCACCCTGCTTCGTAGGGATGGACCAACGCCAGGGTAAATTGACTTTGCTTTTCCGATTCCCTGCTTTCATCACGGTTCTAAGTCAGTCATCTTAAGTAGGGATGACTGGGCAATAGGATGAGATGGGATGCAGGAATCGGTCTACATCGACACTGATGGCTCCAAAATGGATAGAAAATTCGGCTGTCGCGTTTTTAGAACAGCTAGGCCTGAAACTATCCTTCCGGCTTCCAGACCACTGCAGTGTTTTTCAGGCAGAGGTCATTGCGATATACAAGGCAGTAGACTGGCTGAGAAATCAGAAAATTTTCATAAGAAACCTAAATATTTTCTCTGACAGTCAAGCTGCTATCCAAGCACTTTCCAACGTGTACACCTCATCCATGATGGTAATGGAATGCCGTACACAGCTGAACGTGATGTCACTTCACTGTGAAGTGACTCTACACTGGGTACCGGGACATAGTGATATATCGGGAAACTGCGAAGCGGATGCCGTAGCGAGAGCTGGCACTGTGCTCCAGTAGTATAAACTCACATCCCAAGTCGGTCAACCTCTAGCTTCTATAGAGCTAGGATTGAAGCAGCATTACATCAAGGCTGCAAATAGAGCCTGGTTGTTGGAGGAAACCTGCAGGACAACCAGGCAAACTTGGCGTGCACTGAATTTCAGGCGCACCAAGCAGCTCTTGAACACGAGTCGTGAAACCTTGAGCTCTATCGTGTCCATTCTGACGGGGCACCGTCTAATTGGCAGACACGCAGAAAGGTTGGGCGTTCCCTTTAACGATTTCTGCCGGAGTTGCAGATCGGAAGAAGAGGAAGGGACAATCCAAAATTTTCTGTGTTAATGCCCGGCACTGTCCAGAGAACGCATGAAAACTTTAGGCTCACCCTTCCTGGACAGCCTCACGGAAGTACCTGATTTAAATATCGGCTGCATAGCCGGCTTCATACGAGAATTGAAATGGTTCTCGTCATCTCACAGATTCTAGTGCCGCCTTCATCTTTTTGTGGTACCACAATGGGCCTATCTTAGCCTAAGTGAGCCATCTTTTTTTTGATAAAGAGGGCTGCCACTACAAGCAACCAACCAACCAACCATGCCAACATGTATCTTGTAGCTATGTGTGCTCATTCAAAATGGCCAAAAGTTACAAATTTCAAGTATAATACAAAAGCTTATCGATTGATGAACGAGTTGAAAACGCTGTGTGCGTGATTCGGTTTACACGTAGTAACTGGGCCGGACCGCAATTTCGCAGTTCGAAATTTATAATTTTTGTGAAAAGGAATGGCATAAATTGATAGCCACTTTTATTGCATTTTTGATCTTTGTGCGATTGAATTGTCAATCTGTACACTGGGCAATTTTAACAAATATATAAAATCGGAAAAATAGAAGTAAAATAATCATTAAAGATCTTAGAATACTTCTTGCAATTTTATTCTTTCTTATTTTATCATACTTATCACATTTTAAATATCTTTTCATTGAAATATATTCATACATGATTCTGTCTCCGTAATATAAGTATGCATAGTGTAAATTGCTCGCAAAATTTTGACTCCTTCGTCTCAATATAAAGTTCAAAATGAATATCATCTTCACCTTAGGAAAATGTGTTACTGGAAGAAGGCAGTGCATGTGCATCATTTTCTTTGCTTGTTAGTTGCGAAGTAGTTTACCAAAAAGTTGAGTGAAACCTAGAACAACGACACATAATCCCGTTTCAGGCACATCGAACAATTGATGATTGAACGAGAGGCCATAAGTTTTTCACAGTCGTACCACCCTGCCACGAATGGTGCAGCCGAAAATTTTATTGGCATATTTAAAGATAAAATGACAAATATGGTAAAAAGGCGAGAGACGGTTGAAACGGCCATAAGTAAATTCTTACTTGATTATAGAAGTGTTGACCATTGCACCACGGGTAAAAGTCCTTATCAACTTATGTATAAACGCGACAAAGGCACAAGATTTGACATGTTGAAAATCAATATTCTCGAAAAAATACAAAAAAGCCAAAGAGCACATTTTATCGCAAAAGGCGGTAATCGTAAATTGGAATTAAGTACGGACGACGATGTCTATATAAACGATTATAGTGTCAACTCGGAAAAAGGATGTGAAGCAAAAGTCATCAAGCAGACATCGCCGTCTGCCTTCGTTGTGCGAGATGAAAACAATGCGACGCATAAAAGCAACAAAAATCAGATTATTAAAAGTGCGCAATCGAATCTCCGTTGATCTCCACGGTTGAAGACAAAATGAAATACAGGCGGAAGAGTTGTGGTGTATGGAAATACGCGTGTGGATGGGTAAAGTGAGTGAGTGCTTTTATCGTGTACTGTGGTGCGAGGACTGAGTATGTGCGGGTTGACAGGCCCGGGCCGGCCCAATGCTGTGTATGATGCCTGGGTTGGCAGACACGCTCCGGGCGGCTAGCCAAAATCACAATGGGGAATGCCCATACGTACTTGGAAAACACATCTATTACCGTTAGAAGGAAACTGTAGCCTCGATTTTCCGAAGGATAAGCACTCATATCTACCAAGTCTGTCTGCCACAAATCATCTAGTCCTCTTATAGTCACACGTTCATTAACATTTTAAATAACAGAACCGCTATCAAGCAAGCTATATATAAAAAGGATTATCAAAGATGATGAAATTCACACCCGTTCACAATGATGGTTGCAAGACCATCAGGATGTAGAAAAACAACTTTTTTGAAAACCTTCTGAGTAATATATCATTAATACAGCCTCAAATAACAAAAGTAATTTGGTGTAACGCTGAACAGCACGCTGTACCAAAACACATTCTTTTTATTCTTTTTATTATTATTATTATTTTTAAGAGTTACATAACAAATTATGGTAAATCTTATTTTTAGAAAGCACTAGCTACGCAGGCCTTTGGGTTATCATATTATTAGGATATTGTATGTGATATAGTTTAAGTTTGCTTATATTTTATATTATATCTTGACTTTTAATGATTTTGTTAGCGCGTAGATTTTTTTAATGTTGTCAGTAGATTGATTTGCTAGTAGTGCAGTGGCATCTGGTGGTATTTTGTATTTTTTTTTTTGATTTTTGAACCGGCGGGCCGGTCGCATAACATGTGTTTAATGTTTATCAATGTTCCACTGTTGCATAGATGGCAGCGCGGTTTCGGTTTTTTATATATAAGGAATTCGTGTGTTGATGTGGTATGCCCTAGGCGTAACCGGCTAATAATGATACAATGCGTCCGTGGAATTCCTGGGGGAAAGATTATGGGTGTTTTATTCAGATTGATGGGTTGATAATGATGCCTGTAGGCAGCCCACTTTGAAGATGCTGTTGTTAACAGGTGTTTTTCAACCAAATTGTATATGTCCTTTTTGTTGAAAGTGTGTTGCATGCATACCGGGGCTGTTGACGCGTATATGGCAATCGAATCAGCAAAGACTTTTCCTGAAATGTTGGCGTGTCCTGGTACCCATAGTAATTTATTTTGTTTTGTTTTGTTTTTCGAAGAGTTTGTTTCTTATGTTTGTTATTATTGGGTCGGAGTTGTTGATATTTTGTAAAGTGTCGACGCATGATCTGCTGTCTGTGCATATTATAAATTTGCCTTATGTTGAGGCCGCATAGGTAGTTGCATTTAATATGGCTTGCATTTCAGCGGTGAAAATTGAAGAATATTTGGCCAGGATCCCGATGTTGAGAATTTTGTTAGTTGTAGTTACCGCAAAACTTACATTGTCGGCAGTTTTTGATCCGTCTATAAATATTAATTTCCAGCCGGACGTTAGCCAGGGATCTGTGTGTGACTTGAATAATTGGTAGTAGACGTTGTTTTTCGTTGAATTTTTTCGGTGAGCTGTTAATTCGACCATGAATGAGTTTGTTGGGAGTAGCCACGGTGGGTGGCAGGGTTTAGTTTCTTTGATAGGGTAGATTGTGATGTCCAGTTCTGCTGCAAACTCGAGTGCGTGGAATTTGGTCTTATGTCAATTCCCTTAAGTCTTCGTTCAATATTCCTTATACTGTTTGCTGGGACAGTAAACAAGGTTCGACTCCTGAAAAAATCTGCGAGATATTTGCTGAATTTTTTTCGTCAATATATCCTGCTTCCACTCTTCCAATTTCTTTTAATACTCCTTTTTGTTTTCCACCTATTCTTGATTGTATTTCCACTGACCCAGCTGAAATCCAAATATTAATTAATTCTTCAGATTCTAGCGTAGGCTCCGGGCCAGACAGGCTTCCAAATGTATTTGTTAAATCCTTATCCTCGTCATAATGCGTTCCACTTTCTTATATTTTTAATGCCAGTTTATCCTCCGGTATCTTCCCCAATATTTTGTTACTTTCATTTTCTCCCAAATTGCTAGAACGCATTGTCTACAATAAAATATACGAAGCTCTTAATAGTAGGCTGTCACCATTCCAACACGGATTCGTTCCAAACCTGTCAACCAATACGAATCTCCTTGAACTTACCCAAACTGTTGCACAGGCTCTCGACAGTCGTGCCCAAGTTGATGTAGTGTATACTGACTTCAGTAAAGCATTTGACACTGTCAACCTGAATGTTCTACTTCTGAAGCTAGCTAACTTTGGCCTGTTTGGGCCATTACTCGCCTGGCTTGAATCCTATATCAGCTCGCGTTCATGTCGTGTTAGTCTATGTGGTGCTTATTCCTCTCTCTTCCACCCTACCTCCGGTGTTCTTCAAGGATCTATTCTAGGTCCTCTTCTTTTCTTACTCTACATTAATGACCTTCCCTCTGTCATAGCGTCTCAATGTCTTCTATATGCTGATGACTTAAAAATTTACAGAGTTATTCGCTCGGAAGAGGATTGTATTGCTCTCCAAAGGGATCTGGACGCTATCGATTCTTGGAGTCAAACTAATTTTCTCTCCCTTAATGTCCAGAAATGTCACAAAATGTCTTTCTCCCTAAAGCCCAGTCCAATTGATCATATCTATATGTTACACGATATTCCTCTTACGGCTGTTTTTCAAATAAAAGATCTGGAAGTGATTTTCGATCCGAAACTTAAATTTGAGCCTCACATTGTGGCTATAGCCGCACGTGCCTCTCGGGTTTCCGGGTTCGTGTTAAGACACTCTCAGATGTTTACTGACTTTCCCTCCGCCGTCAACCTATACACTAGCCTAGTTAGACCCATACTTGAATATTGCTCGCAAGTATGGTCACCACACTATCAATATTTGGATTCTTTGATTGAATCAGTACAGCACAAATTCACTCGTTTCCTTATATTTAAATTTAAAATCCCATATATGCCATATGAAGAGCGACTTTCCTTGCTACAACTTCCTACTATGCAATTCCGAAGACTCCTTTTAGATGAGTGTTTTCTGTTCCGGCTTCACCACCATCAATTAAACTCTAACCTCTCTGATTGGTTAGAGTATCGTTTTACAGAACGCCCTGCCAGATCTGCCAATATATTTACAGTTCCATATGCTAGAACTGAGACTTTGTTCCATTCCCCGATGTTGCGGCTTCCTCGTAACCACAATAGTCTGCAACTTGGTCCGTTTCCGTACTCACTCTACATCTACAAACAAAATGTAAAACGTATTTTATGTAATTAGTTTTACTTTACTATATTTTTCTTTCTTTTTTGTTTATTTAATTTGTCTTGTAATTGGGCTATATTAGTCTGTAAGATAAATTCCTGATACATAAATGAGCTCAGCATAAGCAGGAGTTTTGTTTTGGTTTTCTTTTCCGTTTCCTCAGTGCTTTGATACCCGCATCGAGTAGGGATTGTTGGGGAAGGGTGAATTTCGTGGCTAGATGTCCCATGAGGTGGTCTCGTCTGTCTTCTAATGAAGGTAGGCCTGTTTCTGCGAGGATGCAGTTTGTGGGTGTTGTGCGGAAAGCGCCGATCGTTCTTCGTGCCGCTGTGTGATACAACGTTTTTATTTTATGTAGTTGATTTTTCGCTGCAAAGCCGTAGACTGGCAGTCCGTAATCGAGCTTAGATAATAAAAGTGCTCGTACAATATTTATTAAGGTGTTGGGATGTGCTTCGGATTTTAAACTGGATAGATATTTTACAATGTTGGATCCGTTTTTTAATTTTTTTGACTAATTTGTTTACGTTTATAGAACACTAGGCCAAGGATTTTAAGATTTTCTACATGTGTTAGGATGTGATTATTTAATGTTAATGTTGGGGCTTCGCACAGTCTTTTGCGGCAAGCGTGTAAATAGTGACACTTTGTCGGCGATAACTTAGCACCGGATCTGTTGGTCCATTGAAGTATTTCCCGAAGTAATGTGTTGAATTTGAGCTGGAATTCATCTTTGTTTTTGATTTTAGAGAAAAGATACAGGTCATCTGCATATATTCAAAATCGGAAGAATTTATGGTTTGTAATTATTCTGTACATTTCTTCGTATGCTATTAAGAATAGTGTACTGATAGGGGTGATCCTTGTGGGATGCCATTGAACATTCGGTATGTTGAGGAGAAGTGATTATTGACTCGTACTATAAACTGCCGATTGGATAGAAAGTTTTCGACATAGTTATATATTTTTGGACGAATTTTGCAGGAACTTAGAAAGTTTAGGATTTTGTGTATGCCAACCCGGTCAAATGCTCTTTCAAAGTCTTTGCTAACAATAGATCCGTGGTTTTGGGATACTAGAAGGTTCGTTCTGAAGTGTTCGAAGTGAAGAAAAATATCCATGGTGCCTTTCCCGTTCTTGAATACTGTTTGTTTTTCAGGAGAGGAGGTTATTCTTTTGGAGATACCATATGAGCCATACGAGTTATTGTAGAGTGTGAGTAGTCGTTTCCTGAGCTTTAAGCTTGCATTTTTAAGCAAAGGGTAGGGGATGTTGTCTTTCCCAAAGAGTGTCCCTCATAGAGCGGAGAGACAGGATTCTAGTTCTAGTTGAGATTGGAAGTTCTATTTCTTTTGCTGATCTGGATAACGTTGTCGACAGTGGAGTATATGCATCCTTGAGAGTGTTTGTTTTGTAAGTCGAAAATTCAGGATGAAAAGCGGAGTCTTTGGAGTAGTCTGACCAACTTTTGCCGAAGGCATTTGCAATGGCTGTTGCATTCGTGCCTGTTGCCTCATTCGCTATTTCGATGGATTTAATGTTGAATGGGGTTTGTTGGCCTGCCAGTTTTTTATCTTTATCCCTACGACCGCTTACTTCGGAGAATAAAAAAACCTGCATGTGTCATCGCCAACACGGACCCGACCTTCAAAAATAGAACACATTGGGTGACATTTTACTGTCCTAAAAAGGGACCCGTTGGAAAATATCCAGACAACTAATACTTTAAAAAATCCGTTCGTGTCAATGGCAAAGTGGTTGTGAATAATAGGCAGCGATTACAAGGCGACTTCTTAATTACTTATGGACAATATTGTTGCGTCTTCCTTTACTATCACTACAGTGAAAGGAGCTTGTTGGCCTGCCAGTTTTTTATCTTCTGCCAAATTTTGGTTGAAGTGGTATTGAAGTTTGTGTTTGGGGATGAATTTTCCTATTCCGCTTGGTCTCTCTATGGTGATCTTGATTGAGTAGTGATCGCTTCCGTGTAAAGAGTTTGCTCGCTTGCAGCTGAGTTGACGTAGAAGGCAGGGGGTGCACAAGGATAAGTCAATGTGGGTGAAGGTGTTGTGCGTTGAAAAATGTGTAGGCGATCCGTCGTTTAGGACACAAAGGTTTGAGTTGATGATGAACTGTTCCGTGATTTTTCCCCGGCTGTTGTGGGTTGAGGATCCCCAAATTGGATTCCAGCTGTTGAAGTCACCTACTATTAGAGCTGGTTTTGAGATAGATGTGTAGATGTTGTCAAGGATGTTGAGGTCTGGGGCGACGTTGGGAGGGATGTATATGCTAACGATGGTTAATTTAATTACACTTGTTATGTACAAGGAAATCCATTGGATCCCGTTGGTGGACCCCTTTAGCTTGTTGTGTAGTATATTGTGTTTCACCAGTAGTCCGACGCCGCGCTTGGACGAAGAGCTGTTAGAAGCATTGATGAAAAACGGCTGGTAATTTTTAGGTGCTATGATGTTTTTGTCATGTGGCATGTGGGTCTCTTGAAGTGCGATAATACCGGGGTTTTTCTCGTTAATAAGAAGTTGCAGTTGATGTTCCATTGCACGATGCTGAGTGAAATTGTTGTTTGCGGAAAGTGTCAAATTCTGACTTCTGTAGTATTTACCCGTGGTATTGTTGAGTACTCTTATTTGTTGTTTATAAGCATGTATAAATGAATTAGAGTTGGTAACGGGTTTGCTTTTAGGTCATTGATTCTTCGCTATCACTGTCGTCGAGGGGATTCGATTCTGCGATGGAAGGTTGATTTCGTGTTCAAACTAGATTGTTTGTTGTGGGGTTTGTTTTTTTTTCTTCGTTTTTTGGGTTAATTGTGAGGCTGGATGTGTTTGGAGTGTTTGTTTTCATTGGGTAGTTGTTTTGTATGTCTTGGGTTTGGTTTAATTGTGCAAATAATTTTGGTATTTTCTCAGTTGGATTGCTCGAGAGCGAGCTAGGTTTGTCGGTTCGGTTGTACTTGTTTGTGGTTATTGGAATTTTTACTGCATTGGAGGTAGTTAGTGCTGATGAGCAAAGTGTATCTGATGCTGTCACTGTGTTTTGTACGATTTGTTTCGAGCTTGCATTTGTGTTTGTTATTCTAGGTGCATTTGCAGTTATTTTTGACGGTTTTGTCTATTTTTGATGGCATCGTGGAGGTTTTCTGTGACTACTGGCAGGGTGGTTGTTGGTGTGTTTGCGTTCTTTTTTTCGACCACTGCTCTATAGGAACACTTGTTGACAGTTTTGTAGTCTATTATTTTTTGTTTTTTCTTCAATGTGGGACATTCTTTGTTGAACGCATTGTGGGCTTGGCTGCAATTTATGCATTTTATTTCTTTGCAGATCACGAGATCGTGAATTGGAAGCGAGCAGATGTCGCAAGTGGTTGAGTTTTGCAGAATTTTTTCGGATCACCGAATTTGAAGCAATTTTTACATTGGATCGGTTTGGCGATGTATAGCTTTACCTTAACATTTAGGAAACATATTTTGATTTCCTTCGGTAGATTGTAGTCGTTGAAGCTTAGTATATGAAGAGGTCTGTTTATCACTTTCCCGTCTATGAATTTTGTTCTTTTTTGGCAGCTTATTACATTAGCGTCTTTCAGGCCTTCTGTTATTGTGTCGTTATCTTAATTGGTTAGAATTGGCGCGTATATAACTCCTTTAACGGTGTTAAGATTTGGGCAGAAAGATCCTATATAAAGAAGTGTCTTTATTTTAATGATTTTGTTGGCATCATTTATGTTTTTGGCAAGTAGTAGTATGTTTCCGCCTCGTGTGAATGATATACTAAAGGGGTCCGATAATGTTTGGTTAATGGATTTTGTTAATTTGAAGATGTTGAAACTGTTGAGTGGTTTATGCGGATCGGTGCTTTTAATATTGACAAACTTTGGGGATGGTTTTTTTTGGGTGAAGTTTTTTAGTGGTGGGAAATTATACGAGTCAAACGTGGGGTTGAGTTGTGTGGAACTTTTCTTTGGCGGAGGGCCTATTTTGGAATATGGACTTAGTATTGCGAACAGGTTATGCTGGTTTCGCTTTCCTCCCGGGTCGGAAGCCATTTTAAGGCCAAACACTATCACCTTTCACTGGACTTTTTGCTATCACTAACTTTGAATAGAACCGGTTTATGATAACGAAAACTGGTTTGCACTATGTATACCCCACATATCATCTCGAGTGCTGGGTACAGACTGACACTCTTTTCAAAAATATACAGAACCTACATTCAATCCCTGATGAATTTGCAAACACTGGGGATGACCCAATACTAATTATGCTGGACGACATGATGTTTAATGCATTTTCAGGGCAAGTTTGTGAGCTATTAACAAAAGGATCCCACCATCGTGAACTTGCCGTTATTCTTGTGATTCAAAATGTATTTCATCAAGGAAAATTTTTTCGTCACATATCACTCAACTGTAAATACCTGGTTTGTTTCAAGAACCCCGAGACGAGAGCCAATTTTATCATCTGGCCAAACAGATATACTCCGAAAATAGCTTGGAGCTAATAAGAATATAAGCAAAGCATAACTATTTGTTAATTGACCCTATGCAAGATATAAATGAAGCATAACGATTTCGCTCGGATATATTTAATAGAAAGTTTTTAACGTGTTATTGCTCGCCGCAAAGTTTAAAGGAGTGTAATGGTGTCACGAATGAAACGATTGAAGGACAACAAGCATATGCTATATGTTCTTGAAAATGCAAGTCCGTGTTTAAAAAAGGCTATACTGAAAACCACCGATCCTGAAGTAATTAAAACTCTATGGGAAATCACACACAATACATTCAAAGGTTATCATACACCATCTCGAAAAGTATTCACACAACTGCGCAAATATAAAAAGAGCCTGCGTAAGCTTTCAGGGGCAAGAAAATCTGTTTCGCGCCAGCGTAAAGTGGTAGTAAAGCAAGGAAAGTTTTCGCCTGTATTGTAAGGAAGTGTTTTTTCAGGTGTCATAGGGTTTTTAATGGAAAAATATGCACAGAAATAGCAGTCTTAATAAAATGCTTCTATTATCCCCGGAGGTATATGAACACTTAAAGGTTACAGTTGAGAGCAATAGGACACAGACTCTGTTTGACAAAATTAAGAGTAAGATACTGAACAATAATTGCCAAAATGATGAAGCAAAATGGTATCAGTGACGGAAAGTGCTAATACCATTTTTAAATGCAAGACGAAGAAAAAATTCATTTATGGGGAAAAAGCTGAAAATCTTTCGTCAAAAGACGCATGGATAGGCAAAAATATAAAAATTTGCGAGAAAGCGGCACACAGACGTAGTTTCTATTGAAAAACAAAATACCCACACAAACTTCGCCTCCTCGACCGGAGGAGATATTTGAGTCTGCAAACGATATAACACCCACCACCCCACCAAAGCAAGAATTGCCTGCTGCTTTTAAGCTACGATTATCAGCAAGTGGAATAGCAAAAAGCCTTAAACCTGCTTCCAAAATAAGGAGAAGTGTAGCTGATTCATTTGAAGGAACCAGCAAAGACTACAAGATAATAACCGCCTATGATGGTATCACGCAGTCTACAATCCCAGCGGATATAATAGCGTTGACACACTGACCCATCATCAGTACGAAAACCGTCATCAGCACAAAAAACCCCATTATAATGACAGTGAGATAAGCACGAAAAAAGACCATACTTATCTCGATAAGTACGAAAAACTGCCATCTATGTTTGGGTAGAATCATGAGAAACCATCAGCCGTTAATAGAATTTGGCATTATTTATATCAGCTTCGAACCAAATCTGACGTGCCATCGCGGACAATTGCCGTTTGTCATCGAAACGACACCAACGACCGAATGATAACGACAGCACCAATGACGAAAACATGTGTGTCACCCCGTCATTTGTAGTTTCGTGCTGATGACGGCTTTCGTACTGATGATGGGTCAGTGTGTCAACGCTATAACTGAACTGAACTGGATGACATTTTCACTGATTTAGATACAATAGGTGATAGAGGTGCTGTAGCGTCAGATTACGATGAAATAAGTCGAAAACCTGGTAAGCAATCCATATTAAGACCCTCTCGTCCAAACTATGATCAATTTGAGACAACCATTCCCATAAGAAAGCCTGCTCGGCAAAGTGAACGGTTAAGATTGATGACCGAGCCTAGTTTCAGAGTTGAAAACCTGAATTGGAACAGAATTTAAAAATTCCTATAAACATAATAGATGACGAGTTTTACGTGTGTCTCTTGAGCTACAGTTTCCTAGGCATTTACCCTGGCAATACACTATCATCTTTCAAAATGATGTAACCGAGTGTGTGTAAATTTACCGGTGATTGGTATGTTGGAATAAGGGAGATCAGGTGACAGCGGAATGTCTAAAAGTTCTATACCTTCTGAAATGTAAGCGTTACCGAAGTACCACAGCCTTAACCGATTCATGAGATGCTAATGATGTGCAAAAGTCATGTTACAAGGAAAATGATATGAACTTTTCATCATTCCTTTCGTCATTTTGTGTAGCAATTAAAACTAGCTATTATAACTATAACCTAACCGAAATTAAACAAATGATTTACGATCGTATCGTAGAAGATAGAGATGAAAAGGTAATCTCCGACATAAGAAGAATTATAGAAGAAAGAGATTTTTGCATACACATTTATCAGTTCGAAAAGATTGCTGTGAAGGTTTATTCAAGGTATATAAACTAGACATGGTAGTCTACTCCCGATTCTCGAATGCATTCACTTCTGCGCATGTACGTCACTGAAGCCCGAAGTCGCCGAAAAGTGCCCAGTATGAATAGCATCAACACCTTTTGGAAAACATGTTCCGCCCAGTAGGAAAGGAAAAATGGCAAGTGATGTTGGAAATAAGCTTTATTGTTGCTGATATTGCACCCACGCACCGAACAAGCCACCATCGTCACTTCACTTGTCTATCGTTTACACGTTTCCCACGCAATGCACCGACTATTCACCGCCGGTTTCCACCATTTATACATTTTGAATTGTGGCGCCTCGTTTTCTTCCGCCTTGCCAGATGTGCACACTATGTTTTGGTCATTTGGCAGCCGGATTTTTTTTGGCAAAATGGCGCACGAAAAGCCCGCTGTGCGAGCGAGTCGGAAGAAAAGCTGCGCATGGGTTTACCATGTCTAGTTTATATACCTTGAGGTTTATTTAAAGTCAGATGCAAAATTTGAATCAATCCGAGACTACATGATTGGACAGATACCAAGAAACAAACGAAACCACAACGAATTATTACAAATGATTGATCAATATATCAAATAGTATAAGAAAGAAGTGGAATAAAGAAGCGGGTATTCAACCGACGACCCATACATTTCATCTGAAAGATTATCGCGTAAAGCTTAATGTAGAGCTGCCCATTGCGTCACTGATTAACATAACAGATTTCATAGTCTTCTTACTAAGCGGAGTTCAATTTAATGACTACGGGCTACTTGGTAAAGAAAAGCCATCTAAGGCCACATCATTTCGACGCAAGCAGGTGTTTAATTAATTTGCCTCAGCAATCCGAGGATCTATCTCCCGCACTGATGAAGAGTCCTGCACTGATATATAACCCGCTGAGTGGGTTAAAACTGATTTTTACACCATAATTAACATGCCATACAAAAGGGCCGTTGGTTCAAATGCTACAACTCTTGTTCCAATAGAAGTGAATAGAACCGATCATATTGCTGCCTTATTCATCGTCACTTTCCTAAACACTACCGTTCAGAAACGCGACACTGAATCGATCGATGCAATAATAAAAGAGTCGTTTGATAAATCAATAATGCTGAGAAAAAAGGACACATCGTGACACACGCTCCAAATCTATTAATGATTGTGAAGGAAATGATTTGATATACGTTTATTCGGATAAGCAAGTAAGCAGCTGAAACCAGTGTCTAACCATAAAAAAGAACAAAAAGTAAGAATGTTATCATCGGACAGAACTAACAAAATTTAAAAAAAAGACGACGTAAATTAAGAAAGCGTGCATTGGATATATTTGCTAAGTAGATAATATCACCACGATGCAGAAAGAATGTATGAAGTCTGAATTGGATATTTTTGCCCCACCACTGAATCAAAACAATATTCTGAAGATCAAAGAGGTTGCTTACAAACCCATTGCATCACTGCACAATTCTTTAGTGCTGGAATTTGTCTCACTCGGTCACGGAGATACATATCGTGACTTATCCAGCATTTACTTACGACTCAAGGTGCAATTGATTAAACTAAAGAATGGTAAATAATAACTTTTCAGCGGGAAGGAGAAATTAAGAAAGCTAATGGGGGTGACGTTTAAGCTGATCCCGTTGGTGTAGCTTACAACCTCATGCATTCACTTTTTAGACAATGCACTGTACAATTGAATGGCAAGAATATCGCTCAGACAGACAACAATTACCACTATTGCGCCAATATTCAAAATTTACTAAACTATGGTAAAGACGCTGCATTAGCTCATCTCAAATCAACTAGAATGGGAATGGAGATGATTGAAGGTGCAAGACCTGGCGATGGTCCTACTAAGTTGAATGAGCGCTATCTTAAAAGGTCTGCAATGGTAGAAAAATAGTAACGTCGACAGCGATCTGTTAAATCACGATAACCTCTTCATGAATTAAGTGGACTACCATTTAACACTTTCATTGGAAAAACCGGAATTTTATTTGTACTTGAAAGAAGATGACTTTGGTCCACGCGTAAAAATTCTAGAAACGACATTGTACATCAATCATGTTACATTCAATCCCAGTATATTAATAGCACATGAAGTTGTAACACAGCACTCGAATGCAGTATACCCGTACAAGCAGGTAGAAGTTAAAACATATACACTACCTACCAACACCTATACTCTATCTTTTGATAACGCAGTCATCGGGCAATTACTGAATCTGCTTGTCTTCAGTATGGTGGATAGTGACTCCTACACTGAAAAGCGCACAAAGAATCCATTCAACTTTAAACATAACAATGTTGCCAACATTAATCTATCAGTAGATGATGTTCAAGTACCAAACCTTCCTCTAGAGTTTGATTATTCGCGCGAAAAACCAGTTAGCACTGAGGATATTTTTCTCTGTTCAAGGGGACTGGAATCAATTATTTTGATAAAGGTCATCAGATATCCAAGAAATTCTTTGATGATAGATGTTTTCTGCTAGCATTTGATTTAACAGCGAACAGGCCATACGGTTGGGAATGCACTAGTTTGTTTAGCTAAGGTGTGCTAACGATCGAGGGAAGATTCAGAGAAGCTTTCAAAAATACCGTCATCTGTATTATTTACGCGGAATATGATGGAAGGCTTGAAATTGACAAAAATCGGAATGTATTTACATGCTTTTAACAAAGCTATATATATAGTATACCGCAATAAGAATCAAATTTGGATAGTATTTACTCTTGTACATATAAGAAGACATAAGATATTGCCTTGTAAATGTTGAATACATTTCAGAAGGTCACTTAACCTTCTTTTAAAAAGTATCGCTGACAGGGTATGCGTATAAATGTCCTACTTCTTCAGCTGTAACCACAGATCAAGCAGGTGTATTTGGAAACTTGGAACTCGAACGAATCGATGAGGATCTCATCAGAACTTTGTCAAAGTTTTCAAAAGCTTTTTTGGTCGGGAAACCGACAAAGGATTCCTTGTGAAGTTACATGAGATGACAAAAGATTGTAAACCTAGAGAACATCTAAGAACAGGAATGAACATTGTGGAGATTATCAATGTGGTAAGAAGTAATATCATTACAGGCATTTATCCCTACGACCGCTTACTTCGAAGAATAAAAAAACCTGCATGTGTCATCGCCAACACGGACCCGATCTACAAAAGTGGAACACATTGGGTGGCATTTTACTGTCCTAAAAAGGGACCCGTTGGAAAATATCCAGACAACCAATACTTTCAAAAATCCGTTCGTGTCAATGACAAAGTGGTTGTGAATAATAGGCAGCGATTACAAGGCGACTTCTTAATTACTTATGGACAATATTGTTGCGTCTTCCTTTACTATCACTATAGTGAAAGGAGCTTCAAAAACTTTCTAAAACGTTTAGCTTCTACAAACCATGATACCTATAATGACAAAATACTTCATTTATACCGGAATATTTCCTTAAATAATTGTTCACAACATAGCGGGGAGTATTGCAACCAGACCTGTAAACGAGAAACTGGTGCTATAAAAGCAGTGTGAAGAGGTCACACATCCATCAGTTCTCTATTCCAGCTCTTTAGATAAATATGGCGCCCGTTGATAAAATGTGTCGCAATAAGCGAACTCAAACCTGTAATACGATTGACCGAAAGCTGCAAAAGAAAAAAAAGTTTACTGATTTACCGGAAATTTAAAGTTTTAGCATCGATGACGTCATGGCAAGTTTCAACGAGTCAAAACCAAAAACGAAAGCAGTATCCAAGTTCCAAGTTGCGTGTGAAAATGTCTTACTGAATCACACGTATTATCTGGATGACTGCCATTTTCGTAAAACTACGCTTTGAGTTGATTGGAACACATTCCAGGCCAAAATAATTTTCCACAATCATGAACGATTCCCGTAGCTTGTAAACTACAACCAATGGATATTACTCTATAAATACCTCGATGATTTGAAGAAAACAGTAGTTGACGAGTATCCAGAAAACCAACTTGGACTGCAGAAACGCTATCAGATACCTGTTGGTAATGGGACCATAACCCGAAAGCATCCTGAACTATTCAAACTATTCGAGATGATGGATTATTTCAACATTGTTAAGTATCACAACAATTCTAGCTCGGAAAATGTGAAAGAATATTACGACCATTATTATGCTAGATTCAAGGGAAAAATCTACTGAAGTTGAATAACGAAGACTTTCATACCAGCATGGGCACCGTATACACCTATAAATTATTGCAGACTCTTTTATGAATTTCCGTTATTTTGTAGTTGTAACATAACGTTTCATGTTTTAACAGGTTCGCTGTCCCCATACAACGGTGACTTTGAAAGGTCAAATGTCCTGCGGTTTTGACTTTCATGAGTGTTTTTAGAGGGAGTGAATGTTCATGTTAATTGTGTAAATTAAGGCCATGCTAAAGGGTTAAAAATGTATCAGGTATGAGTAGACAATGAACCTTATGCGTCCCTTAACCAAAATTAAATTTGTAGTGCTTAGTCCATTAAAAACAAGGATTTGAAATCATCTATAATTTTTCTCACATATGATACACGGATGTGGTACAAAAAATGCTTCATGTAATGTGATCCATTGGACAGGGAACCTGTTAAAATAAAATAAAATATATAAAATCTCATACGCGTATCATTTATTTTATTCCAGTAATTCATACTATTCATGAGGTAATGCATGTGAAGGTTTTTGCAATTTTGAGTGGCACGTCTTTTTTACAGTCATACCTTTTACTCCAATTCAATTATTTAAGAAGCAGAAGCATCACCAAAAGGTGTTTTTTTATTTCTCACATAGCATAATTCTTACATGACATAATTTTACATCCTAAAGAGTATTTTCATTATCTTGACAGTACTAGGTTTCCTTCTTCTTAAAAGTATTTGATATATTCTGACGATACTTTTTCGTAATCTGATGGAACAATTTTCTTTCAACTGCTGGATATCCCACAATCTGAAGTGATTTTATTACATAACAGTTACCCATGTACTTGAATTTTACCTAATTTGTCTAGGTTTTTATATCTATATGGATCTTTATCCTCCCGACATCTCTTGAAAAACTTTGTATGGCTAGATAATAACTACCACACTGAATTGGTACGGGATTGAAAAAAGTCTGACATGTTATATTATCAACTTGATCTTCCTCAAAACTTTCTCCACCAATCAATATATTTATTTCGCCCCTTTGACATAAATTAACATCTCTCTCGGTATTATTAAAAAACTGAGACATTATTTCAATACCTAAACAGAATTACACTATATGATACATACACAATACAATACACTATCTTTTGAAATTTTGCAGTTGAAAATTTTTCGCTTCACAAGTTGATTTTGTTTTCCTCACAATTCTAAACAATTTACTTCATGTAGAGGAGAAGAAGGAATATGCTATACTGAATGCACTGTCTCGTGCAAAAATAATTTTGTTTTACATGCATTTTCATTTTCTACTTTTCTCTATTTTATCTTTAATTGCATAGCCCTCTCCTCAATTGAGGCTGGTTGGTGTTAAACCACGAATGGCTGATGGGGTATATTTTAACTTTTTTCCTTCGCACACTTACAGTCTTTTTGCTTATAGGTGCATACGCCCCACGTGTCACATGTGCTACCTCCTTCGTTGTGCACCCCTCTTTTCACTAGCTCCCTTTCAGCCTACTTCCTTTTTACTTTCGTTCTGTTTTATTCGGAAGGGGTATACATTTGCACTTTCTTCTTGTGCATTACCAGCCTTTTCTTTAAGGGCACAGATACCCTTCTTGCCACCTGGTCTACTGTCAGACCATGTCTGTTGGACAGTACTCCTCTTCACCCTACTGCTCCCTTCCTCGCGGCCCTTTTTGCGTAGCTGGCGCTCTCGAGTAGGTACTTTGCAGTATCCAAATGGTTTTTCACTTGGATTAGGAACTAATGCTCCTTCCTGAACATTTCAATTTCTCAAAAGAAAATAATAATAAATATAATAATAATAAGTTATACTCACTTCTAACTTTATCTACATACCTTCAACCGAGGACCTATTGTTTATGTCTGAATTGAATTGAAACTGGCTACCTTCTTTCATATCACTCTGGATCTAATTTTTTCACTGCTTTGTTCATCAAAGATGTAAATTGACGATCACGATACCTTAAACATCTTGGTTAAATGCTCCTACATTAACATTCGATTTTCTAGAATGCCTACTGTATCAAACTTACAACTTGCAGTTTTGCTTGAATTAGTAGAATGAAATCTGCAACTATGTGACTGCCTGACTCTTATGTTAAATTAAAGATCCGGATGCAATATGACCGCTGATTGATGCAATAAAGTAGCAACATTGGAGTGCAAATTATTTGCATAGATTTCAACGATGAAAATTGTATTTAAAGAGAAGACTGCCTTGATTTGATTCAGAAAAGCAGCGAGCTGTAATGAAAGATGGTAAGTGCCAATACAAAGTGAAACAGTGTGTTAACTTTAAAATTATTTTTAATTAGTATGGAGTACTCACTTCATTGGTATCGTTGGAAGAAAATTTTGAGCTAAAAATTAAAGTTTTGAAGCACATGAAGACTAAATATGGAACTCGGCTCGCAATTTTCCTGAAGGATTGACGATTCGGCTTCCTTCCTCTAAGATTTTCAGAGCAATTTATAACACAGGCACAACTGAAGGAGTTAAAACAGATGGAGACCCACTTCCTGGTATTCAACGGAATAGATCTATCTCGGGGTGGGTTCATTAAAATGAAATTTATTGAAAAATGAATTGTAAAGGGAGAAATAAACATGTATCATAACTTTCCTCTACAATGTTTCATTTATAATACAAAACGATAAATTATCCACCTATCATTATGTCGAAAAGTTATCAGTGATCAAATATATTTCTCTTTCATTTATTCTGCTTGGTCACATATGTAGCAATCAAATCTTTACATTTATTAGTATCCATTTGTTGAATTCAACATATTACTGCAATCGGCACCCAACGTCGCAAGAAAATCCATCATCCTAATTGCATCATCTACAATCTGAAATATTCAAACCAATTGCATTGCTTATTTCTGATTATTCTTATCTTGCTGATATCAACTTCTATTACTTTTCGAACTAATTCGCACGCTTTATCAAAGCTTCATCATCACAAATGTTACATGTGTATAAGCATACGGTAAGTATACGCTGTAAGCGTATTCCAGCGCAATCAACCAATGATAAAAACCAAAATCATCACGTGCTATCCAATAAAGTTCGCCTACCCACTCTTACACCACAATTCAAATCAACAATATCATGTTCCTGCCTCGGCCCACCATTAAAGATAGCTCACGATGATCCGAGAAACCCTGGAAATGCACGAGCCATATCATAATCAACATTTACATTACTAAGCGAGATGCACACAGGTTCGGTTTCCGAGCTCGGGGACGATCGTACAAATGTCCACTGTTTTCTCATGCATCGATTCCCAGCTACACAGGAGCGACTAGTGACACATAGTTTGCGAGTTAAATTCATCCGAAATCCATCAGAATATATCGCTTCCACGCAATCCGATGCCTGGAGTATCGCACTTTCAAACCAGATGTCGCACCCTCAGGTGAGATAAGCATACCTCGCAGGTTGCATCCTCAGAACTAAATGTTTTCAATATAATGTGATAAAAACATTCCGCTCCCATTAATTAAAATATTAAGTATCTAAACATAGACACTTCCTAAATTTGTTTATTTTCCCACGAAATGCAGTTGACTGCAAGCCAATACTGATTTTATGTTTATGTTACACTTTCCCATAAACAAATGATAAGCCAGCCCTCGAGAGTTAATATAAGCCCAAAAGCAATTAGAATTAAGTCAATTCGTAATTGATTCCCGTAGACCGCTAATGTCGTACAACAAAGGAGAAAATAAATTCGTTTTAATAAAACAATCGATACGTTTTATTATTCGCATCCAAAATCTAACCCAATCACGGCATAAAAATAAATAAAATCTTCCTTTGAGAAGCCTGAAAAATGACCATACTTCCTTATTGCCTGTGTTCACGCAGAACTGAATAAAAAGATGGAAAGGTGGAAAACATGGTCCTTACTACTACCGATTTTCGTTATCCAAACATTTCAAGCGACTAGAAAACGAGGTTTCATTATATACGGATGTGGCAATTAGGAGATTCACGGAACACACACTCTCTTTTCTCATTAAAAGGAACAATAATCTAAAGGGAGTATTTAGATAATATCAGAGATGGAAAGATTATCGCCATGCTACTTGACCTTACAAAACGTTAAATACTTTTTTTTAGTTTTCCGTATGTGTATTTTTCAAGCAAGTATGTAACGATTGTCGTTAGAGCCGTGAGCGGGATAATTTTCTGGGATAGATTGTGAGCTTATGTTACCCGGGTTTTTCTTACGCTAGTGGGCATTGACTGTAGAATTTGTATTATCCTGAAATTTCTTTAGTCTTCTGATATGTGGCTTATAATATTTATGGCCTGAGTCTGTAATTACATGATTAAAATAATTCAGCGTGATTCTTTCCTCCTCTAACTTATGGGGCATTTCACGTGAAACCGACAACGAAAAAAGTGAGGTTCTGAAATTCGTTCATATTGGGCACATTTGTACTTCTAGGGTATATGAATGTGTACACAAAATATTTTTGTTATTTGATGTTTAGTTGTTAAGATATGGGATTCTATAGAATTCAAATTTTCACAGCAGGGGTTTTTTGAAATTTTATTTTCATATTGATGCAAATTATAATCAAATAATAAATGTAGTGTTTTGTATAGAAAATTTACTGATCTTTTTGATTTTCGAATGAGATTCCGAATGTGAATCTTTTTTCTATATTTAAACCGGAAGGAATATTTAAAATATTTTTTTCAATAACTTCGACCATTTTAATTTTTATTTTTTTTACTGTAAAATAAAGCCTAACATGTATACAATTTACCATAAAAATTGCAGAATGGGATCGAAATTAGTTTAGGAGATGTATCAATTAGAGTGCGTGCATGTCGCTCTGAGCGTGATATCTGCCGCTTGTTAAAGCTGTTTGGTGATGTAAAAATACATTAAAACGTTGTTAATTTTTCATTAATATTGATTATTTATTGTTGCCTTACCTGTTTGTGTCATTCTGAAGTTATTTAATACCTAAATTTAAAATTAAATTGTAAAGTATTTCCATTTCATTTTACATTCAAACTTTTAGGATTTTTTTATATCTTTAAACTTTTGGAGCTGGTGAATTTAATGGCTTAAAGTGCCGATCACCGCAGGCAAAAAAGTCAATCAAAATGATAAAACTTATTAACGAACGTAGCTCACTAGGAGGTTAGAACAACAATGAAAAAAATAATGGAAAACAAGCGTTGCGCTTTTATCTCTTTTTATTATGTAATTCTGATTCGTTTTGATGAATTGATTTTTTTTGTAACTAAGAGATGGTGCTTTTATTCGTATTTTGTCACCACAATATGACAAAAAAACACTTAAAATAATGTTTTATTTTGAAAATGGTTTCAACACATAATTTCTCTCGAAGTATTACATTTTATTTTAAATTTAGGTATTAAATAACTTCAGAATGACACAAATAGGTAAGGCAACAATAAATAATCAATATTAATGAAAAATTAACAACGTTTTAATGTATTTTTACATCACCAAACAGCTTTAACAAGCGGCAGATATCACGCTCAGTGCGACATGCACGCACTCTAATTGATACATCTCCTAAACTAATTTCGATCCCATTCTGCAATTTTTATGGTAAATTGTATACATGTTAGGCTTTATTTTACAGTAAAAAAAAATAAAAATTAATATGGTCGAAGTTATTGAAAAAAATATTTTAAATATTCACTTCCGGTTTAAATATAGAAAAAAGTTTCAAATTCGGAATCTCATTCGAAAATCAAAAAGATCAGTAAATTTTCTATACAAAACACTACATTTATTATTTGATTATAATTTGCATCAATATGAAAATAAAATTTCAAAAAACCCCTGCTGTGAAAATTTGAATTCTATAGAATCCCATATCTTAACAACTAAACATCAAATAACAAAAATATTTTGTGTACACATTCATATACCCTAGAAGTACAAATGTGCCCAATATGAACGAATTTCAGAACCTCACTTTTTTTTCGTTGTCGGTTTCACGTGAAATGCCCCTTATTTTATATAAATAGGTCCTGTTTGAATTTCGACATTTTCCCGATCAATATTTAGCTTCTTTGTTATTCTCTCTTTAGTTTTCTTCTGGCCCTAATTTCTGGATATTCGTTTTTATCCACATTACCCAAATGAAGCTCAATTGGCCAGTTGTGGAATGTATTGAGTGGTTATAAAAGCTTATTGCTTTTAAAAGCTTTCTTAAACTGTGTCGGTGTCTCTACTCGAGTCATACCTCAAATGTCGGATATGCTTGTTTAGGGTGTTGTGGACACGATTCATGTCTCCATTTGACGTATGGTTGTTATTGGATACAAAGTGTGCTTGAATGTTCTGCTGTTTAAGGAAGTATAAGAGTGTTATCGCTTTAAGTTCTTATTCGTTATCTGCTACCAATTTGTTAAAATTACCTATTATGCTAATATACTGAAGATTTGCTTTTCTCAATTCTGCCCATGTTCTCCCTTCGATTTTAATGGATTGGGCGAATTTTGAAAATTTGTCTACGAAAGTAAGAAAAGGAGTTTTATCTAAACTATAAAACATATCGGTTTGTATTATATCTCTAGGCTCACTAGGCGTTTCAGTACTTTGAAATTTCTGTTTGACAGCATTTCTTTCGTACTTTTCTGTGTTACGAATTTCGCAATTATTCACAAATCTCGTGATCCTATCACGCACATTCGAATGGTAATAATTTGCTTTTATTTCAAGGAGATTTTCGTTGATGCTTCTATGGTTGATCCTTGAATGTTCTGCCGCAATTTATTCTTTCAATTCACGTTCATTTGTCACATCTTCCAGTAGCTTTTTACATCTAATGATTTTAAATTTATTTCTGTTGTCAGAAAAGTAAGATCTATAAGTGTTATAGATTTTTTCGTAGAAATCTTCATCCTCCAAGTATCACATAGAGCTTATCTGTATCAAAATGTGTTTTAAGTAGAATGAGAAAAGTATTCTCGTCAATTTCTTTCGTCATTATTATTTTTCTAGAATACTTGAAAATTGCTAAAGTTTTTACTTTGAGTGAACCAAATGCAACTGTGTTGATTATTATTTGTCATTTATAGAAGTTTAATGGATTTTTTGTTTAAGGAGTGATTTTCTTCTTCTTTGTGGTTAATTACTATCCTGGAAAGCGCATAAGTGTTTCCATTTTTTACACCTCGTTTATACTTGATTGTGTGGTTATACTCTGCTAGTTTTAGGCACCAATGAACTAATTTTCAACATGGGTCTTTTATAGACAAGAGCCATTGCAAAGGTTCATGATCTGTTCCAATTATGAATTTCCGTCCAAATATGTAAGGGCAGCAGTGTTTGGTCGCCCGAATGATAGCTATCGTCACTTTTTCGATTGTACTGTTTTTTTTCGTGGCCATTCAATATTTTTTTGGCGTAGCAGATCGGATGGTCATCCTGCGAGAGTATTGCGCCTAATGCAAGTTGGCTAGCATCTGTTATCACTGTGAAAGTTTTTCCAAAGTTGGGAAAGCGTAGTATTGGATCATTAGTTAGCAATCGTTTAAATGTTTAAAAGGATTCTTTATATTCACAGTCATCTGTTTTTACTTTACAATTTTTTTCAAATATTTGGTCATAGGCTTCGTGATTCTTGAGTAGTCTCTTATGAATTTGAGGTGATAGCCTGTAAGGCCTAAAAACTGTTTGATTTCTTTTTGTGTGCCGAGAGTGGAAGTCATAGTACCCAAGGCTTAATGCCTTCAGGTGTAACGATGTCTCTGAGGAATACCGTTTCATGTTTTAAAAATGCAGGTTTATCGAGTTGCACCTTTAAGTTTACGTCCCTTAGCCGTTGAAATATTTTACGAGATGCTCCTGAAGAGAGGTTGAAAATATGATGATATCGTCCAGTTATATCAAACATATTTTGTTAAGATAATCCGAAAACACGTTATATTCATCAGCCCTTGAAAAGTGGCTGGGGCTGTTTTTAAGCCGAAGGGCATACGGAGGAATTCGAAATGACCATTTTCAACACTAAAAGCAGTTTTGTATATACCTTGCTTTGCTATCTCGATCTGATGAAATCCTTTAGCAAGGTCAAGTGTGGAGAAGTATTGCCATCTTCCTAACTTTTCTAGAATTTCATACATGTTAGGAATTGAGTTTTTGTCATCTACGGTTACCTCGTTGAGCCCACGGTAATCTATGACTACCCTCCAGTTATTCTTACCACTTGCGTCCAGTTTTTTGGGTACTATCCAAACTGGGCAGAATATGAAGAATTACTCTGTCTTATTATACCCTTATTCAATATATCCTTTATTTGGGAAGCTGCTTCGCCTCTGTTTCTGTATGGACACCGATACGATTTTACTGAGATCGGTACATGGTTCGCTGTACAAATTTCGTGTTTTATAACGTGAGTGAACGTTAGGTCGCAATCGTCTTGGAAAAATATATTGGAATAGGTTTTAATAATTTTTAATTAATTTATCCTTTTTCTCATTATTCAAGTGATCAGTTTGAATCTAGTGCAACAATGAGAACTGTGAGCTTTCGTTTACTATGCCTTAATTTTCATCAGTTACGAGTTCGGTTTTCTGAGGAGAAAATTCAACTATCTTCACCGTGTTTCCTGTGACTTTTACTAATCCATTAACTTTGTAGTCTTGTGCCTCGTAAACACCTTCTTCTAAGACGTTTTTTTTTTCATTTTTGGAAGCTTTGCGGTTGATATTCAACTTTGTATCCTATTGGCACATCAACTTTATAAAAGCCGGGTTTTCGGAAGCTGTAACTTTTTATGTTATCGCTTTCATATTGGAATTTGATCATTTTAATGTTCAATTTAAGTAAATCATGCTTATAATCTAGTATAGCGATCAGTCTTCAAATGACATCGTTACCCAATAAGCCGTCATATTGCGAGTGAAATTTAAATACTACAAGCTCAATTGTTGCTGAACTATCTCCTAGTTCTTAGAACATAGGGATTTTAACCTTTTCGCTTATAGCGACGTTATTTTGAAGAGTTCGCAACATTTTTGTTGCAGTAGCTATTTTCAATTTTGGATGACAGAGGCCAGGACTAATAATGAAATTAGTGGCTCCTGTATCGATCAAAAATTTTAAAGGTGTTAGTTTGGTTTTTATTATTATATGTGGTAGATTTTTTTTGAGGCTGATAAAGGAAAATTTTCTTGAATTTCGTGCTCATTTATATCCATAGGTTCGGAGTGCGGGGGGGGGGAATTTTGACAACTATTACAGTTTCGGTTATCATTCGAATGATTGGGGACGGCAGGCGCATGAAAAGGATTGTTTTGTCCGAATCTTTGATTATTATGAAAGTATTGGTTATTATTTCGAAAATGGTCGTAGCGTTTATTCCGATTATTTTCGTCTTGCATTCGACATTGTTTACTTCGATTGCCACTCTTTTTTGACCATATCGTTTATCGCGATTGTTGTTAGTTTTGTTTTATATCACTTTTTTGATTTGGATTATTACTAGTCCGGCTGTATCTTGATTATCAAAATTAGCATAGAAGAGGATATCTAATGCTTCCTCGAAGGCATCGGGATCTCGACAAAACAGTATGGACCTCATGGGTTCCGATAGTTTGCATTTAAAAATATTTAGAGCTGTTGTCCTGTTATTGGCTGATGTAGGGAGGGGTGGATCCGATCGATTAAAACAACAAAGTTGTGTAATTCTTTTGGGTCCTTATTATATTCAGGTAATTTATATAAAAATTCTAGGGGATCTACATTGAAAGCAGCCATAATCGTCGAGCCTTAGGAATTGCCACGGAAAAAGAAGTCAAAATTATTTTAACACTGTTCGCAATATTCCACCCAGATTCACACTGATCTTTCCACTTTCTTTCCACTTTAACAACACTTTTATTTATAGAAAACTTATACTAAATCTAAAAAATCAAAATTGCACATATAAAACAGGGCCAAAATTTCGCATTTCTTATTAGTTTTTAATTTAGAAAAATGACTGGAAGTAAACAAGATATACTTAATTATAGTTGTAAGTCTGATCTTTAACCTAGCTGTGAACGCTGGAACCTTGTTGCGTTTGTATACTGGAGGTTTTGGTCCGTATTATCGTTGAATCGATTATTGATATTCCCAAATCCAATTGAGGCTAACGTTTCCGTTATTGATAACTTATTCCTTGACCTGCTTCCAGTTAAATCGGTGACATTTAGGGGAGTGTGTTAGTTGCTTTTTCCTTGATCACACGCAGTTCGAGGATACTCTATATATGTATGTATATCTACGGTCAATATCGATAACTTTTAATCGATTTCAGTAGTAAGACACACACTTTCATACAAAATTCCTGGGGTTAGATTGGGAAGAGCTGCACCCTACATGCTGAAAGTGTAATAGTAAGCCAACGTTAATATGTTCAAAGTGTACTAGTACCGACAGCCAACAAAAGTAAGCCGTCTTCCATAGCCTGAAAGTATACTAGTAGCGACAGCTAAACCAAGCCAAAGTGTACTATTAAGCCATAACCAAAGTGTATTCCTAAATCGAGTGATGTATGAGTGAAGAGTGTTCCGCAAATAGTAAGACACACACTTTCATAGAAAATAGTTCGGCGTTAGTGAGGGACACCAAATGCCCCTACACATGCTTAAAGTGTGTTACCTCGGCGAGCTGACCAACACGAAAGTATATTAGTGGATCGATAGCTTTTTCTATGGAGATATGGTTTGCAGTCAGGCCGGCTGGCTGTTTGCGAATATGCGAGCGTGTGTGCAATGCGATGGATCGTGAGCTGGGTTTATGAGAGTTCTGGTTGGCTTAGAGCTGGTTTGAATACGGAGAGAGTGGTTTTGATATGAGGTTTCGTGAGCGTGGTGAAGAGCCCGAGCGTTGTGTTTGAATAGAGATGAATTTAGTTCTAACAAGATCAAAAATCAATGGTTTTGAATGAAAGTATCGGGGAAAAAACCACATGGCAATCGAAACGTCAAAAGCAGAGACTGTTTGTCGGTTTGTTTTGAGTTGACGTCCGCGTGATCGTAAGGCGATGAAATGATGACTTTTGCTTGAGAGGTTTTCTGTCGGGCTTCGGGTCTTCAGAGCGTGTAGATACAGCCTGATGAATTCCGCTTGAGATGCTTTGTCGTGGTGGCTGTCTTGGTCGGCTCATGAATTTGGCATGAGATGTTTTTGTGCTGGCTTGAAAATGCTTGAGATGATGCGACACTGATGGGAAGATGAAATAAAAGAAAATACCAATGGCTTTTGCTTGAGACGCTTTACTCCAAGTTACTGTGGCAGCATCCTTCCATGTTGATGAACCAACTCGATGACGGCTGACGAATTTGACTTGAGATACTGCCATGGTCCCGCTACGCGATTTCTTATATTGAGGCGTTTTCGTGCTGGCTAGAAAATGCTTGAGATGATGTTGAGTAAATGAATGAAAGGCAAAGACACATTGATGGGATGTTGTGTGTGAAATGCAATACCTGTTTGAACATCAACGTTGTTTGCCTATTTACGAATGTAGTGATGTCTCTTGTTGTTGTTTTTTGTTATTAAAGTCTCGTGTCAATCAACAATTAAGAAAAAGACAACAAAAACGCTGTAGAAGATTTTTTAATATTGATTCTTTAAAAGTACAACATACTTTTCCAATTTTTCTTTAAAGAGCGTAACTTATGAATTTCTCCCCGTGATTCATTTAGGCCGTCAAACATGAGTTGTTGATCGGTAGCATTGATCAGTTCGTCCACCTAGGCTGGGTTTTTATTTTGTCCGAAAATCTGGATGGCAGAAAGCAAAAACACCTCCGTCCAGATGAACCGCTGGCCTAACTCCATACTTTGTTTTAACGATGCGGAAAAACTTAATGTGGTGCTCCTTGCTGACTTCCCACCAGTGGAAACCATTGTGTCACCATCTCCACCTACAGCCGAAACTAGAAGCTCGAATGTATTCTGAAAAAAGGAGTACCAATTCTTGTAAAGAAAAAAATACTCAGTAAAAATGTGTGGTATAGTTAGTTGAGAGGTCATATCCATACCCATTGATTTGAGCGTTAAAGTGGAATAATTACCATGTTGTCTTCATGGATTTTCGAAGAAAACACTGATGTTCCTACGGAGGATAACAATCTTATATACTAGTCCATTGGGATAATAGATAATAAGAATAAGTGAGATAGTCTCGAAAAGAAATATAAAAGTTCTAGGTAAGGATAGTGAAGTTAGCAGAACTCAGACTGAATGCCAAGAAGGAAGAGGCAATTTAAGCCTTATTGGGGACGTTTAAGCCAGGTAAAAGAAAAAAAATATTTTCATAGATATCTTTTCTTTTTAAAAAAAAGAGATATTTTAGGTTCTATAAGTTATTTAAGTAGTTCTTTAAGCCACGTATATGACATATTTGTAGCTAGTTTGAGAATTTTGAGGAAGGAGACGGAAAAAAGAAATCTTTTTCAACGTTAAAGAAAATTTCAATTTATCAAGCTACTAACTCAATTTTCGACCTTAAACAATGTTCCATTTCAGAGCAGAATTTAAAGGGGGTTGTTTCTTTTCTAAACAATGAGCAAGTATTACAAAATGAAAGGCATGCCCCAGACAGTTTGGCGTGCACCAGGTCAGATGTGAAAGGCTATAGCGGGATAAGAGAGGCAAATTGGCACTCGCCTGGATTTTTATTTGGAATCGGCCATTCAAAAGTACATAATTAAAAACCACTTAAGCCGAATCTTCAAATCTCTAAACCCCTCATAGAGGTCTCTGCGCTGAAAATAAGGTATTTTCGATTTTTATTTTTCTTGGGCGTAGTTTTCACTTAATTTTTTTTAAAAAAAATCAAAGACATGTGTTTTAACACCACAAAATAACATGATTTTTTTCTGATTTTTTCAATCAAAATTGAGGTCAGGAAAAATCTTTGAATTTTTCAATGGTTTTTTAGGTTATGTACAACATTTTTGGTTAACTTCTAAATTGAGGTTTTTTATGTATTTCTTCTTGCTCTTTCGAATAGTGATATGGAAATTACTATTTTCAGAGTGGAACATAATCAAAATTAGAAAAAAACTGTTTTTTCCACGTTTCCCCCCATTTTTTTGCACATAACCTAAAACGCCAATGGCTCATTAAGTATTAGTATTTAGTTTTTATTTTATCTTATATTTATCTTTGAATCCCACACTCTAAAGTACCATTTTTTTATCATAGCGTGCTCACAACTAAAAAAAAATATTTTTCGCATTTTCCCCATTGTTTCGACACGTAACATCAAAAACCAATGGCTAAATCTATTTTGATATTTATTTCACTTATTTTACCGCAAAGAAAATAGTCAATAGGTTTCAGAACATCTAAACAATTCTAGAAACTAATTTTTTTAATGGAAAATTCTTTTAGATGAGAATGTTACAGAGCATATTACATAAGTATTCGTAAAACATATGAACACATTTATTTTATATATAAATACATAACCTCAAGTCTGATTTCAACACTCACTTAACATCAAATTATAATAATATTCTTAATCGTCATCACTGTCTTCGTTAATAACCGGATCAATATCTGGAGCACAAAACATATCCGTAAGAATTTTTGCTGGCCTAATAATTTTTATTATTATCTAATAATTCATTATTATTAGTGCAATTGTTAATCGAACATCAACAACTGTTTTTGACATCATCAAGCGGTACAAAAATACCACAAATTTTAATTATAAGTGAAAACCGAGTGGTCGCAAAAAAATTTCGGAGTCAGATAAACGTTGGCTACTACAAACTGTTAAGAAAAATCCACATACCAGTACTCCAAAAATTAACATCATCATCAACCAATCCTGAAACAGTAAGAACTGTGCTAAGAAAGTATCAGTATCATGGCCGAGTACCTAGAAAAAAGCCATTTGTAAGCAAGGCCTACATACACGAACGAATGGAGTTTGCCAGAAACATGGTTAGTAAAGATTTTTCATTCTAGGAAAAAGTTATATTTACAGATGAAAGTAAATTCAGCGTTTTTCGATCAGATGGGGAATCATATGTCTGGTGTAAAGCTAATGAAGATCTGCATCTTACAATTAAGCACGGCTATGGCTCAATAATGGTATGGCGTGCAATATCCGCTGCTGAAACGGGTAATTGAGAGAACTATGGACAAAATATATTACTTGAATATTTTAAAAGTGTAAGACAAAACATATTTATTATGAATTAAATATAATATAATGTGTCAAAATACATGAACACACTAACATTAAAAGGATGTCGAGTGTCCGCGGGTCGCTGTTGATGAACTGCCGAGTCTGTAAACAAATAAAAGAAGCAACACGTAAGTGCAATGGTCGAGTATTTCTACAACGATTAAGTCGTTGACGCCACTACTAAAGATCGCTACACTCAACTGCCCGGTATTCTTCCGATAAACTCTTCAATTCAAGTGTTCTATCTCCGAATCCAAACTTTATAGGGGAGCCGAGCCCTCGTCAGGGGAGAACACGCGAAACGAGACGGAACTCACGAATACGCTGACGCCAGAGGAGAACGCACAAGGCGCCAACAACTCGTGTTCCTTGGGTTGGCGAGGAGCGCCATCGACCAATCCCGCGAGGATTAACTCCATCCCCGCTATTCTAAGGATTAAACCCATCCTTGTACACACACACACACACAAAGTCCCTGGCTCGACCTCCCTCAACACAGCGTCACACTACGCTACTGCATCTAAGCACATACGCGATCACGGGCAGTTGATCTTAGTGACCAATGAATTATTGCACTATTTAATCACTTAAATATCCAAATATATTTATATATCTCCAATAATAAAATTACCGACCACAGCACTTAATAAACCTTACGGCTTACCTTTCCAGTAAATCCACGCTCTTTTCTTTGGCTCCTCGTCCACGCTCAACTTGCACAACTTTTCACTAATAACTATGCACTGATAATGACGCGCCGATTCTACCTACAAGGATCACCCGCCAAGATCAGGCAAATGCTACATTTGTCGCATATGTGCGCAACATGGGGTGTGAAATAACATGCAAAACCGGTCCGCTATCTTGGCATCGAGGACAAAGTAGCGAGCCGGCGTCTTATCTATTTTCTACGAATAAATCTTCAGGATATGGGCACTACATATGCGTTTACAAGGATTCTACGCTACACTCAATACGGATATTTAAGGATATTTTATGGGTTTTGGGATGAGAATTTACATGGGTCTTACAAAAGCAAATATGAAACAGAGCGATCAAAAATTTGGAATTAGAAAATATTTCATTTATTGCCAGTATAATTATTTTTCTTACTTGATGACGATTAAGAATATTATTATAATTTGATGTTAGGTGAGTGTTGAAATCAGACTTGAGGTTATGTATTTATATATAAAATAAATGTGTTCATATGTTTTACGAATACTTATGTAATATGCTCTGTAACATTCTCATCTAAAAGAATTTTCCATTAAAAAAATTAGTTTCTAGAATTGTTTAGATGTTCTGAAACCTATTGACTATTTTCTTTGCGGTAAAATAAGTGAAATAAATATCAAAATAGATTTAGCCATTGGTTTTTGATGTTACGTGTCGAAACAATGGGGAAAATGCGAAAAATATTTTTTTTTAGTTGTGAGCACGCTATGATAAAAAAATGGTACTTTAGAGTGTGGGATTCAAAGATAAATATAAGATAAAAT
This sequence comes from Oxycera nigricornis, assembly GCA_963942545.1. NCBI lineage: Eukaryota > Metazoa > Arthropoda > Insecta > Diptera > Stratiomyidae > Oxycera > Oxycera nigricornis. The sequence continues at coordinate 66,773,937 of OZ012662.1, forward strand.
AAAAACTAAATACTAATACTTAACGAACCATTGCCGTTTGAGGTTATGTGCAACAAAATGGGGGGGAAACGTGGAAAAAACAGTTTTTTTCTAATTTTGATTATGTTCCACTTTGAAAATAGTAATTTCCATATCACTATTCGAAAGAGCAAGAAGAAATACATAAAAAACCTCAATTTAGAAGTTCACCAAAAATGTTGTACATAACCTAAAATACCATTGAATAATTCAAAGATTTTTCCTGACCTCAATTTTGATTGAAAAAATCAGAAAAAAATCATGTTATTTTGTGGTGTTAAAACACATGTCTTTGATTTTTTTTAAAAAATTAAGTGAAAACTACGCCCAAGAAAAATAAAAATCGAAAATACCTTATTTTCAGTGCAGAGACCTCTATGAGGGGTTTAGAGATTTGAAAATTCGGCTTAAGTGGTTTTTAATTATGTACTTTCGAATGGCCGATTCCAAATAAAAATCCAGGCGAGTGCCAATTTGCCTCTCTTATCCCGCTATAGCCTTTGGAATCTTAGAGGAACTAGAGCGGGATGCAATTTCAGCTCAGACAGGTGGTGGGTGAGTAACGAGATCGAAGTTGTGTCAAGAGAGGAGATCTAGGTATACGAATGCTCTTCATATTAAAAGAGTTCAGAGAGACCTGTGAAGAGCCTATTAAAGAGCTGGAGATCATGTTCGACAGAATGATAGAAGAGTTAGTCTCTAGTTCATAGCAAGGCAGTAAAAGAAGCTTGTTTGTTGAACTTCCAGCTTCACCTGAGATTAAGCCCATCTGGTCTAGCTTAAGATCTGTCAGCGAATTGAGTGAAGCTTCTATTGTCGGCTTAATTTCGAACGTAAATCAGTCTAACAGTGAATTTCTCTCTGACGCGGCTATGAAGGTAAAGGCAGATATAAAAAATTTCCCCTTCGTCGGTGATCGTTGTAGATTGTTTTTTATACCCTTACGGCTTCAAAAAATTAAAACAGCATAAATATTTTCAAGTTGACAGCGGATAAGCTTGAACACAATTGTAATAAGTAAAAAGTAAAAATACATAAATACCTCAAAAATGAAAAGAAAATTATTATTCTCGCTGGACATCTCATTTAGCTTTCATGATTGAGTTTATTTTTGATATACAATTCGTAACAGAAAATAATAAACTATACTTCATAAAGAGGCTAGCTATATTAGCTTTCGGTTCGGTGCAACCTATCGTGCATCATTTTGCACCGCCATACCCATACCAAGAATTTTCAGCGCAGGCCCGAAAACAGAATCAGTACTAGTCCGCTCACATAAAGGCGCTTAGTTGGAATGCTGGTGACGTCAATTACATCACGCTGCCTGAAATCATGCAGGAATGGTCAAACTGTACAATATATGTGCGAGGTGGTGTGAAGGAGAAATTTATTAGAAAATATTTATCAACGCTCAATATTGCTCAGCTTAATAAACCGAAAAAAAGGAGCTCACAAATTTTACGACAGCTTGTTCAGTTCATGGTACAGCTCCTTCAACTAGATGTGCCGCTAAGAATTGTATAAACATTTAAATATACTATCTAATAAATTTCATGCATTTTTCAAATAAAAAGAATATGTTATCGTTTAAAAAATGATTTTTATTATAAACCCAATATATTTTTTTTTCAACGTTGGGAGGTGGAAATCTTCAAAAGATACCGATCAGCTCCTGCCTCTCGGCATGCCAAATTTATACTGACTAAAACCACCTCCGTTTCCTTCAATCACTCTCCCCATCAAAAGTTAGTAATTCTCCGTATTTAAAATTTCAGTACATAGTGCTTCCCAGACGACAAGAATCGGTATAAGGGATAGTACCAAATCTTTAAGTTTTAGTGTCCTTTTATTTAGATTAATATTCAGAATATATGTTTATGAATTATTTCCTGTTAATTACATGTTTGGTTTTGAGTTTAGTGGAGCTGATTGTACTTGTGACTTACTGCGAAAGTTGGTCCTGAAGGAGATATTTCTTTAGTGTCATTTTAAAGGACGTTGAGTTCGCTATGTTTTTAATTTTGTCCGGTAGTGTATTGTAAAAATTACCTGCTTTGTTGAAGGGATCTTTTTTAGCCGATCATTTCTACCAAACGCGATAGCTATATTATTCATGTTTCCCATTCTGTAAGTCTTTTTTCGTCAATTTTATCTAATTTCACAGCGGTGTACTCATTACGGTGCAAATTCTTATGTATGAATTAAGCTCTTTCCATGAAAACCATGCCTTGCAAATTTAATTCTTGGGCGGTTTTGTAAACTTTGCTTAATGAAGTTGGCATAGGGAGATTGTAAATGGTCTTGTACGCCTTAGTTACTTGTCATGAGGCTACCTTTAGAGGTTTGGCTCCAATTCAAAATGCCGTAGGAAATTTTGAAAAGAAGGTGCGCATACATAATTTGATTTTTTTTCTTTGGAAAAAGTAGAAGCGACGTAGAAGACCAATGAAGACGGCCAGTTTTTTCCTTAGATCATTTATGTGTGGAGTCCATGTTAGTTTCTCGTCTATTAGAAGTCCTAGATATTTTATTTGCTCTATTCTCTGGAGGCTTGTGTCATTGATTTTTACGTGTGGTTGTATGTCAATCTTGTTCTTTTGTTTGAAAATAATATATTTTGTCTTCTCCGCGTTTATTGCCAATCTACTTTGTAGATCCCCAATACAAATACTTGTATTTACTTTTTGTTGAATTTCGAGACTAGTTTTACCTGAGTATACGAGCACAGTGTCATCTGCGTACATAACCACCTTCGCAACAAGGTCTGCTTTTTTATGGAGTTGTTATAAAGTAGAAATAGCGTTGGTTCTAGGATCGAGCCCTGCGGAACATCTATACTAAATTCAGCAGGTTCACTTTTGACACCTCCAATTAGTGTATTTTGAAATCTATCCGTCAAGTAACTGCGTATAAATTTATTTGCTTTTCCAACAATTCCATATTCATCGAGCCGGTTGATTAAAGTTTCATGTGTAACTGTGTCGAAGGCTTTCTTTAAGTCCACGAAAACTGCTGGAACGTAATGGGCCTTATTCAAGTCTTCAATTGCAAATCTAGTTACATCAGGAACGGCATCTATTGTGCCTTTGCCCGCCTGGAATTCGTACTGGTTTCTATCCAAGATTTCGTTTTGCAATAAAAATTCTTCAATTCAAAAATTTACAATTTTTTCGAATATTTTACTTGAGGAATTCAAGAGTGAGACTGATCTGTAATTGCTTGGGTCAGTTTCATCACCCCCTTTAAAAATCGGTATAACTGCAGAGATTTTTAAATATTCCGAGAATATTCCCTGCCTAATACATTTATTTATTAATTTCGCGAGAGTATCAACAATATTTTCTTTGATTAATTTGAGGTCATCAACGGAGATACCATCAGGACCTGGTGCAGTATGGTTTCGTAGAGAATTAATAGTTGCAATTATTTCTTTTTTATTGGTGGTTCTTAAAGGAAAAGAAGAGATTGGGGATGTGTTTCGAAATGATGATGTCCGTATCTTAGGCAATTTCGTTACTATTTCATGACATATTTTTGAGAAATGGTGATTAAGGCAGTTGGAAATTTTCTTCGGTTCACTGATTATCTTATTCAAGAAAGACAGTTTTTCGATATTGTGTGTCTTACCTTTTTCGCGTTTCCTTAGAACACCGTCAACTAGATTTCAGAACTGGCTTTGGTTTTTTTAACTTTTCTCAAGCTTTATGTTATAATAGTGTTGCCTCGTTTCTTTTATTATTTTGTTACAATCGTTTTTTATTATTTTATATTGTTTTTGTTTTGTAGGACTGTAAGGATCCTTAATTAGCAGTTTATGTGCTTTATGTTTTTTTTGAGTCAGTAATAACTTTTTGATAAATCCACGTTACATTCCTTGTCCTGATAAAAACGTAAACGTGGCAGAATTTTTAGCTTCCTGTATTATCCCGGCCAATTCCTGGAAACTTTCTGGGGTTTTCTTTTTAAGTAGCTGGTTAGTTGTCTCAATGAATTTCTCTTTTCTGAGGTAAGTTATATATTTCAAACTTGGTTTTACTTTGGTCATAGTATGTGTTTTAATTGTTAAACGTATAAGTGTGTGGTCTAACCGTGGCCAGTCTTCAAAAGTGTAGTTGGTGCTGCGTTTAATCGTCAGGCTGTTTGTAGTTATATGGTCTAAGATTGTACCTGAGATTAACCTCATCGGTGTTTTTGTATTTAATACTTCAGAATTATTGGCAGTAAGAGTATCCATGTATGTTCGGTATTGTGTATCATCGTTTAGTAGATTAATGTTGGTATCTGCTACTGTTATAAGTGATTTGTGAAATAGATTATAAGTCATCTATATGTTCAATGGATGTAGAAAAATCTCCGAAGATTTGTAAAAGGTTCCTATATTTAGAGTTTGTTTGTCTGTTTGTTTCTCGATTATTGTTGTCGAAAAATTTATGTTTTTTATTTTACTTTATATTGCAGACCATTTTTAACATAAATTCCACCACCTCTGTTATCATTTCTGCAGCAGAAGACAGATTTGTATCCATTAATTTGGTATATCTTCTATTTTTTGACGTAAGCTTCAAAGATTTGCATATAGTATGTTAAGTGTACTATTCATCTTAGACCTTGTTGTAATTTATATTTCTCCTCGATGATGTAAGTCATCTTATGTATTCTGGGCATTCAGTTGAATCGGCTCTATGGCATACGTTTAGCACTTTGCCGGTTTTTAAGCAATTTGCACATTTTTGGGTGTTAGAATTGCAGTCCTCTGTTTAATGTTCACCTGAGCATTTCGCGCAAGTTGTTTTTCCCTCACATTTGGTAGTTTTATGGTTGAATTTTTGACACTTATAGCATCTTGTGACATTGCGATCTTCTGTTACAAAGCAAGTGCCAAAGTTGATGTTGATATATTGATTTATTAATCTTTGGAACATCGGACCGTTAACTCCAAGGATTGCTATCCATTTCCCACTTCTAATTTGCCGTGTGTGCACTATATCCAACTTTGCCTCTTTTTCTACGGAGTGGTTGAGGTTTCTAATCTCTTCAATTAATTCTTCTGATGTATATTTCCGATGTAATCCTTTAAAAACCATCCTTGGGGACAGTTCAGATGTAATTCCAATTTGGTAAATTTTTTCCATATTCCTTTTGATCTCTGGGATCAAAGTTTTCGTATTTTTTGGAAAGCCTGTTTTAATGAGAATTCCTACATTTTTTAACGGCCTCGCCAAGTTAATTGGTATTTTTATTTTAGAAGGTTTTATATGGATTCTTAAACCTTCTAACGTCTGTTTCGTTTTTTGGTCCTTATTCGGACGTAAAATTATTCCTTTTTGGCCTTGTTGCTTTTTGGCCACTTCTTCCTTTTTAGATTTTGGTACTGCAGCGTCTGAATACGTTATGGTGTTTTCACCCATTTTTTCTATTTTCCAATATAACTCCTTCAGCGTTTCGTTTTGTGTTTTTAGCACGGTCAAAATTTCGTTTTCTTTCTTTTCTTCTTTTTCTTTTATTTCCTGTAAGATATAATGCTGTTTTTTAATTGCCGATATTACTTCCGTTTCAAAGCCTTTATTGAAATCCTCATTGCATGTAACACAAAACCTCTTGCATTTGTTACCGAGTTTTTCAAAACACTCGTAATCCTCCGCGGTATATTTTAGACATTTAAAATGAAACCATTGTTTGCAGTGCCATTCACATTGGAGCACTTTTTCTTCCTTCTCAATATCTTCACGACGGATGCCGCATTTATTCTTTTTGGGTGGCATTATGAATTTTCATAAATCCTACCTCCCAGAAGTTTTTTTTCACACACTGTGTTTGCCGAAATAAAACCTTTAATTATTAATCTCAATATAGATTCTGCGAAAGATGTTAAATACAAAAAACTCTGTGCAACGTTATCTAGCACAATAGAAAATAGCCGTCGCAGTAACCGTTGAAAATATTTTTCCCTTAAAAATCAAATGAAATTTAGAAGTAAAATCTAAAAAGTACTTATCGTTGACCGTATTCTTCAATTCTCCAGAGGTAAATGATCTTCACTAATCCACCACTCCGCAAAATAACTTTCACATACGAACAGTATCTAATAAAAATTCAATTATGATTACTCCGCACAAAATAATTCGCTCTTGCTCTGCCAAAATGACAACATCGCAAAAAATGGAATTTCATGAAATAACCGTGAATAATTGATATGCACATATGAAGCGCGTGTTGGTATGAGAAAATCGTTGCTGTCCAGCTTCAATACATTCTTTTGCTTACAGCGCTTCACGTCATCTTGATAGAACTCCTTTAGGCCGTCCGAGTCGGTATTGTTATGAAATATTACAAGATTGAAAAAGTTTATCATTTCAAACAGCTTGAATAGATCATCGGTTTTCAACTTGATACTGCCTTCACATACTCGTATCCGGAATGTTTTGGAAAGACTTGCTTGGTTTCGCGGATATTGCTCCTCGTTTCTCAACCGTCTCAAATCTTCATACGTTGAAGTCCACTCTACGTATGGTTTTGATACTGGAAAACGTTCATACAAACCGAAAACAACTTGTGCTTCGAATGTCAACACACAAATCGCACAAGGGTTCGTGATTTTCCAATTTTGACATCCATCAAGGTAATAAGTATAGTTCAGCAAGATATTCTAACACAGCACTCGAGAATTTGGAAAAAAATTCTGGATTTTTTATGCATCGTGATATTCCGAACAGCTGCTTTATCAGTATAATCTCCACCGGGTTCTGTAGGTGAAGAAAAAGACTTCTGCTTCTTCTCTAATGTATTGATGTACACTTTGGTTGGCTTCTTTTTTACTAACTTGTTACTTACGCTTAAATTCATTTTACTTTTACCGGTAATTCAATCAGAACTGGTACTGTTGGCAGTTAAATTTTCGCTTTCATACCTCCAATGTGTCTTCTGGAGGATTGATTACAGTAACTACCTGCATTCTGTAATAAACCTTTTTTATAGATTTTCTGCTATAGATTCACAATTACATCATCGTTAAATTCAAAGTCAAAGTGGGAGAAGTGCTTAAGAAATTTTCGAAAGCTGTTACCGGTGCAACGTTAATAAAGGTAAACACAGTAATATTGCCCGCATGTAGCCAAAAACGCGGTTTGTGACCATTGTCTATTGTTTACAAACACTATTCAGCTGGTTCGTTTTTCTAGGGAATTAAAATGCTACCCAATGAGCGCCGCTCTTTTGGGACGGATTTATGTTGGCTATGACGCATTCCAGTTTTCTGATTTTCCGAGGTAAACGATCGCAGGGAGATACACCTTGAAAAAACCTTTTTGTTATAATATAACTTCTTAGCGTGTAGATGATCTCTATTGGGTTCATTCCTGTCCTTTTAGAAATATGTTTTCAAGGTTTACCACCTTAGTATGTGATGTCACGTAGCTTTTTTAGAGTTCTTTTGTGGATTCTCCGTTCACAAACACTGTTGAAAAATTTCCCAAATATCTGATAAGATCCTCATCGAGTCGCTTGAGTTCCAAGTTTCAAGGAGCTAGGATATTTATACGTTATTTCTTTCGAGTAAAATTTGTTCTGTGATGTGAACCCAGTCAGTGATACTTTTTTAAGGAAGGTTAGGTGACCTTCTGAGAAGTATTCAACATTCACAAGGCAATGTGCCATGACTTCTGCTGTGTACTAGAGTAAAAATACTATCCAAATCTGATTGTCATTAAATATCGCTTTTTTAAAAGCATGTAAATACATTCCGATTTTTGCCTTCCATCATATTCCACGTAAATGATACGGGTAATGCTTTTCTTTAAAATTTATCTGAATCTTCCTTCGATCGTTACCACACCTAAGCTTAACACACTAGTGCATTCCCAATCGTATGACCTGTTCGCTGTTAAATCAAATGCTAGCAAAAAACAGCTATAATCAAAGAATTTCTTGGATATCTGATGACCTTTATCAAAATAATTGATTCCAGTCTCCTTGAACAGAGAAAACTATCCTCTAGTGCTAACTGGTTTTTCGCGCGAATAATCAAACTCTAGAGGAAGGTTTGGGACTCGAACATCATTTACTGGTAAATTAAAGTTGGTAACATTGTTATGTTCAAAGTTGAATGGATTCTTTGTGCGCTTTTCAGGGTAGGAGTCACTTTCCACCATACTGAAGACAAGCATGTTCAGTAAGTGCCCGATGACTGCGTTTTATTGGTAGGTAGTGTATATGTTTTTACTTCTACCTGTTTGTACGGGTAAACTGCATTCGAGCGCTCTGTTACAGCTTCATGTGCTATCAATATACTGGGATTGAATGTAACACGATTGATGTACAATGTCGTTTCTAGAATTTTTACGCGTGGATCAAAGTCATCTTCTTTCAAGTAAAAATAAAATTCCGGTTTTTCCAATGAAAGTGTTAAATGGTAGTCCACTTAATGCATTAATAGTTTAGATTTCTTGCCAGTTTACTTCCTGTTATTCTGGTTTTAATGATATCCGTATAAACATATATGAAATTGTTTCCTTCACAATCATCAATAGCTTTGGAGCGTGTACCACGATGTGTCCCTTTTTCAAGTACAGACAATGATTTTTCCAGCTGACTTCTACTGTCCAGCATTATTTATTTATCAAACGACTCTTTTATTGTTGCATCGATCGATTCGGGTAAGCGTTTCTCAACGGGTGTCTATAGGGAGGCATCGATGAATAAGCCAGCAATATTATTGGTTTTATCCACTTCTATTGGAACAGGAGTTGTAGCATTTGAACCATTGGGTCTTTTGTACGGCATGTTAATAATGGTGTGAAAATTAGTTTTAACACACTCATCGGGAAATATTTCAGTGCAAGACCCTTTAGCAGTGCGGGATATAGTTTCTCGGATTGCTGAGGCAATTTTGTTGAACACCTGCTTTCATAATTGATATGTTGTGGTCCCAGATGACTTTTCTTTATCAAGGAGCTCTTAGTCATTAAATTCAATTCCACTTAGTAACAAGGCTGTGAAATTTATTATTTTAATCGGTGACGCAAAAGACAGCTCTACCTTAAGCTTTACGCCATAATCTTTCAGATGAAATGGGTGGTGGGTTGAATACCCACTTCTTTATCCCGTGTTTTCCTTATACTATTTGACGGATAAATATATTGATCAACCATCTGTAATAATTCATTGTGGTGTCGTTTGTTTCTTGGTATCTGTCCAGTTATGTAGTCTATAAACGCCCCGGATTGATTCAAATTTTGCACCTGACTTTAAATAAACTTTCTCCGCAATTTTACCGGACTGATAACAATGTATGCAAAAATCTCTTTCTTCTATAATACTTCGTATGTCGGAGATTATCTTTCTATTTTTTTCGATACGATCGTACATTTTTTGTTTAATTTCGGTCAGGTAAAAGTTATAATAGTCAGGTCTAATTACTAAGAAAAATGCCCGGAAAAATGAAGAAAAGCTCATATCATTTTCCTTGTAACATGACTTTTGCACATCATTAGCATCTCATCTAAAACGAACATATATTTCTCCCAATCCAACAACTTCAACGATTATTGCTTTTGAATCTGTTTGAACCGGTTAAGGCTGTGGTACTTCGGTAACGCTTACATCTTCAGAAGGTAAAGAACGTTTAGAAATACCGATGCTACCTGATTCTTTTTCACATTTTTACGTTTTGGCAGAGCGATCTCCGTTATTCCGACATACCAATTACCGGTAAACTTACACACACTTGGTTATATATTTTTGAAAGATGATAGCGAATTGTCAGGGTAAATGCCTAGGAACCTGTTGCTCACGACACACACGTAGAACTCGTCATCTATTTTGTTTATAGGCATTTTTAAATTCTGTCCCAATTTGCGTTTTAACTCTGGAACTAGGCTCGGTCTTGAATCTTAACCGCTCACTTTGCCGAGCAGGCTTTCTTATGGGAATGTCAGTCTCAAATTGATCATGGTTTGGACGAGAGGGTTTCAATATAGATTGCTAGCCAGATTTCGACCTACTACATCGAAATCTAACGCTACAGCACCTCTAACACCTATTGTATCTAAATAAGTGAAAACGTCATCCAGTTCATCCACAGTTACATCCGCTGGGATTGTATACTGCGTTATACCATCATTGCCGGTTATTATCTTGTAGTCTTTGCTGGTTCCTTGAAATGAATCAGCTACACTTCTCCTTATTTTGGAAGCAGGTTTAAGGCTTTTTGCTTTTCCACTTGCTGATAATCGTCGCGTAAAAGTAGCAGGCAATTCTTGCTTTGTTGGTGTTGTTTCGTTTACTGACTCAAATATCTCCCCCAGTCGTGGAGGCGAAGTTTGTGTGGGTATTTCGTTTTTCAATAGAAACCTCTTCTGTGTACTGCTTTCATATATATTTGCCTATCCATGTGATCTTTCGATGAAAGATTTCCAGCTTTCGTCTCCATGACTGATTTCTTTCTTCGTTTTGTATTCCAAAAATGTATTAGCATTTTCCGATACTGATACCATTTCGCTTCATCATTTTGGCAATTATTGTTCAGTATCTTACTCATGGTTTTGTCAAACAGAGTCTGTGTCCTATTGCTCTCAACTGTCACCTTTAAGCGTTCATATACCTCCGGGGATAATAGAAGCATTTTATTAAGACTGCTATTTCTATCCTTTTTTTCTATTAAAGACCCTATCACACCTGAAATAACACTCCCTAACAATACAGGCAAAAATCCTCCTTGCTGAACTACCACTTTACGCTGGCGCGAAACAGATTTTCTTGCCCCTGAAAGCTTACGCAGGCTCTTTTTATATTTGCGCAGTTGTGTGAATACTTTTCGAGATGGTGTATGATTACCCTTCAGTGTATTGTGTGTGATTTCTAATTATCTCAGGATTGGCGGTGTCCAGTATAGCATTTCTTAAACACGGACTTGCATTCCTAAGAACATACAACATATGTTTGTTGTCCTTCAATCGTTTCATTCGTGACACCATTGTCTTCCTTCAAACTATCTGGGGAGCAATATCACGTTAAAAACGTGGTATTAAATATGCCGGTACCAAAACGTAAGGTGTCATTTATATCCTGTGTTAGGTCTATTAAAAAATATCTATGAGGTTGTTGAGTTATTTCTTTATATATTCTTATAAGTTCCGGACTGTTTGCAAGGTATTTCTATATAGCGAGATGATGAAATTGACTCTTGTCTCGTGGGTTCTTCAAGCATACTAAACACTTACAGTTTAGCAAAATATCTCGGCACAATTTTATTTGCTGGAAAACTCAAGGCGAAAAGCAAAAGTAAATGTGCATGCGTCAGTTAAAATCGTCGATATATCACTTAAGTGTGGGTGCACACTGGCCTCAAAAGTAATCGTGACACTACGTGACGTTGAAGCCTATAGCAAGAAGTACATAGACACAAATGAAGCGATTCACACATGCCGCGGACACCTATCGAGCGTTCGCGTCATTTTGGATAGCTGTCAAGTGTGACGCCGGTTCTGTAAGACGCAGATAGCTATCGCCTATCCGCGTTGCACCATTTTCATTGGCGTTTATTGGACAGTGCTTACATGACGCAGCGTCACTTGTAATTTAGCGTCAAACGTGAGTGAATGCAGTTGTGAGAACCGATAAAATTAGTGGAAGATACGGTGGAATTACATGTAGATACGGAGCTGCTTATCGAAGCAGTAAAGCTGCATAACCCAATTTGGGATATTCGGAGTGAGTTTTATAAGGATCGTCTACGGAAACAAGCAGCGTGGGAGCTAGTATGCGAATCACTTATTGAGGGATTTTGTTCAAAACCCGAAAAGAAAAAAATACAGATTACTTATCGGTAGATAGTTTTTAAGTGTTGTTTGAAAATGTAGACTTTATCACGTTTTTCTGTTTAGAACGTGAAGGATAATTATTCCAGGAGTGTACGAAACAGGAAGAAATCAGGGCAGCCAACAGGAGAAGCAAGGCAATATATATATGCAAGACAGCTAAAATTCTTGCAAGATGCGATGCTAGTAGCGACCACACAGTCAACGTTAGACGATGTAGAAAGCGTTGGCTCTCCAGCAGGGGAGCCTTCACAGGACACACAAGCTTTGTCACTTTCGTCGACGCATCTACAGCACCCTGCTTCAACCTCCGGAGTAAGGAGCTCATCGTTGAAACGGCGGAAGCAAGTAGAGGAGTCATTGATAAAATTCATGAATACTCCCATTGCATTAGAGCCAAATGATGAAGACAGATTTTTTTGGATTAGTTGCTGCCGACCGTCAAAGAATTTAACCGGGACCAGAAATTGGATTTTCGAAGTGGAGTGCTGGACCTTATAAAAGTGATAAAACGTCGGTCCCAGGGAGCGCATGTAGTAGAAACTATGCCGGACATCTATCCTCCCCACGATTATGTCGAAGTCTATGACATCAGCAACGAACCACACTCGTCAGCAGCCACACTATTTAAAGACCAAGATTTTGGCAAATATGGTCCAGAATAAAAAAAAACGTATTGATATTTTTATTATTTTTTAGTATCTAGTGTTTCCAATACATTTCTTAGTATTTAATAATGTTCATGTTGAATGTAATATTTCATCTCGGATGACATTAATAAATTATGGTAGTATCAGATTCATTTTATTTGTACTGATTGTCATCTTTTCAAAACCGAGCGATGGGAATAGTACTATTTCATTTGTTTAAAAGAAAAGAAATTGACTAGTGGATACTGTTTACTCATGTGCATATTTATATGCGGTTTTTTTGCCAAGGCACACGACCAAATTGACTTTGAAAATAATCCGCATAGGTATTTTGAATATGAATAACCGAAGGGCCACACCGTGGTAACGTGGTAAGTCCACTTATTGACAATGTGTCAGTAAAATTAGTCAACCCTACGGCGAACGTAGTTGTGAAGGAGGTAGCAGGCGTGGCCAAATCAGTATTAACGTTGATTGGCCTGTGGGAAATTCTCTATTTGTTCGACAAGATTCCAAAGATACACTCAACGTATCGGCGGGCTCGGCTTAAACGATAGTTGAATACTCTTTTTGTTTTGGATAATGCTTTTCCCGCATACGATCGCAAAATATGTGTGGAGAGGGAAAATGCATTATCACCCACAAACACAAATGAAACGTTTGGTCTTTCGGTCCCCGAAAGTGGTTTGCTTAGCGGTAATTGCATAGATCCCTTCATGAGCTGTTCAAAGAAAGTAGAGTTTTGCGAAGATAGTGCTGTCGCCCTCTCTTCCGAATGACCCTACATCAACGTACAGGAAATTGTAGTTCGCTTTAGCCACCGCAAATAACGATACAGAATAAAAAAAATTATAATTATAATATAATGACCCACTTTTAGTTGCTTTTGTAATTCTAACGTGCTTCCCATCCAGAGCACCGAGCCAGTGGCAAAAATTGGCATGCTTCTCAAATATTGAAGCTATCTCCAACCATCTTTCTGAACTAAATGAAGGAAAACATTCTTCCTTTAAATTTTGGCAGCTTACCGCACAAACTTTCCTGACAATTTTGCAGATTGTTGAGTGTCCAAGCCGGTAAGAATACTGCAGATCTTTCAGGTAACATCCGCTTACGAAATATCTGCAACAATAACAAAACATGACTAAATATGTGGGAATGCGACAGAATATTTTTGTTTTCAATCCGTCAACCGAACCTTTCTTGATGTTAATATAGTAAAGAAGCTAGGTTTACTGTGGAAAACTGAAGACAAATTTTATATAAACACTAATCATTTACCTTAATGTAACTGCCAGCATCTCTATAGGTGGTATGGGTGCTTTCATCCTTGTTTCTTGCTCTTTTAGAGTGTCGCTTAATCGTGCCACCAGCTCGTCAAAAGATCGAGTTGACATTCGGAAATAATTAAAAAGTTTCTGATAATCGTTCCTCACGTCAAGCATACTTGTTATGAACGCTATTTTAAATACCGTTGCAATTGAAGCGATTAACCTTAACTTGATTTTCTTACCTTTCAAATACCTTTGGCTATTGAAGGGATGTATCAAGTATCTTCGTTTCTGCGTTTCCATGTATCGATATACTAGGTAACCGAAGACAATTTTCTTTTTCAAACACAATGTTCTTAATGAGCGACTCATTCCGGTTTATTCAAATGTCAAGTATTGGTCAAATTGACGATAGGATGCAAGTATGCATTGTCAGCCAAAACGACGCAGATAGAATTATTATTTTTGACGCTAATGTGCACCTACACTAAACTGACTGTGTGGCCATTGTTCAGTTAGTAAATCATCTCGCGATGTGTTTGATGTTGTTTCGGCGCGCGATTCTATAAATAGAAAATTGAAGTAGAATGCGATGCCTTGACTGGAATCGATTTTACATGCATCATTTGTTATTCACAATTCAATTCATTTACATGAGCATTCAATTTGGTTCTGATCGTCGATACAAGTACTTCTTCTTCAAATTGTTTGTCTCTCAATTAAAAATCGATGTTACATAAAAATGGATTGTGCATTATCTGAATTTCCTTCTCGAGCCGGTACACGGTGCGCAAGAAATGTTTTAACGATAGATAAAAAGTTGGAAATCATTGACAAATTGAAAAAAGGTGAAACCGCTACAGCATTAAGTAATCAGTATGATATTCCACGACAAACCATAAGCGACTTGAAAAGAAATGCCGACGACATACAAAAGTTTGCATCAAAAATGGAATCGATTGCTGGCCGTCCGAAAAAACGCAAAACTATGAGGAAAGCAACCAACGAAGCTCTTGATACGGCAATCTATTTGTGGTTCATTCAAAAGCGATCAGAGAAGATTTCCACATCCAGTCCAATATTAGCCGAGAAACCAATTTTTTTAATGAGAAATAAGTGGTGATGCATCGTTCAAAGCAAGGCAGGGGTGGCTGGAAAAATTCAACACTGTAAACGCGTTCAACGAAAAATTTGCACGAATGGCAAATGAAGATGGTTTAACTCGTGACCAAGTATACAATGCCGATGAAACGGGTCTTTATTATAAAGCATTGCCGACGAAACCACTTACTGCATGGAGTGAAAAGTATGCACCTGGATTTAAGATGCAAAAGCAACGTGTTACAGCAATGGTGTGTGCAAATGCAAGCGGAAACAACCGATTGCCTTTGCTATTGATTGGTACAGCAATGAAGCCACGTTGTTTCAAAGGGATAAAAATGAAAACATTTCCAGTTAATTACTATGCACAACAGAGCGCACATATGTGGCAAGCCATATTCAGAGATTGATTCAAAAATGTTTTTGTGCCATTCGTTCAACATGATTTGAAATCAAAGGGTTTGCCACCGAAAGCAGTCTTGGTATTGGATAATGCACCGACTCGTCTTGAAGACGATTTGAAAAGCGACGGCGGAAACATCACTTGCTATTTTTTGCCAGCTAAAACGACACCGTTGATACAACCGGGAATCAGTCGGTAATATCCATTTGATCATGAGATTGTGTTGCCGTTGTGTGAATAAAAATACACATTATGATTGATTTATATTACTTCTTACACTTCTATTGAAACACTCGATAAAAATGAAAAAAAGCTTTTATTTCGAAACGATTTGATTCTGTCGGTGGTATCTGAGTAACTACTCTTAACTCTAAGTTCTACATTTCTTTTAGGCTTAATTTTGCTGACATTATCAATGAGGAACAAAGAACAGAAAGTTTATGCTATTGAATTTTATAGGCACTTGAAATACGAATCTACTTTAAATAAGCAAATGCTATATCGCTTCTTGATTGCGCTAAGATGGCAAAACTTTGTTTCTCGTTTGCAATGAGAGGCTAAAGGCATTGTTGCATCTAGATGAATATTGTTTATGGTTGAATTTAATGATGGATAAAAGTTCTTTAGAATGTTGAATATGCTTGATTTTATTAATGGATAAGAGTTCTTTAGAATGCTAAATATGCTTGAATTTATTAATGGATAAGAGTTCTTTAGAATGCTAAATATGCTGACGTAACTTCCTCTTCCTTAGGAATCGACTCCTGGCGATTAGCGTTAAAAGCGGGTTTGTTTGGTATATTTACTTCAACGGTAGTTCTTTTGTTCCTTTTGATTTTAACATAGATTACAATTATGAAAATAGTTACAAAAATTACAATGATGTCAAATTTTATGATAATATTACCAGAGATTGGAATTTCACAAATTACGTTACATATATGATACAAAAACGTTTTCCTTAGATTCTTCGTTATTACAATATCGTCAGCAATGTACAAAATTTCTTTTCTGTTGTTGTATTCTAGAGTACAATTGATCAACTGGGTTTTAAAAATATTTTAAATGCATGGATCCGAAATGATTTCTAAATTTTAAATTTCGTTGCTACTGTTATAGCTATATTTTATGTATAGTTTTTATTTGAAGGTTGGCTTTATTCGGAATAGGTTCAATCAGAATTTTGAAATATTTAGTGACAGTAAAATTCGGGGTCAAAATAATTATTAGCAGATAATTTTTTAGCTCTGCAATGGTTGTTTTTATAAATTTCAATTTTTCGTTGTCGGTATTCATTTCTTGGATCTCTTTATATGTTAGTATGTTTCTACTTAGTAGTTCCAATCGACTGAGGAGTATAATCTCTTTTATTTTTACAATGTGTAAGCGTACTGTTTCCATGTTCTCTTTTATTTCATTTACAATGTGTTCTCTATCACTTTTAGCTCTAGGGTATCGATATGATTTAAAAGTTCTTTAAGTTTAGTTACTAAGTATTTTATGCTGTTGGGTATATATGTAGTCTGTTATCTTACAAATTTCATTTGAGATATTTTTATTTATTCGGATTTGATTATTCATGTTTTCTATTAAATTGTGATTGTTTTTTTTCGATAACTTTAAAGTGTAATTGAATGTCTTCGGCATCTTTCACGTCCATCGTTCCAGTGAGAAAATTTAGGGTATGACCTACTATATTAAAAATGAGATTTAGAGTTGGGTTGATATTTCTTTCTTTTCGCAATTTGCGATTCATGAACTTTACGTTTGGAACGGGGGAAATAGTGTTGATCATCTTTATAGTCGAGATTTGTGCGAACATACATGGGGTCTTGTTTTGTTTTTCTAGCTGAGTTTCTAACATAGTGTTTGTTTAGTTTACCGGATTTTCTATTTTTGTTAAGTTTTTTGATATATTCTTCTTTTTTGGAAGCCATCCTTTCTTTGATCGCAAGGAATCTATCGGTATGGACTTCGTTGTTATGAATTTCTATCGGGGGATAACCTGTAGAAGAGTGTATAGTGTAATTATAATATCTTACAGCTCTTGTGACGGGGTCTAGGTAGGAAAGTTCTTTTTTGAAATCTTCCTCAGCTTTCATTATTCTGAGATGCTCGTTAAGCGTTGAATGAAATCTCTCTATATCAGAGTTACCCGTGTGATGATATGGAGTTGTGATTTGAATATTTATTTGTTCGTTGGAAAAAAAATTTTGCGAGCTGCTAGAAGAAAATTCTCTATCAAAAATCATACTTTTAGGTTTTCCAACAGTACCAATATATTGAACGATTGCTTCCTGAATGTCTAACCAATTTCGAGATCTTAGTTTGATAGCTTGGGCGTATTTAGAAAATTTGTCTATGAAAGTTAAGTAAGGATTTAATTTAGATTTATACCATATGTCTATGTGAACTATTTCATGCGGGCCTGATGGTGTCTCTGTTAGATGATAGGGCTGTTTTATGGGTCTTCGTTCGTATTTTGCTGTGTTGCAAATATGGCAATTATTTATAACGGATGCTATCTCGTCTTTCAACTTAGGAAAGTAGACGAAGTTTTTGATTTCTAGATATACTTCGTTTATTCCTCTGTGATTATTTTTTTGGTGTTCTTTTAATATTCTTTCACGTATATCTGATCTGTTTGTTATGTCCTCAAGGACCTTATTAACTTTATTGATTCTGACCTGAGGGTTATCCATTTTCCACTTGATATACTCATTTTGAAACAGAGAAAATAAGTTAATGTTTTCTAAAAGTAAACCAACCAATCCTTTTTTCGGCATATGGTTTGTGAGAATATAATTAAAATATTTATCGTCTGGGTCTTTACTATGAGAGGTGTATCTTTTTCGATTGAAGAATTTTTCTATTTTAACGGAATTTGTGTGCGATTGCTTGATTATGAATTGTGTTTTAAAGAGATTGAGGGGCACTTCGGATATTTGGATGTAATGAAGATTATCTTCTTCGGCACTATGTATTGTTGCATCAGTTGAAATTATATCGTTCGCCTGATTTTCTGTCGTTAGCAATGCTGTTTGCCTTTTCATCTGTTCGTCTGGGTGACTTATTTTGTTCACGCCGACTTTGATGCGCGAAAGTGCATCTGCCACGACATTTTCTTTGCCTTTAAGATACTCAATTGAAAAATTAAACTCCTCCAATTTTATCTTCCATCGTCGCATTTCTGAATTAGGCTCTTTTAAGTTTGAAAGCCATTGCAGTGGCTTATGGTCGGTTCGGATCGTAAATTTCCTTCCGAATAAATAAGGACGAAAATAATATGTGGCCCACACAGTTGCAAGCAGTTCTTTTTCAATAACGGAATATTTAATTTCGTGTTCGTTTAGCGTACGTGAAGGGAAGCATATCGGGTGAAGTGATTGTGACAGGACTGCTCCTAGTGCAAAATTAGATGCATCTGTCGTTAGGGTGAATTCCTTTGAAAAATCTGTATATGCTAAGATGTGTTCTTGAGTTATAAGAAATTTCAGTTTTTCGAATGCCTGTTTATAGTCTTCATCCTGTGGATTTATTTTAGAGAACTTTTTAAGCCGTAAGGTCATGGGTTTTGCTACCATGGCGAAATCTTTAATGAATTTTCGGTAAAAACCGACGAGACCTAGGAAAGATTTGATTTGTTTCGGAGTAGTGGGAAGTGGAAATTTTTGGACTGCCTTAATTTTTGACGGGTTTGGTTTAACTCCTTCTATTGAGATAATATGCCCAAGATATTCGGTCTCTTGTTTTAGAAATTTTGATTTACTAAGTTGTATTTTCAGGTTAGCTTCCCTTAATTTCCGAAAGATTTTCCTTATTGAACATATATGTTCTTCGAGGCTGGTGGAAAAAATAACGATATCGTCTAGATAGACGAAACATATTTTCCCGATGTATTCTGACAAAATTGAATTCATGAGACGCTGAAAGGTGGAAGGTGCATTTTTTAGGCCAAATGGCATCCGTAGGAATTCAAGGTGTCCCTGGCCTGTGGAAAAAGCTGTTTTTGGTATGTCGGACTCTGCTATTTCTAACTGGTGGAAACCGTTAACAAGATCTAACGTCGTGAAATACATGGACCGCCCAAGTTTGTCAAGGATATCATCTATGCAGGGAATCGGAAATTTGTCATCAATTGTGACTTCGTTCAATTTCCGGTAGTCGATAACGATACGCCATTTTTGTTCGCCAGACGCATCCGTTTTTTTTGGTACAATCCATATAGGAGAGGAATATGGAGAAGAACTGTTTCGAATTATCCCTTGTTCTAACATATTTCGGATCTGTTTGTCTACTTCTTCTTTGTAAATATGTGGATACCTGTAGCTTTTAGTGTATATGGGTTCCTCCGTTCTAGTTTTTATTTGATGTTTTATGACATGCGTAAAAGAAAGATTGCTTCCTTCCCTGAAGAATATATTTTCAAACTCTTTTAACAGCAATTGGAGTTCTTTACGCTCGTGGCTATTAAGATGATCAACTTGTATTTCCTTATAGGGGCTGGTTTGATCGTTGATCAAATGTGAAGGAAGGTTACTAATACAAGAATTATAGTTATTCATTATTTCTTCTTCCGCTAAATTGTAAAAAAATGGGATTGTACGATTATTTAGTGTGATGGTTTGATTTTCGTAGTTAATGATGGCTTTGAACGGGATGAGAATATTGTTGCCAATTAGTCCATCAAATGTATCCGGAAATGGAATCTGTAGAAATTCTAGAAAAACATTGGAACCAAATTCTTGAAAGCAAGGTATTCGAACTTTGGTTTTACATGTTACTCCATTTTGTAGTGTATTGATACAGATGGGAGGAATTGGGAAACAAAACTTAGGTGCACAAACATTCTCGTCAATAATGCTAACGCTTGCTCCAGAGTCTAGAATAAATTTCAACGGTCGAACAGGGGTTTCTATTACGATATAGGGTAGTTCGCTTTTGTAGGTTGTGTATCCGAGGCTATTTTCCGAAAATTTCCGATTGTATTAGTGTAGCTTTGACGTTGTATAGATGAAGAAGGGTCTACATCCATAGGTTCTGGTCTATGTTGCCTAGACTGTCTAGAATACTGATTAAAAGCTGGAGGTCTCTGAATTGATGGAAGATGATGGTTTTGATTAAAATTACGAACGATTTTCGTTTTGGTAATTAGGAGAATTATTTATATGACTATTACTATTGAAAGGAAATCGAGGCCTATAGTAGTCTGTGCGATTTGTCTGTCTATGCATGAAATTATTTCGAGGTATCGCGCTTTGATAGCGTGATTCAGAGTTGTGATTCGTTTGTTGGGTTCTTCCACAGTTTTGTCTGAGGTACCCACCTTCTTGTAAAATTTGAAGGGCTATTTCGATAGTTTGTGGAGCTCTACAATACAATATGGAACGCATTGGTTCCTTAATCTTATTTTTAAATATCTCTAAACCTATTCTTATATTATTCTGGATATTTTCGCTGATCTGTTCCGGTTGTAAATTGTTTCTATCTCCTTCCAGTTGCACTTTTCCATTGAGTGTTGCTAACTTCTCTTGGATCTCGCCATAAAATTGAAGAACATCTCCCTTATATATAGTTGATTTGAGGTCGTCATAAATTTGGAAAGACGTCCTGTGGTCAGTGAAGCTACTAAGGATCAAACGGCGAAGCTCTGGCCATGTGTTGATATGATCGTGTACTTCCACTAGTACTCTTGCTCTTCCCTTAAACTTGTTCTTGATTGCACCAATAATTACTCGTTGTGATGGTTCGTTGTATTGCAACACCAGATTCTGGATATCGTCAATCGTCTTTACAAAGGATCTTAATTCCACCGAGTTGTCTTTGATATCCGGTAGTTGTGCTATGAACTTTAAAGGATTAAAAGCCAGTCCAATTTCATTACCTTGTTGTGCCATCGTGTTTTGATAGACACTGTCCTTAGTTACAAAAAGATTTTTTTTTTTTCAAATTTATAACTTTCCTTGCTGGATATGAGCTAAATGGTCGGTTTTTTTCAGCTTCCACAGATTACACTTTGAGCTCAGCTTCCACAGATTACACTTTTGGTAACACTGAGTTTCAATCTTCGATTTGAAACAATTGATTTTTTCGCTTTCACTTTTCAATTAATTTGGGTTGCTTTAAACACTGTAGGGGAGTTTAGACTTTCAACTTCACACTTGAGTTACTCTAAACACATTTATCAACAGAACGCGGCGTATTAAACAACTTCCGACGTTACAAACTTTAGCGTTTTCGTTCAACACTGGTCTGTTTTCGTTTCTTTGATTCCGAATTAAATTTAAAATTCGGCTACCGACTGCGCCATTTATATTACTTCTTACACTTCTATTGAAACACTCGATAAAAATGAAAAAAAGCTTTTATTTCGAAACGATTTGATTCTGTCGGTGGTATCTGAGTAACTACTCTTAACTCTAAATTCTACATTTCTTTTAGGCTTAATTTTGCTGACATTATCAATGAGGAACAAAGAACAGAAAGTTTATGCTATTGAATTTTATAGGCACTTGAAATACGAATCTACTTTAAATAAGCAAATGCTATATCGCTTCTTGATTGCGCTAAGATGGCAAAACTTTGTTTCTCGTTTGCAATGAGAGGCTAAAGGCATTGTTGCATCTAGATGAATATTGTTTATGGTTGAATTTAATGATGGATAAAAGTTCTTTAGAATGTTGAATATGCTTGATTTTATTAATGGATAAGAGTTCTTTAGAATGCTAAATATGCTTGAATTTATTAATGGATAAGAGTTCTTTAGAATGCTAAATATGCTGACTTAACTATTGCAGGTAATTGGAACAATGAAACGGCAATACAAAAAGAAATTTATACAACTGATTGCTGAAGAAAATATGACACTGATCGAATACTGGAAACAATACAATTTCAAACATGTTGTTGAAAAAGTGTAGGACGCATGGGCAGAGGTTTCCGCAAAAACACTGAACGTGCTTGGAATAAATTGTGGCCTGCGGAATCTGAACTTCCAGAAAGAACCTAATGTGATGATTTGACAAAAGAACTTTTGACTGAAACGAAAGCCACATTAACTTAAGTAAAATTATGGATTGGTTGTGCAATGACGATAGCGAATTGGGCTTTGAAATGCTGACGGATGTACAAATTGTTAAGGTGTCGCTTGAACGTGAAACCGATAAAATTGAAAATGAAGATGTTGAATATGATGGAAGTGAATTTCCAGTTGATAACGTTTCTGCTGCTAAGAATTTGCGTAAAGATTCAAAAGAAGTAGCTTCAAACATTCAAAAGTTCATAGAAAGGTGTGAACAGCAGGACAAAGCCAATTATACCGATTCAATGCTAAGAAGAATGCGCAATTTGGCTACGAACAAATCCAAAGCACCACTCAAGCAAACAAAAATGACCGAATTTTTTTTCAAAATCCTAAGTTACACATATATATCAAATCAATATTTTAATTCATTTTGTTCCAAATTTTAGTTTAAATATATAACAAAACAATAGTATAATCCAATTTTCACTGTGATTTTCATAATAAAACAGTGATAACATTGAATTTATGGTTATTTTGGCCTATTTTACGAAAGCCTCGATTATCCGGCACGGTGCTGATCCCGTGCCCGCCGGATAATAGAGGTTCCACTGTATTTTATATTCTTATAGGGCATATGCGTTGGTATTGCATGCTTCTCAGCATTGCACCAAATAATTTTTTACACTGACGGTCGTATCATCACACCGTATCTAACAAGATTTTCTATGAATGTCGTTTTCCCACAACCAGACTGTTCAGCTACCATCATTGTAAAAGGGTGTTTAAAGTGTAGCATCTTTTTGTGTTTGGAGAAGACGAACTTCTTATAAAAGCTATCACAGAACTTTTATTTATACATTTTTCAAGATGAATAGAAGACAAATTGTAGATGAACTTCATAGACTCACACGAAACAACTTTAAAGGCCGACGGGTTGTTATAAGGGGTATTGATGATCTTTGGCAGGCATACGTGATTGAGATGACTGCGTATGCATCTGAAAATCGCAGTTATAAATTTCTAAAGTAAAAATTCCAATAATGGGGTTAGGGCTATGGAATCAGTTCTCAAACAAAGACGTATACCCAGAAATCTGCAAACTGATGATGGAAAAGAATTTTTCAATAAAATATTTCGTCAGATGATGAAATACTATGAAATAAACCATTATTCTACATTCAGTGCATTAAAAGCATCCATTGTCGAGAGATTTAATCGCACACTCAATGGAAAAATGTAGAAACAGTTCAGCATGAACGGAAATTATCATTGGCTCAGTTTTATCACTAAATTGATGAATAAATACAATACAACAAGGCATCGTACCATTAATATGCAACATGCCCGTGTTAATTCATCAAATGAGGTTTATCTACTATCAAAAGTATATAGGAAGCTAAAAGTCACTTCTAAACCTAAATATAATATCGGTGATCATGTTCGCATAAGCAAGCACAAACATGTCATTTAAAAAGGCTACACTCCGAACTGGTCGACAGAGATATTTAAGGTGAAGGAAGTAAAGACAACAGAACCACGCACATACTTGCTTGAAGATTATCAAGGTAATACAATATAATCAAAGGAGGTTTTTATGAGACAGAATTGACAAAGGTCAAGTACCCTGATGTTTGTCTAGTGGAGAGGATTTTAGAACGTAATGAAGATCGCGTGTTTGTGAAATGGCTTGAATTTCCATCATCTCATAATTCCTGAATTGATGTAAAAGATGTTCTTTAGCACTCGGACTTTCAGTCAATATGTTGAACTTAAGGCATGAATACGACAGTTTAAAGATATTCAAGAATCTGAATCTTGAGGTGAGGAAGGTACTGAAACTTGTGAAAAGCGGTTTCTTTTACACCAACTTCAAGGACTACGTCAAGTGCTTCTTCTGCTCACTGATAATGAGTGCCTTCACTTGACCATTTGATGTTGACGCAGAACATTTACGTCTGTCTCCAGACTGTGTGTTTGCTAGCGGTAAAGACATTTGCGGCCTGTATGATAAACTACTTTAAAAATCATACAAATACATGATACACATGTACATTTTTCCATTAATAAAAAAACAAATTTTTTACACGAATTCCAGTCTTCTAATCTTCATTATTAGCATAAGTAAGCAATATTGATGTTCAAGCAGGTATTGCAATTTACAGATAACAAAATATCTGCCGTGCAATGGTCAAACCGTCTAAATGACATTTTCAAGATTTTGAGATATGTGCGTTTAGGGACATTATATCCTCCCTTCTTTCATATGAGCTCAACATTTTGTTTCATTTTGTTATGACCCTGGCCATTCAATCTATAATACATCTTGCTGCCAATTTCACATAAAAAACAAGTGGCAAACCATCTAAAGTCCTTCAGACGGTTTGTCCATTGTACAGCTATACAAATCAGAAGGAAAATAAACGTCTATTAGTACAGTCAAAGCGTCCGAATTTTGACGTAAACCGTGCTTTTTGGGTAGGCAGAATTTTTCTTAATGCAATGCGATTAGTATGGATGTGGGGACTCTGGCTCACTTTTTCCCACGGTCCCCATTTTTTTCCCACGGGTATCGGATTACCGCCCCACGGGTATCGGATTACCGCCCCCGCATGACGTCACCTGTTATCGCTTCCGGTGGCGCCAGGCTCACTTTTTCCCACGGTCCCCATTTTTTTCCCACGGGTATCGTAGTACCGCCCCCGCATGACGTCACCTGTTATCGCTTCCGGTGGCGCCAGGCACACTTTTTCCCACGGTCCCAATTTTTTTCCCACGGGTATCGGATTACCGCCCCCCACGTGTATCGGATTACCGCCCCCACGGGTATCGGATTACCGCCCCCGCATGACGTCACCTGTTATCGCTTCCGGTGGCGCCATTTCTTGTCGCTGTCTGGGGCGCCATTTATTATCGCTGTCGGGGGTGTTTCCCACGAATGACGGCACCTGTTATCGCTGTCGGGGTGTTTCCCCCACGGATGACGTCACCTGTTATCGCTGTCGGGGTGTTCCCCACGGGCAGGTGTTTTCCCACGGCCAGGTGTTTCCCAACCGCGATGAGTCATGCTGATGAATAGGTGTGATAAGAAGTCAAGGTCAAAGTTCAAGGTCAAAGGAATTTTCCCAACCGCGGTGAGAGTCATATCCCAGGAAACACCTATGACATCATCTTCAATTTCGCAACAACACGCAATATTCTGATTTCGCAACAAAATGCAATATTCTGAGTCATATCTCAATTCTGAGTCATATCCCAGGAAACACCTATGACATCATCTTCAACTTCGCAACAACACGCAATATTCTGATTTCGCAACAAAATGCAATATTCTGAGTCATATCCCAGGAAACACCTACGACATCATCTTCAATTTCGCAACAACACGCAATATTCTGATTTCGCAACAAAATGTCATATCCCAGGAAACACCTATGACATCATCTTCAATTTCGCAACAAAATGCAATATTCTGAGTCATATCTCAATTCTGAGTCATATCCCAGGAAACACCTATGACATCATCTTCAATTTCGCAAAAACACGCAATATTCTGATTTCGCAACAAAATGCAATATTCTGAGTCATATCTGAAACACATTACCCCAAATACCTAAACCTTGAATCATCTATATAAACATCCTGCACATAATATTCCCATAACCACAAAAAAAATAAACATCCACTTGAAATCCAATAAGATCAAGTTAACTTCCCAGAAACGAAAATGGCAATCACCGGAAATTCCACCGATAAGGTGGAACACAAAAGATCGTATTACTGCACTAGTTGCAAATCGGATCGGCATAACGTAAACAATTGCCCTTATCGCAATATTCTGATTTCGCAACAAAATGCAATATTCTGAGTGATATCTGAATCACATTACCCCAAATACCTAAACCTTGAATCATCTACATAAACATCCTGCACATAATATTCCCATAACCACAAAAATAATAATCATCCACTTGAAATCCAATAACTTCCCAGAAACGAAAATGCCAACCACCGGAAATTCCACTGATAAGGTGGAACACAAAAGATCGTATTACTGCACTAGTTGCAAATCGGATCGGCATAACGTAAACAATTGCCCTTATTTGAAAGATAAAGATAAAAGAAGGAAATAATAAATAAAGATTAGCGATGGGCTAAATACAAAATTATAGTAGTTATAATATTAGGTTACCCTTAAGGAATTTATAAAATAAACAATAGAATTATATAAAAAGACAAGACCCCAACAGGAATCATTCCAGTTGCTATTCTGCGTTGTAAACCAGTATTCATTCAAAATGAATTTTTATACCTTGTCGAAAATATATAAAAAATTGCAAAAGATAAAAAGTGATTAAAATTTAAAAAGTTTATTTTAAATATAAAATAACTAAGTTTTTATTTTAAGTGGAATAGGAAGAATTGAATCTGTCAGATATCCAATCCTCTGCTTTCACTTTGCATCTCAATTTAGGAAAGTTTTTTATTTTGAGCTCAGTGAAAAAACAAGAAGTGAATTGTATTCCTTAAAATGTTTTGTGAATTTTGTAATATCGAAGTCAATAGTGCTTGTTGGAACTATCATGTGCGAACCAATGCTCACAAAAATAAATCTATAGAGCCCCTCAACGAACATTTTAAAAGGGTAAAAAGTTGTTTTGGGCAGCGAATGGAAACTCTTGTTTTTGAAAACAAAGATGAGGGTCTTTTAAATTCGGCGGAGTTTTTAAAGATGATGGACGATCCGTTAGTGAATTATCTGATGAGTGCACTAGATGAACGCGTGACACTCAAATTCAATATTGAACTCTTTGCTGAATTCATTAAAATGAATGATGATGATGAAAACGATTGCATAATAAGCATTAAGTCTTTCCATACAAAAATGCAAGCGATAATTAAAAAAAGTGAGTTGAAATTAGCTTTCGATAATATGGCTAATGAAATTCGAATCAAAATGGAGGAATTCCAGGAGAAAGACAGTGGATGGGCTCTCCTTAGAATTACGCACTGTGAGTTAAATATAAACGATGTTAAACCATTGAGAGGAACAAGTTATATTCCGCTACCAAGACAATTGGCAAATAAGAATGCTTGCATTAATATTAAGAACCGCGACAGTTATTGTTTTAAATGGTGCATAATTTCCGCAATGTGTCCGATAGATCATAATTCAGAAAGAACTACATTATACCGAATTGATGACATTGCAGACAGCGTTATACATCTTCAAAACGGTATGGTGTTGAATTTTCGGGGACTCAAGTTTCCGCTACAGGTGCAAGATATTGACAAATTTGAGGAATTAAACCAAACAATCAGTGTTAACTTATTTGGATACGATGAAGAGATAAGAAAAGTTATCGGTCCATATCATATCGCAAAGCAAGAAAAATCGCATCACATCAAGCTGCTCCTGCTACAATCCAACGAAGATTGTCATTATGTCTGGATTAAACATATTTCAAGGTCTTAATAGGGAATATTGTGTGTGTGTGTATGCGTGATTACATGAAATATTTTTCTTCTTCTTCTTTAAAGGTTGATTCGCTGTCAGCAAACGCTACACAAAGGTTCTATCTATGTTTGCAATAAATGCCTGCAATATTTTATGTCGAGTGAGAAACTGCAACTGCAAAAAACAGCTGTAGCAGAGTAGTCACGAAAATGGTGGAACCGGAGAAAGCAACGCTGCAGTACAAAAGCTATGGACGACAACTCGAGGTACCTTTTGTCATCTATGCAGATTTTGAATGCCTTCTTCAGGACGTCGATACATGTGCACCCAATCCGACACTTTCATCAACCTCAACAATCCAAGAACATACCTATTTGCTTTCACTTATTTCATCAAGTGTTCATTCGAATCAAAATTAGACAAATTCAGATTATACAAAGGTCCAGATTCACCCAAAGAATTCGTTAATTCCATTGTAAATGACGTAAAATGGTTTGATATAAATCATATCAAGAATCCAAAGTCAATGGATGCTCTATCGTCGGAAGAAGAAAAGGTTCAAAGGGAATCGATTTTCTGTCACATTTGTAAAAAAGAGCTTGACAATGATAGAGTCCGAGACCATTGTCACTTTACTGGAAAATATAGAGGTCCCGCTCATAACGAATGCAATCTATTGTATCGAGTACCGAAATTCTTTCCAATATTATTTCACAACCTCTCAGGCTATGATTGTCATTTGTTTGTGAAAGAATTGGATAGCATTGATGGGGAAATATCTATTATACCCATTAATAAGGAATTATACGTTTCATTATCTAAACGAATTCAAGTCGATGAGTTTGAAACGATTGAGCTTAGGTTCTTAGACTCCGCCAGATTCATGCAGAGTAGTTTGGATGCTCTAGTGAAAATTCTTTCTCCAGTAGATCTGAAAACTGTAAGATCAGTATATGAAGATGAGGAGAAATTCCATCTGCTTACAAGAAAGTGTGTATTTCCCTACGATTATATTAACTCGTGGGATCGATTGAATGAAGTTTGTTTACCACCTGGAGAAAGCTTTTACAACAAAATGACAAATAGCGAGTGCAATGAGATTGATTATGAACATGCTGAAAATGTATGGAAAGTTTTCAATTGTACAACGATTTGGGACTATTTGGAATTATATCTGAAGACAGATGTGCTGCTTCTGACAGACGTTTTTGAAATTTCAGGAAAGTTTGTAAAAATATCTATGGACTTGACCCTTGCCAATACTATACAACTCCTGGGTTATCGTGGGATGTCATGCTCAAAATAACATCTGTTAAACTTGATCTTCTAACAGATATAAACATGCATCACAGTAGTTAGAATAAGGCGGTTCTGGACCACTTTTTCCCATGGTCCCCATTTTTTTCCCACGGGTATCGGATTACCGCCCCCGCATGACGTCACCTGTTATCGCTTCCGGTGGCGCCATTTCTTATCGCTGTCTGGGGCGCCATTTCTTATCGCTGTCTGGGGCGCCATTTCTTATCGCTTCCGGTGGCGCCATTTGTTATCGCTGTCTGGAGCGCCATTTCTTATCGCTGTCTGGGGCGCCATTTCTTATCGCTGTCTGGGGCGCCATTTCTTATCGCTGTCTGGGGCGCCATTTCTTATCGCTGTCTGGGGCGCCATTTCTTATCGCTGTCGGGGTGTTTCCCACGGATGACGCCATTTCTTATCGCTGTCGGGGTGTTTCCCACGGGCAGGTGTTTCCCAGCCGCGATGAGTCATGCTGATGAATAGGTGTGATAAGAAGTCAAGGTCAAGATCGGTGTCAAGGTGTTTTCCCATGGCCAGGTGTTTCCCAACCGCGATGAGTCATGCTGATGAATAGGTGAGATAAGAAGTCAAGGTCAAAGGTCAAGGGTCAAGGGTCAAAGGTCAAAGGTCAAGGGTCAAAGGTCAAGGGTCAAAGGTCAAGGGTCAAGGGTCAAAGGTCAAAGGTCAAGGGTCAAAGGTCAAAGGTCAAGGGTCAAAGGTCAAAGGTCAAGGGTCAAAGGAGTTTTCCCAACCGCGGTGAGAGTCATATCCCAGGAAACACCTATGACATCATCTTCAATTTCGCAACAAAATGCAATATTCTGAGTCATATCTCAATTCTGAGGCATATCCCAGGAAACATCTATGACATCATCTTCAATTTCGCAACAACACGCAATATTCTGATTTCGCAACAAAATGCAATATTCTGAGTCATATCTCAATTCTGAGTCATATCCCAGGAAACACCTATGGCATCATCTTCAATTTCGCAACAACACGCAATATTCTGATTTCGCAACAAAATGCAATATTCTGAGTCATATTTCAATTCTGAGTCATATCCCAGGAAACACCTATGAAGTCATCTTCAATTTCGCAACAACACGCAATATTCTGATTTCGCAACAAAATGCAATATTCTGAGTCATATTTCAATTCTGAGTCATATCCCAGGAAACACCTATGACATCATCTTCAATTTCGCAACAACACGCAATATTCTGATTTCGCAACAAAATGCAATATTCTGAGTCATATCTGAAACACATTACCCCCAAATACCTAAACCTTGAATCATCTATATAAACATCCTGCACATAATATTCCCATAACCACAAAAATAATAATCATCCACTTGAAATCCAATAACTTCCCAGAAACGAAAATGTCAACCACCGGAAATTCCACTGATAAGGTGGAACACAAAAGATCGTATTACTGCACTAGTTGCAATTCGGATCGGCATAACGTAAACAATTGCCCTTATTTGAAAGATAAAGATAAAAGAAGGAAATAATAAATAAAGATTAGCGATGGGACTAAATTGATGAATATGTGAGATGTGTTTTAAAATAGCAGCTGGATTCATTTCTTATCGCTGCGGAGGTGAGTTTTTTATTGCTGCCGGTTGCGTAATCTCTTTTATAGGGTTCGAATATTTTACAAACATTTCAAAATTATAAATTCGATATGTTGATAAGAGCTTGAGTGAGGGCTATTTTAAATGATTAGACGTTGGAATTTGAATAGCGTGCAAGAATTTTTTGTGAACGACCGGATGTTTTTTCTGCCATATAAAATAAACAAAATTATAGTAATTATAATATTAGGTTACCCTTAAGGAATTTATAAAATAAACAATAGAATTATATAAAAAGACAAGACCCCGAATTAGGTAAGAGGCGAAAAAGACGCAATGTTTTGGATAGAGTGTTTATCGGATAGGTGTTATTATTGCATATGTGAAGTAGTATGGCGCAGTTTTCGTATTATTAATGCGAGAGTTATTTCGGATAGTTTGGAGGTGTATATGACGCCTGAGGATGGTACGAGGTCGCTGGTATTGGCATTGAGGCATGGAGAGGATTGCAGTTTAAGGAATTTCGATGAGTTATTTTCATTTCGGAATTGGCAGCATGTAAAAATTGAGGTTATAGGTATGTGTACGCGTTTAATATAGAGAATATCATATTTCTAATGAAATTTAATTGCTTTAGGTGGCGAAATTACGCTAGTGGGAAAGTGTTGCCTGGGTTTATTGCAAGTAGAACGAAAAACCGATTTCCAATGGGTTTCCCGTTCGATGACATAGATGATTTAGAGCGAGAGAGAAAACATCATGTGAATGAATACGAAAAGCAAGAGGAGGAAGAAATGAAAGTGGTGTTTCGTAGAAATAGAGGTCAGCATGATTATAATAGAGAGGATGTTGATGTGGTTCATATTCAACGGGAGCTAGAGCGATTGGTTCGAAGGAAGCAGAATATCAGATCTGGATCCAGTAGAATGCTTGTAAAAGAGGAGGAGAATGAAAGAGCTAAAAATACTTTCCGTATAAAAAGTGGCTATCTGAAGGTTTTTGTTGAAGGAAAACTCCCAAGTTGATTCTGTTGAAAGGGAGTACCAGAGTGGAGCAGGAGATAAACCGTGATGATGATGATGAAATAAAAAACTTGATTATGTATAAATGTTTTTCATTAATTAACGTTCGCATAATTGATTAAAAAGATTACTTTTAACTGTTTTTCATTGTTTTTTATTTTAAGTTTTTTTCAATGCGGTAAAGTTATCGTTGAGCTGCAGCAGTCATGACTATAAGGACTTGCAGTTCCAAAGAATTTTTTGAGAACGACTGCATAAGAAACTAATTTACGAAGTTCGGGTGGATTTTGGATTTGGATTCTCTTATTCGCTTGTGAAGATAAGGAAATATTCGAATTTATTACGGTTTTTAGAATTTAGCATATGGTCTGAGTGATGAATTTAGAATGATTTTCGATAAGGAATATTTTTTGGTAAATTAGACGTTGAGAAAATTTTTTAAACTGATGTTTTTTTTTGCTGAATCTCGAAAATAGCCTTGCTATTTGTGGTTTCCGCTGGGTAATTAGGATGTCTTGCCTTTAATATAAAAGGAAGTGCTTTTGCTTAATGAAATGAGTTTTCTAATGTTTCTTCGGTGTTAGTCTCGTTATTATTTTCGGCAGTTGTTTGGTGTGAATTGTGAGATCAGTGAATAACAGTGGTTTAAAATTGTTAAAAACATATTATACTGTGAATCGTGATCGTGTGATTAGTGAATAATAGTGAATTAAAAATTGTTAATAACTTATTGTATTGTGAATCAGGGACACTTTATTTTGTAAGGAAAACACTTGCAACAGAGCTAATATTCATCAATAAATATATTCACTGTTGTAGGTGTTCAACAGCAATTGAATACTTTATGGAATTGAAAGGTAATTTTCAAAGAAACTTTAATTTTTTTAATTTTTAATTTCCAGGCACCGGCGCGCATAAGCTTGTTTTTACCATCGAGGTGCAGCAGGCGGTAGGAGAATCCAGAATTGTTTCGATGTAGATCTCTACCATGAAGACCAATATGAGACGTCCTTTATGAGCTTTCAAACGCCTCATAGCAAAAAAGGGTTTTTTTTATTTTAACTATTCTAAGCGATTTTTTGTCTAATTTAAGTATAGCAAATCATTTTTCTAGTCAAGTAAGTTTGCCTAAATTAAGAGATAAATTAAGAGAATTAAATATATGAGCTAAGTGAAAAAAAAATTTAAAATCTAGATTGTAGTAGGTTAAGGTCAGCATAAAATAGTATATAAAAATGCAAAAATAATAATAATCATAATAAAAAATGTGTTTTTCTTTTGTCTATTTTTTTAAATAGAAGACATTATAAATAGACCCCGGGACGATAAGTAGACAATAGTCCATTTCTGGAAACGGATTAAAACAGAGAATGGAGTCTTTAAATTTAAGATGAGGAAGGATTGAAAGAGATTTTTCGTAGAAGTGGAAGTCATCATGATTATTATCAAAAAGAATTGAGAAAATTTGTTTCAGTCGATGAAGCAATAGAAGGATTTCGGCAAGATTTGATAAAGAAAGAAATGGAAATAGCTGGAAATAATCGAGAGTAAAAATATTTTTTCCGGCATTTTAAATTAGAGTTCGACGATGATAAAATATTAACAGTTCGATGTACATATGACAGCAACTATTCCAAACGCTCACTTAAAATCGCATGTTATGAATATCATGAGTTTGAAGCTCAAAGAATTCCTAGTAATGGCGAGGTTGAATATATAAAGCAGGAAGATTCAAACTATAAGACCGATATAGAATTTCTGGATTTAAAGAAAATGAAACAAACCTACACTATGAGTATAGCTTGAACCGCCAACCACTACACACTACGATTTGAAAATGGCAACGACGACGAATAACAACAATAGCTACAACAACAACAACGATGTAGACAATGACCTTCGACACTCTATTGAGGATTACAAACAATTTTTTTGTGTTAACCGAGCGTCAATTCTGAAGGAACACTTCGACGAATTTATAAACATCTATAGTTTCCTAAACCCCTACACTGATATGCCCCAGAGAGTTAGAAAATATGGAAAGCATTATGTGAGCTGCCCATGGGCGTATGATAATGCAAAATGTGGACCAGACACTTGTGAATGTTATAGTGTTCATAGAAAAATAAGTAAAATTAAAAAACTTGTTCAGTTATACATAAGATTAATAAATAAATAAATAAAATATCATCAATCAATCAATCAATCAAACTACAATGTTTTATTACGCATTTATATGTTGAAGAACCATATTTTTAAAATTTATCCAGGAATTGTGTTTTGCTGAGATTCCCAACCATTTAACAAGCGCTTGATTACCATTATTTTTTAAATATTTTCTCCACAAGATAAACTGACGGATGCTTAGCTTTCAACAGCTCAGGGAAAATATAGATGAGGTTGACATTCTTAATATTGCAATAGACGCGGACATTGGATACATATTGGAAGTTGATTTGGAGTATCCGACAACAAAACACGATGGGCATAACGATTTACCTTTCTGTGCAGAAAATAAAAAAGCTCCTGATTCGAAAACTGCGAAATTGACTACTGACTTAACTAACAAACAAAATTATGTGATTCACTATCGAAATCTACAGCAATGCATTGCGAATGGTTTGAAATTCACACGTGTCCATAGAGTTTTACAGTTTAAAACAATCGACTTGGATGAAGCAGTACATAAACTTAAATACACAATATCGCAAAGCCAGTAAAAATTTGTTTGAAAAAAACTTTTTCAAGCTTTTAAAAAACGCAATATATGGCAAAACGATGGAAAGTGTTGATAAAAGAAAAGACGTAAAGATTGTGACGGATTGGGAAAGCCGAGGCAGACACTCAGGCGCTCGAAGTCTTATATCGAAACCAAATTTTCATAGTGCAGCCGTTTTTACCCCTAATATGGCGGCTTTTCAAAGTGGATAGAGTATTCACTTGCTCCAACAAACCGACTTACATTGGTTTCACCGTGCTTGATCTATCAAAAATTGAAAATGTATGAGTTTCACTTTCGTTTCATGAATCCCAAATATAATGAGAAAATTATTCTCAACTATATGGATACGGATTCATTTATTTACACTATTCAAACCAATGACTTTTACAATGATATTCTACCGGATATCGATGATCACTTTGCTTCCTCTGAGTACGCTTAAGATAACATATATAATATTCCGCTGAAAAATGGAAAAGTGTTGGGTATGATGAAAGACGAAAATAATGGAAAAGTCATGAAGGAGTTTGTAGGATTAAGAGCTAAAATGTATTCTTTAAGTATAGAAAATGGTGATACAATTAAAAAAGCAAAAGGTGTAAAGAAGCTTATTATGGATGGACTAAATTTAGATGATTATAGAGATTGCTTGTTTAGAAAAAAGATATTTAGAGGTAGTATGTACGTGTTTAGATCTAAGCTTCACAATTTATATACTGAATGTATAAATAAGGTTTCTTTAAGTTATTTAGATGATAAGCGATATATAAGGGAAGATGGGGTTAGCACATATGCTTGGGGACATTATAATATTGTAATGGATGTAGACTAGGAAGATTGAAATAAATAAAATTGAATGAATTTAAAAAAAAAATTTTTTCAAAGAAAAACAAGAACAAAGGAAATGATAAAAAAATGAAAACAGTATAAATAGACTGAAGATATCAGTTTTATCCAAAAATACTAGTTTGTATATGTATCTCGTTAAAAACCTAAAATGACGACTTCAAGCAATACTAGGGAAACCTCAATAAACAACTCTCTAATCATTTAGTTTGCTTACCACGCCCTTCACGAAAATCATTGCTACATATCTTGAAACCCACCTAAAATCCATCACTCAAACCATATTTGCAAATCAAATACAAACATTTCCTTCAAAACACTGATATTAGAAACCGCGTATAAGGAAAATACTGAACAGCCAATTCGGGCCCAACTCACAAATCCGCAACTTCCTCATAAGCAAACGTATTTTTTTCTTCTCATGACTCACCATCAAGCACCGTTTTTTTTCATATCACACACTCAGATTAACCCAACTTCAATAGCCTTCAAATCCTCATATTAATAATCTTAAAACTAACCATATTAGTTCACACACACACACACATACACACACAATATTATAACATCGCTTACCTCTACTAATTTTCATCTTTTCCACAACTAAAATCAGAGTTCCACATTCCCAGACATCACGTCACACTCGGAGTCTCCTCTTATTATAAACTCATCCAGCAGCTTAATTGTTATCCATGAAATACCGCTCGCAAATTTTTATCACTCTACTACTATACTAACCATAAACAATCCAACCTAAAATGACCTTCAAATTCTCTACATATTTACAAAATAAATTCATTAAATGTATACATAAAACTATATCTCTTATCACATCATACAAATAATATTTCATTAAATACTAGAGAATCTCATTCAACAACTCGCTAATAGTTTAATTAGAATCTCTAGGAGCCTTAACTATTGATTCTGTATTGTTGGATAGTAAGTTTAATGTAAAGCATAGAATCGTATTTTGGTATAGCATAGAATTGTATTTTGGTAGTAAACAGAAGGACTTTAACCCCCGTTTTTAGCAAAGCAGTTCATTAACAGATAAATAGTTCAAACTAGACACGTGGCGGATTCCCCCCTAAACGATGACGTCATCGTTTCATCGAAACGCGCACCGCTTAAGCTTCGAACTGCTTCGAACTGCTTCGAACTGCTTCGAAGCTTAAGCGGTGCGCGTTT
>OZ012662.1:66810533-67080628 GCA_963942545.1 Oxycera nigricornis
AGCAATTCTTTCGTGGGTGGTCAAGAGATATTAAATTCTTAATGATGTTTTCTCTCTCGCTCTAAATCATCTATGTCACCGAACGGGCAACCCATTGGAAATCGGTTTTTCGTTCTACTTGCAATAAACCCAGGCAACACTTTTCCTACGAGCGTAATTTCGCCACCTAAAGCAATTAATTTCATTAGAAATATGATATTCTCTATATGAAGCGCGTACACATACCTTTTACCTCAATTTTTACATGCCGCCAATTCCGAAATGAAAACAACTCATCGAAATTCCTTAAACTGCAATCCTCTCCATTCCTCAATGCCAATACCAGCGACCTCGTACCATCCTCAGGCGTCATATACACCTCCAAACTATCCGAAATAACTCTCGCATTAATAATACGAAAACTGCGCCATACTACTTCACATATGCAATAATAACACCTATCCGATAAACGCTCTATCCAAAACATTACATCTTTTTCACCTCTTATCAATTTCACAACTAAAATCCACACATTATGAGATCATAATTATTATCAAACAAGGTGCCGCACTCACATTAGCATTTGTCAACCTCCAACCTTCAGCCATCTAAAAATATCACAAAACGCCACCAACTCATATGCTGATAAGAACTCCAAGCACTAACTTGGCACGCCACTCCTTATCTCCCGCCGGCAGACTTGTATACTCTTGCGCGAGTTACACATGCATCCCATACATACTCCTCCTATCCCGAAACCACGAATATCCTATCAGTCACGTACAACCAATTTCAATAACATAAACACCCGGGGTAACCCACCAAGTAATATAAACATCCCAACAGAACCAATCAACTCTAAATAAACATTCTCATATTTAATTGCATGGGTAGCCCAAAATCAATTACCAAAGTCCACGATCTATTGTAAACAAATTACATTTAATTGCATGGTCAGCCCAAAATCAATTATTAAAGTCCACGATCTATTGCAAACGGAAGATCGAATTACAAATGCTGATGCAGCATACCAAATGTATAAATACGCCACGCCCTATGATAAGAGAGTCAGTTCAAAATTAAGAATTGTAAAGTAAAGAATAAAAACTTGGATCTTTAGGAAATAAAGTCCAACTTTGTTTTTTTAAAAAAAATCAGTGTTTTATTTTGGCAATTCCGCGTCGAGGAAATCGACCGATTTTTTGAACAAAAACGTTATCCAAAAACGTAACTGGCGCAGTCGTCCGTCTGAAGAAGGGAGAATCCTCTTTCGACAACAAAAGAATTTAATCGCGACACCGCTAAACACGGTATATTAAGTGTTTTCATTCGCAATAGAATCAGTGCGTAAAACTTAAAACTATTAGCAACAAAAATATCCTCTCCAAAGAAAATTTGGAAGGATTGTGTAATAAAATTAAAAGTGAAACAAGTGTATCAAGACAAAGAACTATGAGATCAAGCTGAAAAGGCACACAGCTAACGTAAGCTATAAGGTAAAACCTCTCCGCAAAAAAATGGCAAACCAAGAAGATGTCCCACAACTACCGCCATTACCATCAATACTACCATTAGAACTACCTTTCGAAGAGCTGTTGAAGGAAGCCAGAAGATTACCAATATACAATGGTAATAATGAAGAATTCGCCCTAAACTCCTGGATCACAGAAGCCAATACGATACTTTCATTAACACCACCTGGGAATCAAGCATCATACATTCTCCGATTAATACTCAACCGAATTCAAGGAAAAGCACGTCAAACAATGCAAAAGATACCAGACCCAACTTGGAAAACAGTCCAGGATGCCCTCATTTCTACATACAGCATCACCGAATCATTTAACCATATTGTCAATTTAATACATAAGGTTAGCCCTAATAATAAAGATATTATAAACCATAAGTTAGACGATCTTTTGAACAGATTGAATATAAAATATATACAAAGTCCGAATCAAAATCAACATTTAGAATTCAACCCTGTACGAAACGAAAATTTAGTGTTGAACAAATTTAAAAGTCTTCTACCAGAATATAAAATGTTTCTCTTAGAAAGTCGAAATGTCCAAACCATAGATCAAGCTTATAACTTACTTAACGAGCTACAATTAAATACATTTGACCAAAATATTGACCAAAATTCGCGTAAAA
The DNA here is from genome assembly GCA_963942545.1 of Oxycera nigricornis. Taxonomy (NCBI): domain Eukaryota; kingdom Metazoa; phylum Arthropoda; class Insecta; order Diptera; family Stratiomyidae; genus Oxycera; species Oxycera nigricornis. The sequence goes on from OZ012662.1 coordinate 66,812,667, forward strand.
ATAATAACTATAAAAGTAATTCACGCCCAAACAATTTTTACAACAATAATTATAACCGAAACAATTTTAACAATACTTATCGACCAAATAATTTTCGAAATAATAATAACCCTAACAAATTTCCTCAACCAAACCATCAAAATAATTATAACAGATTTAACAATTACAATAACCAGAATAATTATCGCAGATTCGAAAATAATAACCATTTTAACAAAAATCAATTTCAAACTAATAGACACCAATTAAGAAACTATAAACCAGAACCAATGCAAGTCGACAATTCCAATATGTATAAACAGGAAAAAATGGATACAAGTTTTCTAATACCTGCCTCGGAAACCCTCTACCTATAGTATATTTAAACATTGACAACGAAATAATACCGACATTAATAGATACCGGCGCATCAACCTTAAGTCTAGATAAAAACTGCTTAAAAAACCATAATAGAATAAAATTAACAAACCATATAACAGTATTAGGATTAGGAGGAGAAACTTACGTCACAGCTAAAATAAAGACAGGAATGCCCAAAAAATTCGATTTACCCAATTCTCATAAAATTCTATGAAACGTAATGGACTTCCATAACAAAACTTTTAAGGCAGTCATAGGACAAAATATTCATTTCCCTATAAATGCAAAAATAACTTCAGGACAAGGAACTCTTGAAATTAATAACAAAATATTACATTTTACATATGCCGTACCCCAAGAAGTAAACTTCTTAGAAAAAAATAATAATTACACTCCCAAACAATCAAAAGAATCCACTGATATTCTTTTTAAAGATCTGAACAATGAGGAGCTAAAAAGTCTTAAAAACTTCCTCAAAAATAATAGTGACTTATTTTACAAAGAAGGAGATATTCTTTCCTGTACCAGTCAAACCAAACATGATATAGTCACAAAATCCAACAAACCACTATACTCAAAGATATACAGATTCCCTCAGGTACACGAGAACGAAGTTCCCACTCAAATTAATGAAATGCTAGAACAAGGTATTATCCAACCTTCGTCATCTCCATACAACGCACCCATTTGGATTGTACCCAAAAAAATGGACAATTCAGGGAAAACTAAATGGAGAGTTGTTATAGATTATCGAAAACTAAACGAGGAAACTACGGAAGATAAATTCCCAATTCCAAACATAGAGTCAATTTTCGATAAATTGGGAAAAGCCCAATACATTACAACCTTTGACCTCGCTAAAGGCTTTCATCAAATTGAAGTGAACGAAGCCGACCGCCACAAAACCGCTTTTTCAACTCCCCAAGGACACTACGAGTTCATTCGAATGCCCTTCGGATTAAAAAACGCACCCGCAACGTTTCAACATATGATGAATGAAGTTCTCAGGGAACATATTAATAAAATATGTGTTGTATATCTCGACGATATTCTAATATTCGCAACATCCCTCCAGGAAATGGAGACTAATATAAAAATAATATTCGAATCTTTAAAAAAATATAAATTAAAAATACAAATCGATAAATGCAAATTTTTTGCCAAAGAAACTAACTATTTAGGTCATATCTTATCAGTTGATGGCATTAAACCAAACCCAGAAAAAATCAACGTAATAAAACATCTTCACATTCCAGACACAACAAAAAATTTAAATCTTTTCTCGGAATAACCGGATATTACCGAAAGTTCATAAATAACTATGCTAAGATAGCATCTCCATTAACAGATGCTCTAAAAAAACAAAATAAAATTGACACTAATAACCCTAAATACATTGCAGCATTTGAAAAACTTAAAGACCTAATAACTAATTATCCTATTCTTCGATACCCTGACTTTAAACACATATTTAAACTTACAACCGATGCTTCAGATAAAGCAATAGGCGCAGTTCTATCCCAAAACGGACATCCACTTTCATATGCAAGTAGAACCTTTAACGATCATGAACGTAATTATTCCACCATAGAAAAAGAATTACTGTCAATAATCTGGGCAACACAGTATTTCGGACCATATTTATACGGAGTTCAATTCGATATTAAAACCGACCACAGACCACTCGTATGGTTAAGTAATTTAAAAGAACCTAATAGCAAACTTCAACGATGGAAAATAAAACTTAACGAGTATAACTATAAAATAGAGTATGTCAAAGGAAAATACAATAAAGTAGCTGATTTTCTTAGTAGAATTAATCCTGATAACCATGAGATAAATCTGAATGACGAAATAACTAGTAATATGGCAACAATTCATTCAGGGGTTGAAGATCACATGACTTTATACCCATTAGAGAAGGAATTGTAAACATATACAAAACACAAATCATCATCGTCAAAAAGAAACAAAAGGAAATAAAAACCGTAAACAAGAACAGGAAAATATTTATTGATGAAAATGACATAGAAAGCGAAGGCATAATCAAAGATATCTTACGACGTTACATACCCGAAAAAGGAAGAATCGGAATCCATTGTGAATTAACTGACCACGAATGGAATAAAGTCCAACTAGCTATTATCCATCTATTCTCTAATAACCAAAATATAAAATTTATTAAATGTAGTCATCATGCCACCGATTTGCTCAACGAAGAACAAGGCTTTGAACAAATAAAAAATACCTCGAAAAAAACAAACCATAGAGGAATAATAGAAAACTACGAAGAATTGAAACTTAAATACTACTACAAAAATTTAATAAAATTAATAACAAAATATATAAACAATTGTGAAACATGTAATTTAGCTAAATACGATCAAAATCCCGTGAAACCCGAATTTAAATCGACAGAAACTCCATCAGATATAAACCAAATAATAAATATCGATATATTCTTTATTGGAAAACGACAATATTTCACAGCGATCGATAAATTTTCTAAACATTTATACACAAAAGAAACAACAGACAAAAATGTTATTACATTTATAAATCTTATTCGAGAACGAAATGCAATCTTAGGAAAACCAGATAAAATTATATCCGACAACGAATTTAACGTAGTTAATGTGAAAGATTACTTACGAAAGGAAAACATCGAAAATCACTTCTCATCACCTAAAGCACATACAGGTAATTCAGATATGAACAGATGCCACAATACTCTTCTAGAACACATAAGAATCTTATCAATTACGAATCCCAAATTAAATACTACAGAAAGCATATTAAAAGCTACAGAGTACTACAACAATTCAATTCATTCGAGCACTCACCAACGTCCAAAGGACATACAATACGGATTATGCAGTAAAGACAAAATATTTCAAACACTCGAAGAAAGGAAACGTAAATGGCTATCATATCATAACAAAAACAGAGAAAAAGAACCGGAAATTCCATTCAAACATGTTTATATAAAAAACTACAATAATGAAAGACACAAAGAAAAGCCCAAGTATCGCAAAGAAAACATAACTAAAAATGATAATAACGAAATAATAAAAGTTCGAAAAAATAAATCACGGAACAAAATCCACCCTACTTGCATAAAAAGAATAAAAAAATATTACGAGGAAAAACCAGAGATAATTGAACCTACCACACAAGATAACAAATTCAAAGATAAAGAAGTAGAAAAAATCAATAACGCTCTTAATCAAGGATCCCAAAACGCAGTACTTATAACAAAGTTCGGATTGAATATCACTAGAAAAGACATAAACACACTAAATAACACTTCATGGTAGAACGATCAAATAATTAACTTTTACTTAAATCTTATATCTGAACCTAGCAAAAATTCAGAAAAATCCCCCAAAGTTTATTAAAAGGAAACGCTGGACCCGAAAAATAGATATATTTTCTTTTGACTTAATCTTGATCCCCGTACATGTAAACAACAATCACTGGACACTAGCAGCAATATCATTAAAAAATCATACTATAAAATACTTTGATTCACTTGGCAATACAAACAACGAATTATTAAAACCATTAAAGGATTACTTAGAGCAAGAATCCTTAGATAAACTTAATAAACCATTCAATACAGCAACCTTATCCTTATTAAACGAAATAAACACCCCATTACAAGAAAATAATAATGATTTCGGCGTATTTGTATGCACAATCGCAAAATACCTCTCAGACAATAAACTTATAGATTTCACTCAAAGCCAAATTCCTCAAATCAGACAAAAAGTGATTTTAGAAATAATAGAAGGAAAATTTATTTCATAAACACCACATTTTCAGATCAACATTCATAAATTGATCGTAATTATTCTTCTAATGTCAACTACCATACCAAGCTGTAAAACAGAGCTTACAATCTAACAAGCAGAATCCGAATCAGGAATTATTCTCATCAAAAAGGATCCTGTTAGACTCATAAAATACTATAAACATATTTACCATAAAATTAATTTAAACCAACACGAAGAAGCTCTTAATCATATAACAACAGAAATTAAACCTCATCATTATACGACCTACACCATTGAAACCATACGAAGCGAACTCAAATTACTCCATTTTAATAAAGGCTTCATCTTCCCAAATAAAACCAATACTAATTATTCCAAAAAACCTACAATTCCATTGAAGATTGGCCATAACAAATTAAAATTAGAAATTATTAACCAATAGGAACCTTTTATAAATTACTCTTCGGAGTCATGGATAACAACGACTATGAAGAAATCATGAGTCACCTAAGTATAATCGACTCCAATAACCACGAAATAATAAAATCAATGAACCAATAAGTAAAGATAAGTAACGCTCAGAGCAACTTACACAAAATTGTCCAAAATATAAATAATACCAACAAACTCTTCAATCAATTAGCAACAGACACAAACAAAACAAAGCAAATAAACGAAATTTTGTTAAACATGCAATTAGTACATAATCTTGATCTAATAAAAGACGAACTAAGAGACATAAATATTAACGTTTTTATCAAAAATAGTATTATCATATTCGCTATAAATATCCCAGTTTTAACACAACCACTATTATCTTATTATGTTCAACAAGTTTCAAATAAAACCATCAAATAATCAACATAATTGCTAAAGAAGCTATATTGTTCCAAGGAACTTACTATAGAAGCGAAAAACATGTGAAAATCTCTTCAAAATGAAATAAAATGTAACAAAAGGGATTGTATTATTAATGCAAGTAATATTTCTCATGTGAAAGAAATAGAAGGAGGATTAGTTATAGCTATCAATATGAATGAATCAATAAAACAAAACTGTAATGAAAAAACATATAAGTTAAATGGACATTATATATTAAGATTCAGCAATTGTTAATTAGAATTACTCGGCAAGGTGTACTAGAATGATTTAGAAGAATTTCAACAAATATTAATATTAAATCCTATCACAAACACTACTGGATACATTAGACAAATTAATTTAAAAAAAACAACCTAAAGTTGGATAACGAAAAAACTTAGATAATATAGAGGAAATAAAATACGTAAATACCAGAAACAACATTACAGCTGCATCAGTAACGTTTATAATTATTATAATACTTGCAACTACATTAATTTTCTACCGTCACTGCAAAAATAAATCTTCCAATTTTAAATATAAATAATGACAAAAAAGAAAACAACAACTTACCAATATTCAATTTTGTTGAGGACAACAAAGATCTTAAGAAGGGAGAAGTTACACAGGCATCCCTCACATACTCCTCCTATCCCGAAACCACGAATATCCTATCAGTCACGTACAACCAATTTCAATAACATAAACACCCGGGGTAACCCACCAAGTAATATAAACATCCCAACAGAACCAATCAACTCTAAATAAACATTCTCATATTTAATTGCATGGGTAGCCCAAAATCAATTACCAAAGTCCACGATCTATTGTAAACAAATTACATTTAATTGCATGGTCAGCCCAAAATCAATTATTAAAGTCCACGATCTATTGCAAACGGAAGATCGAATTACAAATGCTGATGCAGCATACCAAATGTATAAATACGCCACGCCCTATGATAAGAGAGTCAGTTCAAAATTAAGAATTGTAAAGTAAAGAATAAAAACTTGGATCTTTAGGAAATAAAGTCCAACTTTGTTTTTTTAAAAAAAATCAGTGTTTTATTTTGGCAATTCCGCGTCGAGGAAATCGACCAATTTTTTGAACAAAAACGTTATCCAAAAACGTAACTCTCGCTGCAATACGCGGCTTATCGACAGAATAAAATTCGCTTTCATTCAATACCTAACATGAAAAAATGACAAACTACTCGCGTCTGTCTGGTAGTAACCTGAATCATTCACACTATTCCTACTGAACTAGCCATTCATTCGTCATACATCAACATATCATACGTCATCGGGATCCCCTTATCACATACGAAGCACATAATCACAAATACACACTCCTTGCGAGAGGGTGGTAGGAACGGGGGGGGCAATGTTCCTAGAGGGTGGTAGGAACGGGGGGCAATGTTCCTAGAGTATAGAGAGGGTGGTAGGAACGGGGGGCAATGTTCCTAGAGTATAGAGAGGGTGGTAGGAACGGGGGGGGAGCAGTTTTCCTTCTGGGTCAAAGTGGCCCAGAAGGAACACATTTATACTACTTAGGAGCGACGTAGAAGACCATTGAAGACAGCCAGTTTTTTCCTGAGAATATTTATGTGTGGAGTCCATGTTAGTTTCTCTTCTATAAGAATTCCTAGATATTTTATTTGTTCTACTCTCTGGAGGCTTGTGTCATTGATTTTTACGTGTGGTTGTATGTCAGTCTTGTTCTTTTGTTTGAAAATAGCATATTTTCTCATCCCCGCGTTTATTGCCTATCTACTTTGTAGAAGCCAATACCAATATTTGTCCAGGTCAGTATTTACTGTTTGTTCAATTTCGAGATTAGTTTTTCCTGAGTATACGAGCACAGTGTCATCTGCGTACTTAACCACTTTCGCAATAAGGTCTACTTTTCTATGGAGTTGATATAAAGTAGAAATAACGATGGTCCTAGGATCGAGCCCTGCGGAACATCAATGCTAAATTCAGCAGTTTGCTTTTGATGTCTCCAATTCATAAATCAAGAAACGAAATAATCTGACATATTTTCAAATAGTTTCCCTTGAAAAACAGTGCTTCAAATGGCAGAAAGTTAAAGACAAAGAACTCAGCAGCCTAAAATCAATAATTACATCCTGGAAATAAGGCAAGATGATTGCAAAGATTTCTCATCTTTCGTCTCCTTAATGTGGACAGTACGTATTTAATAGGTGACTGTATTCGCCACACAACAAGAACTCCTGAGCTTTCTCGATTACGAAAATACACGCTAACTAAAGACGCAGAAGGTCAAAGCTAGACAGGTGAAATTGCAGGTTTAATACTAAACTGAACGAAATTGCAATATGATGAAATTGACCACGAACTCCTGCAAATAACCACAATAGAAGACCTTCTCGAATATATGTCGACAGTATCACACTATTCCAAATATCACTCTACGAACAACAGAAAACATTAAAATAACTTTTTTATACTAGCCTCAAGAAAGAATAAGAAAATGGAATAATTATTGTGAAGCTTTTAATTTCACTTATGTGTCACACACAAACGGTTTTATATTCGTTCCAGATCCAGGAGAAGCAGTAATTGTTCTCAGCAATGACAATTGTTCAATTGTTTTCAGCAATGATTTTTAAATAAGAGGAAACAATTGGCCGAAATGACCAAACTGTGAGTGAGATTTCCGCAGGGATGACAAGAGTGACGGAGGCGAAGTTCGCTGCAAAGAGTATTAAGGAGATATAAGGCAAATTTACTTAGGAGACACTCATGAAGGTATAGTCTGCGTTGTTGAACAGTGGTGAGGTTCAGGTAGATTAAGCGTTCAATATAGGAAACGTATGGAATGTTGGCTTTATAGAACAGATCACGAGTAAACTTTCACTGAGCCGATCCAATCATGTTATGTTATTCTATATAGTGGAACAGTATTCACACAGATTGCTTATAGAGGGAGAGCCAGTGACTTATTTTCAGTTGTCATTTCAAAAGTCTTGAAAAGTTACTGACTCAAAGTTCAATATCTGCTCGACAATAGAAGCCAATTCTGGCAGCCCCCAATGGTCGAGGTAAGTTACCATAAAATTTTAAAGAGGGTAGGAAAAAAGATTCATTTTAGTTAAAGTATCAGCCATGAAATTTATGCAGATTATTTCTAAAAGTATCCTGAATGTAAAAAAAAATTCGCCAGAACATTTTCGTCCCTCCTAATTGTTGACAGAACGCTATAAAAATTTTTTAGAGAATATTTTTGTTATTTCATTATTCTGCAAATTTTAACACAATACAGAAAATATTTACAGAAAACATAATATTGGGTGCCAGAAATAAATTACATCACTTACTATCTGCCAGAGAAAAAACGTTCCCGTGCGAGTGCGAGCGCGAGCGAGACAGTTAGATTCATATCTGTCGGTTGAAAAGAAAGCGCATATTGTGCTACATTGAAGATGAATTGCAAATTATATGAAATGCAACAGTTGCTTGTTAAAATTTGCTAGTTAAACTCATAGAAAATATATATAGCTGTAAATTACTTGTACCTGTGACAGAGGTACTCTCTAAGTAACTAAACTCTCTCAGTCACTAAACTAAACTACCCAGAATCGGGTCAGTCCGTTAAGAATATTCATGGTGCGCAGTTGATTTTTCATTCGATTATCGATTTCTTTACTGAAGTATCCATTTTTCTTTTTAACGAATTGCTAATCTCAATATTTATTTCGTGTTTATTCTCCAGTTGTAGTGTATAAAAATTTATAACTGTAAAGTACACACATTCTTTGGTTTTTAAATTTGAATAATTCTTTAGTGAATTCAAAATGATTTGTGCAGCCTGTAAAGAGAACATTGCTAAAACTTTACATTTTGATAAACAAGAAAAAAATAGATAAGTGTAAATTAATGTTAAACGCCCGTAAAAACATAATATGCAGTTTTGTGATGCGGTTTTACCTGGCATTGGTTATCATAGTAAATGTTATCAGAATATCACTGCTGTCGGACAAAAGTATTTAATTGAAGAAAGTTCTGTGACAGCGACTTTAACTGATCGTTCTTCGTCACCGGAGCCATCAACTCAGGATATATTACAAGGACACGATGAAATGGAGCAAGAAGAGGAAAGCATTGAAGAAATTGAACTACTCGAGATCGACAATCAAGAAGAATTGAATGCACAATGTTTCTTTTGCTGATGATGCTTGATGATACAGAAGAAATGTGGCAACGTTTTGAAACTTTAAATACAGTTTTTTGTTATCATAACATCTGTAAAATGGCAATCGTTAATAAATGTAAGGCGCTAAAAAAACTCCAGTAACCGATTGACATAAATATCGTCGCTATCCTGAATTAGCGTTTAATGAATTAATCGGTTTAATTGAAGAAGAGATTTAAACGATGATTCGAATGATTCAATGTTTATTGAAAATGTCAATAATGATGATGATGAAGAGGAATACAACGACAAAGATGAATAAAAAATGATAACTATGCATATTGTACATAAATACCTTTTTCTGATGTAAACATAAATTATTCATCGATTTTTTTATATTTGCACTTGTATATATTTTCCTGTCCATTTGTGCTCTCTTTTCATTCGACAGATATGAATTTAACTGTCTCGCTCGCGCTCGCAATCGCACGGGAGCGTTTTTCTCTCTGGCAGATAGTAAGTGATGTAATTTATTTCTGGCATCCAATATTATGTTTTCTGTATATATTTTCTGTATTGTGTTAAAATTTGCAGACTAATGAAATAACAAAAATATTCTCTTAAAAAAATTTTATAGCGTTCTGTCAACAATTAGGAGAGACGAAAATGTTTTGGCGATTTTTTTTTACATTCAGTATACTTTTAGAAATAATCCGCATAAATTTCATGGCTGATACTTTAACTAAAATGAATCTTTTTTCCTACCCTCTTTAAAATTTTATAGTAACTTACCCCGGCCATTGGGGGCTGCCAGAATTGGCTTCTATTGTCGAGCAGATATTGAACTTTGAGTCAGTAACTTTTCAAGACTTTTGAAATGACAACTGAAAATTGGTCACTGGCTCTTGGTCTATTACGAAAGAATTGAACAGGTAAATACTACAATAGTTTCAAGTTTGGAAAAGGTAATAGAGTTTCTTTAACACCAAAGCTGAGATGTAACATAAAATTATCAATGTGCTACCCGACACTAAACTAAATGTCAAAATTAACTTCCAGTTCACAACAATATTATTTCAAAAGTGAGGAAAGATGACGTGAGTAATTTTATTAGTGAAAATGAGTTTACAGCATTTATAGACAGTAGGAGTTAGGCTATGAGGATAGACTATGAATGAAAGATACAAAGATAACGTTTACAGTCATTGACAGAAAAGATGGTTCTGTAGACCTTGAAATCATCAGCGTACAATAAACAAGGACACTGAACGAGAAGAGGCAAATCATTCCCGAAAGGACTAGTTTGCTGTTAAAGAAGCATTGCCTGATTTGTGGATAGGAATAATATTTGAATGCTTTCAGGGGATAGGGAAAATATTTTCGGAGAAAATTTTTTATGAAATTTCCTATGAAATATGATGAAGAGATGCTAACAAATAGAGAGAAGAAAATAATAAATATATTATGGATACCATCGCGACTGGCTTTGGCGTTTGGATTGAGGTTTCAATATTGAATAAAATCGTATAGTCAACGTTCCCTGTGACAAAATAAATTTGGATGAAAGGGCTGTTGCTATAGTACTTCTTAAGTGTTGCCCCAAACTAATATATACATGTGGTATGCATGGTTTCGGCTCGTGGCTACGTTAGGACGAGCATAATGGTGTCACTAAAGGCTCCATAGTGCGTGGGAAATTGCAATATAAACTAATTTATGGTTGTGGGAAAGTATGCTGGATTGATTAATGGATTTTTGTGGGAAAAGTGATGTGAACGTCAAAAAAATCGTGTGACTGTCGATATGTTACACTGATAATAGAGGCTACTTTTTAAAATGCTTGAGAATGAGCTTTAGAGTACGTTACAATGTCACTTTTATCAGACGAGTTCCACCTGTTGTTCTTGAAATTGCCACGAGAAACAATCCGGTCTTCTGTTAATACAATTATATTGCACTTAAGGAAAGTTTTCAGTAGTGTCTGAATTTTATTTGGGACTAATTGATAAAATGCAGATACAAGACAGATCTTAAATACCTTCTATTTTTTGGGCTGGTTGCAATTTTTGTTGATAAATATAACTTTATTTATTACAGTTGAATAACAATAATTTAACAAAATCTTTTATTCCCTTTAGAATGTAAAATTTTTAATTAATTTTTTTCGCAAACAAAGTTATTTCGGGTACAACATGTACCCTTCTTCAGTGCTTACTCTTGAATTACTTAATTTATATCCATTCCTACCTATTGATTTCCTGAGCTGTTAGTTCCCTATCCTAATTACATCCCTAACCCTACTTTTATCCCAAGTTTTCGATACCTCACATCTACCTGCTTAAATACGTTAAACAAACGCGATAAACAATTCCTCTTATAAGTGTTGAGCAAATTTTCTTTGGGGTATTTTGCGATTTCCAAACTTTCGGCGGCATCCAATTTGTATTCTTGTTTAACCATTCGCAAGATCTCAAGATTATCCCATCCGATATTATGCTCGCTTCCCAAAATATGTTTCGCTTCGCTCGATTTTACATGCCTCGTTGGGTTGTTCTTGGCTAATGTCGCTTCCTTCACATGCTCGTCGAACCTTGTTTTTGACGATCTTTTGGTTTGACCAATGTATGCACTTTCGCAATCGGGACTCTGTATTTTATATACTCTGTTTTTTTTTCTACTCACCAAAGCTTGTCCTTTACGCTTTTCAATGTTGTGTTCAATTGTGTGGATCTACTACTAGCTACAGCTTCGATTTCGAATTTTTCCAAAATTTTCCTAATTGGTTTTCATACATCGCTATAAACTAAGCTAGCTCTGTATTGTGGTTCTATTTTCTGCTGAAAAAATGTGGTTAGAGTGTTTACATTAATTTGACGCCTTATATTCCTAATCAATAAGTCCACTAATTTTGGGTCATATCCATTCTTACTGGCTGTGTTTTTTATGAAATTAGCTTCTTTCTCATATCTCGTGTCATTTAGTGGGAACTTCAGTAGCCTTTGCACCATTGAATGAAACACCGCCATCTTATGTTGGTGAGAATGGTTTGAACTGGCTGATATGGTTCTCTGAGTTGCTGTTGGCTTCCTGTGAATGTCAAACTCAATTTTCCCCCCATTTCGTATTATCTTCAGGTCTAAAAACGTCGATTGGTTGTTTTCTTCAATTTCCTTGGTGAATTTTATGTTATGGTGCAGCTTATGAATATGTTCAAAGATAGATTGCACCTCCTCTCGTTTTACTATTGCTAGGACATCGTCGACGTAACGGATCCACACGTCTGGCATTATCTTTCTAACTAGCATTATTTTTTCTAGTGAAGCCATGAACAATTCGCTTAGTAATGGTGAAAGTGGGTTCCCCATCGCTGTAACCGTGGTTTTGTAGAGTTCGCCCCTAAATGTAAAGAAGCTAACATTCATACAGAGAGAGGCCAACTTAATGTATTCCATATTTCTTTTCTTGTCGATCATCGTGTTTCGCTGTTCGTTGAGCCAATTTTCCATGCTATATAAGACTTGTTTTACAGGGATGCTCGGAAATAAAGCCTGCACGTCAAAAGAAACCAAAATCTCGTCAGGTGTCATCGTTATTCCTTTTAGCTTTTCTATCACGTCTATCGAATTCTGCACCGTAAATTTACTTCGATATTCTCCTATTTCATTACATATTGCAGTCAACCATTTTGCAATATTAAACGTTGGAGAAGATTTGTCCGCAATAATCTCTCTAACCTTGTCTCCTTCTTTGTGTACCTTAGGTTGAATTCGCAGTCTCAGCAATGTCGGGTTGGGCATTCTAAGTGAAGTGATTTTTCCTTTAACTCTCTGCATGCTTTTAGGGCTGATGTTTTAGTAGTTGTCTGTTAGCGTTTTATGATAGAGTTTTAGTTGTGTTGTTATTTATCACAATATTCTATTTGGTTTGGGTTGTGTCCCATTAACGCTGTTTTCTAATTTTAGGAGTCATTGAAGCCAGACAATTTTATTAATATTTTTTTCTGAAGTTTTCAATACACAATACAACAATATCTTCGTGCAAGCATGGTATTTTTCACACTGTGGAAAAACGTAAACGTGTTTCTATTGAAATAAGATCTACTCTCAAAAATCATCTTGTACTTATTTGTTTCTAATGTCTGCTTTTATTCGCTTTACATGGACGGGGTATGCCATTGCGTATGTTTTTTCCATTCCTCCTCACACAAAACCCTGACAGACGATATCTAGATTCGGGTTTATAGTACGTAAGTAGAGCTGCCTTAACAAACAACCTAAGTGAGATACGTGGGGCTGCCATGTAAATTAATTTTGTCGGTAAGAATATACATAGCATTCCCAGTAGGAACAATGAAAAATTCGACTAAAAGGAATCGTTGAAATGCTAGCATAAATGTGACGTTACGTGTAAGGTGATGCGCACGAGTAACCAATTTAAACACTCGGAAGAGCATACTGGCTTCGGGTATTTTTACTTTTAAACTGAATAACTAATACAAATTATGCATTTAAATAATTAAAGTGTTAATATATACAGTTACTTAAACGTTACAGAACCGAAAGTAACAGGTTTCATGATGTGTTACTCACAATTTTATTTCCATTTACGTAGCAAAGTTACGTAACATTGTAACGTACGTGTTACACAAGAGAAAGAGGCAATTGTAAGCCTAGCGCTCCAATGCAAAAAATAACCTTATTTGTTTCTTCACTATTTATTAACCTTCTTGTTCATATGCCCTATTATAATTTCCTGATTTCGAAATATCGTTTTTTGTGTTATCCAATTTATTTTTTCACAATCAATACAATAAATACACTTCAGCGGCAGTCCTTGACTATCGTGATTACCTAGGCAACTGCTACTCCACATAGCCTCAGAACTTTGGAATCCAGCTCAAGGAACCACATTGAGTAATACAGTATAACGACGATTTTGGTGATTGAAAGGAGTAGCTCCACACAAAAAAAAAACATATTAAATCTGGGTAATTACGTCTTATTTTTGAATTCAGATTACAAACATATTTTTTCCTTGTTTTCATTGACAAAATTCATTAACTACGCAAGTACATATGGGGCATAGATTTTTGTAATATTTGACACGAGATTTGCGTTAGTGAGATTTTTTTGAAAGTAAATCAAATAGATATACCAAATACTTTATTAGATCCAAACTGCTTCTGCCTTACTTTTATCGCACCGCAGTGAATTTTATAGGCATCAAAATGGAGAAATGCCAACGAATATATATGTAATGCCAAAAAAAGTTTCAGAAGCCTGTAGCCGGTTCTAGCGATTGAAAGATTGACATCGATGAGAAAGAAGTGAAATCCGAATAAGACTCTACTTTTTGTCACGAAGTTTCAAAATGAATGGAAAATAGAAGGGCAAATTGAAATTAGCATCTTTTTCGTCGATTGGAATCCGATTTCCAAAGATTTGTATCCCTTGAAATCTCGACAGAATTGATTAAAAAACAATAAAAATTTTGGCTATCACGTATCGACTAACAATAGAAACAATAATACTAAGAAAAGGATATGCTTATTATGTTCCCAGGAGCATCATCTTGGCAATTGCTTCGCTTTTCAAAAAAAATTTGAGCCGGACAGACGTAGTTTTGATATTTGTAAGAAGCTTTGCTTCAACAGTCTGTGTTGGCACTCTAACCACGCGGGTCAATCGAATAATTGGTGCTTTATTTGTAAGAAAAGGCACCATACGTTACTGCATAGAAAAGCGGCTAAAGTAATTCATTCTTCGTTTACTCAAGCGTCTTCTACTGAGATTTCAAACGCAAACCTAAGTACTCATCAGGATCTCTCCATTATGACTTGTGACACTGCACTTAGAGCCAGTAGTTCCCATACGAACCTTGTAACACTCACGTCTCTCAACGGGTACAGGGGATTTTGAGTCCTTCTCGCTACCGCTCTTGTTAGAGTTCGGAGTTCAAATGGATTTGAGTTGTTTGTACTTGCTTTGAACGATCCTTGCTCGCAGTCCCATTCGTCACGGAGTCCTTATGCACACGAATGCAACTCAAAACAAGTAAGGTGCACGTGCCTATTCTTGGAATAGGTAGAGCTAAACTCTCTACTGCTTCAAAAATTACGGAAATTACTATCCGTTCGCACTTTGATTCTGAATTTTTGTGCAAAGTCACTGCTTTAATTTTACCTAAGATGTCATACTCCCCTCCGTAACTAATGGTATCTGTAACATTCTCTCCAGTTGAAGGTTTGTTACTTGCCGATCCTCACTTCTTAAAGCGTTCTAACAATGATTTGTTGTTGGGAGCTGTGGTTTACTCGGAAATAGTGGGTGATCGTGTTGTGCAAGGTAAAGTTAATGAACCTATTGATATAAGCTCAACTCTAGTTTGGCTACTTTCGGGCAATACGCCAGGTGTTACAGGATATTAATCCTATAATGCAGTGGCGGCTCGTCAGATGAGGCAACTTAGGCGGCGCCTCACCTTATATTTTTGCTAATAATAATTCAATATTTTACTAAGCCGCCAAGCTACTGTGCGCTCCCATCCCATCATTAAATAATAAGTTTGGACACCCACATGTACTTATATAGCAGTGTAACATACACGCTAGTGTTCTAACTTTCCATATGTATCATTCGCTACTTCTTGCTGATACACAAAATTGATCATGAGGCGAAACCGTCGGAGCCTCAGTTTTGCAGCTTCAATGGGATTATTTTTAGAAACGGCTGCCCTACGATCCATTCGTTTCTATGGCTAGAACTGAGGCGACGAAATGTTCGCCTCTGCTCGAAACAATGCTCTCAGTTTGCAACTTTTATGCTTGCTGGAAATGAAAAGTTGTTGATCGATTTCCAAAATTCAACACCGACAGCACTGATTGTTATTTGGAAAGAAAATATAGTAGGTGTAAAGAAAAACGCAAAAATCGGTTTCAGAGTGCGATCGATGTTCGTGTGTGATAATCATATTTTTTAAAGTGATTAGTGTTGGAATTAAAGTTTTTAGCATGAATCCATTGCATGATATCGTGTTATCATTGATAGAATTGCCCTTTTCAAGGCGTTCTGCCAATGAAAAACACGAAATCATCCACACAAATAGGCCCACACCTAAGATAAGTATTTTAAGTAGTGATAAAAAAGATGGTCGTCAATATAAACGCTCTTTTCAATTAAGTTGGTATGAAACTCACAAATGGATTTGTGGAAGTACCTTCAAAGAACGTTTGTATTGTTGGCCATGCTTATTATTAGGAAAAATGAAAAGCGTCTGGACTAGCGATGGATATGCCGACTTTAAGAATTTTTCGAGAGCAGTTAAAATACATGAAGCATCTCGAGAGCATATTCAAAACTCGCTAAGTATTGTGCGGATGAGTTTGAACATGACAACAATTCAAGATGCTCTAATGGAAAACGCTCGTTTATTTAAGATAGCATACAACGAAGATATCCGCAAAAATCGGTTGCTGATGAGTTATCTAATCGATACAACAATTTTATTAGGGAAACAGGAACTTGCTTTTAGAGGGCATGATGAATCTGAAACTTCTCTGAATAAAGGAAATTTCAGGGAATTATTTAACTGTTTGATCCGTCGTAACAGCGAACTTGTTAAACATTTAGAAGGAAAAAATGTTTTTACGGGGCAATCCAAAACGATTCAGAATGAATTGATTTTTTGTATTGAAGACTATTTAAAAGACTACATAAAAAAGAGATATCAGATGCACTGTTTTTTTCAGTAATAGTAGATGACATGACAGCCATTGTGGCCAAGGCACGATGTTGTATAACAATAAGGTATGTGAACAGGAACGCGGAACTCAAAGAATTTTTTTTTGGATTTTTTGATGTTAGGTTCAAGAGCTAGTGCACTTTGCAGCTTACTAGTGAGTGTCTTGGAACCATTTGCATTCAGACAAAAATTAATAGCACAATGTTATGATGGAGCTGCAGTTATGGCTGGAGATTTGACTGGTTTAAAAACAAGAATCAAATCTGTCGCACCTCTAGCACTTTATACTCATTGTGCTGCACATCGTTTGAATTTGATTTTGCAACAAGGCTCGAACTATATTAAAGAAAGAAGAGTGTTTTTTGCAACTTTAAAAGGTTTACCAGCATTTTTTCATAAATCATACAAACGTACATCTATTTTGGACAGAATACTAAAGAAAAGAATTCCTCAATCTTGCGACACAAGATGGTATTCTAGATCGAAAATTGTACATTTTACCGCAAATAATTGGGAGAATCTCAGACAAGTTTTTCAAGGCATGATCGAGAACACAGAGTTAGATTCGGATTCAATACATCTCGCAAAGGGTTACTTAAAGGAATTTTATGATTTTGAGTTTGCCTTCTTGACATTTGCATTCAAAGAAATTTATTCAATAACTGATATCTTTTTTCAAGTTCTTCAACTTAGTAATCTTAAAATTGATTTTTGTGTTTTACAATTAAAAATAGTATTAGATAGATTGAAAGAGCTACGAATAGAATCAGCAGTGAAGTGTATTTTTCAAAAAGCGGAAACTTTAACTGGATTGCCCCAAAATAGATATAGCTGCAAGATGAGTCCATCCGATTTTCTCGAGAAGTGGAAAGTATTATTTTATGAAATTTTGGATTGCATTATGTTCCAAATTAAAGTAAGGTTTGATGACTTTAACAAACTAGAGTTTATATCACTATTTAATACCTCCAAGTATAGAGAGTTTTCAAAACAATTTCCTACTAATTTAATGAGTTCGCTACAAAAAACCTTCCCAAACATGTTTGACATGGATCGTCTTAAAAACGAGTTAAGTATCATTTATCTAGATGCACAATTTCATGAAATTAGTTTGTCTGAAATGCTTAAGCTTTTAAACGATTTTGGGCTGGTATCAATATTTTCCGAAGTACATAGACTCGTAACATTGATTTTAACTATCCCAGTCACAACTGTGCAGGCTGAAAGAGATTTTTCATGCTTAAAGCGAGTTAAAACTCATTTGTGAAATACCATATCTCAAGAGCGGCTTTCCGCTTTGTCAATTATGTCAATTGAAAAAGAACTTTTGGTAGAACAAACTGAAATGAATAGCCAATTTTATGATGTAATAATTGAAAAGTTTGCTGCCTTAAAAGATAGGCGAATTAATCTAATATATAAGAAGTAGTGTACGTTTAAGTAAAAAAACTTACATAATCCTTCATAAAATTGTTTGAATTGTTTTTTTAATCGATAATGATCGAAAAGGATACAGATGTTGTCAGTTTATTTCTCATTTTTATTTTGCTTGATGTCGAAAGTTGACCATAATTGCAAAGATTTTCGCATCTCAACGTTCAAAAAACGTATGTATAAAATTTTAAATGTATGTTATGAATTTGAAAGTTGAAGGGAAGTTATTGTGTATTGCATCAACATTTATAACACTTCCATAATGTTACTAGTATTAAGTAAAATTAACACCTTGTTCAAATCTTAGCCAAATATTGAGAATATGATGCATTCGTAACAAACTATCCCTTATACCGTCTGGGAAGTGTACGAAGAAAATGAAAAACCACTTAGAGAATATATTGCACATGAACCGTGCAACCGAAGAGTGATGGATGACTGGTTGGAGAAGACGGAGGTGGTTTAAGTCGGTAAAAATCCCACATACCGATAAGCAGGAGCGAATCGGTATCTTTTGAAGATTTCCACCTCTCAACGACTAAAAAAAACTATGGATATAACTCTAAACAAACATATGGTTTTCAGATAACTTTAAAATCAATTCGTACCAAAATATAATAATAACCTCCGTTACAGTATCATTTTGAATGGTACCTTGAGCCAGCCGCAAGCTTGAATTTTTTTTAATGATTTTCAGCTTGTATAGAAAATCATCTTACCTTATTTTTCGCCTCACGTACTTATTGTGCCACGAGCCGCCACTGCTATAATGTCTCTCTCCATGCGGCTAATGATGAGCAATAACATGCTACCCTGCAAATATTTTTAATACAGGAAGAACTACCTCAGGTGTCGAATCTTACTAAAGAGGAGCAAGAACGCGAAAGGCATTGCGCTGCTACTCATAGTCATGATGAAAATGGGCGATTTATTTTGCAATATCTCTTGAAAAAGGGTATGCCAACTCCTGACCTTAAATTAAGTGACTCGTATTACCGAGCACGTTAGGTTCTTTTAAGTTTGGAAGCCAGATTCGAAAAGAATCCCAAACTTAAAATCGCTTTCACAGATTATATCACTGAGTTTGAGACTTGTAAACACATGGTGTTAGAGATCATAACTTTAAGGAAGATTCTAATTCCTTTCATTTGCCTTCTCATGGTGTTTGGAAGGAAGACTCTACTACGACTAAGCTGGAACCGTTTTTAACGCCTCACTCAAAATAGAGTGGAGTTTTTCATTGAACGAAATACTAATGACCGGTCCTAATCTTTAGCCTAATTTATCGGATCTCATATGTAACCGGAGAAATTATAAGTTCGTTTTCTCCGCAGAAATCGAGAAGATGCTTAGGCAGATTAGGATGCATCCTGATGATTGGAAGTACCAATCCATATTGGGACGGAAGGATCCTTCGTTTGACATATTAGTGTATCTTCTCACTACAGTTACGTTTGGCTTAGTCTGTTCTCTTTTTCTAGCAAATAGAACTGTCAAAGCTTTAGCCGATTATCACGCTGTTACTCATCCCTTGGAAGCTAAAGTCACCAAAAAGGAGACTTATATGGACGTCATATTGCCTGGTGGCCATGACTTAGCTGGAGGCTGCCACTACAACCAACCAACCATGAGTTAGCTGAAGCCATACGTAAGAGATCAGAGACATTTGAGTTGTTTGCTGTAGGTGGATTTCCGTTACGAAAATTTGTGTCAAGTAAGGGGAGAATTTTGCAAGGTCTTAAAACTGATCTACTGACTAATGGATCTGTTTCTCTCAGGGATGCTTCCAATGGTGCTGCGGTCTCCGGTTTGTTTTGGCTAGCTAGCCAAGATATTTTTAAGTTTGAAATGAAAGAAATTATTATTCTTAAAACTGTTACAAAAAGACCAGTACTCTCTCAATTCGCTAAAATTTTCGATCGATGGTTGTCGCCTATTACAATTGTTGCTAAGGTTCTTATGCAGTCTTCATGGCTCGCTTGGCTTGACTATGACGATGAAATAACGAGTGACAACTTAACTACTTGGAAAAATTGGGAAAAATAGTTGGTTTCTATTTCAAAAATTTACATTCCTCGATGGAATGGTTATTGCCAAAATGCTAATATCGTCGATTACACGGTTAATCTGATGCCTCCAAAACTGCTTATGGTGCTGCGATCTACCTACGTATCGTCACTAATGATACATTTGTGTTACCTTGCAACTTAGCAAGAGAAAGGTCGCTCCCTTGAAATTGCTGAGTATCCCACGTCTGGAGCTTTCGGCTGCTCACCTACTTCCTCGTTTGATAAATCAATTTCAAAATAATAGCAACATTCGATTTACCTCAGTACACTTCTGGACGGACTCTGTTCCTGTACTTCAATGGCTTGCAGGTCATCCATCTCGGTGGCCAACTTTTGTGGCAAACCCTTGTTCGGCGATTCATGAGCTTTCTTCTTCAGCACATTGGCACCACGTCACTACTAAGTTGAACCCTGCTGATATTGTATCGCGTGGTTGCTCAGCCGAGGGATCGCTGAACAGCGCCTTGTGGTGGCGGGGACCTGCATTCCTATTGAATTCGACAGAGCCGTGGTCTACTAAGTCAGACATCGGCTTAGGAAGTAACATTCCGTCTGATCAAAGTGTAGTGTCGAGTTCTACTGTGGTTTCTAATGCTCTAAAAAACTCTCAAGTCCCTTATGAGTGGGAGCCAATCTGTAGATGTAGTCACGGCCACAGTTTCCCATCTTTTTATACAGGTGTGCGTAAAGAACAGAAATACGGAAGTATGGTATAAATTGAGACACGACCCCTGTATACATAGATGGTAAAGTGTGGTCAATTCAAGCAAAGAATTTTGTTCATTTTATGGCTCAAATGGGTTTGAATGGGTTAGATCTTGCATGTTAATTTCTATACTTATAAGCCTATCTCACTTGAGGTTCCGACATTCGTGCAATTCTCCTGAAATCGGAGCATAGTAGCGAGATCTTCTGGTGCTGTCGCACTTGGCGGAATTTTGGACAAATTTAACTCACAAAATACGTCTTACTAGTAGCTCCTGTGTGGTTGGGTATCGATGCGTGGGAAAACAGTGGAGCTCGGAAACCGAACCTCGCTTGGTTATAAAACTGTTGATTATGATTTGACTCGTGTACTTCTAGAGTATCCGTCGTGATCTGCAATGGTGGGACGAGGCAGGAACATGATCTGACTTGTGGTGTTAGAATGGGTAAGCGAACTTTGTTTACCTGGCTAGCACGTGGTGATCTTGGTTGTTATCATTTATAGATTATGATCAGAAAGTGGCAATGCAACGCGATCGCATGTTTGCGATGACTGGGTTCGGTCTGAAATGCTATTCGTGCTTTGTTGCGAAGATCAATGAAAGGAAAAGACATATTTGATGGTAAGTTATTCATGAAATGCAGTACCCTTACAGCGTATACTTGCCGTATGCATGTGCACATGTAAGATGATGGAGCCTTGATCAAGCGTCATGATAATAGAAGTTGATATCAACAAGATAATAACCAGAGAGGGGCAATGCAATTGGTTTGAATATTTCAAGTGAATATTGCAAGTGAGATGATGGACTATCTTACGTCATCGAATGCCGATGCCTGTAATGGAGCTTCGATCAAGCGTGCGAAAAGGTTCAAAAGAGAATATAAAATGAGGTCATCAAGATCAAGTCGCCGGATGCCGTTGGCAGTAATTTGATGTAGTTAGCTAATGGAAATTTTTGGTTTGGTTATTATTTGATTAACACGTGTGATTTTCCGTGCTTTTATTATTTTTCAGACAATGGACGGAAATAAATATGTGAATAAATGTATTGATTCGCTTGATATCTGTGTGACTAAGCAGAATAAATGAAAGAGAAAAATAATTGATCACTGGTAACAGTTCGACATGATGTTAGGTTGATAGTGCGGGAAACTGGTTTTTGCTTGCTAAAGCTAATGAATGAAAGAAACAGATCAAGAGTGAAATTGATTTGAATTTTATTCCAAAAAAATTATAAATATTGCTAAAACCGGCAATGTTAAAGAAAGAATATGTTAAACAGCTCTTGTTGGAAATTGCTGATATGATGAAATGAAAATGAAATCAATGACGGAGAAAAACTTCCATAATAGTTGTAATATCTGCATTGTTATGGAATCATCGTAAATTAACATTTCTAAAAATTGGGAACGAATTGGAAGTGTACTGACTAGAAAATTGGCTCATATTTTCACAAGAATATATTTTACCTTGATCATTTATTCCAGCATTTTCATGAATAAATACTACCTTTCATTGGCGACTTAAAACTTGAAATTTTAAGGGCGGTACAAAAAAACGCTGAAGGTTTAAATAGTATAAAAATTTAAGTTCTAAACAAAATTCTTTACGAATCCATTGCATGATATCGTGTTATCATTGATAGAATTGCCCTTTTCAAGGCGTTCTGCCAATGAAAAACAAGAAATCATCCACACAAATAGGCCCACACCTAAGATAAGTATTTTAAGTAGTGATAAAAAAGATGGTCGTCAATATAAACGCTCTTTTCAATTAAGTTGGTATGAAACTCACAAATGGATTTGTGGAAGTACCTTCAAAGAACGTTTGTATTGTTGGCCATGCTTATTATTAGGAAAAATGAAAAGCGTCTGGACTAGCGATGGATATGCCGACTTTAAGAATTTTTCGAGAGCAGTTAAAATACATGAAGCATCTCGAGAGCATATTCAAAACTCGCTAAGTATTGTGCGGATGAGTTTGAACATGACAACAATTCAAGATGCTCTAATGGAAAACGCTCGTTTATTTAAGATAGCATACAACGAAGATATCCGCAAAAATCGGTTGCTGATGAGTTATCTAATCGATACAACAATTTTATTAGGGAAACAGGAACTTGCTTTTAGAGGGCATGATGAATCTGAAACTTCTCTGAATAAAGGAAATTTCAGGGAATTATTTAACTGTTTGATCCGTCGTAACAGCGAACTTGTTAAACATTTAGAAGGAAAAAATGTTTTTACGGGGCAATCCAAAACGATTCAGAATGAATTGATTTTTTGTATTGAAGACTATTTAAAAGACTACATAAAAAAGAGATATCAGATGCACTGTTTTTTTCAGTAATAGTAGATGACATGACAGCCATTGTGGCCAAGGCACGATGTTGTATAACAATAAGGTATGTGAACAGGAACGCGGAACTCAAAGAATTTTTTTTTGGATTTTTTGATGTTAGGTTCAAGAGCTAGTGCACTTTGCAGCTTACTAGTGAGTGTCTTGGAACCATTTGCATTCAGACAAAAATTAATAGCACAATGTTATGATGGAGCTGCAGTTATGGCTGGAGATTTGACTGGTTTAAAAACAAGAATCAAATCTGTCGCACCTCTAGCACTTTATACTCATTGTGCTGCACATCGTTTGAATTTGATTTTGCAACAAGGCTCGAACTATATTAAAGAAAGAAGAGTGTTTTTGCAACTTTAAAAGGTTTACCAGCATTTTTTCATAAATCATACAAACGTACATCTATTTTGGACAGAATACTAAAGAAAAGAATTCCTCAATCTTGCGACACAAGATGGTATTCTAGATCGAAAATTGTACATTTTACCGCAAATAATTGGAAGAATCTCAGACAAGTTTTTCAAGGCATGATCGAGAACACAGAGTTAGATTCGGATTCAATACATCTCGCAAAGGGTTACTTAAAGGAATTTTATGATTTTGAGTTTGCCTTCCTGACATTTGCATTCAAAGAAATTTATTCAATAACTGATATCTTTTTTCAAGTTCTTCAACTTAGTAATCTTAAAATTGATTTTTGTGTTTTACAATTAAAAATAGTATTAGATAGATTGAAAGAGCTACGAATAGAATCAGCAGTGAAGTGTATTTTTCAAAAAGCGGAAACTTTAACTGGATTGCCCCAAAATAGATATAGCTGCAAGATGAGTCCATCCGATTTTCTCGAGAAGTGGAAAGTATTATTTTATGAAATTTTGGATTGCATTATGTTCCAAATTAAAGTAAGGTTTGATGACTTTAACAAACTAGAGTTTATATCACTATTTAATACCTCCAAGTATAGAGAGTTTTCAAAACAATTTCCTACTAATTTAATGAGTTCGCTACAAAAAACCTTCCCAAACATGTTTGACATGGATCGTCTTAAAAACGAGTTAAGTATCATTTATCTAGATGCACAATTTCATGAAATTAGTTTGTCTGAAATGCTTAAGCTTTTAAACGATTTTGGGCTGGTATCAATATTTTCCGAAGTACATAGACTCGTAACATTGATTTTAACTATCCCAGTCACAACTGTGCAGGCTGAAAGAGATTTTTCATGCTTAAAGCGAGTTAAAACTCATTTGCGAAATACCATATCTCAAGAGCGGCTTTCCGCTTTGTCAATTATGTCAATTGAAAAAGAACTTTTGGTAGAACAAACTGAAATGAATAGCCAATTTTATGATGTAATAATTGAAAAGTTTGCTGCCTTAAAAGATAGGCGAATTAATCTAATATATAAGAAGTAGTATACGTTTAAGTAAAAAAACTTACATAATCCTTCATAAAATTGTTTGAATTGTTTTTTTAATCGATAATGATCGAAAAGGATACAGATGTTGTCAGTTTATTTCTCATTTTTATTTTGCTTGATGTCGAAAGTTGACCATAATTGCAAAGATTTTCGCATCTCAACGTTCAAAAAACGTATGTATAAAATTTTAAATGTATGTTATGAATTTGAAAGTTGAAGGGAAGTTATTGTGTATTGCATCAACATTTATAACACTTCCATAATGTTACTAGTATTAAGTAAAATTAACACCTTGTTCAAATCTTAGCCAAATATTGAGAATATGATGCATTCGTAACAAACTATCCCTTATACCGTCTGGGAAGTGTACGAAGAAAATGAAAAACCACTTAGAAAATATATTGCACATGAACCGTGCAACCGAAGAGTGATGGATGACTGGTTGGAGAAGACGGAGGTGGTTTAAGTCGGTAGAAATCCCACATACCGATAAGCAGGAGCGAATCGGTATCTTTTGAAGATTTCCACCTCTCAACGACTAAAAAAAACTATGGATATAACTCTAAAC
The DNA here is from genome assembly GCA_963942545.1 of Oxycera nigricornis. Classification (NCBI taxonomy): domain Eukaryota; kingdom Metazoa; phylum Arthropoda; class Insecta; order Diptera; family Stratiomyidae; genus Oxycera; species Oxycera nigricornis. The sequence goes on from OZ012662.1 coordinate 66,838,111, forward strand.
AAACATATGGTTTTCAGATAACTTTAAAATCAATTCGTACCAAAATATAATAATAACCTCCGTTACAGTATCATTTTGAATGGTACCTTGAGCCAGCCGCAAGCTTGAATTTTTTTTAATGATTTTCAGCTTGTATAGAAAATCATCTTACCTTATTTTTCGCCTCACGTACTTATTGTGCCACGAGCCGCCACTGCTATAATGTCTCTCTCCATGCGGCTAATGATGAGCAATAACATGCTACCCTGCAAATATTTTTAATACAGGAAGAACTACCTCAGGTGTCGAATCTTACTAAAGAGGAGCAAGAACGCGAAAGGCATTGCGCTGCTACTCATAGTCATGATGAAAATGGGCGATTTATTTTGCAATATCTCTTGAAAAAGGGTATGCCAACTCCTGACCTTAAATTAAGTGACTCGTATTACCGAGCACGTTAGGTTCTTTTAAGTTTGGAAGCCAGATTCGAAAAGAATCCCAAACTTAAAATCGCTTTCACAGATTATATCACTGAGTTTGAGACTTGTAAACACATGGTGTTAGAGATCATAACTTTAAGGAAGATTCTAATTCCTTTCATTTGCCTTCTCATGGTGTTTGGAAGGAAGACTCTACTACGACTAAGCTGGAACCGTTTTTAACGCCTCACTCAAAATAGAGTGGAGTTTTTCATTGAACGAAATACTAATGACCGGTCCTAATCTTTAGCCTAATTTATCGGATCTCATATGTAACCGGAGAAATTATAAGTTCGTTTTCTCCGCAGAAATCGAGAAGATGCTTAGGCAGATTAGGATGCATCCTGATGATTGGAAGTACCAATCCATATTGGGACGGAAGGATCCTTCGTTTGACATATTAGTGTATCTTCTCACTACAGTTACGTTTGGCTTAGTCTGTTCTCTTTTTCTAGCAAATAGAACTGTCAAAGCTTTAGCCGATTATCACGCTGTTACTCATCCCTTGGAAGCTAAAGTCACCAAAAAGGAGACTTATATGGACGTCATATTGTCTGGTGGCCATGACTTAGCTGGAGGCTGCCACTACAACCAACCAACTATGAGTTAGCTGAAGCCATACGTAAGAGATCAGAGACATTTGAGTTGTTTGCTGTAGGTGGATTTCCGTTACGAAAATTTGTGTCAAGTAAATGGAGAATTTTGCAAGGTCTTAAAACTGATCTACTGACTAATGGATCTGTTTCTCTCAGGGATGCTTCCAATGGTGCTGCGGTCTCCGGTTTGTTTTGGCTAGCTAGCCAAGATATTTTTAAGTTTGAAATGAAAGAAATTATTATTCTTAAAACTGTTACAAAAAGACCAGTACTCTCTCAATTCGCTAAAATTTTCGATCGATGGTTGTCGCCTATTACAATTGTTGCTAAGGTTCTTATGCAGTCTTCATGGCTCGCTTGGCTTGACTATGACGATGAAATAACGAGTGACAACTTAACTACTTGGAAAAATTGGGAAAAATAGTTGGTTTCTATTTCAAAAATTTACATTCCTCGATGGAATGGTTATTGCCAAAATGCTAATATCGTCGATTACACGGTTAATCTGATGCCTCCAAAACTGCTTATGGTGCTGCGATCTACCTACGTATCGTCACTAATGATACATTTGTGTTACCTTGCAACTTAGCAAGAGAAAGGTCGCTCCCTTGAAATTGCTGAGTATCCCACGTCTGGAGCTTTCGGCTGCTCACCTACTTGCTTGTTTGATAAATCAATTTCAAAATAATAGCAACATTCGATTTACCTCAGTACACTTCTGGACGGACTCTGTTCCTGTACTTCAATGGCTTGCAGGTCATCCATCTCGGTGGCCAACTTTTGTGGCAAACCCTTGTTCGGCGATTCATGAGCTTTCTTCTTCAGCACATTGGCACCACGTCACTACTAAGTTGAACCCTGCTGATATTGTATCGCGTGGTTGCTCAGCCGAGGCATTGCTGAACAGCGCCTTGTGGTGGCGGGGACCTGCATTCCTATTGAATTCGACAGAGCCGTGGTCTACTAAGTCAGACATCGGCTTAGGAAGTAACATTCCGTCTGATCAAAGTGTAGTGTCGAATTCTACTGTGGTTTCTAATGCTCTAAAAAACTCTCAAGTCCCTTATGAGTGGGAGCCAATCTGTAGATGTAGTCACGGCCACAGTTTCCCATCTTTTTATACAGGTGTGCGTAAAGAACAGAAATACGGAAGTATGGTATAAATTGAGACACGACCCCTGTATACATAGATGGTAAAGTGTGGTCAATTCAAGCAAAGAATTTTGTTCATTTTATGGCTCAAATGGGTTTGAATGGGTTAGATCTTGCATGTTAATTTCTATACTTATAAGCCTATCTCACTTGAGGTTCCGACATTCGTGCAATTCTCCTGAAATCGGAGCATAGTAGCGAGATCTTCTGGTGCTGTCGCACTTGGCGGAATTTTGGACAAATTTAACTCACAAAATACGTCTTACTAGTAGCTCCTGTGTGGTTGGGTATCGATGTGTGGGAAAACAGTGGAGCTCGGAAACCGAACCTCGCTTGGTTATGAAACTGTTGATTATGATTTGACTCGTGTACTTCTAGAGTATCCGTCGTGATCTGCAATGGTGGGACGAGGCAGGAACATGATCTGACTTGTGGTGTTAGAATGGGTAAGCGAACTTTGTTTACCTGGCTAGCACGTGGTGATCTTGGTTGTTATCATTTATAGATTATGATCAGAAAGTGGCAATGCAACGCGATCGCATGTTTGCGATGACTGGGTTCGGTCTGAAATGCTATTCGTGCTTTGTTGCGAAGATCAATGAAAGGAAAAGACATATTTGATGGTAAGTTATTCATGAAATGCAGTACCCTTACAGCGTATACTTGCCGTATGCATGTGCACATGTAAGATGATGGAGCCTTGATCAAGCGTCATGATAATAGAAGTTGATATCAACAAGATAATAACCAGAGAGGGGCAATGCAATTGGTTTGAATATTTCAAGTGAATATTGCAAGTGAGATGATGGACTATCTTACGTCATCGAATGCCGATGCCTGTAATGGAGCTTCGATCAAGCGTGCGAAAAGGTTCAAAAGAGAATATAAAATGAGGTCATCAAGATCAAGTCGCCGGATGCCGTTGGCAGTAATTTGATGTAGTTAGCTAATGGAAATTTTTGGTTTGGTTATTATTTGATTAACACGTGGGATTTTCCGTGCTTTTATTATTTTTCAGACAATGGACGGAAATAAATATGTGAATAAATGTATTGATTCGCTTGATATCTGTGTGACTAAGCAGAATAAATGAAAGAGAAAAATAATTGATCACTGGTAACAGTTCGACATGATGTTAGGTTGATAGTGCGGGAAACTGGTTTTTGCTTGCTAAAGCTAATGAATGAAAGAAACAGATCAAGAGTGAAATTGATTTGAATTTTATTCCAAAAAAATTATAAATATTGCTAAAACCGGCAATGTTAAAGAAAGAATATGTTAAACAGCTCTTGTTGGAAATTGCTGATATGATGAAATGAAAATGAAATCAATGACGGAGAAAACCTTCCATAATAGTTGTAATATCTGCATTGTTATGGAATCATCGTAAATTAACATTTCTAAAAATTGGGAACGAATTGGAAGTGTACTGACTAGAAAATTGGCTCATATTTTCACAAGAATATATTTTACCTTGATCATTTATTCCAGCATTTTCATGAATAAATACTACCTTTCATTGGCGACTTAAAACTTGAAATTTTAAGGGCGGTACAAAAAAACGCTGAAGGTTTAAATAGTATAAAAATTTAAGTTCTAAACAAAATTCTTTACGAATCCATTGCATGATATCGTGTTATCATTGATAGAATTGCCCTTTTCAAGGCGTTCTGCCAATGAAAAACACGAAATCATCCACACAAATAGGCCCACACCTAAGATAAGTATTTTAAGTAGTGATAAAAAAGATGGTCGTCAATATAAACGCTCTTTTCAATTAAGTTGGTATGAAACTCACAAATGGATTTGTGGAAGTACCTTCAAAGAACGTTTGTATTGTTGGCCATGCTTATTATTAGGAAAAATGAAAAGCGTCTGGACTAGCGATGGATATGCCGACTTTAAGAATTTTTCGAGAGCAGTTAAAATACATGAAGCATCTCGAGAGCATATTCAAAACTCGCTAAGTATTGTGCGGATGAGTTTGAACATGACAACAATTCAAGATGCTCTAATGGAAAACGCTCGTTTATTTAAGATAGCATACAACGAAGATATCCGCAAAAATCGGTTGCTGATGAGTTATCTAATCGATACAACAATTTTATTAGGGAAACAGGAACTTGCTTTTAGAGGGCATGATGAATCTGAAACTTCTCTGAATAAAGGAAATTTCAGGGAATTATTTAACTGTTTGATCCATCGTAACAGCGAACTTGTTAAACATTTAGAAGGAAAAAATGTTTTTACGGGGCAATCCAAAACGATTCAGAATGAATTGATTTTTTGTATTGAAGACTATTTAAAAGACTACATAAAAAAGAGATATCAAATGCACTGTTTTTTTCAGTAATAGTAGATGACATGACAGCCATTGTGGCCAAGGCACGATGTTGTATAACAATAAGGTATGTGAACAGGAACGCGGAACTCAAAGAATTTTTTTTGGATTTTTTTATGTTAGGTTCAAGAGCTAGTGCACTTTGCAGCTTACTAGTGAGTGTCTTGGAACCATTTGCATTCAGACAAAAATTAATAGCACAATGTTATGATGGAGCTGCAGTTATGGCTGGAGATTTGACTGGTTTAAAAACAAGAATCAAATCTGTCGCACCTCTAGCACTTTATACTCATTGTGCTGCACATCGTTTGAATTTGATTTTGCAACAAGGCTCGAACTATATTAAAGAAAGAAGAGTGTTTTTTGCAACTTTAAAAGGTTTACCAGCATTTTTTCATAAATCATACAAACGTACATCTATTTTGGACAGAATACTAAAGAAAAGAATTCCTCAATCTTGCGACACAAGATGGTATTCTAGATCGAAAATTGTACATTTTACCGCAAATAATTGGGAGAATCTCAGACAAGTTTTTCAAGGCATGATCGAGAACACAGAGTTAGATTCGGATTCAATACATCTCGCAAAGGGTTACTTAAAGGAATTTTATGATTTTGAGTTTGCCTTCTTGACATTTGCATTCAAAGAAATTTATTCAATAACTGATATCTTTTTTCAAGTTCTTCAACTTAGTAATCTTAAAATTGATTTTTGTGTTTTACAATTAAAAATAGTATTAGATAGATTGAAAGAGCTACGAATAGAATCAGCAGTGAAGTGTATTTTTCAAAAAGCGGAAACTTTAACTGGATTGCCCCAAAATAGATATAGCTGCAAGATGAGTCCATCCGATTTTCTCGAGAAGTGGAAAGTATTATTTTATGAAATTTTGGATTGCATTATGTTCCAAATTAAAGTAAGGTTTGATGACTTTAACAAACTAGAGTTTATATCACTATTTAATACCTCCAAGTATAGAGAGTTTTCAAAACAATTTCCTACTAATTTAATGAGTTCGCTACAAAAAACTTTCCCAAACATGTTTGACATGGATCGTCTTAAAAACGAGTTAAGTATCATTTATCTAGATGCACAATTTCATGAAATTAGTTTGTCTGAAATGCTTAAGCTTTTAAACGATTTTGGGCTGGTATCAATATTTTCCGAAGTACATAGACTCGTAACATTGATTTTAACTATCCCAGTCACAACTGTGCAGGCTGAAAGAGATTTTTCATGCTTAAAGCGAGTTAAAACTCATTTGCGAAATACCATATCTCAAGAGCGGCTTTCCGCTTTGTCAATTATGTCAATTGAAAAAGAACTTTTGGTAGAACAAACTGAAATGAATAGCCAATTTTATGATGTAATAATTGAAAAGTTTGCTGCCTTAAAAGATAGGCGAATTAATCTAATATATAAGAAGTAGTATACGTTTAAGTAAAAAAACTTACATAATCCTTCATAAAATTGTTTGAATTGTTTTTTTAATCGATAATGATCGAAAAGGATACAGATGTTGTCAGTTTATTTCTCATTTTTATTTTGCTTGATGTCGAAAGTTGACCATAATTGCAAAGATTTTCGCATCTCAACGTTCAAAAAACGTATGTATAAAATTTTAAATGTATGTTATGAATTTGAAAGTTGAAGGGAAGTTATTGTGTATTGCATCAACATTTATAACACTTCCATAATGTTACTAGTATTAAGTAAAATTAACACCTTGTTCAAATCTTAGCCAAATATTGAGAATATGATGCATTCGTAACAAACTATCCCTTATACCGTCTGGGAAGTGTACGAAGAAAATGAAAAACCACTTAGAAAATATATTGCACATGAACCGTGCAACCGAAGAGTGATGGATGACTGGTTGGAGAAGACGGAGGTGGTTTAAGTCGGTAAAAATCCCACATACCGATAAGCAGGAGCGAATCGGTATCTTTTGAAGATTTCCACCTCTCAACGACTAAAAAAAACTATGGATATAACTCTAAACAAACATATGGTTTTCAGATAACTTTAAAATCAATTCGTACCAAAATATAATAATAACCTCCGTTACAGTATCATTTTGAATGGTACCTTGAGCCAGCCGCAAGCTTGAATTTTTTTTAATGATTTTCAGCTTGTATAGAAAATCATCTTACCTTATTTTTCGCCTCACGTACTTATTGTGCCACGAGCCGCCACTGCTATAATGTCTCTCTCCATGCGGCTAATGATGAGCAAGAACATGCTACCCTGCAAATATTTTTAATACAGGAAGAACTACCTCAGGTGTCGAATCTTACTAAAGAGGAGCAAGAACGCGAAAGGCATTGCGCTGCTACTCATAGTCATGATGAAAATGGGCGATTTATTTTGCAATATCTCTTGAAAAAGGGTATGCCAACTCCTGACCTTAAATTAAGTGACTCGTATTACCGAGCACGTTAGGTTCTTTTAAGTTTGGAAGCCAGATTCGAAAAGAATCCCAAACTTAAAATCGCTTTCACAGATTATATCACTGAGTTTGAGACTTGTAAACACATGGTGTTAGAGATCATAACTTTAAGGAAGATTCTAATTCCTTTCATTTGCCTTCTCATGGTGTTTGGAAGGAAGACTCTACTACGACTAAGCTGGAACCGTTTTTAACGCCTCACTCAAAATAGAGTGGAGTTTTTCATTGAACGAAATACTAATGACCGGTCCTAATCTTTAGCCTAATTTATCGGATCTCATATGTAACCGGAGAAATTATAAGTTCGTTTTCTCCGCAGAAATCGAGAAGATGCTTAGGCAGATTAGGATGCATCCTGATGATTGGAAGTACCAATCCATATTGGGACGGAAGGATCCTTCGTTTGACATATTAGTGTATCTTCTCACTACAGTTACGTTTGGCTTAGTCTGTTCTCTTTTTCTAGCAAATAGAACTGTCAAAGCTTTAGCCGATTATCACGCTGTTACTCATCCCTTGGAAGCTAAAGTCACCAAAAAGGAGACTTATATGGACGTCATATTGTCTGGTGGCCATGACTTAGCTGGAGGCTGCCACTACAACCAACCAACCATGAGTTAGCTGAAGCCATACGTAAGAGATCAGAGACATTTGAGTTGTTTGCTGTAGGTGGATTTCCGTTACGAAAATTTGTGTCAAGTAAGGGGAGAATTTTGCAAGGTCTTAAAACTGATCTACTGACTAATGGATCTGTTTCTCTCAGGGATGCTTCCAATGGTGCTGCGGTCTCCGGTTTGTTTTGGCTAGCTAGCCAAGATATTTTTAAGTTTGAAATGAAAGAAATTATTATTCTTAAAACTGTTACAAAAAGACCAGTACTCTCTCAATTCGCTAAAATTTTCGATCGATGGTTGTCGCCTATTACAATTGTTGCTAAGGTTCTTATGCAGTCTTCATGGCTCGCTTGGCTTGACTATGACGATGAAATAACGAGTGACAACTTAACTACTTGGAAAAATTGGGAAAAATAGTTGGTTTCTATTTCAAAAATTTACATTCCTCGATGGAATGGTTATTGCCAAAATGCTAATATCGTCGATTACACGGTTAATCTGATGCCTCCAAAACTGCTTATGGTGCTGCGATCTACCTACGTATCGTCACTAATGATACATTTGTGTTACCTTGCAACTTAGCAAGAGAAAGGTCGCTCCCTTGAAATTGCTGAGTATCCCACGTCTGGAGCTTTCGGCTGCTCACCTACTTCCTCGTTTGATAAATCAATTTCAAAATAATAGCAACATTCGATTTACCTCAGTACACTTCTGGACGGACTCTGTTCCTGTACTTCAATGGCTTGCAGGTCATCCATCTCGGTGGCCAACTTTTGTGGCAAACCCTTGTTCGGCGATTCATGAGCTTTCTTCTTCAGCACATTGGCACCACGTCACTACTAAGTTGAACCCTGCTGATATTGTATCGCGTGGTTGCTCAGCCGAGGCATTGCTGAACAGCGCCTTGTGGTGGCGGGGACCTGCATTCCTATTGAATTCGACAGAGCCGTGGTCTACTAAGTCAGACATCGGCTTAGGAAGTAACATTCCGTCTGATCAAAGTGTAGTGTCGAATTCTACTGTGGTTTCTAATGCTCTAAAAAACTCTCAAGTCCCTTATGAGTGGGAGCCAATCTGTAGATGTAGTCACGGCCACAGTTTCCCATCTTTTTATACAGGTGTGCGTAAAGAACAGAAATACGGAAGTATGGTATAAATTGAGACACGACCCCTGTATACATAGATGGTAAAGTGTGGTCAATTCAAGCAAAGAATTTTGTTCATTTTATGGCTCAAATGGGTGTGAATGGGTTAGATCTTGCATGTTAATTTCTATACTTATAAGCCTATCTCACTTGAGGTTCCGACATTCGTGCAATTCTCCTGAAATCGGAGCATAGTAGCGAGATCTTCTGGTGCTGTCGCACTTGGCGGAATTTTGGACAAATTTAACTCACAAAATACGTCTTACTAGTAGCTCCTGTGTGGTTGGGTATCGATGTGTGGGAAAACAGTGGAGCTCGGAAACCGAACCTCGCTTGGTTATGAAACTGTTGATTATGATTTGACTCGTGTACTTCTAGAGTATCCGTCGTGATCTGCAATGGTGGGACGAGGCAGGAACATGATCTGACTTGTGGTGTTAGAATGGGTAAGCGAACTTTGTTTACCTGGCTAGCACGTGGTGATCTTGGTTGTTATCATTTATAGATTATGATCAGAAAGTGGCAATGCAACGCGATCGCATGTTTGCGATGACTGGGTTCGGTCTGAAATACTATTCGTGCTTTGTTGCGAAGATCAATGAAAGGAAAAGACATATTTGATGGTAAGTTATTCATGAAATGCAGTACCCTTACAGCGTATACTTGCCGTATGCATGTGCACATGTAAGATGATGGAGCCTTGATCAAGCGTCATGATAATAGAAGTTGATATCAACAAGATAATAACCAGAGAGGGGCAATGCAATTGGTTTGAATATTTCAAGTGAATATTGCAAGTGAGATGATGGACTATCTTACGTCATCGAATGCCGATGCCTGTAATGGAGCTTCGATCAAGCGTGCGAAAAGGTTCAAAAGAGAATATAAAATGAGGTCATCAAGATCAAGTCGCCGGATGCCGTTGGCAGTAATTTGATGTAGTTAGCTAATGGAAATTTTTGGTTTGGTTATTATTTGATTAACACGTGTGATTTTCCGTGCTTTTATTATTTTTCAGACAATGGACGGAAATAAATATGTGAATAAATGTATTGATTCGCTTGATATCTGTGTGACTAAGCAGAATAAATGAAAGAGAAAAATAACTGATCACTGGTAACAGTTCGACATGATGTTAGGTTGATAGTGCGGGAAACTGGTTTTTGCTTGCTAAAGCTAATGAATGAAAGAAACAGATCAAGAGTGAAATTGATTTGAATTTTATTCCAAAAAAATTATAAATATTGCTAAAACCGGCAATGTTAAAGAAAGAATATGTTAAACAGCTCTTGTTGGAAATTGCTGATATGATGAAATGAAAATGAAATCAATGACGGAGAAAACCTTCCATAATAGTTGTAATATCTGCATTGTTATGGAATCATCGTAAATTAACATTTCTAAAAATTGGGAACGAATTGGAAGTGTACTGACTAGAAAATTGGCTCATATTTTCACAAGAATATATTTTACCTTGATCATTTATTCCAGCATTTTCATGAATAAATACTACCTTTCCTTGGCGACTTAAAACTTGAAATTTTAAGGGCGGTACAAAAAAACGCTGAAGGTTTAAATAGTATAAAAATTTAAGTTCTAAACAAAATTCTTTACGAAAATAACCAAAAAAAGTGTAAACATTTTTTTATAAAAATTTCAAAATTATATTTACCCATGTTCCATCGAAAACTTTAAGCATAGTTCGAAAACTTTATGCATAATTTATTAAAGGGAATTGAAGAGCAATTCTATTAGACGCATAAAAACATTTGAATAAAACTTTCATAATATTCTGCAGAGAAAAATTTAGAAAAATTCGTGAAAAATATAATGTGACTTGGCGCAAAAATAATTACGATGAAAAGTCTTTTAAACAAGCTGCGAAGTGTGGCCCTTGAGAACCACAGGGTCAACTTCCCATTAATATTTACGTAAATATTAAAATACTAAACGCAATAATAATTATGAAAATACTACTACTTTAAATAATAATAATGAGAGGTACTAACAACAGTAGCTGGAACGAGTTAATATTAATCGTGTCATCTACGGGAGCGTCCATTGATTACGTAGAATTTTAGTGGATTGATTGGACATTCACGCGGATCAATCGGAGGGAGGACAGGTTACAAAGTCTACAAAGTTTACTTGTTACTTTCATATCGATGCTTGAAGGACAAAAGAGCGCTAGCAAAAATGATTGCAGTTTTTGTTATTACGCCTACTGAAGAGATTTTGTCGCATAGTGGCTATTTTGAATAGTTGTGCTCAAAATTTCCATCACTTCGGCAGAATCACTGAATTTGTATTTATTCACGATTTGACATCAATGAGACTAATAATTATTTCTAATTTTCAGTTGGTCTTGAGCAGCATTGAATATGCAGTCAATAATCGGTTTAACTGCATGTAAAAAGTAAAATGTATTTTAAATAATGATGGCGGAAGTAATTGAAATCTTACGAGCACTAAAGAACGAAACCACTAAAATCTGCCATTTTTTATTTGATGAAAGCTTTTTAAAGCATTTGATCTTGCAAAGTATTGACTAGGACACATTTTACCTTACAAAGCGTTGATTACCAGAAATGCAAATTTGATTGATTTTTTTTTGGTTTTCAAAATTTAAGCAGATTTTTTATTAAAATCAGAACATTGTGAAAACTTTTCAAAATCTGCTAAAATTATGCAAATATTAATAAACGTTAATTGACTTCACAACAAAGTCTTTAGAATAAAAGATATAAAGTAATATCATTCGTATGAACCCTTTTTACATGGTAACTTTGAATAAGTTATTATTTTTAATTTAGCTTTTTTATAATCATGGCAAAAAGTTTTAATGGTTTATTTTCAAAGACTGATGAGAAAGTATAACTTTTATTAGCATTTATTACTGTGCTGTGCAAATCAGGTAAAAAAATTATTTCTTATGACAGAAACCCTAAATTTTCGCATTTTCGTTTTTTTAATTTTAAAAGGCTCATACGATTTTTTTTTATAAAGTTAACAACATCACAAAAATGTGAATACACGTCGATTGACACTTTAATGATGCAAATATTAAATTCGGTTCTTGATATATTGTGAATGACATAGACGACCTTGAAAGTCATGACTTTTAATGAAGTTTTATTTTTCATTTAATTTTTCAGTAATCAAGAGAAAAAGTTTTGCTTGTTTTTACAAAAAATTGTTGCTGATCAGTTTTAATTTTTTTGTGCACATATCTCAATTCTTCCAAATTTGTAATATATTTAAATTTCCCTCCGTACACTGCCAAATAATCAGCATTAGCAGTACTAAATTCCAAATTGGTAATCCACCACACGAGTTATGTTTTTTACACAACACAATATTAAAAAAAATGATGAAGTTTCTAACGCGAAACTTTTATTAAAAACACTTTGTATCAAATAAAAGAAATACTTTATTTTAATAATACTTTTGTCTACAATGGACTTATTTAATCGACCGAATCTTAAACTTGACTGAACTAGACTTGATGAATGAACTTAAATTGACTGCCCGAACTTAATTGACTGAACGAACTTAATTGACTGAACTCTCTTCGATGCTGTCATCGGTCTTTTATGCTAAATTCTTATCTAGAGTTTCCCACGAGATTGCTGACTAAGCAATCCTCGCTGGACAAAGATCAATTAAGTTTTCTGCTGATCGTGCAGTTTGTGTAAACAAATTGGATTGAATCGGATGTTTATTAAATAGTGGAGATTTAATTTCGTGGGTTTAATATAAATATTTAGATTGGATTTTTAGATCTGAAGATAATTAATTCGGGCCTGAATGTAAACATTATGATACAATGTTGTTAATAGGATTTATATGAACTTGGTGGATATTTCTCTAGGTAAGGGTATATTTGGGATAGGTGTAATGTTTATAGGTGTGTCTAGGGTAGGTGTAACTCCTCCCTCCCTAAGTTTATTGTTGTCCTCAACAATGCTTATTTTTGGTAATTCAATTTCCTCTGGTTTATTACTTTTTACACTGATTTTATATGATTTATGATTTGTACAATAGATATATAGGATAAAAAGTGATGTAAGTATAATTATTGTTATTGTTAAGGTGGCTCCGATTGTCATGGTATTTCTAGTAGTTACATATTTTATTTCTTCTATTTTATTGAAATTTTCAATGTTTTCTAATTGTCATTGTTCGAAGTTTGGTTCCTGTAAGAACCCTGTTATATTTTTAATGAGATTTAATGTTAATATTTGTTGAAATACTTCGATTTCGTTTGTGAAGATTTTGCCATTTATTTCTATTTTACAATTGCTGAATCTTATAACATAATGCCCGTTCAGTTGATACATTTTTTCGTTACAATTTTGATTAATATTTCCATTACTATTGGTTACAAATATAAGTCCTTTTTCGACTTCTGTTACAGTAGTTTTGTTGTTGGTTTTTATAATACGATTTATTGTTTTACATATTAATTTATATTTTAGTTGTTTAACATATTTTTCGGTTTCGAAATAGTTTCCATGATATAAAATTACTTCATTAATATCTATGTTTAAAGTTTCTTGATTCTTATGTGGTATTTTTCTTACATAGTATGATAATGTAGGTTGGGTGAGAATTGGTACATTGATTACAAATATTATTATACTTTCTTTTATAAATACGTTAATAGTAATATCTTTAAGTTCATCGAAAGAAATATCTAGATCCTTTATTTCATCATGTGTTAAAATTGATCGTGACATTAGTCCTGATCTTGCTGAGTTTACGTTATCTATAATTTTCTCTAGTTCATCTTTTATTAAATCGAGGTTATGATTTAATTGTATATTTATCAGAATCTTATTGGTTTGGTATGTTATATTATTTACGTCTCTCGTTAGTTGTTTATACATTTTATTAGTTTGATTTATGTTTAATACGATTTTATTAAGATTATTTTGATAGGCATTATTTATTTTGATTTGTTTGTTCATCGAATTTATTATTTCATGATTATTGGATTCTATTGCTTTTAAATTTCCCATAATTTCTTCATAATCATCATTATCCATTAGTCCAAAAAGCCATTTGTAAACACTACCGATAGGATCTATTAATCCTCTTTTATGCCTGTTTGACCTTGAGGGTTGTTTTGAAGTTCTAGTTCTTTTACTTCTTTGTTTATTATTTTCATTACTTTTGTTCAAGTGTAACAATTTTAATTCGCCTCTAATCGTTGCAATAGTTTCGATTATGTGGGGTTTGTTTCAATTTCGGCTGTTATTTGGTTTAATGCTAGTTCGTATTGATTTAGGTCAATTTTATGATAGATTCTTTCGTGATCTTTGATTAATTTAATAGGGTTTTTTTTATTAAGAAGATACCTGAATCAGATTCTACTTTTTCAACTGTAATTTCCGCTTTTGATGGGGGTAAGGTAAATGCCATTACTATGAATATTGTTGTTATTAACGTGTTGATCGTGAGGATCTGAAATTTGAAGAATTATTATTTATTAGAGTAGTTGGCACTTTGTTATTTCTAAGATTAACTTTTTTCGAAAGTAGGGGATGTTTTCTGAGAAATATCGAATGTTTTGTTTTGAGAAATATATTTTGCAAATATACAGGTAAATATTCCACAATCATTGTTGTTATCTTGTATGGGGATGTTTTTAGCGTTCTCTAATTTGAAAGTTGTAGCATCGAAAGGTTTGTTTAATTTTTCTAATGATTCCTTGCTTAAGTAATCTCGAAGAAGATTTAATATTTCATTATTCGGATTGCCTAGTGAATCGAAAATTTTAATTGTTTTTTCTGTCCAATGGTTGTTGCTTACATGCACTGGGATTAATATAATATCGTATGCAAATATATTAATTTTTCTTGTCCAACGTTTTACTGCGTTGTAACCTGATTTTAGAAGAGTTGAGGCAAAGAAGGTGCTCATAGCGTATATTTTCGGAAGATTATTATTATTTTCGTTGTGGCTGACGATTAGGTTTAAGTAAAAATTAATGATTTGATCGTTTAACCAATTTTTATCTATTAGGGTGTTAATGTCAGACCTAGTTATGTTTAAATTGAATTTAGATGTTAGTATTTCGTTTAGATTATCATTGTCTAGTATGTTTTCTATTATTATATTTTGTTCTTGGGACAAAGTGGATTTATTTTCTTCAGATGCGATTTTCGCTTTAGTATATTTTTTTATGCGTTTTATTCTGGTGGTATGAATTTTATTCTGGTATCTAGTTTTGTCATTTAGTATAACATTACCTTTATTATCTGTTGTTACTTCAATTTTCCGAAATTTCGGCTTTTCTTTGTGCCGCTCGTTTTCATAATTTTTTATAAATATTGGACTATGTTTTATCTCTGGTTGTTTTTCTCTATTTTTATTATGATACTCTATCCATTTAGTTTTTTTATGAAGTAATAATTCAGCTAATTTTGTTTTATTAATTTTTCCATATTGTACGTCAATTGGTTTAGATTGAATTACTGAGTGAATCGTGGTATTATAAAATTCTGTTGCTTTTAGAATTTGTTCGCTGATGTTCAGATCTGGTTCCGTCAATGTTTGTATTCTAGTTTGTTCTAACAGTGTATTATGACATCTGTTCATATCAGCCTGTATGTGATTTAGGCGACGTAAAGTGGATTTCTATGTTTTCTTTCCTGAAATATTCTTTGACGTTGACCATATTAAATTCTTTATCTGCAATGAATTTTTTGGGTTTTCCTAGAATTGCGTTTCGTTCTCGTATGAGTTGGATAAACGTGATTGCATTATTGTCAGTAGTTTCTTTGACGTATAGATGCTTGGAAAACTTATCAATTGTTGTAAAAAATTATTTCTTTCCTATTGAGAATATGTCAATGTGTATTATTTCGTTTATATTGTTAGGAATTTCCGAAATTTGAAATATAGGTTTAAATGGTTTTCTGTCGTATTTCGCTAGATTGCATATATCGCAATTATTTATATATTTCGTGATTAATTTAAATATTCCTTTAATGTAATACTTTTTTTTTGATTTCTGCATAGTTTTCAGCAATTCCACGGTGATTACTGTTTTCATGTATTTCCTTTATTTTCTGGAGACTTTGCTCTTCGTCAAGCATGTCAATTGCATGATCGGTACATTTAATAAATTTTAACTGTGCATTATTTGAATAGAGATTTGATATTAGTAGTTGTACTTTATTCCATAAGCAATCGCTTAATTCACAATATATGCCTATTTGTCCGTTCTCAGGTATATATCTTCTGAGTATGTCGATAAGTACGCTTTCACTGTTTATATCTGTTTGTTCAATGAATATTTTTCGTTTTTTATTAATTGATTTGAATTCTCGTTTTTTGTTTTCCACTATAATTATTTGAGTTTTATATATGTTAACAATACCACTTTTTATGGGTATAAGATCATTCTGGTCTTCTTCACCTGAATGTATTGTTGCATTTTCGCTGCCGTCAATACACATATTTTCATCATCTTTATTTTCACTTGTCAATGCATTTATTTCATGTTTTTCTGCATTCATACGGCTGAGAAAATCAGCTACTTTGTTATCTTTTCCTTTCACGTATTCAATATTAAAATTGTATTCGTTGAGTTTTATTTTCCATCTCTGAAGTTTAGAGTTGGGTTCTTTTGAATTACTTAACCAGACAAGAGGTCTGTGGTCGGTTTTTCGGAAATATTGGGTTGCCCAGACAATAGCTAATAACTCTTTTTCTATTGTCGAATAATAACGTTCGTGCTCGTTCAGAGTTCTGCTGGCAAAAGAAATAGGATGACCATTTTGGGAAATGACTGCACCAATGGCTTTATTTGAAGCGTCCGTTGTAAGACAAACTTTTGTTTGAAATCTGGGTATCTGAGAATAGGGTAGTTGGTCATTAGGTCCTTTGGTTTTTCGAAAGATGCGATGTACCTTGGATCTTCTGAGTTAATATTATTAGACTTTTTCAGAGCGTCTGTGAGGGGTGATGCTATTTTCGCATAGTTATTCATAAATTTTCGGTAGTATCCGGTAATACCGAGAAATGATTTTATTTCTGTAACTGTTTTGGGGACTTTGAGTTTTTTTATGACGTTAATTTTTTCGGGGTTTGGCTTAATACCGTCGACCGTTAATACGTGTCCTAGATATTCCGTATGTTTCGCAAAGAAATTACACTTATCGATTTGGATTTTATGTGCATATTTTCGTAGGGTATCAAATACTTTTCGTATATTGACGTCCATCTCTTGGAGTGATGTAGCAAAAATTAGTATGTCATCTAAATATACTACACATATTTTATTAATATGTTCGCGAAGGACTTCGTTTATCATTCGTTGGAATGTAGCAGGTGCATTTTTCAAACCAAAGGGCATACGATTAAACTCTTAATGTCCTTGAGGGGTAGAAAAGGCGGTTTTACGTCGGTCATGCTCACTGATCTCGATCTAATGAAAACCTTTTGCTAAATCCAAAGATGTAAAATATTGTGCTCTTCCTAACTTATCGAAGATTGAGTCAATATTAGGAATTGGAAATTTATCGTCTACTGTTTCTTCATTCAGTTTGCGATAATCAATTACGATTCTCCACTTTTGTTTCCCTGAGTTGTCCATTTTTTTGGGCACGACCCATATGGGAGCATTGTATGGAGAGTTTGATGTTTTAATTATTCCTTGCTTCAACATATCGTTGATTTGAGTCTCTACTTCTTTTTCATGGACAGGCTGAAATCGATAGATTTTGGAATATAGAGGTTTATTACTTTTTGTAATAATCTCATGTTTTGTTTGGGTAGTACATGAAAGATTTTCCCCTTCTACGTAGAATAGATCCTCATATTCGTTGAGTATTCTATGTAGAGTGGTTTTCTCTTCGCCATTTAAACATTCAAACAATTTATCACGAGTATTTGCAATTTCGAATTCGTTCTGAAAATTTATCTCGTCAGGTACGGCGTAATTGAAATTGAGTTTTTATTGGTTAACTTCCATATTTCCTTGTCCAAGATTAAGTTTTACACACAAAGGATATAATAGATTTTGTCCTATTACGGTTTTGAAGATTTTATTTTTGAAATTCATTACGTTCCACAATATTTTATGTGTTTGAGGTAATTTGAATTCGTTGGGCATATTGGCTTTAATTTTTTGAGTTACGTTATATATGCCACCTAGACTGTGAATTGGTATGGGGCTAGTTAGATTTATCCTTTCATTATTCAAAAGGTAGTTTTCGTCTATGCTGGATGTACATGCGCCGGTATCAATTAGTGTAGGAATTATTTCATTATCTATTTTCAAGTTTATTATTGGTAAAGGGTTTCCGAGGCTGTTAACTGAAAATTTGTATCCATTGGTTAAAAATTACGATTATCGAAATTTTTATTTTGATTAAAGTTTGTTCTTTGACGAAAAACGTTTGAATTATTAGTTTGCATTTGTTCTGGTCTGTTAGTGTTGTTTCGGTTATAATTATTAATATTATTACGATTAGGATTGAAATTTGGTTTGAAGTTATTATTGTTGTTACGATTGAAATTAGGATTAAAGTTATATCGAACAAATCAATGATTCTGATTATGATTGTTATTACGAAAATTATATAATATTATAATAAAAATATCTTAAGTTTACTTTTTTGAAGATTTAGCTAAGAGCTTTATATTTTTAAACCAACAGAATATCTCTGAATGATTTTTATTTTTTATATATTAGTATTTCACTAATAGAGTCTTTGAATTTTTTGAATATCTCAAAAAATTTGTGGTTCGGTTACGACAAAGGGGATCCTCCCACCTTTGACTGACGACTGCGCCAGTTATGTTTTTCACACAACACAATATTTAAAAAAATGATGAAGTTTCTAACGCGAAACTTTTAGTAAAAACACTTTGTATTAAATAAAAGAAATACTTTATTTCAATAATACTTTTGTCTACAATGGACTTATTTAATCGACCGAATCTTAAACTTGACTGAACTAGACTTGATGAATGAACTTAAATTGACTGCCCGAACTTAATTGACTAAACGAACTTAATTGACTGAACTCTCTTCGATGCTGTCATCGGTCTTTTATGCTAAATTCTTATCTAGAGTTTCCCACGAGATTGCTGACTAAGCAATCCTCGCTGGACAAAGATCAATTAAGTTTTCTGCTGATCGTGCAGTTTGTGTAAACAAATTGGATTGAATCGGATGTTTATTAAATAGTGGAGATTGAATTTCGTGGGTTTAATATAAATATTTAGATTGGATTTTTAGATCTGAAGATAATTAATTCGGGCCTGAATGTAAACATTATGATACAATGTTGTTAATAGGATTTATATGAACTTGGTGGATATTTCTCTAGGTAAGGGTATATTTGGGATAGGTGTAATGTTTATAGGTGTGTCTAGGGTAGGTGTAACTCACGCGCTGTCTCTCTCAAGAAGTGAGTTCAGGTGCGAATCGGTTCTCTTTGCATGTTGTCGCCCTCTGATTGGCCGAAAACATTTTGCGAATTACCATATATGGTAATAAACGAAGCAAAAATGCTTCGACTCGTGATCGCGGTGAAGTGAGTGTGAGGGGGGAGAGTTGAGTGGAGAGAGTTGGAAAAAAGTGCTGACCAAAGACGGTCACGGATTCGGCTCCGCGAGGCGAGAAAGAATAAAAAGTTTTTTTGATTGGGAATCATCACCAGCTAATCTCGCTGGAAAAAATAATAATGTTTTATCTGGTGGAAGGAAAAGCCGGAGTCGAAGAAAAAGTGCCAGCGGCTACCGACAAATTCATCGACGTGGATGGCATGGCAACCTGTTGCGAGCTATGCAAAATCAATGGGCCGAACCTCGAAGAATTGGCCAACCAGGATGGTGACCAATTTATTATATTGGAGATGGACGTCAACGATTAGAAGGATTTGGATTGTGAATATTGTGTGTCGAGGAGATCAACATGTGAATTCATCAGCAACGGCGAAAACATCGACTCTTTTGGCGGGGCGAATACTTGTGAGTGTTAGTCGTGCTGCTGGTGCGGTTGTTCCGACAACCATAAGTTTCTTTGTAATATATCTTCCTAAATTTCGGGTACAATTGTTATGTGTACCCTTTACTTAATTTGCATGCTTAACTCAATTTGAATCAGTATTATTGTTCTATTACCTTAAAAATAAATGAAAAAAAATTAAGTTCTAATAAAGTGTGAATAATAATATGAAGTGAGTTTTCATGGTGTCTCCCCTCCTCAGCGTGTGCGTGATTCAGTTTAGTCCGGTTATTGATGTGTACTTTTCTATGTGAGTTTATTAGCCCACGACCCGGTGAGCTAGCCAGTTTCAAAAAGAAATTTTTTATCTATGGTCGCCACTATGCGGCCACTGTTGATGAGTGCTCCGCACGGGGGCCTCCTCTCGGCGGTCACTTTCCATGTTGCATCCGAAGTGGCGGGGCACATGGAGGATGATTGGCTGGGAGGGAGGTGAGTGAATGCGGGGCACGCAACACATGGCGCCTAAACGTTTCGGTCTTTTGCCTTTCTAAATTCTGAATTCTTACCTCTAAATTCAAGTTTCATAGTGTTGTCGAAATTCGGAAAAGTGTCGAGTAATTCGCGTAGTTTGTTTGAATCGGGATTGTGATTATCTCAATCACACCCAGTAATCGCTTCCACGTTTGAAACCGTCGCAATCCCAATTTCGACCCACTTCTATATAAATAAATAAAATAAATTCACTTCTAACTTGTAGTCGTCGAATATTTTGTTCGAATCGTGAATCATCTCGTTTTACGTACTTCAGATTTTGTTGTGACACACAATTTAAGTGTCTAATTAAATTTTGTATCTGATCGCGTATTGTCTGTTGGTGGGGAGACCAAATATATCCCTTAAATATATATATACATATATATATATATATACAGGGTGTTTCGGAGTTGATGGCATTAAATGAAACCACGGAATCCTTGAAGTCTTTTGAGCAAAAAATCGTATGGGAGGGGGGTGGAAAATCGGAAGGGGTTTCGAGATATAAGGGGGGGAGTAACCACGCCCCTCACCTACGACATGGCACGTGTAAATCATGATAGCTATTTTATTTTTATGTGTAGACTTTTTAAAAAGTATGCGTTTGATAGCCTGTCAATGTATGTTTTCAGGAATGTTGTAACTTTTAAGTTACAGGACCTATTCTCAAGTTGATGCAATGAGGGGATAGTGTTTTAAGGCCGTCCACTCCAGACGACGATCTTGCACTTTTAGGAAGTCTTCGTGTACCAATGGTTGCAGGCACAAAAAACTGGTGATAGAGGAGCTGTAAGTGGGAATAATACATAGGTTCCGACTGGGAAATGAATGCATTTTATTTCAGTGTTATGCTACTTATATACTATTTACAATCATAAAAACTAGGTCAGTTAATCGTAACAATTTCAATTTCAATGGAATCTTACAAGTAAGCAAATATTCGTAAATGTGCAACATACATATATTGAACTTAGTAGGCACGTTCATGAAAAATTGGTTTGTCATTACTAATGCAATAATTTAGGAATGCGCATTACGTTCAATTGGCTAAGTCCAATGTATGTTGTTGACTTAATTAAATTGATGTACATTGAACCATGATGTTTAGGTTCAATGAACATCTTGTGCAATGTTCGGTCATGAACAGGTTGGCGCCACGGGACGGCTGGAGACGTTGAACTAGTTTGTGGGTTGTCCATCTGTTGTCACATAGAACCTGCTTGGAGTTGCTTGACGGTTGGCAAATATTTGATGGAATCTTTCGCTAAGTGTTGCTTCTTCACTGGAGTCCTTGTTCGAACTGCTAGATGTTGATCTATATTTTCTTATAGCAAAGAAAATAGCAAGTGCGATGATAATGGCAACGATAATCGAGGACCAAGCTAATGCGTGGATGACCAGCGGTTGAAAATGAGGTACATCGTCGTTTAGTTGTTGAGATGGTGGAAGTTCAAACATTTGTTCAGATAATTTGGAAATTTCTGAAAAGTGCGTTTTTTGGTAGCTTGTTGCTTCCAGCTTGGGTATCGAGATGTTTTTTGTATAAGCATTGATGACTCTCATTTGCTGATTGAATGTTGTTCGTAGAATATGGTGTTCCGTTTGGACTAGGCAATTACCTTTAAGTTGCATGACTCCAACATCGGTCAATAGTACCTCTTCACGTTCTCCGTTGCATGTTATGGATGCTGTTTCAGGATCATCCGTTGCAAAAAACCAAGTATTGGGCATCATTAGCTGTTTCCATAGTAATTGAAAGTTTTTTACAGCGGTCATGTGACAAGAGGTTCTATTGTGTCTGCCATAAATCTCGTCTATTACGCAGTTGGGTCTAGTATTCATATTAATAATGTAGCTAGGTGCACAAATGTAAGTGTCTCTCACAATTGAGCAGCTGCGAAATTGCTCATCGTCCAACTCAAGATATTGCTGTTGATTAAAGTTTATTGCTAAAGTCGGTGTTCCAATCAGTGGTGATATAAACTCATGTGGTCCGACTTTTATTGGAATCGCGCTTACATGAATTAAATTGTAGGTGCTATGTTCTATGATATAAAAATATCCATAGACTAGAAGTGCTTGCTTTGTTTTTTCAACAACAATTCTATTTTGTGGAGTCTCTGGTATTGAAAACAGTGGCCCTAGTTTTTCGGAAACCCGATCGATTGTTTCTGATATGGTGTTTGGAGAAAGAATGCCAGTGATGCTAATATGATCATACATTGCTTTAATTAGATTTCCGTATTTGAGTTCGATCTCATCGAAATAGTCGGAGGCTGTCAGATAAGTTGAAACTACTTGAATGCTTATCTTGTTCTCATCAATTTTTCTATACCAGGCCTTCATTCCATTCATTGAGTCTATTAGTTCGTTGACCTTTTTACCAAAATGTCGGAATTTTTCGCTAGTTGCTGTATGCATCTGTTGCATGCTTGTAGAGAGCTGTAAGTGCTGCTGATTAGTTAAATGCAGTAGCATTCTTTGGTTTTTGTCCAACTTGTCTATGTTTTCATAAACTTCATCGTTTACGCCGAATACAGCCGTAAGCATTTTCCCAAAAAGCCCTCTTTTGGCTCTTGACGGTTTGGTTTGTTCAATGTCTTCACCTTTGACTTGTTCAATATTTCGGAAGATCTCATTTTTCCTAGTTTTAAGGTGCTGCACTAATGCGTTGCAGTGGGTTGTCTGTACCAATGCTTTCGTGTCTTGGCATATTTTCTCAATTTGCTTGAAAGTATGCAAGACGTTGCTCTCATCAGCTAAAATGTCGTTATATGGGAAAGGATTTTCTATTCTCAGACTCCCCCGTAAAACTTGCGTTTTTCCTAGATTTTCGATGTAGTATCCTGAAGACGGCTTGAATATTGTGTATCCATGGTGAGAGTTGTTGTCACCTAGGGTGGTTGCAAGCATCAGGAACGTGTGAATAGTTGTTAGAAGCGTTCTTGCCCAAGTGCAAGGAGCGATGCGACGCTTCTTCCTCCTTTGCAGTTCTGGTGGTTGTTGCTGAGGTTTCTGCCGCTTTCGATTGTCGATTGCAGGATTACTTCGCTCATTAATTTGCCTTGGCTTGGGTGTAGCTTTGAGCGTAACTTTGCTTTTGTGTGTAGGTCGAACACTAGTATTCGTTATTAAATCTCCTGGATTGTTTACCGGTTCATTGCTACTCGTGGATGTGATTGAATCATCGCCAGGTATTTCGACTGGTAGAGGACATATGTTCACTATGGATACATCCTTCAGTTTTTGTCCGTCGTATCTCACAGTGACCAACCGTACCTTGCTGTCTGGGCCAGGTTTTAGCTCGTGAATGCGTGCTAAAGCCCATTTCGAAGGCAGCAAGTTGGATTGCTTAAGGAGGACGAGCCGGCCAACTGTCGGGTTCTCGCAGTCCTTTGCCCATTTAGATTTGCGCTGGAGTGTGTGCAAATATTCCGCAGACCATCTTTGCCAAAACATTTGATGTAATGCGGTCAGCTTCTTCCAGCGATCATGTAAGGTTGTGTTTGTTCGCTCGGGTTCTGCTACGGCGAAAAGAGGCCTACCGATTAGAAAGTGTGCCGGAGAAAGTGCCTGGTAATCTCTAGGGTCACTAGAGAGTGGAGTCATGGGTCTGGAATTAAGACAGGCTTCAATCTGAACGAGAACCGTATTGAACTCTTCAAAGGTAGGGGATATATCGGTGTCATCGAAAATTCGCTTAATGTGGTGTTTAACTGATTTGACACCTGCTTCCCAGAGACCTCCAAAGTGAGGTGTGGCAACTGGGATGAACTTCCAGTTGATACCATCTTTAGCAGAAATTCGAGCAACATCTTCTGATGATCTGTGGATGGCGCGTTTTATGTCGTCGTCCAATATCTTGCATGCACCAACGAAATTAGTTCCATTGTCACTGTAGATTTCTCGACAAAGTCCTCTTCTGCTGATAAATCTTTTGAAGGCTGCTAGAAACGCCTCGGTGGTTAGATCGCTTACCAGCTCGAGATGTATAGCTTTTGTGACCATGCAAACAAACACTGCGATATATCCTTTGATGGTGGTCGAACCGCGGCCTTTAGACATACGAGTATAGAAAGGACCGGCGTAGTCTACACCACAGTACGTGAATGCACTGGCTGGATTTATGCGAACTGCTGGAAGATCACCCATGATCTGGAAATTGTTCCTATTGGCGTTTCTGTGACATATGAGGCATCTATGGATTTCGTGCCGAATAACCTTTTGATCGTCAATTATCCAATACTTCATTCGTAAATAATTTCGTACCAACGTTATGCCACCATGCATAGTCACTTTGTGTGCATCTCGTATAATAAGGTACGTTACATGGTGTCACGGTAACAGTATTGGGTATTTTACATCATCCGAAATGTCTGTGTTTTCGATTTCACTTGGATTTAGTAAACCATTTAATCTGTGACCTTCTGTCCTTTTAAGGTTGTTTTTGAACCTTAAACAATAAGCAAAGACCCTGAGAAGCTTCCCGAAGTTTGAATAACGTTCCAAGATGTTTATTTCTTTAGCTAGAGTAGATGAGCACGTGAGGATATTATTTTTGGTCAGAAACGGCGGGCCATTCCACCACAGTTTAAAGTGGAGAAGCTGTTGGGGCAGCAGACCTCTGGAAGCACAATCAGCTGGATTCTCTTCACCTCTTACGTGCTGCCAGCACCAATTGTCATTGCTTAATTGTTGGATTGCGGTTACTCTATTACCGACATATGTTTCCATATTGGCTGGATCTAACTTTATCCGATAGAGTGTTATCGTAGAATCGGACCATGCGTATATCCTTACATCTTGAATAATCAACGATGAGATCACTTGTTTTAAGAGATTAGCCAACAGGACAGCAGCATTTAATTCAAGCTGTGGAGGTGTAAGTTTGGCTTTAAGAGGAGTCACCTTTGTTTTTGCACAAAGAAGTGTTACACTTATGACTCCTTTGGAAGAAATGCACTTTGAGTAGACTACTGCGGCGTAAGCCTTGTCCGATGCATCGCAGAAACCATGAAGCTCAAATTTTACATCTGTGTTGTGGTGAGTCCACCGTGGAATACGGATATCTTCAAGTGCGCTGATTTGTGCCGCAAACTGATCCCAAGCGTTGATTATGCCACTGGATGGATAGTTGTTCCAGTCTGTTCCTTCTTTCCAGACTTCTTGCATTAGTAGCTTCGGCTTGATCATGACTGGAGCCAACCACTGAAGTGGATCAAATATAGTCGCTATATTTGAAAGTAGCTGACGTTTCGTTAGTGGCTTGACTTCAAATACTGAAAGCTTGAATCGAAATTCATCTTTTGATGGATGCCATCTAAGACCTAGAGCCTTAATGGAAGCGTCTTCTGTAATTTCCAACAATCCTGTTTCCCTTGCTTGTTCTGGGATATTCTCGAGCAGTCTTGGATCGTTACTGCACCACTTTCGTAAATTAAAGCCTCCTTTCTGGAGGATCGCTACAATTTCAGCTTGCAAAGCTGTTGCTTCTTCTCTAGTGTTTGCACCAGTCATGAGATCATCAACGTAAAAATCTGAGGTCAAAACCTTTGATCCTATAGGATGATTATGTTTTTCGTCTTTCGCTAACTGTACTAGCGATCGGACAGCAAGATATATTGCAGATGCTGTGCCATAAGTCACAGTATTCAAGTTGTATTCTTCAATGGGACCATCAGCATGACGTCGCCATAGTATTCGTTGATAGTCCAACTGATGTTTGGCTACCTTAATTTGTCGGAACATTTTTTCTATATCGGCTGTGTAAACGAATTTATGTTTTCGCCATCTTAAAACGATTTGTGCAAGGTCTTGTTGCAGTTTTGGACCTGTATGCAGCAAATCGTTTAGAGTCACACCAGTTGAACTCTTGGCAGAGGCGTCGAAAACAACTCGAACCTTGGTCGTAGTACTATCATGTTTAAAAACTGGATGGTGTAGCAAGTAGTACGCAGCACTGTTTTCTCCGAGATAGGGTGAAGCTTTAAACATGTGCCCAAGAGTTAAATACTCTTCAAGAAATGCATGGTAGCTGATACAAAGCTCATCGTCTTTAGCTAGTCGTTTCTCTACCTGCTTGTATCGAATCAAAGCTGTAGACCTTGATTCACCCAACTGCTTAGAATTGGTGTTTTTGAACGGCAAGCACACAGTGTATCTTCCTGAGTGATCTCTTGAATGAGAAGCTTGGAATGTTTCTTCACATTTTATATCGTTCTGTGTAGGCTGTCTTTCATTTTCTTCCGCATCGACTTCAAAGAATTTTTCAATTTTGCGGTGAAACTCTGCCATTGTAATGAAGGAAGTCAATGTGCCGCCTTGTGTTTTTGTCGCGAATCTTCCTGAAAGAATCCATCCGAGTTTGGTTTTTTGGGCAACTAAGCTCCCGTATCTTTCTATTCCTTGCTCGATGATATCTGGATACGCATCGGCTCCAATAATCATGTCTATTGGTGCTTGTTCCATGAATCTATGATCCGCAAGTTCTAAATTACATATTCGTTTTGGCAGAGATGTGTCAATTGCAACACTTGGTAATGTTGAAGTTAAATTCGACATCACAAAGGCTTCTATGTGGAGTGTGAATTGTGATGAGAATCTCGGGGCTATCACAAGCTTTGCCCTCTTGGTTACAGATATTGGGTTTTGGCCTCCAATACCAGTAATGTCCGCCAATATACCTTCCGTGGGTATTTTAAACCTTCTTAAGGCTTTCGATGTGATGAATGTTGCCTGTGATCCAGGATCGATCAACGCCCTTAAATCAATTTTTTGCCCAGCATTTGTAAATGCTGAAATTCTGGCAGTGGCAAGCAAAACGTTTTGGTTTCCGATGTCTGTGTACTCACGTTTTTTTACGCCTTTCGCTGCTATATTGGCAACGGCGGTAGAATGCATTTTCTTGGGTGATTCTATGTGAATCATTGTATGATGTTTTTGTTTACATTCATAACAACGGCCCTTACTTCTGCACATTTGTTCTTGTTTATGTAATAAACAATTTTTGCACAGGTTTGCATTTGCAACGAATTTGCTTCGATCGAGAGGGGTCATTGCTTTGAATTTGCTGCATCGGTATATCATGTGTACCTCGTTACAGCATGGGCGATTGGAATTGTAGATAGAAGTGAACACCTTGTGTTTAAGAGGCATGGGTGCATTCCTGCGCGTGAGCGCCTGGTTGTAGGTCGCGCTTAGAATTCGGTATCGTTTTAGCAGGAATTGATACAATTGATCTATAGTAGGCATAGTTTGTGCATTATCGAGCCCTTCTTCAAACAGACGTGCGCTTTCAGCATCTAGTTTTCGTATCGCGATTCGGATAATAATCGGATTCCAAGATTGGTTGACGTGGTTCATGTTTGAGATTGCGGTGAGACAGTTTCTGAAGGTGTTATACAGCGTGATAATACCTTCAGCTGATCTGTGCTCAACTCTTTTCGCATCGAGTATGCAATCAATTAGATCTATTATGGCATTCTTTTCGTTCGAGAATCGTTCCTCCAAGATTTCAATTGCTGTTTCGTAATTGCTTGAGGACAGCTGTAGGTGAGCAATCGCATCTTTAGCGTCTCCAGCCAACGACGAAATTAGATATTGCTATTTATGGATATTTGTTAAGCTGCTGTTTTCGTGGATGATGCTGGTAAACAGCTCATAAAAGTTTTTCCATTCCCTGTAGTCACCACGAAAGGTAGGGATTGTTATCGTTGGTAACTTCGGTAACTGGGAATTTGTTATCGTAAATTGATTGTTCGCTGTGGAACTGGTACCTAATAGACTTTGAGTCTTAGGAGTTCTTGACGTAGTGGCCATATTTTCAGGCTGTGGATTCTTTAATCCTTGCGTATAGGCCCTTTTTAGATCTTCGTATATCTCGAGTGCTGCTTCGAAGATATTACTCGATATATATGGGTCATCCTCTTTTAGAGTGCGCGACAGAATACCGTGATTCTTGTGAAGGCTTGAAGCTATTTCTTCGATATTTGTAAGCCTCTTGTCGAAGTACTCTGGTGTTTTCCTACTAGAAGCGTCCTTTCGAAAATTTCGTTGCAGGTTCTCCAAGCTTGCTACCAAGTTTTGCTGTTCCGAAGGAGATCCTCCATAGCGATGTGTTTTATGAAAAAAATATCTTACTGTGTGAAAACTTGGAGACTTTGGAAAATAGAAATTGCAAAGACTTGAAAAATAGGTAAAAAAGGCAAGCAGGCGAAAATCGGCAATCGAAATCAAGTGCAAGCCTTGGATAAAATCTTTCCAATGATACTACAATGATTCGAGTGCAAGCTTGAAGTTCACAGAATTGCAGTCAAATTATATGAGTGCAAGACTGTTACATACAATAGCAGTCGAAAATATTTGAGTGCAAGCTCGTCTCGTCACAACTGCAGTCAAAGAAATATGATTGCTAGTTTGTGAGTGCTAGACGATAGCAGTCAAAAATAGAGCGTTCCATGGAATTTCAAATATCCGGCTCGACGGACCAAATGTAACTTTTAAGTTACAGGACCTATTCTCAAGTCGATTCAATGAGGGGATAGTGTTTAAAGGCCGTCCACTCCAGACGACGATCTTGCACTTTTAGGAAGTCTTCGTGTACCAATGGTTGTAGGCACAAAAGACTGGTGATAGAGGAGCTGTAAGTGGGAATAATACACAGGTTCCGACTGGGAAATGAATGCATTTTATTTCAGTGTTATGCTACTTATATACTATTTACAATCATAAAAACTAGGTCAGTTAATCGTAACAATTTCAATTTCAATGGAATCTTACAAGTAAGCAAATATTCGTAAATGTGCAACATACATATATTGAACTTAGTAGGCACGTTCATGAAAAATTGGTTTGTCATTACCAATGCAATAATTTAGGAATGCGCATTACGTTCAATTGGCTAAGTCCAATGTATGTTGTTGACTTAATTAAATTGATGTACATTGAACCATGATGTTTAGGTTCAATGAACATCTTGTGCAATGTTCGGTCATGAACAAATGTATTAACAATTGCTCCCAATGCTGCCAGTTTTACACGAAAAAATGAGAAACTTTAAACAACCGGAAAAAATTGGTAATTTTGACTTTCGCGACCGTGTTAAACGCTTAAGTGATGTCCTAACCTATCAAAATGATTATCCTGACAGAAAGCCTTACTTTCTGCTTGAATACTTCCGAAGAATTGGGTTGCCAATCATCCTTTGTTTCCTTCGAAAAATAGAAAACGAAAATTTGGTGAGATTTTGCTGACTTACTTTATTATGGTAATACATCCTGTTGAAATTATTATTGGTTTATCTTCAAGTAAAGCTGGCAACTCGTTATCCAAAAAATTGAGATATCCGGCAGAATTCAGCCTATCCGGCAAACGAAATGGCCCAACTATCCTACGCCCCAGGACGCCTGCCCACATGTTTCTGCTAAATGTACGCTGTGTAGAGGTGGCCCTGGTTACTCTGGGATTGATAATAGGCCATAGATGGCTGTTGTGGAAGTTGTTGACACCATTCCTTGAAAAATGTGACTCGGCGGTCCATAAAATGTTACTCATGAAGTTGGAGTCCGTTAGATCCCGTTCGATAAGCCACTCACAAAACTCACCCCTTTTCACGTAATCCTCGGGAAATAACTCTTGCACGGGTTGAAAATGGTAAGGGCGCATCCTTTCCTTGCTTAAAACTCTCCAAATTGCGGTCGCCGATAAGCCCAGCCGCAAAGCTAGCTTGCGAG
This sequence comes from Oxycera nigricornis, assembly GCA_963942545.1. Classification (NCBI taxonomy): domain Eukaryota; kingdom Metazoa; phylum Arthropoda; class Insecta; order Diptera; family Stratiomyidae; genus Oxycera; species Oxycera nigricornis. Next base: position 66,868,101 of record OZ012662.1, read on the forward strand.
TTGATAAGTCTGGTTCGTTGCGTACTATGGATAGTATGTGCTCCTCCTGGTCGGCGTCCCTGAAAGTTCCTGGTCGGTTGTCCAAACACTGCAGTTGGAAACTTACAAACTCTCCATGCAGTCTCATGATGATTCTGGTATCCGGTAATCGTCGGGTCGGATACCTCGTTTGATATTCCTCCTGTGCACATGCCGCATTGCCATCGCAAAATCCGTAAATGTAATGCATGTCAGCATATTCCTCGTTGAGAATAGGTCCTGTAACTTAAAAGTTACAACATTCCTAAAAACATACATTGACAGGCTATCAAACGCATCCTTTTTCAAAAGTCTACACATGAAAATAAAATAGCTATGACGATTTACACGTGCCATGTCGTGGGTGAGGGGCGTGGTTACTCCCCCCCTTATATCTCGAAACCCCTTCCGATTTTCCACCCCCCTCCCATACGATTTTTTGCTCAAAAGACTTCAAGGATTCCGTGGTTTCATTTAATGCCATCAACTCCGAAACACCCTGTATATATATACTATAAAATCACTTCATGTTATTCAGATTCGCATGTGAATCGACACAATAATACGAAGTCATACTTTTGTAAAAAGTTTTGTAAAACACTTTTGTAAACACTTTTGTAAACATTTTTTTAAACACTTTTGTAAAACACTTTTGTAAAAATTCATGTAAAACTATTGTAAACTATTGTAAACCACTCACACTCACACTCCTACAAACGGTTTCGGTAGTACGCGTTTAGTATCTTCGCCGCGTTTAGTAGTTGAACGTATCGCCCATTGGCGTATAATTGATATATTTAGCGTAGTTTTGTGGCGTTTCGCTATAAGCGAGGAATTTGCACCGCATTTTTGAGTTAGCCATAATATCGTTAGTTGTAATATAGTATCGTGTACTATAGTATCGTATAATATCGTATCTTATAATATCGTATCTTATAATATCGTTTCGTGTAATATCCTATTCGGTAAAATAACTTAAACTTTTATATAATCCGCGCAAACATTTAGTCGCTCTATCACTTAACCCTACACATAATAACTAATATCTTAATTTATATATCATTCTATCCTGCAACATGGATGTTCCGCAATCATTTTGGCCCAAAGTGGTGTCTTATCCAGTTACGTCTCGGGAAATCCGACCATCCCTCGAATTAGGGAGTGAGTCCAATCCTTTCTCTGTTAATCATCCGCTACAAGTGTCTGAAGTGGGAGGCAGTTCCCCACCTAATCAATCCGTGGTGATAAACATTCCGCCCAAACAATGTCAGGCACCCACCCTTTTCAACAGTCCAAAACATATTGCGACTGAAAAACCTATGCACACTGCGGATTTATATATGTTAAATCAAGGTGAACACTTTCGGTATGTAAGTCCGACACAACCTGTAGGGAAGGTGCATTCTCCACGCCCTACGTATCCAGACGTTCCTTATACCCATAGTTTTTCTCCATCTGTGAGAGAAACCATCTTTAAATGGGGCATCACGTTTGATGGAACCAACTCTAGTCATCGCGAGTTTCCACTTGCTAGTTCGTGGACCATCAGCTGTCTGGTATTGGAAATATCTCCACCTACATCCCCAGTCCTTTGATTGGGACGGCTTTAAGGCCGCTTTTCTGAGTCGGTATGGCTCTCTTACCTCCGATGTGGACATCCGACGACGTATTGACGCGCGGATTCGAAAACCTTTTGAAACATTCATTGAGTTCTTTGATGCGGTTGAAGGACTGACTCTTCAGCTTCGGCATCCATTACCGAACACCGACCTACAAGTCATCTTGTATCGTAACATGTCCACCCGTCTGAGCGATCACCTAGCTGGTCGCACCTTTAACAACACTCGCGAACTAGTTCAGTGTTGTAATTCCGTCGAGAGTGTATGGAACATCAACACTAAAACGGACCATTCCTTTCGTGCGGCGTTCTGTGCACGAAATTCATCTTACGTCCGGGTCGCAAAACACCTCAAACACATCAACTCTCGTCGTTCTTCGGGAAATCCATTCAGACAGGCAGACGTATCTCCAACCGTTCGCTCTTCCGAAACTTTTTCTAACTCAGTTATCTGTTGGAACTGTAAGCGTAGTGGGCATTCCTTCGGAAATTGTCCAATTCCGGTAAATCGACTTTTCTGTTTTGGGTGTGGACACGATGGTGTCCTGAAACGTAACTGTGTTAAATGCAATCCGTCGGAAAACGGACGAAGGAGTGTGTCGTTCGCGGGGAATCGATCCACTCCAGTCATCGCCAACACCATGCCTCTGAATCGGTCCGACCGAACAAAACCACATATCCCAGTCAGATCCGAAGCAACTCCGCGTCTGTAAATCCGGTACCTTCCTTCTCTGACATCTCTATGAGAGATGTTACCATCCAAACGGATCCCAATATCAATTTAAAACCTGTTATAGTACCTGTCGAGTCCATACTTAGCGATCCTGTTTCCGTAACGGCACCTCATATGTTGCATCCTCCTATTAAATCTAAATGTCGCCTACTGTCCAATAGTCGCCTACGTCGGTGTAAACGTACGGCATTATATTTCTATAAATTTCGTCAACTGCGTAAATCAGTAATACATTCCGTATATTCCGATGATCCTTCTGCTGATTCCCGACCTTTTCGTGAAATAGCCGTTAATGGGCATAAACTCTCTGGGTTACTCGAAAGTGGAGCTAGCGTTAGCGTTTTGGGGCACGGGGCTTTAGACCTTGTATCTAAATTACAACTTTATCTGCATTCTTCCAAACTCCATATTAATACTGCTTCTGGACAAAATGTCTCCGCGTTAGGTTATGTAGCACTTCAGTCTCCTTCGGAAACTTTTTCAAACCCATTCGATTTTTAGTAGTCCCTTCTCTAGCACATTCCGTGTATCTTGGCATCGATTTTTGGAACGCATTTAATATCGTACCTTTTCAGTTACCTTCTCTACAAGTACTTAATACTGTTTCTAGCTCTGAAGGTGATGTGTATCATCATCTACCTGCAGCGCAGCAAATGCAGCTTCAATCTGTTATCCAGACCTTTCCGTCCTTTAACGAGCGTGGCTTGGGAAAAACTTCCCTTTTGAGTCATACTATCAATACGGGTTCTGCTTAACCCGTTAAACAACGTTACTATTCAGTGTCTCCTATTATTCAATCTCACTTATATTCCAAATTAGATCGTATGCTTTCTCTCGGCGTTATAGAGGAAAGTCAGAGCTCATGGAGTTCTCCCGTCACTTTGGTCCGCAAACCCAGTAAAAATCGGCTATGTCTGGACGCTCGTCAGGTTAACGAAGTCACTATCAATGATGCATATCCCCTTCCGCTAATTGAGGGTCTCTTATCTCGTCTACAATCTACTAAATTTATAACCAGTCTAGATCTCAAGGACGCCTTCTGGCAGATTCCGTTATCTTTGGAGTCTCGCGAAAAGACCGCTTTGGCACTCCCTGGTCGTCCTCTATATCATTTCACTGTTATGCGCTTTGGTCTTTGCAACGCCCCACAAACTATGTGTCGCCTCATGCATAAAGTCATTCCGCACGAGTATCATGACAAAATTTTCGTCTATTTAGACGACCTACTCATAACTAGTGCCACCTTTAAGGAACATTTAGATCTATAAAGTAAATTAGCTCAATTCCTCACTTCCGCAGGCCTTACTATTAACGTAGAAAAAAGTAAATTCCTTCAACGCGAGATCAAATATCTCAGTGACGGTATCCTAAAAACCGATTCGGATAAAATTTCTAGTATTGTTGACTACCCCACTCCTAGTTCCAATAAGGACGTATGGCGTTTTATGGGAATGGCGGGTTGGTATCGGCGTTTCATCCTTCATTTCGCCAGTATCACTGCGCCTCTAACCGATTTACTTCAGAGCAAGCGTTCCTTTAAGTGGAACGACTCCGCCGAAAACGCTTTCTCGCAAATAAAACAAGCCTTAATTTCGGCTCCAGTTTTAATCAATCCAGACTTCAGTAAACCCTTCTTCATACAGTGTGATTCCAGTACTACCGGTATCGGTAGCGTGTTATTTCAAAAGGACGAGGATGGTAAAAAGCATCCTATTGCTTTTATGTCCAGTAAATTAAATTCTGCCCAACGTAACTATACTATCACGGAACTCGAATGCCTTGCGGCTGTTCAAAGTGTAAAAAAGTTTCGTGCATAAATCGAGGGGTTTTCTTTTACTATCATTACCGATCATGCCAGCCTTAAATGGCCGATGCGACAAACTGATCTTTCCGGCAGACTGGCTCGTTGGAGTCTCAAACTACAAGGATTTGACTTTCAAATCCAACACTGCAAAGGATCCGTAAATGTCGTCCCAGACGCGTTGTCACGCGTACATGAAGGTATTGTAGCCGGCAATATCTCTATTCTCTCTGACCAAACTTTAACTTCAATTCTTCCGGAACATGCTTCTCTGCATCCTTTAATTCCTGAGTCAGCTTTTAGTGAACCTTCATATCTAGAGCGTATCGATCTCCTACATCAAAACCCCGATAAATTTTCTAATATTTGGGTACAAAACGGAAAAATTTATATTAATACCGGTTTCATGTCGGATGACCAAGTAAATATCCCTCAAACGTCGGTATTTCTATTGGCCTCGGCTCAAACTCGAAGTCCGTAAATTTATTAGTCAATGTTCTGTCTGCAAACAGACAAAGTCTATTAACCAAACTCTACGTCCTCCTCTCGGACAAATGCGTATTTCTGAGCGTCCACTGCAACGCCTGTTCATTGACTTTCTGGGTCCATATCCCCGTTCTAAGTTTGGAAATACGCAACTTTTCGTGGTGCTAGACTACTGTTCCAAATTTCTATGGCTTAAGGCTATGCCCAAAGCAACTGCCGACTCTGTTGTGAGCTTTCTTTCCGAAAATATTTTCCATACTTTTGGCGTCCCCGAATTTATTCATTCCGATAACGGAGTGCAATTTGTGTCTAAAGTTTTTACGCAATTTTTATCAGACTACAATATCAACCAAGTTTTAAATCCTCGATATTCTCCGCAGTCCAACGCTTCTTAGCGTGCCAATCAATCCATTCTATCCGCAATTCGCTCTTATATTGGTGACGACCATCGTAATTGGGACCGTTCTCTGGTGGAGACATGCGCTGCCTTTAGGAACGTAGTGCATGAATCCACTGGTTGTTCACCGCACTTCCTGATCTTCAGATTTCAGGCTATTAGACATGGCTCTGACTACACTCTCTTACGTAAATTATCTTCTCTATCTGATGGCCAACTAAGTGTCACGGAGCGCAACGACAAAATGCGCGATATTCAAATCAAGGTCCAATCTAAACTTCAAGAATCCTACTTAAAGGGTAAACGCAGATACGACTTGCGTAGTAAGCCCCGAATGTTTCAGCCCGTTCAAGCTGTATATGTCCGTAATCATGTCTTGAGTAAGGCCGTTGATCGGTTTTCCGCCAAACTTGCCCCGAAGTTTGTGCCGGGAATCATTGTTCGACCTGTGGGACATGTTGCCTACGAAGTTCGGGATATGTCCGGTAAAACTCTTGGTGTATGTCACGCACAGGACATTAAGAGTTAACTTCAATCTGTATATTATGTTGATGCCTATCTGTATATATATCATACATATATAAGTACGCCATAGCTTTGGTATAAAAATTACTCTAGATAGTATCAGGTGAGGTTGCAGATATCATTAGTATTTGCTAAGGGGTGATCCCATATTAGTAAGTTTGTTTCGTGATCCAATGAGTTTTCTAATGGCCTCGTCATGTGACGTTTCGGTTGCATTAGTGTGGACACGTATATTAGTAAGTTTGTTTCGTGATCCAATGAGTTTTCCTAATGGCCTCGTCGTGTGACATATTGGTTGCATAAGTGTGGACGGGTATTGTATTAGTATATATATCTGCATCGCATATAGTTAGGTTGTACCTTATTTAGTATCTGTACATATATCTTTAGGCTGTCTTAATGGGTTTGGAGTCACAAAATGCTTGAGAATTGACGACCTCTGGGGTCCCTAAACTAGTCCGCGTTGAGCGTTGACGTCTGTATATAATGTAGATATTTTGGTGTTGTATATATTATCATATTAGTTTATATCTTGAATATCACGGTTTGTAGTCATAAACAACCAAGGCAGTGACGATCCTTGGGGTTCCTTAATAAATGCTCACAAGAAGTGAGACCATGTATTTTTTTGTATTCTAGCCATAGCTCTTTATCTTCTGAATATTAACTATTTTACCTATCGGAATCTTGTATTCCGCATCTTTTCATTTCTGGTATACAACCGTTTAATTTGCTAGGCTAAGGGGGGGGGTTCAATTTGAACTCAAAATTTATGTATTTGTCTTCGTCTTTAAGTTCTAGTTTGTTTGCTTTGGGCGATCCAAGACTGGGGTTGAAGTCTGTCAGGTTAGACCTGAGGTCCTACAGAGGGCAACGGTCGATCCTTTTTGGTTAGTACAGCTCAACTCCAGTGTAAAACTCGGACGGACCACCATTTCGTTTTTCAGTGTCGTGTAGTGTCTTAGATATCTTTTCGTAATGTTATCAATGATCTGTAATAGTCGGTTTCATTAATCATCTTTCCAACACGCCCGACTTAGTTATTTTTGCTCTCGGGCAAAATATCTATCGTAAAAAAAGAATAAGTCCTCTTATTTTCCTGGCAAAACTATTTATTTTAAATTTAAACACGGATCTACGTTCGACCGCCGTTCTCGACTGGCTCTTCCCGACTGCCACTTTTCTGCACATTCCATTTTTCTCGGGTTTTTCAGGCGTCAGCGTTTTTACAAGTTGGAAATGCTGTCGGTGCAGCGAAAAGTGTGAGAACTTGTTGTTTTTACCAAGCCAGTGGTTTGGGTTTCTCAGGAATTGTACCCGTTCCCGGTAAATCGTGGGAATTACGGTATGTAACCCCCGTGTTTCATTTTGTTTTGAAAAATCAGTAACCCTCCGTCAATAGGTTCCGTTCCTGTTTCAGGCTAGTTCGACTACTTAGTTAGTTTTGAAGGCTTATTTCGGGTAAAACTGTCGAGTGAGTATTACCTTAACGTAATAACGTAGAGAGGAACTTGCATGAACATTTATGATGATTTCGACGTTAATACGTTTTGACTACATCTGCCTAGCCTCATATCAACCATGAGATCTTTCATCACTTAGAGTTCATACATAGCCCGGCTTTATTGTGGAGAGACTCTTCTCAGGGCGGGGTCGTCCCCACGTTCTGTTGCGGATCAGTTTCATTTTTTTCTGTGCACATTTCTCAATTCTTCCAAATTTGGAATATATTTAAATTTCCCTCAGTACACTGCCAAATAATCAGCATTGGCAGTACTAAATCCCAAATTGGTAGTCCACCACACGCGCTGTCTCTCTAAAGAGGTGAGTTCATGTGATCGAGCGCGAATCGGTTCTCTCTGCATGTTGTCGCCCTCTGATTGGCCGAAAACATTTTGCGAATTACCATATATGGTAATTAATGAAGCAAAAATGCTTTGACTCGTGATCGCGGTGAAGTTAATGGGAGGGGGGAGAGTTGAGTGGAGAGATTTGGAAAAAAGTGCTGACCGAAGACGGTCACGGATTCGGCTCCGCGAGGCAAAAAAAAAGAAGTTTTTTTGATTGGGAAAAATCATCCGCTAATCTCGCTGGAAAAAATAATAATGTTTTATCTGGTGGAAGGAAAAGCCGGAGTCGAAGAAAAAGTGCCAGCGGCTACCGACAAATTCATCGACGTGGATGGCATGGCAACCTGTTGCGAGCTATGCAAAATCAATGGGCCGAACCTTGAAGAATTGGCCAACCAGGATGGTGACCAATTATATTGAAGGTGGACGTCAACGATTTGAAGGATTTGGATTGTGAATATTGTGTGTCGAGGAGATCAACATGTGAATTCATCAGCAACGGCGAAAACATCGACTCTTTTGGCGGGGCGAATACTTGTGAGTGTTAGTCGTGCTGCTGGTGCGGTTGTTCCGACAACCATAAGTTTCTTTGTAATATATCTTCCTAAATTTCGGGTACAATTGTTATGTGTACCCTTTACTTAATTTGCATGCTTAACTCAATTTGAATCAGTATTATTGTTCTATTACCTTAAAAATAAATGAAAAAAAATTAAGTTCTAATAAAGTGTGAATAATAATATGAAGTGAGTTTTCATGGTGTCTCCCTTCCTCAGCGTGTGCGTGATTCAGTTTAGTCCGGTTATTGATGTGTACTTTTCTATGTGAGTTTATTAGCCCACGACCCGGTGAGCTAGCCGGTTTCAAAAAGAAAATTTTTATCTATGGTCGCCACTATGCGGCCACTGTTGGTGGGCGCTCCGCACGGGGGCCTCCTCTCGGCGGTCACTTTCCATGTTGCATCCAAAGTGGCGGCGCACATGGAGGATGATTGGCTGGGAGGGAGGTGAGTGAATGCGGGGCACGCAACAAAATGTTTGGAGTATCCAAATGTTAAAAACATCGATTACTGTGTTTTGCAAGTCAGGTTAAATATTTATCGTTTATGAAAAAACCTAATGCTTTACACTTTCTTTTAATAAATTAAAAAACGGCTCCATCGATTTTTTTAAAAACTTGATCACACAATTGTCAATACGCGTTGATTGACACCTTAACAATGCAAATCGTATGTTTGGTTTGCGAGATATAGCGCATGATAGCAATGACCTTCAAAGGGTCAAAACAACACCCCCCACACTGGAGTGTCCCAAAAACTAACCACCTCTTAAAATTGCAAAGGTGCTTCGATTGCCACCTTAACGAAGTCGATACGACTTTGTTTACATGAGTTGTACTCGTAAAAATAACTGTCCACGAACGTACGTAAGAACACACACACATACATCTCATTTTCTGAAAACACTTTAAATATACTCTAAAGACCTCAAAACGAAAAGAAATGTTGAAAATTTCAATTTTGATTTTCGAGGCGATTACAAGAACTTCCCATATACTGGGAAGTTAATAATATCTACTTTTAAATGTTATTTACAAAAAATATTGATCAGCCCAAAAAGGTTTTTCACAATAATTTCCAAAATATTGTTTCATTGAAGTTTTCATAAACATATAATTTATTTTTGATGTTGAGATTTCCGTTGAAAATAGTCTTTAACACGGAAAGACAGTATCAAAATTCTTCAAAAATGAATCGAAAATTTCAATCTCAAAAAAATTTCAAATCACTTGGAAGCAACAGGCTCTCCACAGTATGAATTAATGTAATTCACGAGGAAACATCTTAAAAAACTGGTAAAATTCGTAGATGCCAATTTTTCATTTTACAAAACTTTTCTGCGTTTTTTTCTCTTTAAAGTTGGTCCATAGTTTTGTGCATTCATGGCATATTTTTTTAGGATTAATGTATGGGTGAAATTGTTATAGTAATCAAAATATGGAGCAGGTTTTAATGGCAAATGTTTATAAAAAACCATTAAATTACGCAAGCAGACAAAAATTAAATTAAAAAATGTATTTTAAGTATAGCATTTCTAACTTCGTCAATTAAATGATATTATTAATTAAAATATATAGTGTAAATATATTTCAGCTAGAAAATATTCCAATGTTCCTGGGAAAATGTTACGAGCTATTTTGCAACATCAAAAATAATCCAATGAAAATATGACCTTCCATTCGATGAAGGTGGTCAATCCTAGAAATTTAATCATGGAATTCTGATCATGACTTTACACCATTGAACTCGTATGTATAACCTTTCAATTTTGTAGATATGTAGAAACAGAATCTGGTGTTCATAACATCAACCACAACAGTTCCAACCCTAAAAAACAGCTCAACTCTCCCCTAGAAAGTGTCCAACTATTTCTCGTTGACTTGTCGTTGAGATCCATCGAGTACAACACACTGTGACCATTATTACCGGTAAGTGATATGTGTGGTGACTTTTTGATTTTTGTGGTTTTAGTTACTCCACATGCGATGCTTCTGTGTCGGAATTCCGCGTGTCTGAATGTCAACACCGACAATTTTCAAAGCGGTATTGTGTCAGTACTCCTTTTTCACCAAGAAATTGAAGGGAAATACAAAATTTCCTTTGCTTCGTTTTTAGAAAAGACAAAAAAAAGGTTTGATTATGTTGCTTAATTATTAAATCATCTCATATGCTTTGGTTTTACACAGAGGACGTGAAATTTCATGTCTGCAACTGATCATTTCTTAAATGAGTGTCAATTAGTCCGTTTTGGAAGGTTCGCGGACAATTTGACGAGGAATTGTGGAGGCAAGATGTCGAATTTCGTGAGCCTCTTGGTAATCAAAAGAAATTTCATAAGGTATGCCACGCAATAATGTTGCTTGGACGATCAAATCTCTGCGACATGATTTGAAATTAATTAGTTTTCTATATTACATGGTAAAGATTTGTAGTGTATAACTTAACGCCAAACATGATCAAACACTTGAAAAACATCTTTGGAAAATGCAACGATCAACTTAAGCATTTTCTACAAGTGCATCTTCTTAGGAGGAATCAAACGCTTGAACAACATCTGGAAAATGCAACGATCAACGTAAGCATTTTCCACAAGTGCACCTTCATAGGAATTATATAGGAATTAGCCACGGATGGCTTCGCCAGACGCTGCATCAGCATTATTTTTTAATATAAGAAGCTAAGATGTAGAGTGTAAGTATCTTCTTGTTTTTTAATTCGAATTGTAAAGACGCAAGACGCTTATCTTGTTAATAAATGTAAATTTCAAAAGAGAAAAAAGGTGTTGTAAATTAACTGGCACCCGAGCAGAGACCATGATCTGCGATACTTTTTGTGTGTTTGATCCTCGATGTCACCTTCAAAGGAAAAAAAGAAGTATGGTCAGGAAGGCCCCCCAGTAACCAGCAGAAAGAGAAAAAGGAGTCATTGCCAACCTCGCCGAAGCGGAGCGGTCCAGAAAAATTGACAAACCCTGCCACTAAAAGGAGTAAAATCCAAACAGGAAGCACATCAACACATTTTCTCGAAAAACGACCACCAAGAGTAACATCGCAGGATTAGTGGTTCTGTAAGTTAAGTATTTGAAGAAAAAAATTTAAATATCAATTTATCTCAAATACAATAATTAACAAAGCTTATATTAACAGCTTTTTTAAAGAAAGAGTAAATAAAATAAAAAAATAAAATAAAACAAAAGAACACATACATTAGCTTTGCTTTCAAATATTCTTTAATATTATTACCATATATTCATATCTGCTTCGTCCTCCCGTACTACGCGCAGAAGCCGCGGAAGGCATCAGAAATGAGGAAAATGCCATTCCTAATAACGAAAATCTAAGAATCTATATAGCTCATGTTGTTTCCGAAACCCTGAAAAGTCAGGGCCGACAATTCTTTACAAATTTCATGAATCCCGCCGCGGACATAAGTAACGAAACCGATGTGCCAATTAATGTTGAAAATGACAGAAACTTATCTGATATGGATATGATTCCTGATGTAGTAAAAAGTCTGCGGACATTTTCAGGGGACCCCAGCGAATACAACTCATGGAGAAAAAGTGTAAAACGTATTCTGCACATCTATGAGCATCTGAAAGGAACCCCTAAGTACTATGGGATTCTCTCTGTAGTACGTAATAAAGTCGTTGAGCAGGCTGATATTGCCCTGGAGTCATACAACACTCTACTAAATTGGCCCAAAATCTCAAAATGTTTAACTTTGCATTACGCCGACAAGCGCGATTTGGGTTCCCTTGAGTACCAACTTACTTCACTTGTGCAAGGTGCTGAATCTATAAATGAATTTTACCAAAGTGTTAATCGGCATCTATCCCTTATTCTTAACAAATTGTCTGCCATGGATCTGAATCAAGACTCACTTAACAGTTTAACAGCGTGTTATCGGGAAAAGGCTGTAGGCACTTTTGTTAGAGGCTTCAGAGGTGATTTGCACCGATTATAAAGCATTCGCGAACCGGTGGATCTTCCACAGGCCTTGTCTCTATGCCTCAAATTATAGAATGTTAATTATCGCACACAACATGCGAACAATTCCATCAGGAAAAAATATTTGCACACCGCACAGGTTGCCCCTTTTTTTGCCACCAAAGAATGACAATTTAAGATTTCAGAGCAATAATGGGAACTATAATAGGTTTATTCACAAACATAATTCTCATCCTGAACTTTTGCACAATCCTCGAGTCCTTCAAAAGCCGCAATTTGATAGACAATTCCAATACCAAAATCTAGACCCTAAATATAACCAACTACCCTCCCAAGCCAAGGGTATACGAACCAATGGACGTAGACCATTCACTTAATTCACATGCGATCAACTACCAAAATCGGAACCCAATGAGGAGACCCATGTTTCCTAGCAAAAGGCCCCAGCAGTTGACATCAGCCCAATTAAATGACCCAAACAAACAACACAGGCTATTTGCTATGCAGTCAGGAGGACCATCTACAGAGAACGAAATATCCCTGGAGGAATACCTTGACGCGATCGACTTAAATGGAACTGAGGAAACCGACACCGTTAATTTTTTAGATCTGTGAGCACTTCGCTTCCTATTTTGAATACAAGGCGAGGAGCGGACAAAACTTGAAATTTTTAATTGATACAGGGTCCAATAAAAATTATATTCAACACAAACTAATTTTTAATCCAATAGCTAATGAAAAACCCTTTACAGTGAACGCTGTTGGTGGTGCTGTTAACGTAACGCACCACGCATTTGTAAATCTCTTTGGCCCACACACAGTGAAATTAAAATTCTTTATTCTTCCCAAGTTAGAAACTTTTGCCGGTATTATTGGAAATGATACTTTGAAAAATTTACAGCCTAACATCGACACAAATAAGGATTACATGACAATAAAAACAACCCTTGACATTCTTTTGAAATAACAGTTTTCCCAAAATATCAATCATATCAACATTCGCACGAAGCATATGACTTTCTCCCAAGAAAATCAGTTCAAAACTATTTTGAAAAATTGTCACAATGTACTCTTCGACCCTAATCTAAAACAAAGGTTTGCAACAACGGTTAAAGGAGAAATTCGTACGACTACGAGCGATCCTATATATTCAAAATCGTGTCCATATCCTCAAGCTCCTAAAAGTGTAGTCGAAGACGAAATTCAAAAGCTCCTAAGCGACGGAATTATCAGACCGTCAAGATCCCGTTATAATGCCCCTGTTTGGGTGGTTCCCAAAAAGGAAGATGCATCTGGACAAAAAACGTTCAGAGTTGTTACAGAAAATTGAATTTTATTACCATCACAGATTCATACCCAATCCCAGAAATAAATGAAGTTCTTTCTAATCTGGGTAACAACAAATTCTCTTCGATTATTAATCTTAAAAGTGGATTCCACGAAATAACTCTTAGACAATGTTATATAGAAAAGACAGCGTTTTCTATAAACAATGGAAAATATGAATTTGTTCGATTACCGTTTGGACTAAAAAATTGTCCGCCCATTTTTCAGCGTACCTTAGATGATATCCTTAGAGAACACATCGGCACAAGATGCTACATATATATTGATGACATAATTATATTCGGCCAAAGTGAGGAAGAACATTTCAGAAACCTTGAAAATGTCCTCAAAACCCTAGAAACAGCTAATATGAAAATAAATCTCGACAAATGTGAATTCTTAAAAGAAGAAGTTGAATTCTTAGGCTTTATAATTAGTACTAAAAGGATTAAAAGTAAGCCAAAGAAAGTAGAAGCCATTGTTTTTTTCCCGCCTCCGAAGACGCTCAACAAACTCAGATCGTTTCTTGGTATGTCAGGCTATTACAGACGATTTATCCAAGACTACGCTCGAATCGCCAAACCCTTGATATCCCTTTTAAGGGGGGAAGATGGACGCTAAAGCTATTTTTCTTGAAAAGGAAGCATTCGACGCATTCGAAAAGTTAAAAAGGTCTTTAGCATACAAAGAAGTGGTTCTAGCACACCCTGATCTCTCAAAACCCTTTGAGCTAACCACTGATGCGTCTAATTTTGCTATTAGTGCTGTTTTGGCACAAGAAGATAGACCAATCTCCTTCCTATCGCAAACACTTAGCAAAACAGAAGAAAACTACGCGACCAATGAAAAGGAGATATTCGCCATAATATTTGCGCTCAGCTCGTTGAGAAATTACCTGTACGGTTCTAAAAAGGTGATAATATATACAGATCACCAGCCCTTAACTTATGCGCTTAGCCATAAAAATACGAACTCCAAAATGAAGCGCTGGAAAGCAATTTTGGAGGAATATAATCACGAATTGGAGTTCAAACCAGACAAAGCCAACGTTGTCACTTTCAAGGGCACCGAATTCTTCAAAAGTCAATTCAATGACACCCACTGAACACAGTGCGGACACTTCATCCCATGATCTCATAGCCATAGTAGAATCTCCGATTAACGTTTTTCGGAATCAAATCATTCTCAAAACAGGGAACGAAAATAGTTATCAAGTCGAAAATCCTTTCCAGCACTATATAAGGCATACATTCATTCAAGAATCTTACACGGAACAACAGGTCATTCAAATTCTAAGAAGATATTTAAGTCCAACAGCAATTAATGGACTATGCACAGACGAATCCACATTAGGCATAATCCAATCAGTCTATCCAAATCATTTTAAAAACTATAAAGTAAGGTTCACGCGAAAAATTGTAGAAGATGTTCCTAATGAATTTGAACAGGCAGATCGCAGAAGAAAACCGCAAAAAATTGTTACAAAATTTTTACTTCCCAAAAATGGCTGCCAAAATAAAAAGACTGGTAAAAAAAAGTATTGTATGTAAGGAGTGCCAATATGATAGGCACCCTAACAAGCCATTTATTCACGCAACCCTAATTCTCAAATATCCGGGTCACACGGTACATACTGACCTATTTGCCGCCGAAAAACACCGCGTTCTCACGGCAATATATAAATTTTCTAAATTTGCGATTGTTAAGAAAACCACTTCTTAATCAATAGAAGATTTAAAAGGCCCTCTAAGAGACATTCTTTTTTATTTTTGTATTCCAGAGAATGTGGTAATTGATAATGAGGGAGCGCTCAGATCCCCCACATTAATGTTCATGTTGGAGGATGAATTACAAATAAAAACCTATCGGACCCCTCCTTATAAAAGTGAGGTCAATGACCAAATAGAAAGATGGCACTCAACATTGACTGAAACAATGCGTTGTTTAAAAAGGGGAGAACCGACAAGTTCTTTTGACCAGCTTTTAAAAAAAGGAGTAATAGAATATAATCACTCAATTCACTCCGTCACTGGCAGAAAACCGGTAGACTTATTCTTTGGACGTGTTAGTAGCGCCACGTCTGAAGACATCGAAAACATTCGCAAGAAAAATATTGAAAAGCTTAAGGCTAAGCAAGATAAAAACTTCCATTTTCACAATAAAACCAGACAACCTACAAGAAATTATGAGATAGGAGAAATAATATTCGTTAGGCAAAACAAGCGTTAAGGATCTAAACTCACACCTCGATACCAACAAGAAAAAGTAAAAGAAAATAATCATACAACCGTACTAACAGAATCCGGAAAAATTATCCATAAAGACAAAATTCGTAATTGATTCTTTCACGTTGATACTTAAAATGGTACAAACAAAAGTGCAAATCCTCGATTTTACGAACTCCCAAGTGGTAACCCATCATTTAGGCCAGACACGAATTCAAAACGGAAATTTTTTACTAATCAATAAAGTCGAGCCAAATTGAAAATCTCCTCCATAATTTGAAAATACGAAAAATGAAAAGATCACTAGATTTTATAGGAACAACCTGAAAATGGCTTGCAGGTTATCCCGATCATGAGGATTTCACTACTATTAAGGAAACTGACGATGTGTTTGAAATGTTATTAATAAAACCGATTAAGAAAAATAAATGCGTAAACGAAAAATAATAAAATAACGTAATGCACCATTTGAGATAATTAATGAATGTAAAAGTTTTAATTTCTTTTCAATTTGTAAAGAAAAAGATTTGTTAGATATAAGTTACACATCCTGTATACCAAATCTGCTGAACAGCCGAGAAGCGAATTGCAACATTATCAAAAATGAAAGCATCCCAACCATCCGACAACATCTCTCCTGGCATTTTACTCCTCAACAGAAGATTCCTTTCAACAAACGCCGAACAACCAGCTTCTCAATCACCAACAGGATCAAGTAACTTGGATGATCCAGCTGCTAACTATACGTCAATACTAAGGCTCAACAGCAGCCCATATCTTTAAAGATTGAGGACCATCGTATTAAAAGGGGGAAAACTTAACGCCAAACATGATCAAACGCTTGAACAACATCTATTAAAAATGCAACGATCAACGTAAGCATTTTCTACAAGTGCATCTTCTTAGGAGGAATCAAATACTACAATCAACCTCTATGGAAAATGCAACGATCAACGTAAGCATTTTCCACAAGTGCATCTTCTTAGGAGGAGTCAAACACAACAATCAACTTCTATGAAAAATACAACGATCAACGTAAGCATTTTCCACAAGTGCATCTTCATATGAATTATGCTAGCCACGGATGGCTTCGCCATATTATTATATTTTTAATATAAGAAGCTAAGATGTAGAATGTAAGTCTCTTCTTGTTTTTTAATTCGAATTGTAAAGACGCAAAACGCTTGTTAAAAGAGAAAAAAGGTGTTGTAAATTAACTTATATGCTATATCAGGAGTAAATGTTTTTGGAGTGAATAGTTTCAATGACAAAATCCAGTCGAAACTTTTCCATTTGTTTCAGACACTTTAGTCGTCAATTGGGAGTTTGGTCGTGCAATTTCAAAAGACAGACAAATTTTTATTGTAATGCGAGTCACAATTATGTGCATGATGTGCGAGAGTTTTTCTTTTTGTATGAAAACACGTATGTTTTGGCAAACCACTTTTATTCTATGACTCGACTCACCGGACTCAACTCGACAACTGCGTTTAATTCTAAGTTCTTACTTGATAATCTACATTTTAACATTTCACACGTTTAAAATACTATTTGCTTAAAACTAGTCGGCGTCCTTTGAAAGATATCCTTTAACGAACATGTGGTTCGTTAAAGGTGCGATATTTCACACGTCTATTGTTGACTTGAAACTAGTTGAGAAAATAAATATTGCTCATATCCTTTAACGAACATGTGGTTCGTTAAGGGTGCGATATTTCTAGGAAATATCCTTGTGTACATAACTCCTCCCTCCTTGAAGTTCAAACTGTCCTCAGTTTGGGAAATTTTACATATAAGTTTTGTAAGCAATTATTCACATGAAAAATTATATTAAGGAATTAAATTCTAGAGTAATGTACATGGAAAATTATTTTATGGAATTAAATTCTAGAGTAATGTACATGAAAAATTATTTTATGGAATTAAATTCTAGAATAGTGTTCTTGAATCTTGCAATTGTTTATGTTTGTGTATTTTTTTTTAAACTGCGCTGTGTGATTTTTTTCTTACTGTAGAAGCTCAGTTCAAATGTATTTTAGATTTAAAAAATTAAGAGAAGAGCGTTGCTTTTACGGATGAGTGCATTGAGGTGTGAGTTGATTAAAATTAGCTACCATATATTTCCTTTTATATAGATTTCGCATATAAAGTGTGAAATTCAAAAGTTAGCTTTGAATTACTAATTACTAGGAACGTGTTGGGCTCGCTTTTCAGTTCTAGATATTTTGTAAAGGAATAAGTCTGATTCTATCAATTGATTGACTTTTCAATGGTGATCACCGGAAACATTTCTGGCAGGAAGGGTATGTTTAAGTCTTTTCCGATTTTGTGCGTGAACATTTTGGTTTTCCCTACATTTTTTGAATCTAGGGTCGACTTTTCGAGGTTGTGGATTTTTAATCCACCTCAAATCCAATTCTGCTGATTGTTTATTTCTGTTATGATATTCTAGGGTCTTTCTTTTTGTTTCTTTCAAATTTTCATAAACTTTAGAAAGGTTTGCTTCACCAAAGTAAACGTCTGATGGCTTGAATTTGTGAGCGGAATGTGTTGTTGTGTTATAATATTCCGCACATTCTTCGATGGGATTTAAAAGTGACAAACTTTTGTTTTCTGATTTTTTCCTCAGTAAAAAGGTTCGTAAATGGTCGTTAAGAGTTCTGTGCGCTACATCTACATCTGAATTGCCTGTCTTGTGGTTTGGGCTCGTAAAATGAACTTCGATGCTTTCTTTTTCAAACCAGTCGACAGTTTTTTGTGAAATAAGAGCTGATTCGTTATCTGTGATAGCTTTTGAGGGTTTGCCTATTTTATTGAAAAGTGTTGTTAAACCGTTTATGAGAGTATCCCACTGTCTATTTTTTATTGGGATGACTGAAAGAAATTTCGAGAACTTATCGATGCAAGTAATGTACATGTGATTCTTATCCCTGAACCAAATGTCCAGATGATATATTTCCCTTACTCTAAGAGGAGTCGGTGATTCCTTGAATGGCTCCTTGGGAGGGTTGCTGTCATACTTGCTTTGATGGCAGATTTCACAATCGTTTATATAGTTTACGATATAATCTTTTTACCTGGGATAGTAATATTTGGTTTTCAATTCGGAATATAACTTGTTAATGTGAATGTGGTTTGTTTGCTTGTGAATTTTTGCAATAATTTCTAAGATTTCACTGAGCGAGCAATCAAAGTAAAATATTAGCATTGACAAGAGACGCTTTATTATTTGTTTGTTTCCAAATATTGTATTGTTTCTGGAGCACGAGTAAATGCTTTTTATTTGAAATTTGTTCACCTGTAGTACCTATTAGTGGGATATGATTCTGAAGTAGGTATTTTGCTTGGGTTTCTGTGAATTCTTTGAAGAAAAAAGTGAGTCTCTTTTTCCTGTTTATATTTTCTTTCTTTACTGCTTTAGAAGTGCCTATTTTTACTATAATTTGAGTTGAAAAACAATTAAGAGGCTTTTCTGATATCGAAATGTAATGAGAGTTATCTTCAAAAGATTTGTGTTGCGTCGCTAAATCGCTTTTATCGTGTATTGCGTTTATTTCAATCCAAGACAAAGCGCCTGCAACGACGTTATCTTTACATTTAATGTACTTTATATGAAAATCATATTCCAACAGCTTTAATTTACATCTTTGTAGTTTTGGATTGTCTACTTTAAGATTTTCCAAGTAGATGAGAGGTTTATGATCGGTGTGTAATTCGAAATTTTGTCCATAAATGTAGGGTCTAAAATAGTTTACGGCAAATATTATAGCTGGTAATTCCTTTTCGATTGTAACTAACTTTATTTCAGAGGAATTTAGGGTTCTTGAAGCGAAGCAAAGGTTTATTGTCTTGAGACAGAACTGCCCCAACTGCGAAATTGGAGGCATCAGCAGTAACTGCGAAAGTTTTGTTGAAGTTGGGGAATTGAAGAATTGGGTGATTGGATATATAAAGTTTTAATTTTTCAAACGCTTCGACATATTCTGGATTATTTATATCAACTACGACATTTTTCTGCAGGTACTTGGTCAAAGTTCGTGCGATTTAATGTCCTTAATGAACTTCCTATAGAAGCCCGCCAGTCCTAGAAATGATTTTATTGACTTCTGAGTTGTTGGCAATGGGAACTTTTCTATTGCTTCTAGTTTTTTTGGGTTTGGTTCAATACCATCTTTCGTAATTACGAGTCCTAGGAACTCTGTTGATTTATTAAGGAATGTAGTTTTGGATATTTCGATTTTATGTTAGTGTAGTATTGAGTACATCAACCTTTGAAAGGTGGATGGAGCATTTTTCAGGCCGAAAGGCATGCGTGTGAATTTAAAATGCCCTTCGTCTGTAGAGAATGCTGTTTTGTGCCGATCTTCAGGTTTTATCTCAATCTGGTGGAAACCCTTAGCCAAATCTATACTTGTAAAATAATTAGCGTTTCCCAATTGATCAAGAATATCGTCAATCACGGGGATTGGGTATTTATCCGCTATTGTTAAGTTGTTAATTTTTCTGTAGTCGATAACCAACCTATGTTTATTTTTTTTTTTGGCACGATCCACACAAGAGAATTGTATGGTGAATTTTATGGTACTATAATACCTTGTTCTAAATTTTCTTCGATTTGTTGTTTAACAAAGTTTCTAAGGGAGTATGGGTATCTATAATTTTGTTGGTATACAGGATTGCAATTAGTCAGTTTTAGCTCGTGCTTTATTTCGTGAGTAAACGTTAGTTTCCTATTCTTTTCGAACTGAATGTCCGAAAATTCATCTTTGATTCTCTCTATCACCAGTTTTTCTTCTGCGGTAAGGTTATTTTCGTAACTTTTATTAATTTATACGTCAGGTTTTTGAAAAATTTCATCATTCAATTTTTGTTCGGCTGAATAGTTTTCGCCTTCTTAATCAAAATTCAGAGTAATATTGTTTATAGTGATAATATTCTGCGAAAAATCTAATTTTGCTGCGGTGCCGAAAAGAACGTTTTGGCCTATGATGCAGTCAATTAAATTGGATAAGAAATCCATTAGTTTCTACCCAATATAATGGTTAGTACAAAACTCGGATGGAAACTTAGTTGTAAACCCGTATTTTATTGGCTCAAATGCATTAATTGAGTTTATTATTAAAGGGGTTTTTAATAAGTAGCGCCGATGAGGAATTACAAATTTAGAGTTCATTATACAGTGTGTGGTACCAGTATCAATGAGACATCTGAATTATTTTCCTTCGATGGTTAATCGAAGGATTGGGAGTTTTTCGAGGCGCGGAACCGAAAATTTTCAGCTCAAATGTGAAAGGAAGATCCCGAAGACCGGACTGTGTTCATTGAGACGTCAGTGGGCAATGAAAGATTGTTATGCCTGTTATTATGACTTTGTGGTTCTCGTTTGAAGTTACCAGAACGATACTCAGAGTTCGATTGAATTTGATTGCGATAAGAACCGACGAATCGATTTTGGAATGTATTATTGACAAAACTAGACTGACTCACTTTATGTTTTGAGCCGAAGTGCGAGTATCCTGCGTTTACTAACACTGAATATGCGTCTTCTAAAGCGTCTAGCTTATGAGCGCAAAGCACTCCTCTAATTGGTTCTGGGCACTTATCTATGTAGCAATTCTTCACTATTTTTTGTCTATGCTTAATTTCAGTCTCGGCTTGAGTTGCTGTATATGCACTTTTTGTTTTTATTTTTTTGCAAACAAGATTCAAGTACTTACTCAGGTATGAATATAGCTGGGCAGGAGTTGTGAAACGAGCACCAAAGATTTTTTTCATCAGCCGGATCTCCGTTTCGGGTTCATCGAAATTCACTAATACCGCGCTCTTGATTGCTGACCAATCTGATGACGGTAACGCATTGACGATTTCCTTCGGCCTTCCTGTTAGCTTTCCCAATATTTGGCGTCTGATTAGTGGTTTGTAGCCCACTTCTAGGTTTTGTATCATCCCTGGATTGCATCAATTGAGCTTATGAACGGATATACATCACTTCGTTCTCCTGAGAAACTCGGCAACGAGTTTATGTACGTACATATGTTTTTGTAGTCCATTTTTGTGTTTTCTTTGTTCGTAATGTGTTCGTTTTCGGAACTTTCTGCTGATTGCAAGCTAGGCAAAGCTTTCAATAATTCTTGTGCCCACGCCACTGTTGCAACAATATCGAAGAACCTTAATAACTGAACTGCCGACTGCGCCAATTATGTGCATGAAGTGCGAGGGTTTTTCTTTTTGTATGAAAACACGTATATTTTGGCAAAACATCACATAAGATAAACAAGCAAGCAGCTTACGATTCTCCTTTCAGTAACATAAACTATCCGAAATCATAACTTCATTATGATTCATAAATACCAATATTTGTTTATACAGCTGCATCCCATATGACTCATAGCTTCTATTGAATGTTTACACAGCTGCATCGTCCCATTGATTATGCTGACATAGCTTTCGTATCTAATTTCATTTAATGCTGACCAGCTTATCTTTTATTTTCCACAGACAAAATTGCAACTAAGCAATTTTGGGTTCTTTGCCTTCAAAGATATAAATACGTATTGATCATCTAGATCAAGTTAGTTGTTATTCAGATCACATAGGAATAAGTAAGTTGTTGTTCATTTATCAATTAGTTGTCAGTCGTCAAATAATTGTCTTCTCGTTAAATAAAGTGTTCATAATAAATTAAATACAGTGTTTTATTTAACAAATCAAGGGTGTGGTAATTATATATTATTTGTAATTTAATATTGCAAGAAATATAACTGCAGCAGTCGCTTTTGTTAGGTCGGAAAAATCCCTTTGAATATAACGAACCAAAACTGAATTGAATTGGAAAACAATTCGATCATAATCGAAGAAAATTAGATTGCTAACAACAAAGTGCTGAGTGAAAAACTAATAACTCAATCATATATGATTTAAAAAAACAACTGGTTTAAGTGTCATGAATTCGAAGAAGTAAATTAAAGAAAATTTAATTGAAAACTGAATTCAAATAAGAACATAAAACCATAATAACAAAAAAAAACGACCAATTAGAAAAATAATATCAATCATTTAAATAATTGCATTAATAGAAGTGAATTTGTGGGACTTTTGTCGGGAAAACACGCAGTATTTTCACAGTACGTCTGTACTTCACGACATTATATTCAAAAGTGATAAAATATCTCTATGTACAGTGCTGTCAAACAGCGGTAGGGCTGCGTAAACAAATGTGTTGCTTTTAAATGCGATACTTTTTTAACACTCCTCAACTCATGTGTTTACATTACAAAAACTTTATTCATAAAGTTAAACTTAACATTTTCATTTGTTTCAAATGAACAGTCTTTGAAAGATTTTTCGTAAAGATATCTGCGATCATGTCGCTGGTGTTACAATATTTCAATTGTATTTCTCCAATTTTGTAAGAATCTATTACGTGATGATAACGAATATCAATGTGTTTGCTTCGGCTATGATACACTGAATTTTTGACTAAATGCATTGCACTTAGATTATCGCAATGTATAGTTATCGATTCATCAGGAAATTGTTTGACTTCTCTGATTAATTTCCTCAAGTATGTGGCCTCTTTTGCGGCTGATGATAAGGCCATGTACGCAGCCTCTGTGCTGCTCAATGCAACGGTTGGTTACCTTTTCCACTGCCATGAAATAGCACCTCCAGCAAGTATAAATGCGTATCCTGTATACGATTTCTGGTCAGTTGTATCACTTCCTCAATCAACGTTTACGTATCCTTCGATCTGGTTTCCAGTTGTTTGATACTTCAGCTGCATATCCATTGTATTACTCAAATACTTAAGCACGCATTTCGCCGCATCCATATGTTCGCCGTGTGGATCCGTATTAATTTGTGACAATTTACATACGGAATGCAATATGTCCGGGCGTGATATAAGAGCGATATACATCAATGATCCGATAAGCGATTGATACTGAATTGGATCTACTCGTTTACAATTACTCTCGTTACATTTAATTTGATATTTTGGCTCTAATGGTGTCGTTACAGGACGACAATTTTCTAATCTATACTGATGCATTATTTGTCTTATTTGTGTACGTTGATTAATCTTTATTGCACCTGTTGGCCCGTCTCTTTCAACTTCCATACTAAGAAAATAGTAAGCAGGACCTTTATCTACAACTTTTATAACTTGTTATATTTTGCTTTTAATTAGTTTAAGCTCATCTATATTCGAACTTGCTATTAGCAGGTCATCTACACATACCGCTATCAGACTGACGTTGTCGTGTTTTCTCATCATGTACAAGCATGGTTTGGTTTCACACTGTTCGAAACCAATATTTTTAAATAAGGAATCGATTTTCATATTCCACTGTCTACCTGATTGTTTGAGGCCATAAAGTGCCTTTTTTATCTTCAAAACATAATTCGGAGACTCAATAAATTTTTCTGGCTGAACCATATAAACTTCATCGCTAAGTTCACCGTTCAAATAGGCTATTGACACATCCATTTGATGCACATGAAGTCTAAATTCAACGGCAAGAGCGAAAAACATTTTTATAGTTTCATAACGCACTACTGGCGAAAATGTTTCCGTATAGTTAACGCCGTACAGTGCCTGGTACTCATCTTGCATGGCCGTCCACCAATGGTTTGCGTATTCACTACTCAACGCTTCTGTGACGGTTTTTGGGACTTTGATGTCTCCTGAACGCTGAAAATTGAGCTCGTTGCTCTGCTCACGTGGTCTGCCTGGAGCACCGGTACGTATCAGCTTTGTGCGACCAGGCCCAATTTTTTTCTTCTCAGCTTCTTGCATTTTTTCAGCTCGATCGATATTGCTAACTACATCTGGCTCGGACTCTGCTGCAATATTATTGTTGTCTTTTTTCAGCTGTTCGTCATATGAACTTTCATTCTATATTGTCACGTCGACAAATTCATTTCAAACTTGGGGTTCAACAAAGTAAACGATTCTCTGAGTTGCTTTCTCCATTAGACGATAAGCTATTGATTCGTCAGAATACCCCATCATCAGGCATTCTTTACTTTTTGGTCGAAATTTACCGTGAGGTTTCTTATCTAGCGCAATTGCTATTGTGCCAAATGTCTTCAAGTGCGATACATTAGGCTTTCGATTGAACCATACTTCATATGGCGTCTTAACACTTAATGCTTTAGTCGGCGCCCTATTTCTCAAATATGCTGCCGTATTTACTGCTTCTGCCCACAGAACTTCGTTCGCATCAGCGCCTATGATCATGCCACTGGCCATTTCAACCAGCGTTCTATTAAGGCACTCAGCCACTCCATTTTGTTGAGGCGTGTAGGAAACGGTTAACTGCCTCTTAATGCCGGCTTTCCGCAGATAATCGTCAAAGGCACGATTGTCGAATTCAGTACCACTGTCGCTACGTAGTATTTTTATTTTCTTATCACATTGTCGCTCCACCATATCCTTAAAATCACAAAACTTCTCAAATACTTCGTCTTTTGACTTGATGAAATACACGAATACATATCGATATTTATCGTCGATAAAAGTTAAAAAATATCGTTTCCCGCCATTCGATATTCTATTCATCGGTCCACATAATTTGGTATGAATTACTTCTAAAACTTCCTTGGCTCGGTTCTCGGAATGTAGAAATGGCTTCACGGTACATTTGCTTTTCATGCACACTTAGCAATCGATAATTTCCGGAAACTTGACGTTGAGACCACGCACCATGTCTTTGTTGACCAGCTCGTTTAAACTCGCACAATTTATATGACCATAACGATTATGCCATTTGGTAGCAAATTCATTACATGTAAAAAAACAATTGGTCACAAGATGCACTAAACAGAAAAAAGTCTCCGACCTTATTGGCTTGAAGAATAATCTCACAACTACTGTTGATATTATTTGCCGATGATGTAAACTTCACAAAGTAAGTTTTCTTCGCGGCTTTTCCAACGGAGATGAAATTACACTGCGATCCCGGCACGAAAAGAACGTCATTCAATTCAATGTCAGCCTTAGCACTCCTTATGCGTACTTTGCCAATTCCTTCTGCTTTCACTTTCATATTATCTGCCATTCAGATATTCTCGTCGTATGCTTTCAAAGTCTCAAACATTTTACGTCTGCTACATAGATATGAAGAAGCGGCACTGTCAATACACCAAATATCTGCGCTCAACACGTTGGAGTTCGAGTTTGTGAACACGGAGAACGATACTTTCGTTTGATCTGTTTTCTTCTCCTTCTCTCTACACTGTGTAGCATAATGCTTTTTGCGACCACAGTTATAACGACTGAAATTTACTGTTTTCCGCACGGTTGTTTTACTGTTACTATTTTACTAAATAAATTAAATACAAAATACATTCAGGATCCTCAAAAACATTTACAAACAGAATTTTCTCCTATTAGAAATGAGAATCTTGTTCAAAATAAATTCAAATCTACTTTACTAGAATATAAATCATATCTATTAGAAAAGAAAAACTGCAGCACATTAAGTGAAGCTTACAAAATACTAACAGAAATAAAAGTAACATACGATGATAGAGAGCATTTTGCCTTTAAACATAATAACTCATATAAACGTAATAATAATAATTATGCAACAAAAAATTATGAACATAAACAGTACACTAACAAATATAATAACAATCCTAATCAAAACAACAATTTTAACAATTGGTATAACAATATTCGATATAACAATAATTCTAACAACAATAATAGAAATTTTAACTACAACCGTTGTGAAAAGTAATGTTTAATAAAAACACACAACCGTTCAAGTTGAAAGGTTTCAAGCAAGAGGAAAGTTTATTGACAGATACAGCTGTGGGCGGCAGCACACAAAACTTGAATCGTAAACTGAACTAGAATGTTATCGTGAATTATTGTTCGTTCACAATACCTTTCCTGAACAATACATTCATAAATTACAACAAATATCATTTTTGTTCCAGATGTCCAATAATAGATGCACTTATCGTCGTCGCTTCGCTTCAAATTGACGCCAATGAGAACATGGTTTAATTTCTCGTTCCATACTCTGCTCGCTTGCTTTAAACCATACAAGGATTTCCTTAGTTCACACACCCGTCCAGAGTTGTCGTCGTAGCCGGTTGGTTGCGACATATAAATAGTCTCTCTCAAATCACCATGCAGTAAATGCGGTAATTGCATCCATTTGATACACAGTTAAATCATATCTGACCGCAACTGCAAGCAACAACCGAATGGACGTATACCGGACCACAGGTGCAAATGTATCGTTAAAATCGATGCCATAAACCCTCTAACTACGACCTGTGCTTTATTCCGAATTACGTCCCCTTTACATCTCGTTTCGTTTTGTATATCCATTTTGAGCTAATTGCTTACTTTCCTACTGGCAATTCAGTGAGTATCCACGTTGCATTCGTGGTAAATGCCGACATCTCTTCCGCCATTGCCATCTTCCACAGGCGGGCATCCGATCGCAATACAGCCTGCTCGAACGTTGTTGGGTCTTGTGTTGGAGTTGCGTTTACACAAAATGAATAACGTGCTGATGTATATTGTGGCCTTGGTTGGCTGGCAATTTGTTCCGATTGACGCAGTTCACCTGAAATGGTGGCGTCCAAATCTATTTCGGGCTCGTACATTGTGTCATCGGCACTTTCGAACTCATTTGACGATTCCAATGTATTCCCAACATCCAGTGCTGTCGTTTCTTCAGTCAGTGATTCATCCTTCATTGACAATTCCACTTTCACACCATATATCGTTGCCGGTTAAATCAGTTTGGGAAATTTTACATATAAGTTTTGTAAGCAATTATTCACATGAAAAATTATATTAAGGAATTAAATTCTAGAGTAATGTACATGGAAAATTATTTTATGGAATTAAATTCTAGAGTAATGTACATGAAAAATTATTTTATGGAATTAAATTCTAGAATAGTGTTCTTGAACCTTGCAATTGTTTATGTTTGTGTATTTTTTTTAAACTGCGCTGTGTGATTTTTTTCTTACTGTAGAAGCTCAGTTCAAATGTATTTTAGATTAAAAAAATTAAGAGAAGAGCGTTTCTTTTACGGATGAGTGCATTGAGGTGTGAGTTGATTAAAATTAGCTACCATATATTTCCTTTTATATAGATTTCGCATATAAAGTGTGAAATTCAAAAGTTAGCTTTGAATTACTAATTACTAGGAACGTGTTGGGCTCGCTTTTCAGTTCTAGATATTTTGTAAAGGAATAAGTCTGATTCTATCAATTGATTGACTTTTCAATGGTGATCACCGGAAACATTTCTGGCAGGAAGGGTATGTTTAAGTCTTTTCCGATTTTGTGCGTGAACATTTTGGTTTTCCCTACATTTTTTGAATCTAGGGTCGACTTTTCGAGGTTGTGGAT
Source organism: Oxycera nigricornis (assembly GCA_963942545.1). NCBI lineage: Eukaryota > Metazoa > Arthropoda > Insecta > Diptera > Stratiomyidae > Oxycera > Oxycera nigricornis. Next base: position 66,895,973 of record OZ012662.1, read on the forward strand.
TTTTAATCCACCTCAAATCCAATTCTGCTGATTGTTTATTTCTGTTATGATATTCTAGGGTCTTTCTTTTTGTTTCTTTCAAATTTTCATAAACTTTAGAAAGGTTTGCTTCACCAAAGTAAACGTCTGATGGCTTGAATTTGTGAGCGGAATGTGTTGTTGTGTTATAATATTCCGCACATTCTTCGATGGGATTTAAAAGTGACAAACTTTTGTTTTCTGATTTTTTCCTCAGTAAAAAGGTTCGTAAATGGTCGTTAAGAGTTCTGTGCGCTACATCTACATCTGAATTGCCTGTCTTGTGGTTTGGGCTCGTAAAATGAACTTCGATGCTTTCTTTTTCAAACCAGTCGACAGTTTTTTGTGAAATAAGAGCTGATTCGTTATCTGTGATAGCTTTTGAGGGTTTGCCTATTTTATTGAAAAGTGTTGTTAAACCGTTTATGAGAGTATCCCACTGTCTATTTTTTATTGGGATGACTGAAAGAAATTTCGAGAACTTATCGATGCAAGTAATGTACATGTGATTCTTATCCCTGAACCAAATGTCCAGATGATATATTTCCCTTACTCTAAGAGGAGTCGGTGATTCCTTGAATGGCTCCTTGGGAGGGTTTCTGTCATACTTGCTTTGATGGCAGATTTCACAATCGTTTATATAGTTTACGATATAATCTTTTTACCTGGGATAGTAATATTTGGTTTTCAATTCGGAATATAACTTGTTAATGTGAATGTGGTTTGTTTGCTTGTGAATTTTTGCAATAATTTCTAAGATTTCACTGAGCGAGCAATCAAAGTAAAATATTAGCATTGACAAGAGACGCTTTATTATTTGTTTGTTTCCAAATATTGTATTGTTTCTGGAGCACGAGTAAATGCTTTTTATTTGAAATTTGTTCACCTGTAGTACCTATTAGTGGGATATGATTCTGAAGTAGGTATTTTGCTTGGGTTTCTGTGAATTCTTTGAAGAAAAAAGTGAGTCTCTTTTTCCTGTTTATATTTTCTTTCTTTACTGCTTTAGAAGTGCCTATTTTTACTATAATTTGAATTGAAAAACAATTAAGAGGCTTTTCTGATATCGAAATGTAATGAGAGTTATCTTCAAAAGAGTTGTGTTGCGTCGCTAAATCGCTTTTATCGTGTATTGCGTTTATTTCAATCCAAGACAAAGCGTCTGCAACGACGTTATCTTTACATTTAATGTACTTTATATGAAAATCATATTCCAACAGCTTTAATTTACATCTTTGTAGTTTTGGATTGTCTACTTTAAGATTTTCCAAGAAGATGAGAGGTTTATGATCGGTGTGTAATTCGAAATTTTGTCCATAAATGTAGGGTCTAAAATTGTTTACGGCAAATATTATAGCTGGTAATTCCTTTTCGATTGTAACTAACTTTATTTCAGAGGAATTTAGGGTTCTTGAAGCGAAGCAAAGGTTTATTGTCTTGAGACAGAACTGCCCCAACTGCGAAATTGGAGGCATCAGCAGTAACTGCGAAAGTTTTGTTAAAGTTGGGGAATTGAAGAATTGGGTGATTGGATATATAAAGTTTTAATTTTTCAAACGCTTCGACATATTCTGGATTATTTATATCAACTACGACATTTTTCTGCAGGTGCTTGGTCAAAGGTCGTGCGATTTAATGTCCTTAATGAACTTCCTATAGAAGCCCGCCAGTCCTAGAAATGATTTTATTGACTTCTGAGTTGTTGGCAATGGGAACTTTTCTATTGCTTCTAGTTTTTTTGGGTTTGGTTCAATACCATCTTTCGTAATTACGAGTCCTAGGAACTCTGTTGATTTATTAAGGAATGTAGTTTTGGATATTTTGATTTTATGTTAGTGTAGTATTGAGTACATCAACCTTTGAAAGGTGGATGGAGCATTTTTCAGGCCGAAAGGCATGCGTGTGAATTTAAAATGCCCTTCGTCTGTAGAGAATGCTGTTTTGTGCCGATCTTCAGGTTTTATCTCAATCTGGTGGAAACCCTTAGCCAAATCTATACTTGTAAAATAATTAGCGTTTCCCAATTGATCAAGAATATCGTCAATCACGGGGATTGGGTATTTATCCGCTATTGTTAAGTTGTTAATTTTTCTGTAGTCGATAACCAACCTATGTTTATTTATTTTTTTTGGCACGATCCACACAAGAGAATTGTATGGTGAATTTTATGGTACTATAATACCTTGTTCTAAATTTTCTTCGATTTGTTGTTTAACAAAGTTTCTAAGGGAGTATGGGTATCTATAATTTTGTTGGTATACAGGATTGCAATTAGTCAGTTTTAGCTCGTGCTTTATTTCGTGAGTAAACGTTAGTTTCCTATTCTTTTCGAACTGAATGTCCGAAAATTCATCTTTGATTCTCTCTATCACCAGTTTTTCTTCTGCGGTAAGGTTATTTTCGTAACTTTTATTAATTTATACGTCAGGTTTTTGAAAAATTTCATCATTCAATTTTTGTTCGGCTGAATAGTTTTCGCCTTCTTAATCAAAATTCAGAGTAATATTGTTTATAGTGATAATATTCTGCGAAAAATCTAATTTTGCTGCGGTGCCGAAAAGAACGTTTTGGCCTATGATGCAGTCAATCAAATTGGATAAGAAATCCATTAGTTTCTACCCAATATAATGGTTAGTACAAAACTCGGATGGAAACTTAGTTGTAAACCCGTATTTTATTGGCTCAAATGCATTAATTGAGTTTATTATTAAAGGGGTTTTTAATAAGTAGCGCCGATGAGGAATTACAAATTTAGAGTTCATTATACAGTGTGTGGTACCAGTATCAATGAGACATCTGAATTATTTTCCTTCGATGGTTAATCGAAGGATTGGGAGTTTTTCGAGGCGCGGAACCGAAAATTTTCAGCTCAAATGTGAAAGGAAGATCCCGAAGACCGGACTGTGTTCATTGAGACGTCAGTGGGCAATGAAAGATTGTTATGCCTGTTATTATGACTTTGTGGTTCTCGTTTGAAGTTACCAGAACGATACTCAGAGTTCGATTGAATTTGATTGCGATAAGAACCGACGAATCGATTTTGGAATGTATTATTGACAAAACTAGACTGACTCACTTTATGTTTTGAGCCGAAGTGCGAGTATCCTGCGTTTACTTACACTGAATATGCGTCTTCTAAAGCGTCTAGCTTATGAGCGCAAAGCACTCCTCTAATTGGTTCTGGGCACTTATCTATGTAGCAATTCTTCACTATTTTTTGTCTATGCTTAATTTCAGTCTCGGCTTGAGTTGCTGTATATGCACTTTTTGTTTTTATTTTTTTGCAAACAAGATTCAAGTACTTACTCAGGTATGAATATAGCTGGGCAGGAGTTGTGAAACGAGCACCAAAGATTTTTTTCATCAGCCGGATCTCCGTTTCGGGTTCATCGAAATTCACTAACACCGCGCTCTTGATTGCTGACCAATCTGATGACGGTAACGCATTGACGATTTCCTTCGGCCTTCCTGTTAGCTTTCCCAATATTTGGCGTCTGATTAGTGGTTTGTAGCCCACTTCTAGGTTTTGTATCATCCCTGGATTGCATCAATTGAGCTTATGAACGGATATACATCACTTCGTTCTCCTGAGAAACTCGGCAACGAGTTTATGTACGTACATATGGTTTTGTAGTCCATTTTTGTGTTTTCTTTGTTCGTAATGTGTTCGTTTTCGGAACTTTCTGCTGATTGCAAGCTAGGCAAAGCTTTCAATAATTCTTGTGCCCACGCCACTGTTGCAACAATATCGAAGAACCTTAATAACTGAACTGCCGACTGCGCCAATTATGTGCATGAAGTGCGAGGGTTTTTCTTTTTGTATGAAAACACGTATATTTTGGCAAAACATCACATTAGATAAACAAGCAAGCAGCTTACGTTTCTCCTTTCAGTAACATAAACTATCCGAAATCATAACTTCATTATGATTCATAAATACCAATATTTGTTTATACAGCTGCATCCCATATGACTCATAGCTTCTATTGAATGTTTACACAGCTGCATCGTCCCATTGATTATGCTGACATAGCTTTCGTATCTAATTTCATTTAATGCTGACCAGCTTATCTTTTATTTTCCACAGACAAAATTGCAACTAAGCAATTTTGGGTTCTTTGCCTTCAAAGATATAAATACGTATTGATCATCTAGATCAAGTTAGTTGTTATTCAGATCACATAGGAATAAGTAAGTTGTTGTTCATTTATCAATTAGTTGTCAGTCGTCAAATAATTGTCTTCTCGTTAAATAAAGTGTTCATAATAAATTAAATACAGTGTTTTATTTAACAAATCAAGGGTGTGGTAATTATATATTATTTGTAATTTAATATTGCAAGAAATATAACTGCAGCAGTCGCTTTTGTTAGGTCGGAAAAATCCCTTTGAATATAACGAACCAAAACTGAATTGAATTGGAAAACAATTCGATCATAATCGAAGAAAATTAGATTGCTAACAACAAAGTGCTGAGTGAAAAACTAATAACTCAATCATATATGATTTAAAAAAACAACTGGTTTAAGTGTCATGAATTCGAAGAAGTAAATTAAAGAAAATTTAATTGAAAACTGAATTCAAATAAGAACATAAAACCATAATAACAAAAAAAACGACCAATTAGAAAAATAATATCAATCATTTAAATAATTGCATTAATAGAAGTGAATTTGTGGGACTTTTGTCGGGAAAACACGCAGTATTTTCACAGTACGTCTGTACTTCACGACATTATATTCAAAAGTGATAAAATATCTCTATGTACAGTGCTGTCAAACAGCGGTAGGGCTGCGTAAACAAATGTGTTGCTTTTAAATGCGATACTTTTTTAACACTCCTCAACTCATGTATTTACATTACAAAAACTTTATTCATAAAGTTAAACTTAACATTTTCATTTGTTTCAAATGAACAGTCTTTGAAAGATTTTTCGTAAAGATATCTGCGATCATGTCGCTGGTGTTACAATATTTCAATTGTATTTCTCCAGTTTTTAAGAATCTATTACGTGATGATAACGAATATCAATGTGTTTGCTTCGGCTATGATACACTGAATTTTTGACTAAATGCATTGCACGTAGATTATCGCAATGTATAGTTATCGATTCATCAGGAAATTGTTTGACTTCTCTGATTAATTTCCTCAAGTATGTGGCCTCTTTTGCGGCTGATGATAAGGCCATGTACGCAGCCTCTGTGCTGCTCAATGCAACGGTTGGTTACCTTTTCCACTGCCATGAAATAGCACCTCCAGCAAGTATAAATGCGTATCCTGTATACGATTTCTGGTCAGTTGTATCACTTCCTCAATCAACGTTTACGTATCCTTCGATCTGGTTTCCAGTTGTTTGATACTTCAGCTGCATATCCATTGTATTACTCAAATACTTAGGCACGCATTTCGCCGCATCCATATGTTCGCCGTGTGGATCCGTATTAATTTGTGACAATTTACATACGGAAGGCAATATGTCCGGGCGTGATATAAGAGCGATATACATCAATGATCCGATAAGCGATTGATACTGAATTGGATCTACTCGTTTACAATTACTCTCGTTACATTTAATTTGATATTTTGGCTCTAATGGTGTCGTTACAGGACGACAATTTTCTAATCTATACTGATGCATTATTTGTCTTATTTGTGTACGTTGATTAATCTTTATTGCACCTGTTGGCCCGTCTCTTTCAACTTCCATACTAAGAAAATAGTAAGCAGGACCTTTATCTACAACTTTTATAACTTGTTATATTTTGCTTTTAATTAGTTTAAGCTCATCTATATTCGAACTTGCTATTAGCAGGTCATCTACACATACCGCTATCAGACTGACGTTGTCGTGTTTTCTCATCATGTACAAGCATGGTTTGGTTTCACACTGTTCGAAACCAATATTTTTAAATAAGGAATCAATTTTCATATTCCACTGTCTACCTGATTGTTTGAGGCCATAAAGTGCCTTTTTTATCTTCAAAACATAATTCGGAGACTCAATAAATTTTTCTGGCTGAACCATATAAACTTCATCGCTAAGTTCACCGTTCAAATAGGCTATTGACACATCCATTTGATGCACATGAAGTCTAAATTCAACGGCAAGAGCGAAAAACATTTTTATAGTTTCATAACGCACTACTGGCGAAAATGTTTCCGTATAGTTAACGCCGTACAGTGCCTGGTACTCATCTTGCATGGCCGTCCACCAATGGTTTGCGTATTCACTACTCAACGCTTCTGTGACGGTTTTTGGGACTTTGATGTCTCCTGAACGCTGAAAATTGAGCTCGTTGCTCTGCTCACGTGGTCTGCCTGGAGCACCGGTACGTATCAGCTTTGTGCGACCAGGCCCAATTTTTTTCTTCTCAGCTTCTTGCATTTTTTCAGCTCGATCGATATTGCTAACTACATCTGGCTCGGACTCTGCTGCAATATTATTGTTGTCTTTTTTCAGCTGTTCGTCATATGAACTTTCATTCTATATTGTCACGTCGACAAATTCATTTCAAACTTGGGGTTCAACAAAGTAAACGATTCTCTGAGTTGCTTTCTCCATTAGACGATAAGCTATTGATTCGTCAGAATACCCCATCATCAGGCATTCTTTACTTTTTGGTCGAAATTTACCGTGAGGTTTCTTATCTAGCGCAATTGCTATTGTGCCAAATGTCTTCAAGTGCGATACATTAGGCTTTCGATTGAACCATACTTCATATGGCGTCTTAACACTTAATGCTTTAGTCGGCGCCCTATTTCTCAAATATGCTGCCGTATTTACTGCTTCTGCCCACAGAACTTCGTTCGCATCAGCGCCTATGATCATGCCACTGGCCATTTCAACCAGCGTTCTATTAAGGCACTCAGCCACTCCATTTTGTTGAGGCGTGTAGGAAACGGTTAACTGCCTCTTAATGCCGGCTTTCCGCAGATAATCGTCAAAGGCACGATTGTCGAATTCAGTACCACTGTCGCTACGTAGTATTTTTATTTTCTTATCACATTGTCGCTCCACCATAGCCTTAAAATCACAAAACTTCTCAAATACTTCGTCTTTTGACTTGATGAAATACACGAATACATATCGATATTTATCGTCGATAAAAGTTAAAAAATATCGTTTCCCGCCATTCGATATTCTATTCATCGGTCCACATAATTTGGTATGAATTACTTCTAAAACTTCCTTGGCTCGGTTCTCGGAATGTAGAAATGGCTTCACGGTACATTTGCTTTTCATGCACACTTAGCAATCGATAATTTCCGGAAACTTGACGTTGAGACCACGCACCATGTCTTTGTTGACCAGCTCGTTTAAACTCGCACAATTTATATGACCATAACGATTATGCCATTTGGTAGCAAATTCATTACATGTAAAAAAACAATTGGTCACAAGATGCACTAAACAGAAAAAAGTCTCCGACCTTATTGGCTTGAAGAATAATCTCACAACTACTGTTGATATTATTTGCCGATGATGTAAACTTCACAAAGTAAGTTTTCTTCGCGGCTTTTCCAACGGAGATGAAATTACACTGCGATCCCGGCACGAAAAGAACGTCATTCAATTCAATGTCAGCCGTAGCACTCCTTATGCGTACTTTGCCAATTCCTTCTGCTTTCACTTTCATATTATCTGCCATTCAGATATTCTCGTCGTATGCTTTCAAAGTCTCAAACATTTTACGTCTGCTACATAGATATGAAGAAGCGGCACTGTCAATACACCAAATATCTGCGCTCAACACGTTGGAGTTCGAGTTTGTGAACACGGAGAACGATACTTTCGTTTGATCTGTTTTCTTCTCCTTCTCTCCACACTGTGTAGCATAATGCTTTTTGCGACCACAGTTATAACGACTGAAATTTACTGTTTTCCGCACGGTTGTTTTACTGTTACTATTTTACTAAATAAATTAAATACAAAATACATTCAGGATCCTCAAAAACATCTACAAACAGAATTTTCTCCTATTAGAAATGAGAATCTTGTTCAAAATAAATTCAAATCTACTTTACTAGAATATAAATCATATCTATTAGAAAAGAAAAACTGCAGCACATTAAGTGAAGCTTACAAAATACTAACAGAAATAAAAGTAACATACGATGATAGAGAGCATTTTGCCTTTAAACATAATAACTCATATAAACGTAATAATAATAATTATGTAACAAAAAATTATGAACATAAACAGTACACTAACAAATATAATAACAATCCTAATCAAAACAACAATTTTAACAATTGGTATAACAATATTCGATATAACAATAATTCTAACAACAATAATAGAAATTTTAACTACAACCGTTGTGAAAAGTAATGTTTAATAAAAACACACAACCGTTCAAGTTGAAAGGTTTCAAGCAAGAGGAAAGTTTATTGACAGATACAGCTGTGGGCGGCAGCACACAAAACTTGAATCGTAAACTGAACTAGAATGTTATCGTGAATTATTGTTCGTTCACAATACCTTTCCTGAACAATACATTCATAAATTACAACAAATATCATTTTTGTTCCAGATGTCCGATAATAGATGCACTTATCGTCGTCGCTTCGCTTCAAATTGACGCCAATGAGAACATGGTTTAATTTCTCGTTCCATGCTCTGCTCGCTTGCTTTAAACCATACAAGGATTTCCTTAGTTCACACACCCGTCCAGAGTTGTCGTCGTAGCCGGTTGGTTGCGACATATAAATAGTCTCTCTCAAATCACCATGCAGTAAATGCGGTAATTGCATCCATTTGATACACAGTTAAATCATATCTGACCGCAACTGCAAGCAACAACCGAATGGACGTATACCGGACCACAGGTGCAAATGTATCGTTAAAATCGATGCCATAAACCCTCTAACTACGACCTGTGCTTTATTCCGAATTACGTCCCCTTTACATCTCGTTTCGTTTTGTATATCCATTTTGAGCTAATTGCTTACTTTCCTACTGGCAATTCAGTGAGTATCCACGTTGCATTCGTGGTAAATGCCGACATCTCTTCCGCCATTGCCATCTTCCACAGGCGGGCATCCGATCGCAACACAGCCTGCTCGAACGTTGTTGGGTCTTGTGTTGGAGTTGCGTTTACACAAAATGAATAACGTGCTGATGTATATTGTGGCCTTGGTTGGCTGGCAATTTGTTCCGATTGACGCAGTTCACCTGAAATGGTGGCGTCCAAATCTATTTCGGGCTCGTACATTGTGTCATCGGCACTTTCGAACTCATTTGACGATTCCAATGTATTCCCAACATCCAGTGCTGTCGTTTCTTCAGTCAGTGATTCATCCTTCATGGACAATTCCACTTTCACACCATATATCGTTGCCGGTTAAATCTACTGATAACGATAAAACATAGCGATTAGTACTAAATGATCAATTTTCTATTACTTCATTTTCAATAAAAATGACATCGCGACTGATGACGATTTTCTTCGTCTTTGGATTGTACAGGCGATACACGGATGTTTTGCTGCTGTAACCAAGGAAAATACATTCACTCGATTTTACATCGAGATTCGATCGGTCAGCCTTCTGAATATGCACCATTGCTTTACAGCCACAAACACGTAGATGCTTCAAGTTTGGCCGTGTATTCGACCAGATTTCTTCAGGACAACGAATATTTCCACGACACGGCACACAATTCAGCAAATACGTTGCAGTTGTTGCCGCCTCAGCCCAAAAAATACCGCCCAGTCCAGTATCAGTTAACATGCACAGCACGCCCTCCATTATTGTGCGGTTCATTCGTTCAGCCAAGCCATTTAATTGTGGTGTGTGCACCGTAGTTTTTTCATGCACAATTCCACACTGTTCCAACAAATTCACGAATTTTTTACAAATGTATTTGCCGTCGCTATAGGATTTAAACACTTTTTTCTTACGCTCGCACTAGTTATCAACCATATTTTTGAACTTCACAAACTCATCATATACGTCCGATTTTGTTTCATTGGGATGGCAAAAACTTTTCGTGAATAATCGTTGATGAAGGTCACAAAATATGTCGCACCAGAAAACGATGGTTTGCGTAACGGACCGAATACATCCGAATGGATTAAATCGAGTAAGTTTTCAGCCCGTTTTCCAATATTATTGAAAGGCGTTCGACTGTGCTTGCCTTTAATACATACTACGCATTATTCACTTTTATTTGCGTCAAATCGTACACCCTGTGAAGAGTTTTTACTCTCAGCAAATTTTCATTGCAAATGTGGCCAAATCGGTGATGCCACACATCAGCGCTACTTACGATAGTCAAAGCGGATTCAGTTTGCACTGGAACGTCAATTTCATTATAGTTTGACCTGTAAAAATCATTGACAACATCTGCAGTTGCTATCAAATTTCGTTCACTGTCAAAGATTTTACAGTTATCATTTTCAAAGATAACTTTATTTCCTTTTTTGTCATTTGTCTCACGGACAGTAAGTTTGCACACAAATCAGGCACATGCTTCACATTTTGTACAGTGATATTGTATTTTTGTTCGCCCACACTACACAATAGATTCACATTCCCAGCACATTTCACTGCGACTTTCGAATTGTCCGCAATCGTAACAACTTTATTTTCAATTTTGTGCCTTTTCATTAACAAGTTTTCACTGTGCGTCATGAGCATGGTTGCACCTGAATCAACAAACCATTCGGAAACACTATTATCGTCTACAAGAAACGATGCAAACAATGCCTTATCTTTTGAATAGTTGGACTTTAGTTTATTTTTTTAGTGTGGGAAATTTCTACTGAAATGATTTGGTTCATTACACGTGTGACAGCGGAATTTAACTTTTTTGGATTTTCCTTTAGAATACAAAGCACTATCGCCGTCGTGATTGTCGAATTTCGAGTCTTGCAACAGCAAATTTTTAACAATATCTACGGATAAATGGGTCGAAGAGTTTTTAACAGTTAATACCAACGCACGAAATTCATCAGGCAAAGCAGCTAGCATGAGAAATGCCGTTATTTCATTGTCAATTTTAAGACCGGCACTTTTTACTTTTAGTGACGTCATCACCATGGTATTATTGTGATTTACGTTATATGTAGATTTGGTCTAAATTGAAAATGTGGAAGAGAAGCAAAAGTTAATACAACGCCCTAACCAGAATTGGATAAGCAACCAAAACCACATAAGCCGAGCAAGTTAGCACTTGCTCGAAATAATGGCATCGGATGGATATACCAACCTGTGCCGCAATTTCTATGTGACAGTAAAACTCTTTAAATTGTTTAGGACGAGGTGCCAGTATGCCTAGCACTCAAGTCTTTCATTATCGAGAATTGACTGTACAATATTCTTACATGCTACGGCTTAAATACTATTTCTTATTGCCTAAAATTCAGTCACATGCTGACTTTCTTTTCCCTACAAATGGGTCACATCGAATTACCCAAACATGACTCAATGCATCGATCCACACACGTTCCCGACACTCAGCAACGTTGCATAAATAAATGCATTGTTTTTGTATGATTAATTACCATGCCACCAAAGGCAAGCCATCTCGTGTGTGGTCATCAAAAATGGCACGGGCCAAAAGTGCACATGTGCAATTGCTAATAGTGTCGCGTGAATGGGAACGTATAGTGTGTTTTGGGTTATGCATATTTTTTACAAATGTGTTTACATTTGTTTATGCATATCATTACAGTATTAACATAATCTTGCATTGAATTGCAGTCCGACAATTTTAATTGCACCAGTTGCTTCAATAATTCAACTTTTCTTGTGACTCCTTTATCTTCAAACGCAGCAACGATTGCATCCCATGCATTTTTTGAAGTTTCGGCTGTTGCAATGTGAGAATATGTGCTCGGTTACAACAGCAAGGTAATTTCGGCTAAAGCACGCTCATCAATTTCTAGTTCTTTTTCTGTGGGTACTGTAGACGTTCCTGTGGACACTATTTTCCACAGACCCTTGATCACTAAATACGATTTTGCGTTCCTTCACCAAACATCGTAATTTTCGTGACCACGCAGTTTTTCGAATGTCCAATGTGGTTGGTTCGCGATGCTTTTAGCTTCACTTCACTTTCGCAATTTAAATCCGAAAAAATCACGTTCTATAAACGATAATCGGTTTTGATTCGTGCGCGCTCTTGCTAATGTTTTGTTGAACCTTCAGTGTTTCACTATAACTTTTTAATTTGGGGTGACCTGGGTCCATAACCTGTTGTAAAAATGGTAATGTTTAATAAAACACACAACCATTCAGGTTGCAAGGTTATAAGCAAGAGATCGGTTTATTGACAGATACAGCTGTGAGCGGCAGCACACAGAACTTGAATCGAACACTGAACTGGAATGTTATCGTAAATTATTGTTCGTTCACAATACAACCGATATTCAAATAATAGTAACAACTATAAAAACATTATAATCGTCCAGAGCCAATGAAAATAGAAAATTCAGATAGATTCGGACAATGATTTAATAACCAAAACCAAAAACCAGAAGCGATGGACATAACTTTTCATCAAATTGCCTCGGAAGAAGTCATTTACAAATAATAAATATTACAATTAATAACGAAATTATTCCTGCCTTAATCGACACTGGTGCATCCGTCTCTAGTATAGACAAAAACAGTTTTGCTGAAATTTCTAAAATCATATAAACAAAACAATAAAAAGTGAGGGATGAAGTAGAGAATATCAAATAACTGAAAAAATAAAAACAAATATGGCTTATGAATTTGAGTTACCCGAAAATCATAAAATACTTTGGAACGTTATAAACTTTCAAAATAATAAATATCAAAGCTTTGATTGGACAAAACTTATTACACCCGCTTAATGCAAAACTTAATCTAGGTAAAGAAAGTATGGAAATAAACGGAAAACGTTTACTTTTTTTATACGCCGTTCCTGAAGAAATTAATCTTCAATGCAAACTCGAACCATTAAGTGATGCCAAGGATAAAATCTTCAAAGGATTAAACCAAGCCCAAATATGATGATTTGTTTTACAAAAAGGAGATACTTTAACATGTACAACACAAACAAAGCATGACATAGTAACCAAATCTAACAAACCGTTATGTGTAAAAATCTATTGATTTGCTCACATCCACGAAAATGAAGTTAACACTCAAATAAACGATATGCTGAAATAAGGCATAATTCAACCTTCAACATCCCCTTACAATGCTCTAATATGGGTTGTGCCGAAAACAATGGACAACTCTGGTAAAACCAAGTGGAGAATCGTAATCGAAATTTCCTATACATTGAAGGAATTTTTGACAAACTAAGAAAATCTCAGTATTTCACAACTTTGGGCTTAGCGAAAGGTATCATCAAATTGAAGTCAGCAAATATGACCGACATAAAACAGTCTTTTCAACTTCACAAGGACACTACGATTTTATTCGTATGCCCTTCGGACTCAAAAATGCCTCTTCAACATTCCAGAGAATGATGAACGAAGTACTTAGAGAACACTTTAACAAAATTTGCATCGTATATACGATATACTAATTTTCGCAACTTCACTTCAGGAAGTGGAGGATAGTATTAAAAAATATTTAACACATTGAGAACATATCAATTAAAGATACAAATTGACAAATGTAGTTTCTTTTCCAAACAAACAGAATATCTAGGACATATTCTATCAACTGAGTGTATTAAACCAAACCCAATTAAAATTGAAACCATAAAAAATCTAAAAATACCAGATACAACAAAAAAAATAGTCATTTTCAGGTATAACCTGATACTACCGAAAATTCATCAAGGACTATGCAAAATTCGTCCTTCTACTAACTGATAACCTAAAAAAAAGGAAAAACAATTAATACTGCAGATCCGAAATGCAATGCAGCTTTTGACAAACTAAACGTCAACGATGGAAGAAACAACTGAATGAATACAACTTTAAAGGTAGGGGAGATCGGGGCTGAAAGTACCGGGGGTAAGTTGTTCCGATGCAAATATCGAAAAAACGAAAAGAGATAACAATATGTTCGTATTGTGTCCGGCACTCTGGCACTCTAGCACATGTGCGGCGGCTATTTGAGTTGCGCCAGAGACGCGGACCTAGTGGCAGTGTGTGCAGTGTTCTTTCAGCATTTAGTGAGTAAATATTTCTTCGTGCATACTTTTTGGTCTCGAGTAAGCATTTTTGGTATCACGGATATAGAAGTTTTACTAATCTGTTTGTAATTTACCCCTAAATATTAATCTATGCAATTTTAACGCTTTGGACAGAATGTTTTTTAAGCATATGATAAAATGTAAATGTATTTGAAACGGGGTAAAAAGTGCCTTTCAATTGGGGTCAATTGTGCCGCGGCACAACTAAGCCCAAACTAACCTTTTAGACCCTATATTGTGTTGTTTGATAGAATGAGAACATACAAGAGAAAAACACAAAGGGGAACTACTTCCCAGGGTCTTCTACAAATGGCTGCTGATGCGGTCATTAAGAACGGGCGCAAATTAAAAACCGTTGCATGTGAATTAGAAATTTGTCACAAAACGGTATGTGAAGAAAATTAAGAGTGGACTTATTGGACTATTTCAATTTACAAAATACCAGGCGTAGTAAAATACGCTTTCCCCTTGGCAGAAACACCCACCAATATTTCCAACGCGTTTAAATAGATAAGTATTTGGCCCTATGTGCGACTGTTTTCACAGAGGAAGACTTTGCACCGTCTTTCGTCACCGATCGCCCCATGCCGGATAATCAACCCTTACAAAAGATCAATGATTTGCTGGTCCTTCATGCAAGGACATCCGAAGATCTCCATGAGTCAAATTGTACGGTTCACTGTGTTGAGTCTTGTCGGTCAATAATTCAACGTTGTCTTCAACTACGCCGATCCAGTGTTGACTGTATAAATGAAACGTATTCTTCAGATGTTCAGCAGTGAATCAGTGTAGACTGTGGAAATGAGCCAGGTCTATAGGTTATAAGCAACAAGAGTCACGCCAATACAGTCCAGAGCAAAAGGCCAAAAATGATGAACGGCACAACCGACCACGGCTCCGGCACAACTTGCCCCAGCGTGGGATCAGTAGTGCCTTACGACCGCTGTTTAAAAAAATAATTCTTAATACAAAACAATTCAAAACTCACAAAAACTGGATATAAATTAAAAATGCAGATTAAATTCTACCTAAGATAAACTAGAACCATTAACCGTAGCATTCGCCTTATCAGATTTATCTAAGGATTTGTTAAAACCAGCACTTCTCAGCACAGTCGCAGATTTCCATAAGTCGCATAGATGCAGTCAATTATCTAATATTTGGATTAACTACAAATATGGAATATGAAAGTGAGAATGCAATGGAATATGAAAGTGAAAATGCAATAACTCATTCGGGAGAAAAATATCAGAAAGATCTTCTACCTATTAAAGGAGGTATCTTGAATATTTAATAAATCCAAATAATAACTGTCAGAAAAAAAAAACAGAAACAAATACAAATGTCCAAACAAAGAAAGAAAAATATACATCGACGAAACTGACTTAAATAGTGAAAATTCAATCGTTGATATACTAAGGAGATACATTCCAGAAAAAGGAATTGTAGGTATATTTATTGAACTAAACCATTCTAAATGGAACAAAATTCAATTAATAATTACCAGCTCATAATCTAACAATAATAATTTACGTATTATAAAATGTAGCAATCATGCTTTTGATCTATTAAGTGAAGATCAATGTTTTGAAATAATAAAAGAAATACATACAAAAAGCAATCATCAGCATTACGTGAAAACTATGAAGAAATCAAAAATAAATATAACTACAATCGATCATTGAAAATAATAAATAATTTCTTAAATAATTGTGGAAAATGTAATCATGCTAAATATGATCGAAATCCATTAAAACCAGAATTTAAACTTTCCGAAACACCTAATGATATTAATAAAATCATACATATTGATATATTCCTTATTGGAAAAAAACAAATCTTCCCAGCTATCAATAAGTTTTCTAAACACCTTTACACTAAGGAAACACTAGATAGAAATGCTATTACATTCATTAGCCTTTTGAGAGAAAGAAACGCAATTCTAGGTAAACCTTACAAAACAATCGCTGATAAAGAACTCAACATGATTAACGTTAAAGATTATCTGAGAAAAGAAAACATAGAAACTTATTTCACCTCACCAAAAACTCACACAGGTAACGCAGATATGAATAGTTGTCATAGATCCTTACTTGAACAAATTAGAATATTAACATTAACCGAATCAGAATTGAACATCGAAGAAAAGGTTCTCAAAGCAACCGAATATTACAATAATACAATTTATTCTATAACACAAAGCAAACCTCTAGAAATACAGCAAGGTTTTAAAAACAAATCTGACATATTTAAACACCTCACCAATAAAAAAACAACTATGGATAGAGTATCATAACATAAAAACGAGAACTTCCATAAGAAATTACTCAAAAAGAACTCTACATAAAAAATTATGAACACGAAAGACATAAGGAGCAACCTAATTTCCGCAAAGTTGAAATAAACAAAAAATGAAAACAATGATATAATATTAATAAAAAATAATAAACCCGTAAATAACATCCATCAATCCAGAATAAAGCGAATCAAAAAATGTCCAGCATCCCAACAAACAATACCATCCAATACAATCAAAGAAACAATTAAAACTCAGCAAATTCTCGAAAGAACACTAAATGAAGTCCTTATCTCAAAATTTGGTCTAAATATTACACGAAGTGACATCCATACATTAAATAGAAACTCTTGGTTAAATGATCAAATTATCAATTTCTGTTTTACCTTAATTTCAGAACATAGTAAACTTAAATTAAATTCACCAAAAGTGTACTGTATGGATACTTTCTTAACCCAATTTCTCGAACAAACCGGATGTAGTTCAGTTAGTCGTTGGGCTAGAAAAATAGATATATTTTCATTTGACTACATTCTAACACCAATACATATAAATAAATCACATTGGATCCTTGCAATAATAAACTTTCGCGATAAAACAATAAAATATTACGATTCATTACAGCAACCTAATAATCAAATATTAAATACACTCCTTGAATATTTGAAAAATGAATTATTGGATAAATTATACAAACCTTTAAATATAGCTTTTACCACAGAAAATGTCACAAGTCCCCAATAAGAAAATAAATTTGATTGTGGAGTCTATACTTGTATAACTGCTAAACGAATAAAAATTTAAATTTCACACAAAACGATATTCCCAATTTTAGAGAAAACATGATAATCGAAATAACTAATAGAAAACTATTGAAGTAATTAACTTCATATAAAAATTACAGACAATGTCATCCATAATTCAAATACTCATACCCCTTATCTTGTTAACAACCCTACAAACAACCCAATCCGAAATAGCAATAGTAGAACTCAACACCGAATCAGAAATTATTCTTATCAAAAAGGATACCATCAGATTAATTAAAAATCACTACAGAATTGATCATAAAAAAGATTTAAAACAATATGAAACAGCGTTGAACGAAATAACAAAACATATATACCTAGAATTATATCGAAAGTATAAAAACCTATTTAGGGAGAACTTAAAATATTACATATTAATCATGAAACATCAAAAAACAATTCTTTAAAATTTAACTTACATCAAGAAACAGTATTATCATCTATTGATAAAAATCAATCTTTTGAAAATAATAAATTCAAAAACATAGCTCGAAATAAAAGAGGTCTCATCAATCCAATCGGTAACGTTTATACATGGTTGTTTGGACTTATGAATAATGACGATTATCAAGAAATAACAGAACATTTGAAAATATTTGACAATAATAACCATGCGATCATAAAATCAATGAATAAACAAATTCAAATCAATGATGTATTCCAAAATAACCTTAATTAAAATAATACAAAACATTAATCAAACTAATAACATGTTTGCTAATAACATTTAAAACACTACTAATCAAATAAAGTTATAGCAAAAAAGCAACTAAATCATAACTTAGATCTAATAAAAGATGAGTTAGAAAAAATAATCGATAATGTAAACTCTGGGTAGCCTGGACCAGGTCCCTTTTAACTTACGACGAAATAGATTTTTATAACTAATCCTTTGACGAGCTTCGAGAAATATCAATAAATGTTTTGATTAAAAACGAAATAATTGTATTTGTGATCAATATCCCAATACTTACTCCACCTTTGTTATCATGTCATGTCAATCAAATACCAAATATAAAGTCAGAAACTTTAGATAGAAAAATTGAAAATGTTGTATTATATACTGGAAATTACTATGAAACCGAAAAAGATGTATATCTACTACAAAATCAGTTAACATGTAAAACTAAAAATTGTATTATTCAAATAGAAAATAAAACTAATATTGAAGAAATAGAGAAAGGTTTACTATTGTTTAGAAAACGTGGAAAGGGACACCCAATCTTTCTGCGTGTCTGCCAATGAGACAATGCCCCGTCAGTACGGATACGATGAAACTTAATGTTTCACGGCTCGTGTTGAGGAGCTGCTTGGTGCGCTTTGAGCTTAGTGTGTTTCAAGTTTGCCTGGTTGTCCTGCAGGTTTCTTCCAGCAGCCAGGCCCTATTTGCAGCCTCTGTATAATACTGCTTGAAACTTAGCTTGACGGAGGCCAACGGATGGCCGACTTGGGGTGTTAGTGTATAATCCTGGAGCTCAGTGCCAGCTCAAGCTAGGGCATCAGCTTCGCAGTTCCCAGGTATATCACTGTGACCCGGCACCCAGCAAATAATCACTTCACAGTGAAGCGACATCGCGTTCAGTAGTGTGCGACATTCCATTACAATTTTGGATGAGGTATACACGTTGGATAATGATTGGATAGCAGCTTGACTGTCAGAAAAGATGTTTAAATTTCTTATGGAAATTTTCTGACTTCTCAGCCAGTCAACTGCCTTATAAATCGCAATGACCTCTGCCTGAAAGACACTGCAGTGATCTGGTAGCCGGAAGGATAGTCTCAGACCTAGCTGTTTGAAGTAAACACCACAGCCAACTTTTCCATCCATTTTTGATCCATCAGTGTAGATGTCGACCGATTCCTGTATCCTATTTCCTTCCATGATCCAGTCATCTCTGCTAGGGATGACGGACTTGAAACTGTGGTGGAAGCAGGGAATCGGAGGAGTGAGGTCTACTTTCTCTGGCGTTGGTCCATCCCTCCTTAATATGGTGGAGTGGCCGATATTCCCATCGCGCCAGAGATTTAGAGCTTTCAATCGAATAGCAGAGCACTTGGCCTGCTGTTTCGTTAGGAGCTCCGTCGGGAGCCAATTTAATAGCATAAACAATGCTTTTGTCGTGGTAGTGCGTATAGCCCCGGTGATTGCAATAGCTGCAGTCCTCCTGACCCTGTTAACCAGGTTCACGTTTGATGTTTTTGCCATTGCTGGCCACCAAATAACCACGCCATACAGAAGGATTGGTTCCACTATCGCTGTATAGAGCCTTGATACAGTTTTGGGTTTCAGTCCCCATCTTTTCCCAATAGCTCTTTTGCAGCAGTAGATTGCGCATGCCGCTTTACGCGCTCTTTCCGCTATGTTTGCTTTCCATGCGAGTTTGGAGTCTAAGATCAGACCTAAATATTTGACTTGATGAGATGGATTGAGACTTGTCTCACCAAGTTTAGGTGGAGCAAATCTTGGAATTTTGTATCTTCTCGTGAAGAACACAAGTTCCGTTTTCTGCGGATTTATCTTTCGACTACACTCTTTGCTCCATTTGGTAAGAATACCTAGGGCATAGTTTAGTCTTTCCGATAGGGTGTTAACAAATTTTCCCGATATTGCTATTGCAACATCGTCGGCATAAGCTATGACTTTGCAGCCAGTCGCTTCTATTTTTGACAGGAGTTCATCCACCACTAGGTTCCATAGAAGTGATGATAGCACCCCACCTTGTGGTGTGCCTCTGCAAACCCTCCTTCGTAAGGTACTGTTTCCTAGCGTGGAGTTGATGTTCCTGCTGCTAAGCAATTGACCGATGAACCCTATCAGGTTGTCGTCGGCATTGCTTCCCCCGAGTGCTTTACCAATAGCCTTATGGCTGATTTTGTTGAAAGCCCCTTCGATATCTATAAAAGCTGTTTGCGTGTATTCTTTGACGCTTAGCGATTTTTCGATGTAGCTGGTGAGCGAGTGAAGAGCTGTTTCAACCGATCTCCCTTTTGTGTATGCGTGCTGCGCATTAGAGAGTGGTTTCAGAGTAGCTCTCAAATGAATTTTTATCAGTCGCTCCAGAGTTTTTAGCAGAAAAGAGGTGAGTTTGATAGCTCTGTAATCCTTAGGTGAGGAGTGGGATGTTTTACCCGCTTTAGGTATGAAAACTATTTTTGCTTCTCTCCACTGCTGTGGAATGTAAGCCATCCGTACACATGCTTTGAAAATGGCGTTCAGCCATGGCAGTGCTATATTGATACCCTGCTGGATCTCGATAGGTGAAATGTTATCCATGCCAGGGGATTTGAAGGGTTGAAATGAGCTGATTGCCCAGCGTAGGAGCCTGTCATTTACAGGCACAGTAGTTGGCATGCACTCCGGGAGCGTGTGTGGATCCACTTTGTCAGCCACACCCTCACTGCCCGGGAAGTGCGTATCTATGAGAACGGACAGAGTCTCGGAGCTGGATTTCGTCCATTTATTAGATGCTTTCCAAAAATTTTTTTCATCATTAAATTTAACACACTGGGAGAAACGGAATACTCTTCATCAGATGAATCCATGACTTTTCCGTACAATTTATAAACACAAATGGTACCTGAATATATATATAGCAATAAATTTTATTGAAAAATTTTGTAT
The DNA here is from genome assembly GCA_963942545.1 of Oxycera nigricornis. Lineage (NCBI taxonomy): Eukaryota > Metazoa > Arthropoda > Insecta > Diptera > Stratiomyidae > Oxycera > Oxycera nigricornis. The sequence continues at coordinate 66,916,843 of OZ012662.1, forward strand.
GTGAGTATTGAGAAACATAAATAAGGTGTTTTAACAAATCAACTAAATTGAGAATTCGTTAGTTTTACACTTTATTGGGTTTTTAAAGTTTTTTGTATTCTCTCTCATTCAAGGAATTGCCAATATATATATATATATATATATATATATATATATATATATATATATATATATATAATTAAATGCAAAACACGGATAGCCAGAATTTCAGCACCATTTATCGCATTCCCTCTGACACCCAAAAATTGTCTCCTCGCATGAAAAACCTACGCTTTGGGCTCGGCTCGGCTCCTCTCCGCATTAAGCGTTCACTCTGACGGCACCCTTAGGCTTTCTTCGCGTTGGACGCTACACGCGGCCGGCGAATAGCCTATATCTCGCTTATACAGGAGCTAATGCTGATAACTCACTCTATACTCACCTCACTTTGGCGTCGGAACTTATATATGCTGTTGCTGCATTCCACCTCTCGCTGACGGAAAAGTTGTCATATGCAATGCTACTGTACACTTCAATAATGCAATGTGGATTACTTCATTTAGTCGATACTATCATCATTTGATGCATGGCTTGTTGTGAAATTTACTAATGCTTTACTGGAATCATCTCAAGAAAGACACTTCGTTTGCCGTCGGACTATACTCATCGCTACTTGCTTACTGCTTGGGTTTTTTAGTTTATTGCACAAATAAGACTGATTAACGCTTCTGACTGCTGCTTATTGGTGGTAGAAAATTATTTGTTATCTGCTCACATGTAAGTTTATTTGATCTGATTAAGATTTATGATGCTAAAAATATAAGTCCAGATATACCAGGCAATCTAAATTATTACAAAATAAATCTGCTGCAAAATAGCAACTTGCACTCTATCGAAATAAATTAGAAAACTGTTTCTTACAGTTTTACTTCACCGAAAAATAAATTGATTAGCAACCTTTTTTCATTCAACTGAAAGCATTTAAGCAATATTTTATTCGAAGACTTAAAAAAATTTAATTTGGAAAAATACTTGTAATAATTATAACTATTAAATTAAATTCTTTTACTTTACCTATTTTTGGGTGCAAGTATACTGAAATTGATTACTTTAATTTTGCTTTGCAACGGAGTACTAGATTTGGTAAATAGGCTTACTCTGAACTATAATTTGTGTGTAAAACGTGGTGAAGAATTGTAATTGTAATTGAATTGTTTACTCCGGAAACTTGGTTTTTTATGGGATTTTTATAACTTTTGCTTCTGGAGTTTTTTGCATTTGGGAAAGTTTCTAATTAATTTATTAGTTACTAGTGATATCTTGGAAGTGTTTATGTTTAATGCATAGCTACCCGTTGTAAGATAAAAATCCTTTTTTTATAAATAATTTGAATGAGCTCAGTGTATTGGTCTAAGGTTTGGGTTGGAGTTTGTTCTCGCTTTGACCATTGCCATTGATAGTTTTTTCTTCCTTTCATTCTTTTCAAAAAATTTATTACCATTAAAATTGATAAATTATATAAATCCCAGAAGAGTATCGCATTGACTATTAGTGGCCTTTTTGACAAATTTGAGAGTAAACCTGAAGAGAAACAAACTTTAGGTGCCGCTCAGTCACAATTGACTTGTTTAGAGAACTATAATGATAAATTCATTGCTGATCATGGTAATTGTTACAAATTTAAGTCGACTGAGCCCAACCATGACTAGTTTACATCCAAACTTGCCGAAATAGTTAAGGATAGTTATCAAGATGTTGAAGGAAAGTTCACTGAATTTTTATTGAATCTGGAATCTAAGCGTTCTGCAGCTGAAACCCCTAGAGGTAACGTTAAGACTTTTTATGGAGAATCCATGATAAATACAACTCTGCCTTAGATTGAAATCCCTTCCTCTTCAGGAAAATTTACTGACTGGGAAAATTTTAGGGATATATTTAAGTCTATGGTACATGCAGTTACGAAAATCCCTTATATTGATAAGTTTTTTTATTTATGGTCTTAAACGTCAGTAAAAGCCAAAGATATCATAAAAAAATACTCCCTTACTCCACAAAATTATATAAAAGCCTGGAGCGATTTGGTAAGATACTACGAAAATCGTAGACGTTTAGTCAATAGTCATTTGACGGAATTTTTCGGCGTTAAGCCTATGAAGAGTGTAAATGCGGATTCACTTCATACTTTAATGAGCGAAATATTTAACGCTTTGGGTTCTCTCGCGGCTTTGAATAGACCGGTAGAAAATTGGTGGCATTTAATATTTTTTTACCGTAAGTCGTTTCGGAGAAAATACGTCGTGCGAATGGCAAAAACATTTAGGCAATTCCACTGAACCTCCTACAGCTGAGGACCTAACAGAATTCATGGAACGTCAAATTATGGTATGGAATCGGGCTGCAACAGCTCTAGTAACTCTCATACTCCCACAAAATGTCCAAATTTCGTCGTCGCATTTTATTTGTTTACTTATTTATTTATTTATTTATTCTTTTTACATTTAACAGAAGAAATTCAATTACAAAATGTGGAATAAAAATAAATACAACAACGCAAATTCTGGAGAACATGAAAAGTAATCACATAAACAAAACATTTTCAAGAATTCTTTTGAAAGCAACAATGCTAAAGGGAAAGGAACCAAGCTGGAGTCTATTATGATTCCTTGGTAAACGAAGCAGAGGAGAATGGAAGTAGACCTCCGTTCTAGCGAAAGGCAAAACAAAAATATAGGAAGACCGGGAAGGTCTAGAGCATTGTCGTAGAGAAACTAAATGGTCGATATTATCTTGTGAATAGTTATGACAAAGCTTGAACAGTAAAAACTGATCAAGATATGTTCTTCGCGAGGCTACATACTGAATTTAAAAAAAGAAAGGCGTTCTTCATAGGGAATATAAGGGATATTGAATTTGAAAAGTAGAAAGTGGGTAAATTTACGCTGCACAAATTCAACAAGATTGATCAGGGGAACAAAATTAGGAGACCAAATTTCGGGTGCATATTCCAAAATAGTACGTACGATAGTCACAAACAATTGTACAGTGGAATAGGGATTAGTAAAAATAAGCGAATGTCTTAACACAAATCCTGACAGCTATAAGGCTCTAGAAACCATATTGTGAACGTGCGCATCAAATTTTAGCTTAGGATCAAAGATGACGCCAAGATCTTTCTCTCGATTAACTTTATTTAAAGGAATAGAGTCAAAAAAATACACAAAGAAGATGGAAGAAGTCTTAAGAGTGAAAGTCATTGTAAGACACTTGGGAATATTAAGTGAAAGGAAATTAGCTTGACACCAGGAACTCAGTGAGATAAGATGGATAATCTTGACGAACTTTGCAGTCTTCAAAAGACCGAATCACCCGGAATATCTTGAGGTCATCAGCATAAAGAAGACAGGGAGATTTGAGTATTGAAGAAAGGTCATTTATGTAAACGGTGAATAGAAGAGGGCCTAGTATGGACCCTTGCGGGACACCAGGTTCGGGATGAAAGGGAACAGAGTACGTGCCTAAGACAGAAACGAGGAAAGACCTTGACGAGAGATAGGAATATAACCACAGAAGTAGAGAGTCTGAAACTCCAAAGCGCTCAAGCTTGCGACACAGGATGAAGTGATAAACAGTGTCGAAAGCTTTTGAAAAATCGGTATAAATGCTATCAACTTGCAGATGATAATCAATAGAAGTGGCAACAGTGTTTGAAAGGACAAGCAGATTTGAGGTAGTAGAACGATTAGGATGAAAGCGGTGCTGCTCCGGGACAATAACATGTTGTACGGCCATGTATAGATTTGAGTGGACGATACGCTCAAGAATTTTAGGGAAAGCGGTCAAGAGTGATATGGGACTAACACTTTAAGGATCACCAGACTTGAGGGTGGGTAATATAATGGCCATTCTCCAGCACTGAGGAAAAACACCTGAAGAGAGGCTTAAATTAAAAATGAAGGAAAGAGGAATACTCAGAGATGAAGAAAAGGTTTTGATAAACAAATTAGGAATACCATCAGGACCTGGACTAACATTAGGGTCTAACGAATCAATAACGGAATAAAAAAGGGGGGATCGACAATTATAGATGAAATAGCAGGATATTGAACATTTCTGTCAGGGGTGAAGATGTTTGGCTTATGTGGAGAAAACGTAGATGAAAAGTAGGTGGCAAAGAGATTATTTATGTCCACAGGCGAAGAAGCACAGTTATGATTCCATTGGATTGAGCTAGGGATAGATGAGAAGGACCTTAAGGATCTTATATATGACTAGAATGGTTTAGAATGGTTAGAGAGGAGAAAGTTTTCAATAGAGCTGTCATATGCACAAATAGCTTGGCGCATTTTCTGCTTAGCAATAGACCGTAGCCTTCGGAAAGCAGATTGCGCTTCAAAAGAGTCAGATGTTTTCACCCGTTTTCGAGCCCTGTCTTTCCGGTTGATATCATCAAGAACCGATTGAGTGGGCCAAGGAGGGTCAGATTTCTTAGATGAACGACGAAGAGGAGTAAATTGTGATATCAGGTTTGACAGGACACAATGGAATTTGGCTACAGCTTCATCACAAGTGAGATTGGAGAAAAGTGCAGCCCAGTCAATCGAAGATAATTCAAGGGATGAAGAGAGATAGTCCGTTTTACGGAATTTGTAGGCTGGAGGAACACGAAAGTTATGGAGCTTTTTGATAGGTAAGGTTAGCTGTATATTAAGAGGAGGAGGAGGAGGATCAATAGGAAGAGAAGGTAAATCAGCCGCAGACAAAGAACCAAGATGAGATGGGAGATTAATTAAAATCAAATCCAGTAAACGGCCATTTACATTTAGTGACGTGTTAAACTGAGATGAAGAAAAGTGAGAAAGAAATGAGGAGAGGGGAGCAGACAAAGCAAAGACGGACTTGAAGGCCATTCAACTGACGGACAGTTGAAGTCACCACAGATGATAATAGTTGAGAAGTGATTAAGCGAGCTATAAAAGGCAGAGATCTCATCTGAAAAGATTTCAAGAACAGATACAGGGGAGTTACATGGGATATAGACGGATCCGACTAATAAGCTATAATAGGAAGAAGTTGACACTTTCACAACAATACATTCAACGGGGTAAGAAGGGAGAAATAGACAACAAAGGGAAGAAGGGAACGATTTATTCACGCCAATGAGAACACCTCCCCCATCAGCTTTACCAGAGAGAGAAATCGATCGAATCGCGATCTCGGCGGTATAGAACATAATCTTTTGCAAGTTCAGCTTTTGAACTTGAGCCGGTCAACCAAGTTTCAGTTAAGCAAATAATGTCATGATCAGCTAGAAGGGTTCATATGTTAAACTCAGCAATCTTGGATCTCATACCTCGAACATTTTGATAATATATTCTTCATGGATAGGGTTCTTCGTTGACTTCCGCAGCTGGGAAAAATTTACAGCTGAACGCTTTTTCGTGGTGAATTCTTTCACCTGAGCTCCATCAGGCCAAAATTCAGATTTGAGAACACAGTCCAGCTCGTGAGGAACAGTTATTTTAAAGGAGGCAATCAATTTGTACGGCATGTTATCCTTTGTTAGCTTTCTGCAGTCAAGTATAGGAGGCGTAAAGCCATGTTAATTCCGTACGTAGTCAAGAACGCTTTCTTCCGAAGTCACGTAAGCGAGTCTAGATACAAATATTTGAGTAGGTGGCTTTTTCAATTGTTTGTACTCGCTTTGATCGATCCTTGCTCGCAGTCCCATTCGTTACGGAGTCCTTATGCCAACGAATGCGACTTAAAACAAGTAAGGTGCACGTGCCTATTCTTGGAACAGGTAGAGCTAAACTCTCTACTGCTTCAAAAATTATGGAAATTACTATCCGTTCGCACTTTGATTCTGAATTTTCGTGCAAAGTCTCTGCTTTAAATTTACCTAAGGTGTCATACTCCCCTTCGTACCTTAGGGGATCTGTAAAATTCTCTCATGTTGAAAGTTTGTTACTTGCCGATCCTCACTTCTTAAAGCGTTCTAACAATGATTTGTTGTTGGGAGCTGTGGTTTACTCGGAAATAGTGAGTGATCGTGCTGTGCAAGGTAAAGTCAATGAACCTATTGATATAAGCTCAACTCTAGGTTGGCTACTTTCGGGCAATACGCCAGGTGTTACAGGACATTCATCCTATAATGTCTCTCTCCATGTGGCTAATGATGAGCAAATACATGATATCCTGCAGACATTTTGGATACAGGAAGAACTATCTCGGGTTTCTCATCTGACTAAAGAGGAGCAAGAACGTGAAAGCCATTGCGCTGCTACTCATAATCGTGATGAAAATGCGTGATTTGTTTTGCGATACCCCTTTAAAAAGGGTATGGCAACTCCTGACTTTAATTTAAGTGACTCGTATTATCGAGCACGTTAGGTTCTTTTAAGTTTGGAAGCCAGATTCGAAAAGGATCCCAAACTTAAAATTGCTTTCACAGATTATATCACTGAGTTTGAGACTTGTAAACACATGGTCGTTAGAGATCATAGCTTTAAGGAAGATTCTAATTCCTTTCATTTGCCTTTTCATGGTGTGTGGAAGGAAGACTCTACAAAAACTAAGCTGGAACCGTTTTTAACGGCTCACTCAAGGTAGAGTCGAGTTTTTCATTAATGACCGGACCTAATCTTTTGCCTAATTTATCGGATCTCATATGTAACCGGAGAAATTATTAGTTCGTTTTCTCCGCTGAAATCGAGAAGATGCTTAGGCAGATTAGGATGCATCCTGATAATTGGAAGTACCAATCCATATTGCGACGGAAGGATCCTTCGTTTGACATATTAGTGTATCTTCTCACTACAGTTACGTTTGGCTTAGTCTGTTCTCTTTTTCTAGCAAATAGAACTGTCAAAGCTTTAGCCGATTATCACGCTGTTACTCATTCCTTGGGGACTGTAGTCACTAAAAAGGAGATTTATATGGACGACGTATTGTCTGGTGGCCATGACTTAGCTGGAGGCTGCCACTACAACCAACCAACCATGACTTAGCTGAAGCCATACGTAAGAGATCAGAGACATTTGAGTTGTTTGCTGTGGGTGGATTTCCGTTACGAAAATTTGTTCCAAATGAGGGGAAAATTTTGCAAGGTCTTAAAACTGATCTACTGACTAATGGATCTGTTTCTCTCAGGGATGCTTCCACTGGTGCTGCGGTCTTAGGTTTGTTTTGGCTACCTAGCCAAGATTTTTTTAACTTTAAAATGAAAGAAATTATTATTATGCTTAAAACTGTTACAAAAAGAACAGTACTCTCTCAAATAGCTAAAATTTTTGACCCGATTGGATGTTTGTCGCCTATTATAATTGTTGCTAAGGTTCTTATGCAGTCGTTGTGGCATGATAAGCTTGACTGGGACGACGAAATAATGAGTGACAACTTAATTTCTTGAAGAATTTGGGAAAAATAGTTGGTTTCTATTTCAAAAATTGACATTCCTCGATGGAATGGTTATTGCCAAAATGCTAATATCGTCGAATTACACGGTTAATCTGATGCCTCCAAAACTGCTTATGGTGCTGCGATCTACCTACGTATCGTCACTAATGGTAAATTTGTGTTACCTTGCAACTTAGCAAGAGAAAGGTCGCTCCCTTGAAATTTCTGAGTATTCCACGTCTGGAGCTTTCGGCTGCTCACCTACTTGCTCGTTTGATTAATCAATTTCAAAATAATAGCAACATTCGATTTACTTCAGTTCACTTCTGGACGGACTCTGTTACTGTACTTCAATGGCTTGCAGGTCATCCATCTCGGTGGCCAACTTTTGCGGCAAACCGTTGTTCGGCGATTCATGAGCTTTCTTCTTCTTAAGCACATTGGCACCACGTCACTACTAAGTTGAACCCTGCTGATATTGTTTCGCATGGTTGCTCAGCCGAGGAATTGCTGAACAAAGCCTTGTGGTGGCGGGGACCTGCATTCCTATTGAATTCGACAGAGCCGTGGTCTACTAAGTCAGACATCGGCTTAGGAAGTAACAATCCATCCGATCAAAGCGTAGTGTCGAACTCTACTGTGGTTTCTCATGCTCTAAAAAACTCTCAAGTCCCTTATGAGTGGGAGCCACTCTGTAGATATTATTCTTTGTTAGAAACTCTTCGCGTGTCGTCTTAATGTTTAAGGTTTATTTTTTACCCTTTCGCGCGTACTGCATACATATGGCAACATCAGCTTTAGCCTGGTATTTTGACATAAAAATTTGCAGAACTCACGCGCTTTATATTCTATGAGTATTCTTTATACCTTTACATAACGTATTGTTCTAAATATATCACTGCTTATAGGCTAGGATTATCATTTTCAAAATTTTTCACATACAAGTTACCAGTCGTAATAAAACAGTTGAGGAAGCACCAGACAAACACACGATGTGGAGGTTTAACGGTCCAGTTAAAGTGATCGAGCTCAATTTTATTGATAAAAAAGGTAAGTCGTGCTCGTTTGAATACAAAACGAAAATAACAGCATAGTGAACAAGTGATCCAGATTTTTCAAAAGAATCATGTTGCCATATGTCACCATTGCTCTTAAACTATCGAAAAATGTCTTTATTTTGCATCTTGTTTAGTGTAAGTATACTGGTAAAGGGTGTATTTTTTATATTCATTCATACAGACTCAACATGAGTTCATTTAGAAAAGGACTGTATGTGAAGGAAATTCAGCGCATTTTAACATAGTAATGGAATAATTCAGAAGAAAAAATTGATGATTAAGACGACGAAGCTGTGCTAAATCAAAATGTGAAGCTTCGTGATTTGCCAGATTCCGTTACCCAAATATTGCAAGATGGTCTTCAATTGGTGAATGAAAAAGATGAAATTGAAGATGACACAGATAAAGATGCTATGACTATACTAGAAATACAATTACAGAGGCCGAAGATTTAGCGGTAGCCTGTGGAAGGAGCTCATTTCATCGATTCGAAAAACTGATCCAAACTCTTGCACCGGTTGAAAAGAGACTTTGCATTTGAAACAGAATGGAAAAATGTGCAGGAGTTTGACGAAGAAGTTCTTTCACCATCAGTATATTTTTTTTTCATTTCTTTGATGATGATATAATAAACCATATCACGAAGGTAACTAAGATATGTGCACTAGAATCCTATGGTGAAGCATTGTCATTGGAAGCAGAAGACATTCGAAAATTCATTGGTAGAAAAAATTTAATGCAATTCCCAACAACGATGACCATCAGTTTGTAGATGAGCAAATAATCCCTTTCAAGGGAAGATCAGCACTAAAGCAATATCCGCCGAAAAAACCTCATAAGTGTAGATTTAAAATGTTTGCAAGAGCCGCAAGCTCTGGCATAGTTTACGACTTTGCACTTTACGTTGATGATGGAGCATGCCCGAGCTATGGTCTGGGTTGGTCCTTCGATATGTTCCTATATCTCTGCTCTACAATGCCACGTAATGAAAACTTTAAAGTCTACTTTGACAATTGGTTGACATCAATCAGCTTAGAAGTTGTTTTGAAATCATGCGGTATTTTTTCCACTGGAACTATACGGAACACACGTTTTGGGCAAACCAATATGAGAACTGAAGCAGAGTTGAAAACAGAAGGCTGTGGTTCATTTGACTATCGGGTTGAACGAATACATGATTTGGCACTCATTCGTTGGTACGACGACAAATTGGTACAATTGCTTTCATCGTATTGTTGCTTACAGCCTACAGACACATGTCGTCGTTGGAATGGCGTTATTCAGCAGCTTATTCAGGTTTCTCGACCTGCAATCGTACAAGATTACAATCATTTTATGGGTGGTGTTGATCTTATGGACTACCGTATAGATCATAAATCAAAAAAATACTATTTTAGGATAGTACTTTGGTGCATTAACGTCACAGTGGTCAACTTGTGGTGAGTTTGGTGCTATACCTGCTCCGTATAAAGATGATGAGTTTCTTCCTGTAGAAATACAGACTTTAGTTTCGGGAAGGAGGAGGAACAATTGGAACCTACGAGCAATCTTTAGATTGCATCATGTTTGGCGCTGAGCAATGCTCGTGCAGCCGATATGTACCGAGTTAAAGGTTGCTAATGTAGAAGCAACACTTTGCCATTGTGAGGCAAGGGTTTTATTTTGCCGATGATAGGCAAAGTATCGCAAGGGGTGAGGCTGCTGATAACAAGGCAGGTATTAATTAATCAAGACACTTCTTGCGAGGTCTAAAAAGACTGTTTTTATTTTCCTAATTCTATTCCTTTTATACAATTTAAACTTACTCCCTACTCTAAAATCTATAACACAAATTTCCAATACTTAATTGAAACTCCCTTCGTCTTCGTCGTCATGACATGGAGGTGGGCATTGCAGCCCTAGCACTGCGACCTGCTGGTCGATTGTACTATCCTCATATTTTTCCTTCCTGGAGTTAATGCTTATGTCTTGAATCTTCCGGATGAGATGATGAACCTCATCAGGTCGTCCAAGGCTAAGATATGGAACTCCTTGCCTCCTATTTGAGGCATGCCAAGGGCTCTTTATCTGTGTCTGGAGAACGTGGGACAGTATCCCACATAATGTGCCGCTGTTTCCTCGTCCTCCTCACATCTAGTGCACCATGCATCGTCCACTATTTGCAGAAGAGCTTGGTGACTTCTCAGGCGTCCGTGGCCTGTAATCACTTCTGTGAGTTTTTTCAGTCTGACTCTATTTAGTTTCAGACAGTATTTTGCGACTTCAGATCGTAGGTTTGGCAGAAAGAGCTTTGTCTGTCTGTATGTTGGTAGGTTGAGCCATCGTCTTCGATGTTCTTCCCTGAGTGTCTCATTGATCTTTTTTGAGATTAGATTTATGTTCGTTGGCAGAAAAGGCTCAGGACCAACCGGTGTGATCTCTGCTCCCTTCTTAGCCAGTTTGTCTGCCTCTTCATTACCTATAATGTCCACATGTGCTGGGACCCAGGTAACTGAGACCCTGTTTCTCTGGCTCAGCTTTTTGAGGCTGTTCTGGGCACACTCCACAATTGAAGTTTTCACATTGTGGGAGCCCAGGGCCTTGATAGCGGCCTGACTGTCTGAACAGATTTTTATCTGTTTGTTTTGTATTCTTCTGTCTTGTAAGAGGTCCGCGGCTTTGGCTATGGCGTGGACTTCAGCTTGAAAGATGGTTGTTTTTGTACCCAGAGGTATCGATATTTGAGCCTCATGTGGTCCAGGGCGTATATATATTCCCGCCCCAGCCCCGACGCTCATCACTGATCCGTCTGTGTACACTATGATATCAGCGGGCCTGTGAGAAAGGTGACCGAACTTAGTCCAATCATTCCTATCAGTCAAACTCGTTGTGAAATTTTTTCCAAAGAAGAGCCTTGGGATTATGTAATCGTTGGGCAGATCAAGGAGTGAGTCCACTTTTAAACTCTTTAAAAGTTTGAGGTGTCCCTCAGTCCCGCCGCCGTCTTTCACCATCCCGGTTCTCCTTAGGCGTGCCATCGTCTTTGCAGCATGTTGTTTCACTGATAAGTCCAGTGGCAGCATGTCCATGATCACGTTGAGTGCTTCCGTGGGAGTGGTTCGCACCGCTCCAGTAGCACTCACTAGTGCTAGTCGCTGCACCGAGCCTAGCTGACTTTTTGTAGTATCTAGGTCTGACCGTTTCCACCCCACTATGCTTCCATAGTGTATGACCGGTCTTATGCAGGCTTTGTATAGCCATATCACATTTCGAGGTGAGAGTCCCCAGGTTTTACCCATGGAGCCTCTACATGCCCAGAAAATGTTTTTGGCTTTTCTTGCTTTTCATCAACATGCTCTTTCCAGGTGAGTTTCGTGTCTAGGGTTACGCCCAGGTACTTGACTTTTTTTGAGAGTTGGAGCTCCACGCCATCTAAAGTAGGTAGCGTGTATGCATCCCACACTCTCTTCCTGGTGAACATGGTGAGTTCTGTCTTGGCTGGGTTTACCGCCAGCCCGTTTCTTCTACACCATTGGTGCGTGATTTTAAGTCCTTCTTTCATCCAGTCACACACTGTGCCGGCAAACTTGCCTTTCCATAATATGACCAGGTCATCGGCATAGCCGATGGCAAGAAAGCCTTGTTGGTTAAGTTCTGTCACTAATGAGTTCATTTGTAAACACCACAGGAGAGGGGAAAGTACGCCTCCTTGTGGGCACCCTTTTGTTGGGGCTACTGTTATACTGGTGTCCCCCAGTGACGCTGTTATTTTTCGTTCAGCGAGGAGAGCGGTCAACCAGCCCGTTATCGAGCCGCTTATCCCATGTCTCTCTGCTGCAGATGTCATTCCACCAAATGGGGAGTTGTCAAAGGCACCTTCTATGTCTAGGAAAGCTCCCAAAGAGAAGAGTCCGTCGTTAAGCCCCCGCTCGATCCCGTGAACGAGCTCATGCAGAGCCATCTCCGTAGACTTTCCCTTTCTATAGGCATGCTGTCCCGGATGCAAGGGCCTCTCTATTAGTGCTGTGTTTTTCACGTGGACGTCCACTAGTCGTTCCAGTGTTTTCAGCACGAAAGATGTGAGGCTTATGGGTCGATAGCTTTTCGCTATCTGGTAAGTGGTTCTCCCAATCTTTGGTATGAATACCACCCTTACCCTCCTCCATAATTCTGGTATATATTTTAGGGCCAAACTGGCCCTGTAGATATTGCACAGATGGTTGGTGATGGAAGCCATTCCCTCCTTCAGCAGGATGGGATAAATTCCATCCTCGCCAGGTGCTTTGTAGCTGTCGAAAGTTCCAATTGCCCATTGGAGCCTCTCTACAGTCACCACCTCGGCGGCTTGATTCCAATCCGTTTGAGACGGTACGTTCGGATGAACGGTGTTTCCTCCGGAGGGAGTTATGCTACCGGGGAAGTGCGTTTTAAGCAAGAGGTTTAACGTCTCTTCACTTGTGGTGGTGAACTTCTCGTTTTCGTCCTTAAGTAGCCCGGGGTTATTGCTCGGTCCCCTTGTGAGGATCTTCTTAACTCTGGCGGTCTCCCGGCATGAGTTTATTTCTTCACAGAATTTCTTCTATAAGTTCCTTTTCGCCTCCGCAAGAGCCTTGTGATAGTCTCTTTTGGATTGCTTGTACGCCTCCCAGGTGATTTCACTTCGAGCTTTACAGGCCCGGTTGAACGCCTTATTAGCGTTTTTCTTAAGCCTGGCTTGTCTTGGTGTCCACCATGGGGTGTTTCCCAGTGTAGTCCTTTTTAGTGGGCAGTGGGCCTCAAAAGAGGCCCTCAATACCTCGACTTACTTTCCCTTACTTTACATTTTAATATCTATAAACAATCCAACACTTATCATATGGGTTCTCATGAATACAATTGCCCTAATTAGAACTCATAATATTATTTGTCGAGGGCATTACTCTAGAATTTATCGTTACTAGTATTCATGATTCATATCCATTGTAGGATCATATTCATTTCATTGATAACCATTAGAGCTAAATCTGACAGTGTAATGAATAGATCGGTTCGTGTACGTGTTACAAGCTTTAGCTCAATGCATTGTTTGTGTACATGCTACCAAGCTTTGTATGTTCATTTACCGATAGTTTATGACCATACTACAAACTCATAGCTACTGTATCGACGCCACATGGCTCGAATTTACCCAGGAGCAAAGTATATGACACTTATGCAATTCCAGATAACAATTGCGAAAACTCTCAAAAGTCTCAACAAGCTATTCAAGAATAAAGTGCGTGAAGTGTGGAATGGCGTTTTGTTTAAATGACCACAAAAATTGCTTCATTTCTTTTCACACATAATTTTGCAATATTCTAAGAGTTTCCATTATTTTATTAACATTTTTTCAAATTAAATAGGAATAAAAAAATAAAACCAAGTTTTTAATATTATCTGTGCAATGTTGCCATGTGGCAACATCCTTAAAATCTTTCTTCGGAAAACCAAAAAAATTTTTTTTCGCTTTTACGTAGGCTTAAGCATTCAAACAATTGAACACCATTAAATTATTTTTTCCCTCTTTTCCTTCTAATACTGCGCGCGAAAGTGTTAAGATTAATAATGGTCTGAAAACTAAAACAAAAAAATCATCTCTTAAGGTTTCCTTAATCTCAAGGAAGATCTTTCTGACTTCAAGGTCTCACCAATTGAATTAAAAGGCACTATGTTATTTTTAGTTGATCTTCGTCAGAGGAAAAATTTCGCTGCAATTATACGTGAGTTGAAGAACGAGAGAAGATTACCTAATAGTCGCAATTTGATAAAGCTGAGTCCTTTTTTGGACAAGGGATTGATCAAAGCGGGCGGTCGCTTAGGGAATTATCTTGTACCTTTTGAAAACAAGCATCCGCTCATTCTGCTTCCTGACGATCAAATAACTCGATAGCTTATTCAGAAGGCTCACGTTGCATGGTAGTCCTCAAGCTACGCTCAATTACTTCAGTAATGCCTTTGTTGCTGCATTCCATCGCTTTGTAGCTCGGAGCAGCTCTACTCTGATCGGGGCACTACTTTTGTTGGTGCCGACTCAGAACTTAAAAAGCTTTTTGATAATATTAAAGATTCTTCTAGTGACATTTTTCGAGATCTTTCAGATACTGGTATTGTTGGCACTTCAATCCTCCTAAAGCGCCGCACTTTGGCTGTGAAATTTCACATTAAACGAGTTTTAACCTTTGTATAGTTATCTACTTTTTTATGTAGGGTAGAAGCTATCTTGAATTCAAGACCTTTATTAGATCTTACTGACGATATCAGGGATTTGGATCCTTTGACACCCGCTTATTTTTGTTAGGAAGACTCTGCTTTTTAGAGCCTGAGTCTAATTATTCAGAAAATAAAATTCTCATCGGGGATAGATGGCGATTACAGACTCAGATGCTGCAACATTTCTGGAGTAGGTGGTCTAAGGAGTATCTGACTTCTTTACACGAGAGACAAAAATGGCGCGTGAAACAAATCTCATTGTCGATAGGAGATTTAGTGCTTATTAAAGACGAACTAAGTCCTCCAGGTAAATGGCCATTAGCGAGAATGGAACGGACGATTTCTAACGCTATTCCTCAGCCCAGTCTCTCTACTCGAGCCAAGCAAAGCTGCCGCGAAACTATTTAAGGATAGACAAACGACTCATTAAAGTAAAAGTAAAACTAAAGTGTAACTCGTTTTTAAAATTATATTTTATTGTTAAAACTCAGTGCCTATTTGAAAAGGCGGAGTGCCGTTATTGTGCGAATTTAAAAGGTGCATAAACAAATTCTAATAGTGAATTACACTGAACTGTGTTATACACGTGTTAAACATAACCTGGACTCTTTGAACCAAAACTCAATCATTTTTTCTTTATGTGGAAATATAAATCTTGTTAAAAATACAGTCCACTTTAAACATTATAAATACTACTCATTTTAATTAACCATTGTTTTGTCAAAATAATTTGAGTCTAATTTCCTACATGAAGAAAAGTACGTCGAACCGGATCTGCTTAAGCAATCCTATAAACAATTGCAAAAAGTGATTAATTTCGTGCAATAGTGGCTAAGTGCGGTCATATATCGCATAGTTTCGCGGGTTACACACTTTTATACGTATAGATATAACAGTATATACTTATACAGTATGGACAATAGCATAAAGAATATATAGCACGGACACTCCGAACTGTCAAAGTCGACTTGAGACAAAAGATGCCTAAATTACCCCTCCTATCAGAGAGAGCGCTCTGGCTTCCGTTTTCAAGTTCGCGCGCGAAAGAGTAGGTTGCAATTTGTTTTCAAAATTCTGCAGGCCAGGCTGTGCATATGTGAAGAGACGAGCGCGCCATTTTATAAAAGTTTACCGTGTACGTGAACATGCCAAAATCAGCTGACTTAACGCTAGTGTGCGTGAAATCAACGAATGCGGTGAGTACCCGTTGCGAATACGCAACCGATTGAAGCATTTACGGCTGCCCGATCAACAGAAACAACGAAAATATGCGGAATTGCAATTTGAAATTGCATTGCATTGAAAAGTGTTGTATGTGAGTATTGAAAAACATAAATAAGGTAAATATCACTTTAACAGTTCCTTTATTTATTGCAGTTGAATATTATTAATTTAACGAAATCTTTTAATCCCTTTAAACTGTAAAACTTTTATTTAATTTTTCCGCAAACAACGTTGTTTCGGGTACAACATGTACCCTTCTTCAGTGGTTACTCTTGAATTACTTAATTTATATCCATTCCTACCTATTTGTTTCCTGAGCTGTTAGTTCCCTATCCTAATTACATCCCTAACCCTACTTTTATCCCAAGTTTTCGATTCCTCACATCTACCTGCTTACATACGTTAAACAAACGCGATAAACAATTCCCCTCATCCGTGTTGAGCAACTTTTCTTTGGGGTATTTTGCGATTTCCAAACTTTCGGCGGCATCCACTTTGTATTCTTGTTTAACAATTCGCAAGATCTCAAGATTATCCCATCCGATATTATGCTCGCTTCCCAAAATATGTTTCGCTACGCTCGATTTTACATGCCTCGTTGGGTTGTTCTTGGCTAATGTCGCTTCCTTCACATGCTCGTCGAACCTTGTTTTTGACGATCTTTTCGTTTGGCCAATGTATGCACTTTCGCACTCGAGACACTGTATTTTAAATACTCCGCTTTTTTCTTCTTTCCTAAGCTTGTCCTTTACGCTTTTCAATGTTGTCTTCAATTGTGTGGATCTACTACTAGCTACAGCTTCGATTTCGAATTTTTTCAAAATTTTCCTAATTGGTTTCCATACATCGCTATAAACTAAGCTCGCTCTGTATTGTGGTTCTATTTTCTGCTGAAAAAATGTGGTTAGAGTGTTTACATTAATTTGACGCCTTATATTCCTAATCAATAAGTCCACTAATTTTGGGTCATATCCATTCTTACTGGCTGTGTTTTTTATGAAATTAGCTTCTTTCTCATATCTCGTGTCATTAAGTGGTAAATTCAGTAGCCTTTGCACCATTGAATGATACGCCGCCATCTTATGTTGGTGAGAATGGTTTGAACTGGCTGATATGGTTCTCTGAGTTGCTGTTGGCTTCCTGTGAATGTCAAACTCAATTTCCCCCCATTTCGTATTATCTTCAGGTCTAAAAACGTCGATTGGTTGTTTTCTTCAATTTCCTTGGTGAATTTTATGTTATGGTGCAGCTTATGAATATGTTCAAAGATAGATTGCACCTCCTCTCGTTTTACTATTGCTAGGACATCGTCGACGTAACGGATCCACACGTCTGGCATTATCTTTCTATCTAGCATTATTTTTTCTAGTGAAGCCATGAACAATTCGCTTAGTAATGGTGAAAGTGGGTTCCCCATCGCTGTACCCGAAGTGGTTTTGTAGAACTCGCCCCTAAATGTAAAGAAGCTCTCATTCATACAGAGAGAGGCCAACTTAATGTATTCCTTATTTCTTTTCTTGTCGATCATCGTGTTTCGCTGTTCGTTGAGCCAATTTTCCATGCTCTATAAGGCTTGTTTTACAGGGATGCTCGAAAATAAAGCCTGCACGTCAAAAGAAACCAAAATCTCGTCAGGTGTCATCGTTATTCCTTTTAGCTTTTCTATCACGTCTATCGAATTCTGCACCGTAAATTTACTTCGATATTCTCCTATTTCATTACATATTGTTGTCAACCATTTCGCAATATTATACGTTGGAGAAGATATGTCCGCAATAATCTCTCTTACCTCGTCTCCTTCTTTGTGTACCTTAGGCTGAATTCGCAGTCTCGGCAATGACGGGTTGGGCATTCTAAGTGAAGTGATTTTTCCTTTTAACTCTTTACATTCTTCTACTCTTCAAATAGAGCTTGGTAATGGATCCTCTCTTAATTTATGAAAATTTCCGTTATCTAGTTTTTCATGCGCTAATTCATCATACTTGGTTGTATCCAGAATAACCACTTTATTTCCTTTATCCGCTTTCACATAATATACTAGTTTTTTGTGTAACCGCTGGAGGGTTCGTTGTTTTTTATTGATTGCTTTTGGGTGGCTATTCACTAGTACTTTCTTAACCTCTCCTCTAACGATGTCTTTATCCTTACCTCATAGTATTTCTATTGCGCTTTCCGTGTCGATGACTATGTCTTCAATCGGGATCCTATTTTGTGTGACTGCATAGTTTAGCCCTTTATTTGATAGCAATAACTCATCTTTGTTAAAGCTATGTGACAATTTGTTTATGACGAAGTCTGGTATATACTCAACCCTAGTATATTTTCGCTTCTCTCTGGGACTATTATTTTTAAGGTTTATTAGTTTTTTTGGACAGAATTAACTTTTTCCTAATCTCCTCACATTCATATGCCCTATGCAATCTTTGAATGGTAGGTTCTATTTGTGTATAGTGTAATACATATGCCATTTTTAAGTGTGTGCTATAAGCTTTCAAAGTAATAAAATTCAATTTTGCATATAATTCTTTAACACTGCTCTTGATTCACTGTCGTTCGATCAGACTTTGGATATGCATTGTCTTTGCTAAACCTGATTTAACTTATATTTGGTGTGATTCGGGGACTTCTTTATTCTTGAGGCAGAGTCTCAAGAATTTTAAATCCTGACTGATTCCTGCTGTTTGTTTTTTTAACTTTATTAAATAACGAAAAATGGAACTTGACTTGGATGTCATTTTATAAATATCACTTTAACAGTTCCTTTATTTATTACAGTTGAATAACAATAATTTAACAAAATCTTTTATTCCCTTTATACTGTAAAACTTTAATTTAATTTTTCCGCAAACAACGTTGTTTCGGGTACAACATGTACCCTTCTTCAGTGCTTACTCGTGAATTACTTAATTTATATCCATTCCTATCTATTTGTTTCCTGAGCTGTTAGTTCCCTATCCTAATTACATCCCGAACCCTACTTTTATCCCAAGTTTTCGATTCCTCACATCTACCTGCTTACATACGTTAAACAAACGCGATAAACAATTCCCCTCATCCGTGTTGAGCAACTTTTCTTTGGGGTATTTTGCGATTTCCAAACTTTCGGCGGCATCCACTTTGTATTCTTGTTTAACAATTCGCAAGATCTCAAGATTATCCCATCCGATATTATGCTCGCTTCCCAAAATATGTTTCGCTACGCTCGATTTTACATGCCTCGTTGGGTTGTTCTTGGCTAATGTCGCTTCCTTCACATGCTCGTCGAACCTTGTTTTTGACGATCTTTTCGTTTGGCCAATGTATGCACTTTCGCACTCGAGACACTGTATTTTAAATACTCCGCTTTTTTCTTCTTTCCGAAATTTTCATAAATTAAGAGAGGATCCATTACCAGGCTCTATTAAAAGAGTAGAGAAAGCCCCAAAAGAATGCAGAGAGTTAAAAGGAAAAATCACTTCACTTAGAATGCCCAACCCGTCATTGCCGAGACTGCGAATTCAACCTAAGGTACACAAAGAAGGAGACGAGGTAAGAGAGATTATTTATTTATTTCGCCAAAGCAAGACAATCACAGTCAACATATAAAAATATAAATATATAAAATATACATTACAACAATATACTTAACCCTAAAATACGTGCTACATTCAACGTTAATTTATACTGTTGTATGCACGTCACAATTTAGGGATGGATAATGGAAGGGGTTTAGAAATGCTGGATTTAAAATTGAACTTGGAGGTGGTAGGGGAGTAGTGTTTGCTCAAAGTGTTAAATATTTTACAACACCTATTAACTGGTTCATTATCTGCATACCTAGTAAGATGCTGATATTCAGTTAGTAAACGTGTATTACTTACTAACTTAACTTACTAATTATACTTCTTACAGGCACATTAACCTTTGTTTTATTCGTTAAATACTCCACTTTAATGTGGCCCCTAATCACGTCAAAGGCGAAACAAGAGGACAACGCTGTTCTTCTGGTTTTAAGAGTAGACAAATTCAGAAGCTCCAATCTAACTTCATAAGGAGGCAAGATTTGATAGTCATCGGGGCTATAAAGGTCTCTCAGAGCAAACAACAAGAATTGTTTTTGGACAGATTCTATTCTCGTATCATGAACTCCGAAATTTGGGTTCCATACATTGCAGGCATATTCAAGTAATGGGCGAACCAGTGAGGTAAATAATGATTTAGTTACCCACAGATTTTTAAACTCTTTGGCTCGTCTTTTAATAAAGCCAAGCTGTTTATGAGCTTTGGAGAGAATAGTATCGTAGTGCAAATTGAAGCATAGTTTCTTGTCTAGGACAACTCCAAGGTCAACAATGTTTTCTTTCATATCCAATACCGTATTGTTGAGAACGTATGCATTGTTCAATATTGTGGTTTTACGGGAAAAAGTCATTACAAAACATTTCCCAACGTTTAGATGTAGTTTGTTAACATCACACCATTGTTGGAGGGAAGTTAGTTTTGATTGGAGGAAAGCAGTATCAGATTGAGACTTAATGGTGTGATATATCTTTAGATCGTCAGCGTAAAGAATATGTGATACGTTCGAGAGTTTTTCAGATAAATCTGATATTAAAACATTAAAAAGAAGAGGGCCGAGGTGACTGCCTTGAGGTACACCAGAGTGTACGAGAACCGGCTTGGACAAATATCCCTGAAATTTAACTAATTGACTTCGATCTCTTAAGTAGGAACTGAGCCAATTGAGCATAGAGCCGGTGATTCCTATTTTCTGCAATTCGGAAATAAGTATGGAGTGATCAACCCGGTCAAATGCTTTACTAAAATCTGTGTAGATTGCGTCAATTTAGTAACCCATCTCCATTTTACATAGGACATCAGAAACTAAAACCATGAGATTGGTTGTAGTTGATCGGCCCTTGCGGAAACCATGTTGTTGTTCGTTTAGAAGAGGCTCAATAATAGCTGAGAGTTTATGGCAAACGATTTGTTCAAATAGTTTAAGGATTATAGATAGAATGGCAATACCTCTATGGTTCAGAACAGAATGCTTGTCACCACTCTTAAAGATAGGAATTATATGAGAAGATTTCCAATAAGTTGGGAAATTCCCATTTGTCAAAGATTTATTAAAAAGGAAGTGAAGAGGTACTACAAGCTGGTCCATACACTGTACCACAAAAACTGGAGAAAGTAAATCTGGGCCAGGACTCTTATTAATGTCAAGATTGTTAATAGCTTGAGGAACATCTTCCCTTGAGAGATACATGTCCATAAGCAGTACCACTGGATTAACTTTAGAGGACTCCGTGTCTACCGAAATCTTTGGCGGTGAAAAAACTTCTTGAAAATAGTCAGCGAAAAGATCACAGATTACTTTCGGAGATGAAGAAACGGTATTATTTTTGGTCATTGACGCTGGATAGCCCGATGATTTTTTCTTGAGATTAACAAAATCAAAGAACTTCTTAGGGTCTCTGATTATGTTTTCACCAGATAAATTATTGCGGACATATCCTTTCCAACGTATAATATTGCGAAATGGTTGACAACAATATGTAATGAAATAGGAGAATATCGAAGTAAATTTACGGTGCAGAATTCGATAGACGTGATAGAAAAGCTAAAAGGAATAACTATGACACCTGACGAGATTTTGGTTTCTTTTGACGTGCAGGCTTTATTTCCGAGCATCCCTGTAAAACAAGCCTTATAGAGCATGGAAAATTGGCTCAACGAACAGCGAAACACGATGATCGATAAGAAAAGAAATAAGGAATACATTAAGTTGGCCTCTCTCTGTATGAATGAGAGCTTCTTTACATTTAGGGGCGAATTCTACAAAACCACTTCGGGTACAGCGATGGGGAACCCACTTTCACCATTACTAAGCGAATTGTTCATGGCTTCACTAGAAAAAATAATGCTAGATAGAAAGATAATGCCAGACGTGTGGATCCGTTACGTCGACGATGTCCTAGCAATAGTAAAACGAGAGGAGGTGCAATCTATCTTTGAACATATTCATAAGCTGCACCATAACATAAAATTCACCAACAAAATCGAAGAAAACAACCAATCGACGTTTTTAGACCTGAAGATAATACGAAATGGGGGGAAAATTGAGTTTGACATTCACAGGAAGCCAACAGCAACTCAGAGAACCATACCAGCCAGTTCAAACCATTCTCACCAACATAAGATGGCGGCGTATCATTTAATGGTGCATAGGCTACTGAAGGTCCCACTAAATGGCACGAGATATAAGAAGCTAATTTCATAAAAAAACAGCCAGTAAGAATGGATATGACCCAAAATTAGTGGACTTATTGATTAGGAATAAAATGCGTCAAATTAATGTAAACACTCTAACCACATTTTTTCAGCAGAAAATAGAACCACAATACAGAGCGAGCTCAGTTTATAGCGATGTATGGAAACCAATTAGGAAAGTTTTGAAAAAATTCGAAATCGAAGCTGTAGCTAGTAGTAGATCCACACAATTGAAGACAACATTGAAAAGCGTAAAGGACAAGCTTAGGAAAGAAGAAAAAAAACGGAGTATATAAAATACAGTGTCCCGAGTGCGAAAGTGCATACATTGGCCAAACGAAAAGATCGTCAAAAACAAGGTTCGACGAGCATGTGAAGGAAGCGACATTAGCCAAGAACAACCCAACGAGGCATTTAAAATCGAGCGTAGCGAAACATATTTTTGGAAGCGAGCATAATATCGGATGGGATAATCTTGAGATCTTGCGAATTGTTAAACAAGAATACAAAGTGGATGCCGCCGAAAGTTTGGAAATCGCAAAATACCCCAAAGAAAAGTTGCTCAACACGGATGAGGGGAATTGTTTATCGCGTTTGTTTAACGTATGTAAGCAGGTAGATGTGAGGAATCGAAAACTTGGGATAAAAGTAGGGTTAGGGATGTAATTAGGATGGGGAACTAACAGCTCAGGAAACAAATAGGTAGGAATGGATATAAATTAAGTAATTCAAGAGTAATCAGTGAAGAAGAGTACATGTTGTACCCGAAACAACGTTGTTTGCGGAAAAATTAAATAAAAGTTTTTCAGTATAAAGGGAATAAAAGATTTTGTTAAATTATTGTTATTCAACTGTAATAAATAAAAGAACTGTTAAAGTGATATTTATAAAATGACATCACAGTCAGGATTTAAAATTCTTGAGAGTCTGCCTCAAGAATAAAGTAGTCCCCAAGTCACACCAAATATAAGTTAAATCAGGTTTAGCAAAGACAATGCATATCCAAAGTCTGATCGAACGACAGTGAATCAAGAGCAGTATAGTAGTATGGATGTGGGGACTCTGGGCCACTTTTTCCCACGGGTATCAGATTACCGCACCGCGGGTATCGGACTACCGCCCCACGGGTATCGGATTACCGCCCCCGAATGACGTCACCTGTTATCGCTTCCGGTGGCGCCATTTCTTATCGCTGTCGGGGGCGCCATTTCTTATCGCTGTCGGGGTGTTTCCCACGGGCAGGTGTTTCCCAACCGCGATGAGTCATGTTGATGAATAGGTGTGATAAGAAGTCAAGGTCAAGGTCGGTGTCAAGGTGTTTTCCCACGGGCAGGTGTTTCCCAACCGCGATGAGTCATGCTGATGAATAGGTGTGATAAGAAGTCAAGGTCAAGGTCGGTGTCAAGGTGTTTTCCCACGGCCAGGTGTTTACCAACCGCGATGAGTCATGCTGATGAATAGGTGTGATAAGAAGTCAAGGTCAAGGTCAAAGGTCAGGGGTCAAAGGTCAAGGGTCAAAGGTCAGGGTCAAAGTTCAAGGTCAAAGGAGTTTTCCCAACCGCGGTGAGAGTCATATCCCAGGAAACACCTATGACATCATCTTCAATTTCGCAACAAAATGCAATATTCTGAGTCATATCTCAATTCTGAGTCATATCCCAGGAAACACCTATGACATCATCTTCAATTTCGCAACAACACGCAATATTCTGATTTCGCAACAAAATGCAATATTCTGAGTCATATCTCAATTCTGAGTCATATCCCAGGAAACACCTATGACATCATCTTCAATTTCGCAACAACACGCAATATTCTGATTTCGCAACAAAATGCAATATTCTGAGTCATATCTCAATTCTGAGTCATATCCCAGGAAACTTCTATGACATCATCTTCAATTTCGCAACAACACGCAATATTCTGATTTCGCAACAAAATGCAATAATCTGAGACATATTTCAATTCTGAGTCATATCCCAGGAAACACCTATGACATCATCTTCAATTTCGCAACAACACGCAATATTCTGATTTCGCAACAAAATGCAATATTCTGAGTCAAATCTGAAACACATTACCCCAAATACCTAAACCTTGAATCATCTACATAAACATCCTGCACATAATATTCCCATAAACACAAAAAATAATAACCATCCACTTGAAATCCAATAACTTCCCAGAAACGAAGATGCCAATCACCGGAAATTCCACTGATAAGGTGGATCACAAAAGATCGTATTACTGCACTAGTTGCAAATCGGATCGGCATAACGTAAACAATTGCCCTTATTTGAAAGATAAAGATAAAAGAAGGAAATAATAAATAAAGATTAGCGATGGGCTAAATACAAAATTATAGTAATTATAATATTAGGTTACCCTTAAGGAATTTATAAAATAAACAATAGAATTATATAAAAAGACAAGACCCCAACAGGAATCATTCCAGTTGCTATTCTGCGTTGTAAACCAGTATTCATTCAAAGTGAATTTTTATACCTTATCGAAAAAATATAAAAAATTGCAAAAGATAAAAAGTGATTAAAATTTAAAAAGTTTATTTTAAATATAAAATAACTAAGTTTTTATTTAAAGTGGAAAAGGAAGAATTAGATCTTTCAGATATCCAATCCTCTGCTTTCACTTTGCATCTCAATTAGGAAAGTTTTTATTTTGAGCTCAGTGAAAAAAACACGAAGTGAATTGTATTCCTTAAAATGTTTTGTGAATTTTGTAATATCGAAGTCAATAGTGCTTGTTGGAACTATCATGTGCGAACCAATGCTCACAAAAATAAATCTATAGAGCCCCTCAACGAACATTTTAAAAGGGTAAAAAGTTGTTTTGGACAGCGAATGGAAACTCTTGTTTTTGAAAACAAAGATGAGGGTCTTTTAAATTCGGCGGAGTTTTTAAAGATGATGGAAGATCCGTTAGTGAATTATCTGATGAGTGCACTAGATGAACGCGTGACACTCAAATTCAACATTGAACTCTTTGCTGAATTCATTAAAATGAATGATGATGATGAAAACGATTGCATAATAAGCATTAAGTCTTTCCATACAAAAATGCAAGCGATAATTAAAAAAAGGGAGTTGAAATTAGCTTTCGATAATATGGCTAATGAAATTCGAATCAAGATGGAGGAATTCCAGGAGAAAGACAGTGGATGGGCTCTCCTTAGAATTACGCACTGTGAGTTAAATATAAACGATTTTAAACCATTGAGAGGAACAAGTTATATTCCGCTACCAAAACAATTGGCAAATAAGAATGCTTGCATTAATTTTAAGAACCGCGACAGTTATTGTTTTAAATGGTGCATAATTTCCGCAATGTGTCCGACAGATCATCATTCAGAAAGAACGACATCATAGCGAATTGATGACATTGCAGACAGCGTTATACATCTTCAAAATGGTATAGTGTTGAATTTTCGGGGACTCAAGTTTCCGCTACAGGTGCAAGATATTGACAAATTTGAGGAATTAAACCAAACAATCAGTGTTAACTTATTTGGATACGATGAAGAGTTAAAAAAAGTTATCGGTCCATATCATATCGCAAAGCAAGAAAAATCGCATCACATCAATCTGCTCCTGCTGCAATCCAACGAAGATTGTCATTATGTCTGGATTAAACATATTTCAAGGTATGTAATAGGGAATATTGTGTGTGTGTGTGTATGCGTGATTACATGAATTATTTTTCTTCTTCTTCTTTAAAGGTTGATTCGCTGTCAGCAAACGCTACACAAAGGTTCTATCTATGTTTGCAATAAATGCCTGCAATATTTTATGTCGAGTGAGAAACTGCAACTGCATAAAAACAGCTGTAGCAGAGTAGTCACGAAAATGGTGGAACCGGAGAAAGCAACGCTGCAGTACAAAAGCTATGGACGACAACTCGAGGTACCTTTTGTCATCTATGCAGATTTTGAATGCCTTCTTCAGGACGTCGATCCATGTGCACCCAATCCAACACTTTCATCAACGTCAACAATCCAAGAACATACCCCTTGTGCTTTCTCTTATTTCATCAAGTGTTCATTCGATTCAAAATTAGACAGATTCAGATTATACAAAGGCCCAGATTCACCCAAAGAATTCGTTAATTCCATTGTAAATGATGTAAAATGGTTTTATATAAATCATATCAAGAATCCAAAGTCAATGGATGCTCTATCGTCAGAAGTAGAAAAGGTTCAAAGGGAATCGATTTTCTGTCACATTTGTAAAAAAGAGCTTGACAATGATAGAGTCCGAGACCATTGTCACTTTACTGGAAAATATAGAGGTCCCGCTCATAACGAATGCAATTTATTGTATCGAGTACCGAAATTCTTTCCAATATTATTTCACAACCTCTCAGGCTATGATTGTCATTTGTTTGTGAAAGAATTATATAGCATTGATGGGGAAATATCTATTATACCCATTAATAAGGAATTATACATTTCATTATCTAAACGAATTCAAGTCGATGAGTTTGAAACGATTGAGCTTAGGTTCTTAGACTCCGCCAGATTCATGCAGAGTAGTTTGGATGCTCTAGTGAAAAATCTTTCTCCAGTAGATCTGAAAACCGTAAGATCAGTATATGAAGATGAGGAGAAATTCCATCTGCTTACAAGAGAAGGGTGTATTTCCCCACGATTATATTAACTCGTGGGATCGATTGAATGAAGTTTGTTTACCACCTCGAGAAAGCTTTTACAACAAAATGACAAATAGCGAGTGCAATGAGATTGATTATGAACATGCTGAAAATGTATGGAAAGTTTTCAATTGCACAACGACTTGGGACTTTTTGGAATTATATCTGAAGACAGATGTGCTGCTTCTGACAGACGTTTTCGAAAATTTCAGGAAAGTTTGTAAAAATATCTATGGACTTGACCCTTGCCAATACTATACAACTCCTGGGTTATCGTGGGATGCCATGCTCAAAATAACATCTGTTAAACTTGATCTTCTAACAGATATAAACATGCATCACTTCATACAACGAGGAATCAGAGGTGGTATTACTCAATGCTCACATCGTCACTCAAAAGCTAACAACAAATACTTGGAAGATTATAAAGAAGAGGATCCTTCCAAGTATCTGATGTATGTAGACGCAAACAATCTATATGGTTGGGCAATGTCACAACCACTTCCCCATGCTGAATTCCAGTGGGTTGAAAATATAGATGAGGTTGACATTCTCAATATTGCAATAGACGCAGACATTGGATACATATTGGAAGTTGATTTGGAGTATCCAACAACAAAGCACGATGAGCATAACGATTTACCTTTCTGTGCAGAAAATAAAAAAGCACCTGGTTCGAAAACTGCGAAATTGATCACTGACTTAACTAACAAACAAAATTATGTGATTCACTATAGAAATCTACAGCAATGCATTGCGAATGGTTTGAAATTGACCCGTGTCCATAGAGTTTTACAGTTGAAACAATCGAATTGGATGAAGCAGTACATAGACTTGAACACACAATGTCGCAAAGCCAGTAAAAATTTGTTTGAGAAAAACTTTTTCAAGCTTTTAAACAACGCAGTATATGGCAAAACGATGGAAAATGTGGATAAAAGAAAAGACGTGAAGATTGTGATGGATTGGGAAAGCTGAGGCAGACACTCAGGCGCACGAAGTCTTATATCAAAACCAAATTTTCATAGTGCAGCTGTTTTTACCCCTAATATGGCAGCTATTCAAATGGATAGAGTATTCACTTGCTATAACAAACCGACTTACATTGGTTTTACCGTGCTTGATCTATCAAAATTGAAAATGTATGATTTTCACTGTCGTTTCATGAAGCCCAAATATAATGAGAAAATTATTCTCAACTATATGGATACGGCTTCATTTATTTACACTATTCAAACCAACGACTTTTACAGTGATATTCTACCGGATATCGACAATCACTTTGATACTTCTGAGTACCCTCAAGATAACATATATAATATTCCGCTGAAAAATGGAAAAGTGTTGGGTATGATGAAAGACGAAAATAATGGAAAAATCATGAAGGAGTTTGTAGGATTAAAAGCTAAAATGTATTCTTTAAATATAGAAAATGGTGATACAATTAAAAAAGCAAAAGGTGTAAGGAAGCTTATTATGGATGGATTAAATTTAGATGATTATAGAGATTGTTTGTTTAGAAAAAAGATATTTAGAGGTAGTATGTACGTGTTTAGATCTAAGCTTCACAATTTATATACTGAATGTATAAATAAGGTTTCTTTACGTTATTTAGATGACAAGCGATATATAAGGGAAGATGGGGTTAGCACATATGCTTGGGGACATTATAATATTGTAATGGATGTAGAATAGGAAGATTGAAATAAATAATAAAATTGAATGAAGCAGAGAATGGAGTTTTTGAAAATATTTGTTGTTGTTTCGAGTATCGGAATACCTTTTTTTCAAGGTAATCCCCTACCAGTGGTGACTCTTAGTGAGGATTTTGGCAAGACTTGCTTAGAAAAGAAATGGAAATAGCTGGAATAATCGAAAGTAAAAATATTTTTTTACAGACATTTCAAATTAGAATTCGATGACGAAAATATCTTAACAGTACGATGCACATATGATAGCAACCATTCCGAACGTTCACTCAAAATCTCGTGCTTTGAATACCGTGAGTTTGAAGCCGAGAGGATTCTTAGCAATGGCGAAGTTGAATACATAAAACAACAACAAGACCTCAATTATAGGTCAGATGTAGAATTTTTAGATTTAAAGAACATGAAGCAAACATATACCATGAGTATTACTTGAACCGTCAACCGCTTCACAACGATGGATACTAAAGACGATACTGATGATCTTCAGCGTTCTATTGAGGAATATAAACAATTTTTTGTTGATAGCAAGCAACTAATTTTAACGGAGCACTTTGATAAATTTGTAAACAATTACACGTTTTTGAAAGCCTACGCTGACATGCAACAAAAAGTCAACAAGTTTGGTAAACATTATGTGAACTGTCCTTGGGCTTATGATGATGCAGAATGTGGTCCCGATAGTTGTGAATGTTACAGTGTTCATAGGAGATTGTGTGAAGTTAAAAGGCTTGTTCAATTTTATAAACGATTAACAAATAAATAATTTTTATTTTTCAATTATAACCACAATGTTTTATTTTGAATCTTAACTCTAAAACAATGAATGAGTTATTCCATATCTTTAACATTTATCCAGGAATTATGTTCTTTTGAAAACCTCAACCACTTTACAAATGCTTTATTTCCCCTCCTTTTTAAAACTTTTCCCACAAGACAAAACGACGGATTCTTAGCTTTTAGCAGTTCAAGTTCATAAAATCCTCCTTCGATTGGATTTCCTTCATAATCTTCTAAAAGATATGTGACGGGGTTGGTTATTTGAATTTGACGAATTTTAAAAATCTCCGTTGTCCAGTTTGGTGTATATCCTTTTTCAAATATATGCTTGTATTTACTAATTCGTACATAGTCACCCACTTTATATTTCAACTTTCCCATTACTTTAATATTGTTGTACACGGTGGACAGAAGTGACAGTTCATTTGAGCTATTTACAGCAGAAGGAGCCATTTTTATTGTTCGATGTTTTTTGTTATTATACTCCTTGGTCAAATCATCAACGAGACTAATCCACTTGTAATTTCCATTCATGCTAAACTCCTTCCACATCATGTTCTTCAGTGTACGATTGAATCGTTCAACAATTGACGCCTTAAGGGAGCTATACGTGGAATAGTGGTTTATTTGATACTGTTCCATAATGTTTTTGAAATGTTTGTTGTAGAATTCTTTTCCGTCGTCTGTTTGCAAATTTTTAGGAATGCGCCCCTGTTGAAGTATGTGTTCAATTGCCTTGGCAACTTCTTTACCAGTCTTCGTTTTGATAGAAATCGTCCATGCATACTTAGAAAACTTGTCAATGATCGTAAGAAGGAAACGAAACCCTGTATTTTCGCTAGCATATGCTCCCATTTCAACTAAATCCGCTTGCCACAAATCATCCAAACCTTTTATAATAACACGCCGTCGCTTAAAATTTTTTCAAGCAGACGCGTGCAATTCGTTAATAACTTGTCGTTTGCTCATGATAAAAAAGACTAAGCTTGTTTACTTGTATTTTTATTAATATATATATATGTAACGTTAATTCAAACAACAACATTTTTTTTATTATCGCAGTGAATCTGAATTTGCTTGTCTACATATGCCTTTAGCTTCTCAACATACGTATCAACGTAAACTTTTGTTGTAGCATGACTTTAAGAATATAATCACTGTTCTCCGCTTTGTCGAATCCTACACCTGGAGCCCCCCGAGGACCTTCAGGTCCCTTGGGACCTGAAGGCCCTCGTTTGCCTCCTTTGAAAATCGACCAAATTTGTCAACACTCATTTTTTGAAACAGCTGGTGATTTCTATCGTATTTATTCTATTATTTGCGCTTCTTTCAATTCTTCAATGATCGATATAATTTCGTTGTTATGATTATTGTGACCGGTTTGTTGCGATCCAATGAGTAACTGCAATCGACTCACTAATTCATTCGGATCATCCCAATATATGTAGTCTTTCTGTTTGTCGGATGTTTTCATTAAACTATAATCTTTGTGTTTAGGTGTTTGTCTTAGCCCTCTTCCTTCTTTGTTGATGTTTTCTAACAGTTTCGAAATTATTTTTCTATATTTAAAGCTTCGGTTTCCATTTATTTGACTATTGCTGTCGTAAGAACGTCTGTAAGCATTAGTGTGCAGAATAATACTTTTATAGTCTGCTAAATCTTCATTGGTATATAATTTTTTATCTGGATACTTCATAAAAAGCAGTTCGTATAAACCTCGAGTTCCTATGTAGGATTTCTCATTTACAAGTATTTGATTGCCATTGATTACGAAATTCGAATTTCCTATTTTCCACTGCTCTCCATCATCATCATCATCCCTATATATTCCAGAAACACTGTCAATTGCAGTCGGTTGATTTACATAAATATCTAGATATTGCCTAGGAATCTCCGGAAATTGGTTTTGCTCCATGTACTCTTCAAAATATTCTCGTCCTTTCGCACTGGCAACATATTTACGAACAACTTTTGTAGAAGAAGAGTTGGATGTTGTGGCGGCGAGATTTCGTTTCAAGTTTGGTGTAGGAGTTTTAAAACTGTCTTCTTCTTCTTCTTGGTGACTATTTCCCTCATCTCGTATTGATGGAGGCTCTTCTTTAATTCCATTTTTTATGTCTTTATTATTTTGCAACAACTTGGTTCTTTTAACTTATTCTTTGAGAGGGCGCGTGATTGGTTTAAATGTTTCCTCTAGCTGAATCACTGTTCCAGCTTTGTTAGCTTTCAGCTGTTGATACTTTTTCCTTATCGAATTGGTTGTTGCTACAATATCACTGGGTAGCTGCGTCTTTTGTTGCTTATCAGACATTGTTTTTTTCATTTTTTATGAATACAACAGCAGCATTTCGTCGTCAAATTTCGAAAGGTATCTACAATATTTTGAAATATTCTTTCAAAAGGCTCTAATTTGAGTTTGAAATGGTTTTTGCTGTACCTGAATCGATTTGTGTCTTTTTCGAATTGTTTGGTACTGTCTTCACTGTTGCTGCTGTACTGAAACCTTATTGAATTGTTATCAAACTGTATTGAACAGCTATCGAGCTGCATCAAGCTGGTAATCTGAGCTGCTATTGAACTGCCTGGAGCTGGTATTGAACTGCTTTGAACAGGTATTGAACTGCTTTAAACAGGTATTGAACTGTATCAAGCTGGTAATCTTAACTGCTATTGAACTGCTTGGAACTGGTATTGAACTGCTTTGAACAGGTATTGAACTGCTTTGAACAGGTATTGAACTGGTAATGAACTGATTTGAACTGCTTCGATGTTTTTATAGTATTATGAATACATCAAACCCCTTTCGATATCGACCCTTGTCTAAGGGACTGTCTTTATCAATTACACAGAACCCATATTTATCGCTCCAACATTTTCCACAGATGTTTCTAAACTGATCGAAAGTCATGTCTGTGTTTACGTGATTATTGTAAATGTGTCTTAAATTCATATCATCCTGTTTGAATATAATCAAAAAATTTGAATTATCTCGAATAAGGTGTTTCGGTATTCTCGTATAAGTTTGACACAGATAAAAACTATCAATATTATGATGTCTTCCCATACAGAAATATAATCGAACGTTATCTTGTTTCTCGTTGGCAATATCATCGAAAATGAAAACAGAGTTAGACTCAGCTTTATCTGGTGGAATCACTGCACTATTGTTTGAAAATGTATAGAAGCCTAGTCCAGAAATAGGTTTTACAGCCTGCTTTAAATGTCTATCTTTGGATTGATGTAATGATTTCGAGTAGATGTAGATGTTTTCAAATTTAACGCCATTAGGATGTTTCAACAGGGATACCATAACGTTAGTTTTACCACAGTTGGAGGGACCCACAATTATAGCTCGAATACTATTAGGCAATAAATTGCTATGTTTATTTGTAAAGGGTTCATTTGCAATGTCAACATTTTCCACCAATAACTTTTGGTGTTGTTGTATAAACCGCATCCTGATAACTGAAGAGCAAACATGTAAATGACTAGGTTTTAACGAAAGTTTTACAGTCGGCGATGAGTTATTAAACAAGGTGTATCGCGATCAGTATAAAATGATTGATCATAAAAAGAAATGTACTAGTAGTTCACGAAAAGCCGTGAGCGGAAGAGGGTTCATTAATACTCTAATTAATAAACTACCGATTGAACTGCATTTGCCTGGCTATCAATATTGTGGACCTGGCACGAAGCTTCAAAAACGACTTACCCGAGGAGACGCCGGAATAAATCCCCTTGACGAGAGTGTAAAGAGCAAGATATTGGTTATTCACAATTTAAAGAAACGAGCGATCGTCACAAACTAGATAAGATATTAACTGAAAAGGCGTGGCAACGCGTTAGATCAGCAGACGCAGGATAAGCCGAACGCACTAACGCGTTACTAGTAGCCAATATGATGAAAGCTAAAGTAAAATTAGGAATGGGATTGAAAGATAAACCGAAATTTGGATCAGTTATTTCTAAAGTCCGAAAAATCATTAAACAGAAGAAACCCAACAGTATGAAGGCGAGTATTAAGGTAGCCTTAGCTGCTGCAAAAAATATTACAAAAGGACGGAAAAAAGCTATCAAAACTCCAAGAATAATACCCATTCCTAAAGTTGGTGGAGTTTTGCCGTTCCTAATTCCTCTTTTCGCAGAATTATCTGCTATTGGTGCTTTATCAGGTGGAGCTGCGGGAATAGCTAAAGCTGTTGATGATGCTAATAATGCCAAAAATACATTAGAGGAAAAAAAGCGACATAACCAGAAAATGGAGCAGATAACATTAGGTCTAGGATTACATTTGAAGCCGTACAGAAAAGGCTTAGGGTTGTATTTAAATCCTGTTCCAAAAAACTTTTAAAAACGCTACCCAAGAGAGCATTAAATGAAAATGATTTGAGAAAGTTTGCAAGATTCTTACCAACCTTCAGAGGAGTTTTTATGCGAAATAATTTACCAAAGGGATTTGCCATGCAAAACGAGTGTGGTATAGTAAATTTAGATAATATTCAAGGCTCTGGTACCCATTGGGTAGCGTACAACAAACAAAATCGTTATGTGGAATACTTTGATAGTTTTGGTAATTTACCTCCACCGATAGAATTACTAGATTGGTTGCGATCTAATATAAAATACAACTACAATACATATCAAAGCTATGACTCATACAACTGTGGACATTTATGTTTAAGATTTTTGTACAAACGTTTGTAAATTGTCTAGTGCATTCATATAAATAAATACTTTACTAAAAAACCCAATCATTGTGTTATATACTGCCATGGCACTAACATTAACTCTCAGTGGAAACACATCCATTCTTACAACAGAGTATTTTCCACCTATCGAATTACAAGATGACTATGTGTGCGGACTTGTTGATTTTCAAACATATAATTCTATACCTAACGTGGATGAAAACAATAATTTATTACACATTGGAAAGCACGTTATAGAAATACCCGTTGGATCATACGAAATCGATGATATTGCAAATTATCTATATAAACAGTTGGCGAAGATCAATGACAAAATAAATTTTTCAATACGTGCCAATAATAACACTCTCAAAAGTGAAATCAAGTCAACTGCTCCTATTTATTTCAACAAAGAAAGATCCATTGGTCAATTGCTAGGATTTGCTAAACGAGAATTAAAAGTCAATGTCAAACACTCTTCTGATCTACCTGTAAGCATAAGTAAAGTGAACGTGATACGGATTGATTTCAACATAATTGGAAATTCTTATATTAATAATATTCCCTCGCATACAATCCACGAATTCTCACCTGAGGTAGGACCAGGCTATAAAATAGTGGAGGTTCCTAGTAATGTCATTTATTTGCCGCTAAACGTTAAACGAATAAGCACGCTAACTCTTAAGCTGATTGACCAAGACGGAGATCTAATAAACTTCTAGGGGGAAACAATAACTATCAGACTTCATTTGAAGCCGCAGAATGTTGTTATATAACGACGATAAATACCTGTCCAACAATGTAGATACAATCAGTTCAACCAGGAAAATCGGTCGAGTAAGACCCCGACTAACATTACAAAATAAACAGTTCTTGAAATTACTGGGATTCAAATTAAAAAAACAAAAATGAGTGAGATTCTGAACGTTACACGTAAAGTCATCTATGACAATAGTATCTCGAAAATTGAATACCATAGCTACTCTCCATTTCTATCATCATTCAACTGCAGTGATGAAATTAGAATACCTCTACAACAGCAGGACTTGTGTATTTTGCCAAGTCAAAGCTTCATCTATATTGAAGGTGCTTTAATTAAATCGGATGGAACAACATCAACAACTGCTAAACTTACGAATAATAGCATCGCTTTTCTATTCGATGAGATTAGATATGAACTGAATGGAGTAGAAATCGATCGAAACAAGAATGTTGGAATATCATCGACACTGAAAAATTATGTATCACTTAGTGAAAATGAAAGTAAAATGCTTTATAATGCCGGTTGGTCGCCAGATAAATCTATCATGCCATCAAGTGGCTACTTTAACTTTTCTGTTCCGCTAAGAAAATTTTTGGGATTTGCCGAAGACTACAAGAAGATTATCGTAAATACTAAAAATGAGCTAATTCTCATTAGATCTAGAAGCGATGAAAATGCATTTCTTTCGCCCAGTGATGATGTATACATAAAAATTTTTAAACTGCAATGGAAGGTGCCACACGTTACCCCAGATGGTTCTGAAAAATTGTCAATGTTGAAATATATTGAATCAGGACAACCAATTCAAGTAAGTTTTCGAAATTGGGAACTGTACGAATATCCGGTTTTACCATCAACGACAGATCATGTATGGAATGTGAAAACTTCAAGCCAACTCGAAAAACCACGATATATTATTTTAGCGTTACAGACAAATCGAAGAAATCTCAAAAGTAAAGATGTCAGCAAATTTGATCACTGTGATTTAACCAATATCAAAATACATTTAAACTCCGAATCGTATCCTTACGATGACGTTAATATAAAATTTACACGTGATCGATTCGCTCTGCTTTATGATATGTACTGCAACTTTCAACAATCTTATTACGGGGTGCAAGCACAACCATTACTCTCACGAAACGAATATAAGAATTCAGCACCAATTATAGTAATTGATTGTTCACGTCAAAATGAATCTATAAAATCAGGTTCAGTTGACATAAGGGTAGATATCAAAACATCTGTAGATGTACCTGCCTTAACAACAGCTTATTGCTTACTTCTTCATGATCGTGTAATAGAGTACAATCCTCTCACTAGTTCAGTTCAAAAACTTGTATAAAAAATAATTCTCTAATCAAATCGAATCATTCAATCATGGCGCCTTTCATCATTGACATGCAAGGATTTAGAGGATACAACAACAACGCCTTTATCATCAAAGAACTATCTATCGTGGATGTGAACAAGGACTTTCATCGACATTTTTTACTGAAACCCCCCTTCAGCATAACAACACTTTCGAAAGAGCTGCAGTTTCAAGCCAATTGGCTATACGAACATCATCACGGTTTGCAATGGGAAATCGGAAATACAACGTTTACGGAAAGGAAAGAATATCTATATCAAAACATGAAGGGTGCCTCAATATATGTGAAAGGCTCGGAGAAAAAACACTGGCTTGGTAGTTTACTGGGGAGCACTACCATGGTTTGCAAGTTGGACGACTGTTGCTGTCCTAGTCTGAAAACACTGAAAAAGCACTATCCTAAAATATCAACC
This sequence comes from Oxycera nigricornis, assembly GCA_963942545.1. NCBI lineage: Eukaryota > Metazoa > Arthropoda > Insecta > Diptera > Stratiomyidae > Oxycera > Oxycera nigricornis. Next base: position 66,953,345 of record OZ012662.1, read on the forward strand.
TGCACTTTACACGATGGATGTTGTGCGCAACAAAACGCATTCCTTCTGAAAAAATTTATTATACAAGAAAATCTAATTGAATAAAAACACTTTGACTTAACCGAAATAATTGTTTTATTTAAAGAAGTTTTTAAAATACATTTGAATCGATGACTGTTTCATGGAAGTGCAAGTCCTTAGAATCATGACTGCTGCAGCTCAACGATAACTTTGCCGCATTGAAGTCCTCCATAACCTTATCGCTGCATTTTTGGTCACGACCAGGTAGAAATAGCCTCATGATATTGTTTAGGTCTACAACAATAGCTTCGCCGTACCTTCAAAACAAAACAAAAATGAAGAAAAAAATAAAATCAATATTATTTCATTTACAAAGCTCTGTCTTACCTCGTTTTCATTCTTTCTGCATCTGTAATGCGGTATCGTTTTCCAATCTCCAAGTCGGAAATTTTTGTAAATACCAGGGGTTTGCAGCTAAGTAGTTCGTTTAATGAATCCATACTTCTTCGCAGACGATATTGTCACTTGTAACAAAATCTTTGTTTTTTGCAACTTTTTATATTTTTTCGACAAGGTATAAAAATTCACTTTGAATGAATACTGGTTTACAACGCAGAATAGCAACTGGAATGATTCCTGTTGGGGTCTTTTCTTTTTATATAATTCTATTGTTTATTTTATAAATTCCTTAATGGTAACCTAATATTATAATTACTATAATTTTGTATTTAGCCCATCGCTAATCTTTATTTATTATTTCCCTCTTTTATCTTTATCTTTCAAATAAGGGCAATTGTTTACGTTATGCCGATCCGATTTGCAACTAGTGCAGTAATACGATCTTTTGTATTCCACCTTATCAGTGGAATTTCCGGTGATAGGCATTTTCGTTTCTGGGAAGTTATTGGATTTCAAGTGAATGGTTATTATTTTTGTGTTTATGGGAATATTATGTGCAGGATGTTCATATAGATGATTCAAGGTTTAGGTATTTGGGTTAATGTGCTTCAGATATGACTCAGAATTGAGATATGACTCAGAATATTGCATTTTGTTGCGAAATCAGAATATTGCGTGTTGTTGCGAAATTGAAGATGATGTCATAGGTGTTTCCTGGGATATGACTCTCACCGCGGTTGGGAAAACTTCTTTGACCTTGAACTTTGACCCTTGACCTTGACCTTGACTTCTTATCACACCTATTCATCAGCATGACTCATCGCGGTTGGTAAACACCTGGCCGAGGGAAAATACCTTGACATCGACCTTGACCTTGACTTCTTATCACACCTATTCATCAGCATGACTCATCGCGGCTGGGAAACACCTGCCCGTGGGAAAACACCTTGACACCGACCTTGACCTTGACTTCTTATCACACCTATTCATCAGCATGACTCATCGCGGTTGGGAAACACCTGCCCGTGGGAAACACCCCGACAGCGACAAGAAATGGCGCCCCCGACAGCGATAAGAAATGGCGCCACCGGAAGCGATAACAGGTGACGTCATGCGGGGGCGGTAATCCGATACCCGTGGGGCGGTAATCCGATACCCGTGGGGCGGTAGTCCGATACCCGCGGTGCGGTAATCTGATACCCGTGGGAAAAAGTGGCCCAGAGTCCCCACATTCATACTACTCAGTATTAAAGAATTATATGCAAAATTAAATTTTATAACTTTAAAAGCTTATAGCACACACTTAAAAATGGCATATGTATTACACTACACACAAATAGAACCTACCATTCAAAGATTGCATAGGGCATATGAATGTGAGGAGATTAGGAAAAAGTTAATTCTGTCCAAAAAACTAATAAACCTTAAAAATAATAGTCCCGGAGAGAAGCGAAAATATACTAGGGTTGAGTATATACCAGACTTCGTCATAAACAAATCGTCACATAGCTTTAACAAAGATAACTTATTGCTATCAAATAAAGGGCTAAACTATGCAGTCATATAAAATAGGATCCCGATTGAAGACATAGTCATCGACACGGAAAGCGCAATAAAAAGACTACGAGGAGAGGATAAAGACATCGTTAGAGGAGAGGTTAAGAAAGTACTAGTGAATAGCCACCCAAAAGCAATCAATAAAGAACAACGAACCCTCCAGCGGTTACACAAAAAACCAGTATATTATGTGAAAGCGGATAAAGGAAATAAAGTGGTTATTCTGGATAGAACCAAGTATGATGAATTAGCGCATGAAAAACTAGATAACGGAAATTTTCATAAATTAAGAGAGGATCCATTACCAGGCTCTATTTAAAGAGTAGAGAAAGCTCTAAAAGAATGCAGAGAGTTAAAAGGAAAAATCACTTCACTTAGAATGCCCAACCCGTCATTGCCGAGACTGCGAATTCAACCTAAGGTACACAAAGAAGGAGACGAGGTAAGAGAGATTATTGCGGACATATCTTCTCCAACGTATAATATTGCGAAATGGTTGACAACAATATGTAATGAAATAGGAGAATATCGAAGTAAATTTACGGTGCAGAATTCGATAGACGTGATAGATAAGCTAAAAGGAATAACGATGACACCTGACGAGATTTTGGTTTCTTTTGACGTGCAGGCTTTATTTCCGAGCATCCCTGTAAAACAAGTCTTATATAGCATGGAAAATTGGCTCAACGAACAGCGAAACACGATGATCGACAAGAAAAGAAATAAGGAATACATTAAGTTGGCCTCTCTCTGTATGAATGAGAGCTTCTTTACATTTAGGGGCGAATTCTACAAAACCACTTCGGGTACAGCGATGGGGAACCCACTTTCACCATTACTAAGCGAATTGTTCATGGCTTCACTAGAAATAATAATGCTAGATAGAAAGATAATGACTATCTATCGTGGATGTGAACAAGGACTTTCATCGACATTTTTTACTGAAACCCCCCTTCAGCATAACAACACTTTCGAAAGAGCTGCAGTTTCAAGCCAATTGGCTATACGAACATCATCACGGTTTGCAATGGGAAATCGGAAATACAACGTTTACGGAAAGGAAAGAATATCTATATCAAAACATGAAGGGTGCCTCAATATATGTGAAAGGCTCGGAGAAAAAACACTGGCTTGGTAGTTTACTGGGGAGCACTACCATGGTTTGCAAGTTGGACGACTGTTGCTGTCCTAGTCTGAAAACACTGAAAAAGCACTATCCTAAAATATCAACCTGCACTTTACACGATGGATGTTGTGCGCAACAAAACGCATTCCTTCTGAAAAAATTTATTATACAAGAAAATCTAATTGAATAAAAACACTTTGACTTAACCGAAATAATTGTTTTATTTAAAGAAGTTTTTAAAATACATTTGAATCGATGACTGTTTCATGGAAGTGCAAGTCCTTAGAATCATGACTGCTGCAGCTCAACGATAACTTTGCCGCATTGAAGTCCTCCATAACCTTATCGCTGCATTTTTGGTCACGACCAGGTAGAAATAGCCTCATGATATTGTTTAGGTCTACAACAATAGCTTCGCCGTACCTTCAAAACAAAAAAAAAATGAAGAAAAAAATAAAATCAATATTATTTCATTTACAAAGCTCTGTCTTACCTCGTTTTCATTCTTTCTGCATCTGTAATGCGGTATCGTTTTCCAATCTCCAAGTCGGAAATTTTTGTAAATACCAGGGGTTTGCAGCTAAGTAGTTCGTTTAATGAATCCATACTTCTTCGCAGACGATATTGTCACTTGTAACAAAATCTTTGTTTTTTGCAATTTTTTATATTTTTTCGACAAGGTATAAAAATTCACTTTGAATGAATACTGGTTTACAACGCAGAATAGCAACTGGAATGATTCCTGTTGGGGTCTTTTCTTTTTATATAATTCTATTGTTTATTTTATAAATTCCTTAATGGTAACCTAATATTATAATTACTATAATTTTGTATTTAGCCCATCGCTAATCTTTATTTATTATTTCCCTCTTTTATCTTTATCTTTCAAATAAGTGCAATTGTTTACGTTATGCCGATCCGATTTGCAACTAGTGCAGTAATACGATCTTTTGTATTCCACCTTATCAGTGGAATTTCCGGTGATAGGCATTTTCGTTTCTGGGAAGTTATTGGATTTCAAGTGAATGGTTATTATTTTTGTGTTTATGGGAATATTATGTGCAGGATGTTCATATAGATGATTCAAGGTTTAGGTATTTGGGTTAATGTGCTTCAGATATGACTCAGAATTGAGATATGACTCAGAATATTGCATTTTGTTGCGAAATCAGAATATTGCGTGTTGTTGCGAAATTGAAGATGATGTCATAGGTGTTTCCTGGGATATGACTCTCACCGCGGTTGGGAAAACTCCTTTGACCTTGAACTTTGACCCTTGACCTTGACCTTGACTTCTTATCACACCTATTCATCAGCATGACTCATCGCGGTTGGTAAACACCTGGCCGAGGGAAAACACCTTGACATCGACCTTGACCTTGACTTCTTATCACACCTATTCATCAGCATGACTCATCGCGGTTGGGAAACACCTGCCCGTGGGAAAACACCTTGACACCGACCTTGACCTTGACTTCTTATCACACCTATTCATCAGCATGACTCATCGCGGTTGGGAAACACCTGCCCGTGGGAAACACCCCGACAGCGACAAGAAATGGCGCCCCCGACAGCGATAAGAAATGGCGCCACCGGAAGCGATAACAGGTGACGTCATGCGGGGGCGGTAATCCGATACCCGTGGGGCGGTAATCCGATACCCGTGGGGCGGTAGTCCGATACCCGCGGTGCGGTAATCTGATACCCGTGGGAAAAAGTGGCCCAGAGTCCCCACATTCATACTACTCAGTATTAAAGAATTATATGCAAAATTAAATTTTATAACTTTAAAAGCTTATAGCACACACTTAAAAATGGCATATGTATTACACTACACACAAATAGAACCTACCATTCAAAGATTGCATAGGGCATATGAATGTGAGGAGATTAGGAAAAAGTTAATTCTGTCCAAAAAACTAATAAACCTTAAAAATAATAGTCCCGGAGAGAAGCGAAAATATACTAGGGTTGAGTATATACCAGACTTCGTCATAAACAAATCGTCACATAGCTTTAACAAAGATAACTTATTGCTATCAAATAAAGGGCTAAACTATGCAGTCATATAAAATAGGATCCCGATTGAAGACATAGTCATCGACACGGAAAGCGCAATAAAAAGACAACGAGGAGAGGATACAGACATCGTTAGAGGAGAGGTTAAGAAAGTACTAGTGAATAGCCACCCAAAAGCAATCAATAAAGAACAACGAACCCTCCAGCGGTTACACAAAAAACCAGTATATTATGTGAAAGCGGATAAAGGAAATAAAGTGGTTATTCTGGATAGAACCAAGTATGATGAATTAGCGCATGAAAAACTAGATAACGGAAATTTTCATAAATTAAGAGAGGATCCATTACCAGGCTCTATTTAAAGAGTAGAGAAAGCCCTAAAAGAATGCAGAGAGTTAAAAGGAAAAATCACTTCACTTAGAATGCCCAACCCGTCATTGCCGAGACTGCGAATTCAACCTAAGGTACACAAAGAAGGAGACGAGGTAAGAGAGATTATTGCGGACATATCTTCTCCAACGTATAATATTGCGAAATGGTTGACAACAATATGTAATGAAATAGGAGAATATCGAAGTAAATTTACGGTGTAGAATTCGATAGACGTGATAGATAAGCTAAAAGGAATAACGATGACACCTGACGAGATTTTGGTTTCTTTTGACGTGCAGGCTTTATTTCCGAGCATCCCTGTAAAACAAGCCTTATAGAGCATGGAAAATTGGCTCAACGAACAGCGAAACACGATGATCGACAAGAAAAGAAATAAGGAATACATTAAGTTGGCCTCTCTCTGTATGAATGAGAGCTTCTTTACATTTAGGGGCGAATTCTACAAAACCACTTCGGGTACAGCGATGGGGAACCCACTTTCACCATTACTAAGCGAATTGTTCATGGCTTCACTAGAAAAAATAATGCTAGATAGAAAGATAATGCCAGACGTGTGGATCCGTTACGTCGACGATGTCCTAGCAATAGTAAAACGAGAGGAGGTGCAATCTATCTTTGAACATATTTATAAGCTGCACCATAACATAAAATTCACCAACGAAATCGAAGAAAACAACCAATTGACGTTTTTAGACCTGAAGATAATACGAAATGGGGGGAAAATTGAGTTTGACATTCACAGGAAGCCAACAGCAACTCAGAGAACCATATCAGCCAGTTCAAACCATTCTCACCAACATAAGACGGCGGTGTTTCATTCAATGGTGCAAAGGCTACTGAAGTTACCACTAAATGACACGAGATATGAGAAAGAAGCTAATTTCATAAAAAAAAACAGCCAGTAAGAATGGATATGACCCAAAATTAGTGGACTTATTGATTAGGAATATAAGGCGTCAAATTAATGTAAACACTCTAACCACATTTTTTCAGCAGAAAATAGAACCACAATACAGAGCGAGCTTAGTTTATAGCGATGTATGGAAACCAATTAGGAAAATTTTGAACAAATTCGAAATCGAAGCTGTAGCTAGTAGTAGATCCACACAATTGAAGACAACATTGAAAAGCGTAAAGGACAAGCTTAGGAAAGAAGAAAAAAACGGAGTATATAAAATACAGTGTCCCGAGTGCGAAAGTGCATACATTGGCCAAACGAAAAGATCGTCGAAAACAAGGTTCGACGAGCATGTGAAGGAAGCGACATTAGCCAAGAACAACCCAACGAGGCATGTAAAATCGAGCGTAGCGAAACATATTTTTGGAAGCGAGCATAATATCGGATGGGATAATCTTGAGATCTTGCGAATTGTTAAACAAGAATACAAAGTGGATGCCGCCGAAAGTTTGGAAATCGCAAAATACCCCAAAGAAAAGTTGCTCAACACGGATGAGGGGAATTTTTTATCGCGTTTGTTTAACGTATGTAAGCAGGTAGATGTGAGGAATCGAAAACTTGGGATAAAAGTAAGGTTAGGGATGTAATTAGGATGGGGAACTAACAGCTCAGGAAACAAATAGGTAGGAATGGACATAAATTAAGTAATTCAAGAGTAATCATTGAAGAAGAGTACATGTTGTACCCGAAACAACGTTGTTTGTTTTTCAGTATAAAGGGAATAAAAGATTTTGTTAAATTATTGATAAATAAGGTGTTTTAGCAGATCAACTAAATTGAAAACTCATTAACTTTACACTTTATTGGGTTTTTAAATTTCTTTGTAATTTCTCTCACTGAATTGCAAATTTTCGGTTTCTGACGCGCTTTACCAATCACTCAGAGCTTATAATCGGAAACGAACGCGAAAATTATACAAACATAACGTTACCGCGGAGTCTTTCACTACAATTTCACCCAACTATTGATACCTGCACACGTTCACTAGCAATGGGTTTTCACTGATTCTGTGTTGCAGTTTCAAGGAAATGCAATCCCTTCTTCGTTGCTCTATATTCCTAGATAAATAGAGCACCGAAGAAGGAACTTTATTTCCTTTTCGTAGTGCTCCGTCACTTTGTCACACTGTTCGAAGTCGTAGCCATAAAACACTTTTCCGATTATAACACGTTGCTTAGTGGCGCACCGATGCACAAATATCGCGAACGCATTTCTCTCCCGCACTGCCACTATGAGTTGCTTCGGTTTTCATACAAAAAATCTAAAATCTAATTACACGTGATATTCCGATCGCGAATTGTCAAATACACACTGACATTTCTCGCTGTCAGCCGCGATTCGACGAATTAACAAAATAAGCTTCTATGTGCATCTCTGTCTTTCGTGCACGAACCATTCACATGCATATTTGCCTACTCTGTTACGCATGCTAGAGTACACGGATATGCATTTACCTATACTTAGGCACCGGCTGGCCACTTGGGTTGTATAACAGGTATGTGGCAAATTGGCTGGAGTGTCCGTGCTATGTATTATTTATGCCATGGTATGGACTCTCGTACTCACAAATATGTACTATATGTGTGTCGTACTGTAGCTAATCTCTACCTCGTGGCGCTCGGCTCAACTCAACTCTAAAACGGCATACAGACGACCAACCTGGTTGTCAACTAAGTCGTCAACCTGGTTGAGGTTGAGACTATAGACTGAACAACCGAATCGTCAACTTGAATGCCAACATCACTTTGTCGAAAATTTCATGGTGAGAGGACGTCTGCTTAGACTATGTACGGTAGATAATTTTCATACGCTTTGTTCAAAATGAGAGATGAAATATTTTTCTCATATTTTATTATTGATGAACTATGTGAATAAGGGATTTTCTTTACAAAAATTGATCGATTTGCACAATTTCGCTATTGAAACTTAACGACGTGCACTCGACAAATTCTTGACTCGAAATGATGTTGACGTTGATGTCTGCCAACATGGCCATAGACAGCAAAACATGTTTGCCAACATTAAGCCCCTCCCACAAAAATCACAAACATTTGATTTTACTTCAACCTCAACTTCAACATGAACTTCAACCGTCAACATGCCTACAGACGTTCAACATTGATACCAACATGGCAAGTTGACGACTTTGTTGACAACCAGGTTGGTCGTCTGTATGCCCTTTTAGGCTTTCTTCGCGATGCACGCTACACGCGGCCGGCGAATAGCCTATATTTCGCTTATACAGGAGCTAATGCTGATAACTCACTCTATACTCACCTCACTTTGGTGTTGGAACTTAGTCAGCTGTTGCTGCACTCTACGGTAGATACATCTATTAACTAACCTCTCGCCGACGGAAAAGTTGTCATATGCAATGCTACTGTACACTTCAATAATGCAATGTGGGTTGCTGAATTTAGTCGATAGAATCATCATTTGATACATGGCTTGCTGTGAAAATTACTAATGCTTTACTGGAATCATCTCAAGAAAGAGACTTCGTTTGCCGTCGGACTCTACTCATCGCTACTTGCTTGCTGCTCGGGTTTTTTAGTTTATTGCACAAATAAGACTGATTATCGCTTTTGACTGCTGCTTATTGTTGGTAAAAGTTTATTTGTTACCCGCTCACATGTAAGTTTATTTGATCTGATTAAGATTTATGATGCTAAAAATATAAGTCCAGATATAACAGGCAATCTAAAATATTACAAAATAAATCTGCTGCAAAATAGCAACTTGCACTCTATCGAAATAAATTAGAAAACTGTTTCTTACAGTTTTACTTTACCGAAAAATAAATTGATTAGCAACCTTTGTTCATTCAACTGAAAGCATTTAAGCAATATTTTATTCGAAGACTTAAAAAATTTTAATTTGGAAAAATACTTGTAGTAATTATAACTATAAAATTAAATTCTTATACTTTACCTATTTTTTGGGTGCAAGTATACTGAAATTGATTACTTTGATTTTGCTTTGCGACAGAGTACCTGATTTGGTAAATAGGCTTACTCTGAACTATAATTTGTGTGTGAAACGTGGTGAAGAATTGTAATTGTATTGTTTACTCTGGAAACTTGATTTTTTATGGGGTTTTTATAACTTTTGCTTCCGGAGTTTTTTGCATTTGGGAAAGTTTCTAATTAATTTATTAGTTACTAGTGATATCTTGGAAGTGTTTATGTTTAATGCATAGCTACCCGTTGTAAGGTAAAAATCCTTTTTGTTATAAATAATTTGAATGAGCTCAGTGTATTGGTCTAAGGTTTGGGTTGGAGTTTGTTCTCGCTTTGACCATTGCCATTGATAGTTTTTTTCTTCCTTTCATTCTTTTCAAAAAAATTATTACCATTAAAATTGATAAATTATATAAATCCCAGAAGAGTACCGCATTGACTATTAGTGGCCTTTTTGACAAATTTGAGAGTAAACCTGAAGAGAAACAAATTTTAGGAATTGCTGAACAAAGCCTTGTGGTGGCGGGGACCTGCATTCCTATTGAATTCGACAGAGCCGTGGTCTACTAAGTCAGACATCAGCTAAGGAAGTAACATTCCGTCTGATCAAAACTTAGCGTCGAATTCTACTGTGGTTTCTTATGCTCTAAAAAACTCCCAAGTCCCTTATGAATGGGAGCCACTCTGTAGATATTCTTCTTTGTTTAAAACTCTTCGCGTGTCGTCTTATTGTTTATGGTTTATTTTTTAAGATTAATGATGGTCTGAAAACTAAAAAGTTAAAAATCATCTCTTTAGCTTTTCTTAATCTCAAGGAAGATCTTTCTGACTTCAAGGTCTCGCCAATTGAATTAAAAGGCACTGTTATTTTTAGTTGATCTTCGTCAGAGGAAAAATTTCGCTGCAATTATACGTGAGTTGAAGAACGAGAGAAGATTACCTAATAGTCACAATTTGATAAAGCTGAGTCCTTTTTTGGACAAGGGATTGATCAAAGTGGGCGGTCGCTTAGGGAATTATCTTGTACCTTTTGAAAACAAGCATCCGCTCATTCTGCTTCCTGACGATCAAATAACTCGATAGCTTATTCAGAAGGCTCACGTTGCATGGTAGTCCTCAAGCTACGCTCAATTACTTCAGTAATGCCTTTGTTGCTGCGTCGCTTTGTAGCTCGGAGCAGCTCTACTCTGATCGGGGCACTACTTTTATTGGTGCCGACTCAGAACTTAAAAAGCTTTTTGATAATATTAAAGATTCTCCAGTGACATTTTTCGAGATCTTTCAGATACTGGTATTGTTGGCACTTCAATCCTCCTAAAGCGCCGCACTTTGGCGGTCTTTGGGAGGCTGCAGTGAAGTCTGTAAAATTTCACATTAAACGAGTTTTAACCTTTGTAGAGTTTTCTACTTTTTTATGTAGGGTAGAAGCTATCTTGAATTCAAGACCTTTATTAGATCTTACTGACGATATCAGGGATTTGGATCCTTTTACACCCGCTTATTTTTGTTAGGAAGACTCTGCTTTTTAGAGCCTGAGCTTAATTATTCAGAAAATAAAATTCGCATCGGGGATAGATGGCGATTACAGACTCAGATGCTGCAACATTTCTGGAGTAGGTGGTCTAAGGAGTATCTGACTTCTTTACACGAGAGACAAAAATGGCGCGTGAAACAAATCTCATTGTCGATAGGAGATCTAGTGCTTATTAAAGACGAGCTAAGTCCTCCAGGTAAATGGCCATTAGCGAGAATGGAACGGACGATTTCTAACGCTATTCCTCAGCCCAGTCTCTCTACTCGAGCCAAGCAAAGCTGCCGCGAAACTATTTAAGGTTAGACAAACGACTCAATAAAGTAAAAGTAAAACTAAAGTGTAACTCGTTTTTAAAATTATATTTTATTGTTAAAACTCAGTGCCTATTTGAAAAGGCGGAATGCCGTTATTGTGCGAATTTAAAAGGTGCATAAACAAATTCTTATAGTGAATTATACTGAACTGTGTTATACACGTGTTAAACATAACCTGGACTCTTTGAACCAAAACTCAATCATTTTTTCTTTATGTGGAAATATAAATCTTGTTAAAAATACAGTCCACTTTAAACACTATGTATACTCAATTTAATTAAACATTGTTTTGTCAATATAATTTGAGTTTAATTTCCTACACGTTGTATAAGAAATGTGCAACAATATACAGTGGCTCACAGCTTATTTCATGGAGTGCCTTTTTTAAACTTTAGAACACCGTATCTTAAAAACTAATTAGAAAATTGTAAAATGTTGAGTGTAGAATCATCAAAGCATGCTTATTGATTACAATAGATAAAAGAAAATTTAAAAAAAAAAAAAAAATCCGATATTCTTAAGGCTGAAAAAACAATAGCGCAGCAGAAACGCAGGTCACAGCTTATTTCATGCAGATGATTGTCCCTACTTTGGTCCGAGCGTGTTGCGCAATATAACGGTAATTTCTTTTTCTTTGCCTTCGTTCTAGAGTTCGCAATCAGTTATAATCAGTATTAAGTGCGATATAGTACGTTTAAAGTTCAATAAGTGTTTTTTTGAAAAAATGGGTCGTCGTACCACAGTTGAGCAGCGAGAATTGATGATAAATCATTTCAAGGACGGTCAATCCCAACGAAAAATTGCTCAATTTGTTAATTTGAGTCCCGCCACAGTACAGAGCATCATCGAACGCTTCGTTCATGAAAATCAAATTCAAGATAAAGGCAGAAGCGCGCCAAACAAGATTTTCAACTCGTCTGATGAACGATATATTGTTCGTAAAATCAAGACAAACCCAAAGCTAACGGCTCCAAAACTAGTTACAGAGATACAGAACGGACTGGGTAAGTCATGCAGTGCAGAAACTGTACGTCGAGCCCTCGAAACCACAACTTCAATGGTCGAGTAGCTAGAAAGAAGCCATTCATAAGTAAAAAAACCAACTGATTCGACTTTCCTTTGCTAACGAGCACGCCAACAAAAACACGGACTTCTGGAACAGCGTCATATTCGCGGACGAGTCTAAATTTAATATCTTTGGCTCTGACGGTATGGCATACGTGTGGCGGAAAACTAGCACTGAGCTCCAAAAACGAAAATCTAAAACCTACAGTGAAACATGGCGGCGGAAGCGTAATGGTTTGGGCCTGTATGTCGGCAGCCGGGGTTGGAAATTTGGAGTTCGTTGAAGGTAACATGAACGAAAACATGTACCTCAATGTTTTGAAAAAAAATTTGCTCCAGAGTGCTGCGAATCTTGGAATACCAAACTCATTCCGTTTCTACCAAGACAACGACCCTAAGCATAAGTCTGGTACTGTGCAGTCTTGGCTCATTTGGAACTGCCCCCATATTATGACACCACCGGCGCAGAGTTCAGATATGAATGTAATCAAGAATTTATGGGCAATTTTGGAAAATAATATTCGACAACATAGCATTTCCAACAAGGAACATTTAAATAAAGCTATTTTGGAGGAGTGGACAAAAATTACCTCAGCAATTACCCAAAAACTTGTGAATTCGATGCCAAATAGACTTAAAGACGTAATAAATGCAAAGGGCTACCTTTCTAAGTACTGAATTTTGTATAAAATTGTTTTTTTTTTTGTAAATTAAGGTCTAAGTTTAAGTGCATGAAATAAGATGTGACATGAAATTATGCAGTATTTTCATAATTTTTGGTTAATAATTATTACAACAACAATTTTGCTATTTTCGAATTCCCCAACTTAAACAATAAATATTTTTCTAAAACATGGCGTTTTAATCTTGTCAATATTTTACATAGTTTTTCAATAACAGCGTGATAAATTATAAAATTGGAACTGCATGAAATAAGCTGTGAGCCACTGTATATATATATATGCTATGGCAGGGATACTAAGTAGTACGAACATTAGGCCATAGATTACAATAACTTTCTATATACTAGGACGTTAAAAATAAAATTGCCTCACATGTCCGTACTATACTTATTACTGAACTCTAAATATACTGGAGTTGATGAATTTCTTTGGCCACAAAATAGTAAAACGATGAATGTCTTGTATGAAATGAAACATTTAAGTTCATGTTTAAAATAAATTTTTAAATTGTATGTTCTACAAAGCTGTTGAAATTGGAGGAGGATAAATATTTATTATGAGTTTTTTATTTCGAATTCTTTTTCTTAGTAGTACAACTATTAAAACAAATAGGAATCTGTAAATTATTCACTTTTAGCCGAACATCTGTATAAAGTTCATGTAGATCTATTCCGTTGGGAGCTCTGAAAAATTTGAACTAATTATTATCATGAAGTAAACAAAAATACTTACTTCAATTTTTGCGAAGTAAAACTTTTTTATTTGTTAATTACCTTTGTTCTGATTCCGTATATACCATCAGTTTATCAGAAAATTTCGGGTCATATTTCAACAAGTAATTTCCCAACGGAAAATCTCGAATTATTGTTAGTACAGAATGTAAAGCTCCGAAAATTTCCAAAGGCTTTACATTATAGAGATTTTTCAACTCTTTTTCAATGGTCCCTAAGGTCAAGTTCTGAACTGATATGGGTTGGCAGGTTTTTGCGTCAAGTCGAACTATAAAAAAAAATAGAAATAAATTTTAGCACGAATGTTGGACTTCTTGAGACGTTCTTGCCCGAACAGTACCGTTCTAATATTCTGCAATAATAAATAAACGATTTTTTTTCGTTCAAATTCAAAGCCTTAATGAAACACTAGATCAACTATTAAATTATTTTTTATTGTATTGATTTTTATAGTCACCGGGAGATCTATATTTAAGAGAGCAGCCAACAATTGAGCTGATAACTTGCTCAAGACTGAATATTTTTATTTGAAAATCTTGTTATTGACATAAAGTAAGAAAATGGTGTTACTATATAAAATAAAATACGTCACATATCAGTTCAAAAATTTTAATTGAAATTAGATGATTTCATGTCTTTGACTAGACTCTTAATGCGTTTTTTATAGCCGCTAAAAATTATATAATCAAAAAATTGTTTTAAAGGTTTATTCTATATTTATATGATTAAAGGCGACCAAAAATTTAAAACGAAACAGTAGAATAGCGCATAAAGAGACGCGTATAGGAAAATTAGAAAATTTTGACGAAACAAGTTCGCCATGAAGTACGTGATATGATAAAGATTCAAGTGTTGAACCAGATCAACGATCAATATGGAAATCCAGGTTACATGGTCGCTATGCAAGAAGGAAACCATGTATGAATAATGTCAACAAAGGTGTTGAATCTTTTATATTGAAATAATTGATTCCGTGTTTAGTTCTTTTCTTTAATTTATTAAAATATTTCAAACTCGTAAATACAGATATCGAAAGTGCGGAGATGTTGCTTCAACCACGAGCAAACTAGTTATGCCATATAACAGGGATGATGTGAGCGTGGCAAGTGTTGTAAGTTGTGGATTATGCTCTAACATTTTTGCCCGCTTTGAAAGGAATCTTTCAATGTACTTAAATTATTTATATTAATTATTCATTAATGATTGAATATACATTAAAATTTTGAAATTTTATTTAGGTAGATATCTCCGTCTCTGCGTTGTCGGCTTCAATAGGCAGGATGCATATACCAGATGCAGGTCGAGTTATAGTTCCTCGGGAGACTCGCAATGTTACTACTCGAATGGCTCCATCCTTACCAGGGTGTACATTAGTAATGCGACCTAGGGGCCATTGCATTGGAGGTATATTGTCATCTCTGATTAGTACCATCATTCCTGGGTTAATGAGTGTCGTGCCACATTTTTTCCATTTCAATCGGTTATGTAGTTGAGGCAAATATTCCTTATGCTATCGCTGCCAGTAGTGTTGAACTATTTGTTGTAAAAGTTGGTATCTTGATAGACGATTGATGTTTATCTCTCGTATGTTATGCTGTGAAAATGTTTTAAGAGAGCCTCCAACTAGGAAGTGGGCAGGAGTGAGGGGACAAAGGTCGTTTGGATCGCTTGATAAAGGAGATAGGGGAGTTCATACACGCTTCTATTCTATTGTATAAAACTCTTCGAAAGTTAGTCGAGTTTGTCCGATAATCCGTTTCAAATGGTATTTACTTGATTTTACCGCTGCTTCCCAGAGACCTCCCCAGTGTGGTCCATGAGGTTGAATAAAATGCCACTTAATATTGATTGATGCGCAAAATCCAAAAATCTCGTTCTTAAAACCATCGTCATCAAGTAAACCTCTTAGTTCTTTCAACTCATTATTCGATCCAACAAAATTTTTACCATTATCTGAAAATATATTTCCGCAAAGACTTCTACGAGAAATAAAGCGACGTAAGCAGTTCATGAACGCTTCGGTTGTTAAATCTACGGCCAGTTCAAGATGCACTGCCTTTGTTGACATGCACACGAATAAACACAAATATGCCTTGATTGATGTACGTGCACGGCTATGTTCCTTTATGAAAAAGGGACCTGCATAATCTACACCGACGTTATGGAAAGCTCTCGTTTGAGATACTTGTTCTAACGGTAAATTACCCATAATGTATGCAGACTGACTCGGTTGAACCTTAAAACACGTTACGCATTGTCGCAAAATTTTTCGCACGGTAAACTTACCCTTTATTAACCAAATCCGCTCTCGCAATGACGCGAGAACTGATTGGCACCCGACATGCATTAAACGTAAATGTTCATATTTAGTTAACAAGTGTGTTAATGGATGGTTCGCTGCAAGAACAATTGGGTGTTTTTGATCGTACGATATTGCCGCATTTTGCAATCTACCGCCTACTCTGATTAATCCGGACTTATCAAGAAAGGTGTGTAATTGATTCAAGACACTATCGTTACATAATTCCTTGCGCGCTGATAAAAGTTTTAACTCCTTTTCAAAAGTCTCTGATTGCGCGATCTTAAACAATTGGTTGGTTGTAGACTGTAACTCGGTAGTGGTTAATGGTTCATATCTCCTTTTTCCTTCGCCACTCTCAGCGCGAGATCGACACTTAGTAATAAATCTAAAAACATGTGCCATTGAACGAACTAACCGTGTAAAAGATGAAAAACGCGAAAATAATGAGTGCGTAAAATCATTTCTTGTATTGTCGATTTCATTGGTGCCTTTCGTTTCTGATTCAATTTGCTTAATAAGGAAGCTACGCCCGCGCTCTTCGGGTGCAGTAATAATACTTGATTCATTGGTCAGAGTCCAATTCTCTTTCGATTTCAATAACCACGTAGGTCCGTGCCACCACAGAGAGCAACTTCGGAGATTAATCGCAGTAGTACCTCGCGATATGAGATCGGCTGGATTCTGATGTGTTGCGATATGATTCCAATTATTATTTGTAAGATGTTGAATCTCTGCAGTTCTGTTCGCGACGAACGTTTTCCAGCGAGTAGGCGGTTCCTTAATCCATGATAGTGCTACCATAGAGTCTGTCCAGAAATACCACTCTTCGCGTCGTATATTACATGCCGTTGATATTTTATGCGAGAGCTGGGCAAGAAGTAAGGCACCTAATAATTCGAGTCTCGGAATCGATAATACCTTCAGGGGTGCCACTCGCGATTTAGCACATAATAAACGGTAAGTACGTAGTCCATGAGCATTTACTGATGTTACATAGATGCACGCACCGTATGCCTTTTCCGACGCATCACAAAATCCATGGTATTCGAGTTTCTTGAGCTTCATAGGTGAGATCACTTGTCGGTCAATTACGAATTATTATTGTATTTCATTGTAAATATTAGTCCACGAAGTATGCAAGTCTAATGGCAAAGACTCATCCCAATCAAGATCTAAACTCCAGAGTTTTTGCATGATGAGCTTTGCAGGTATAATGGCAGGACCAACAAGACCAAGCGGGTCGTAAATTTGTGCTATGGTTGATAATACAATGCGTTTGGATACCTTGCGAGATACAATTAGATTAACGTTATCATCATCAATGGCGCACCAGCCCAAATCGAGCCTTGGCCTCCCGAAGACACAGCCTCCAACTGTCTCGGTCCAGCGACCGCGTCCTCCAATTAGCGAATCCCAGCAAGGATTCGCTGTCGTTGTCAACTGCATCCTCCCATCGTTTGCGTGGTTTTCCTGGTGGGCGGCTTCCTGTTGCTCGGCCTTTCATGGAGCGCTTGGGAATTCGCCTGTCATCCATACGTTCCACATGGCCAGCCCACTGAAGTCGTAGCAGTTTTGTCCGAATCGATACCGGTGGCTCGTCATAAAGAGCGTACAACTCATGGTTGTACCGGATTCGCCAGTCCGGTCCGTCCTTCACGGGCCCCAGAATACGTCTCAAAATGCGGCGTTCGAAGACGTCAATCCTTTTTTTTGAGGCTTGAGTCAAAGTCCATGTTTCACATCCGTAAATCAATACAGGACGGATGATCGTTTTATAGACGCGCAGCTTATTTTTTCGGTGCACTTTGTTACTTTTAATCACCGAGAGGACTGAAAAGTATATTTTATTGGCTAGACCACTTCGCCGTTCAATTTCGTCCTTTTCATTCCCGTCTTTGGCGAGGTTGACACCAAGATAAATAAAAGAGTTAACGCTTTCCACACTGTAGTTAGTTATCGTCATGTTTTGTCTATTTGGCGTCTTTTTCCTTGACTGGGTCATATATTTGGTCTTGTTCACATTGACCCTTAGGCCGACTTGCCTAGCCGCTGACTCCAGCTCAGTAAACGCTTCTTTGGCACGAGATAGAGATCGGGCCATGACGTTGATGTCATCGGCGTACGCTACTATTTGAGTAGACTTAAAGAGTAGCGTTCCCGCCTTGTCTATTGATTAACGTTATATTTGATTGTATCATCCGATGGATCCCATATGATACCTAATGTCTTAGGGTCTTTGTCTCCATGAAGCGCGATTTTGTCAATTTTCTCACCGTAAGTATGATTCAAAACTTGCTCTTTATTTGACGCCCACTTGCGTAAGTCAAGACCCGCGGCTGACAGAATATTTGATATTTCATCGTTTAATTTCACCGCCGCGTCAATTGAATCAGTACCTGTCAGCAGGTCGTCCACGTAAAAGTCTCGTAAAATTGCATTACTCGCGGCTGGAAAGTTCGTTTTAGCAATATTTGATAGTTCACGCAAATAACGAATAGCAAGAAAAGGTGCTGACGCAGTGCCGTACGTTACTGTTTTTAGTTCATATACCTTCACAGGCTACGATCGATCATATCGCCATAGAATACGTTGCTTTCGTCTATCCTTAGATTTAACTAAGATTTGTCGAGACATTTTAGCTACGTCAGCCGAAATAATCACATTGTGATGTCGAAATCTCAATATTATTGAGAAAAGATCGTCCTGTACGGGGTACCCAATGTATTGTATATCATTAAGTGACATTCCGGTTGATGTTTTTGCGGAATCATCAAATACGACACGTAATTTTGTAGTAGTACTTTCTTCCTTAAATACGGCATGGTGTGGCAAATAGAAATGGTGGTCAGAATCGGGTAATGTTAATTTTTCGGGTAATGTTAATTCGCGCATATGCCCTTGATTCTCGTAATCTGTCATAAAATCCGTATATTGTTTTACTAAATCTAGATTTTTTGCCAATTTTTTTTCCATGGAAAGAAGTCGCTCATGAGTCATTTGTTTTAAACTACCTAGGCTGCTAATATCGTCTGATTTGAACGGTATGCTTACGATATAGCGACCAGTACTATCGCGTTCGGTAGTCTCGCGAAAATACATTCAGCAGGGTCCGAATTTGAGCAATGTTCCCGAGAATCCGTAAGGCCGTTTTCAATTTTCCAAAAACGTTCAAGTTGAGTATGTAATTCAGTGTTACGAATCACCTTTTAAGCGATTGGGTCTATCCTGAGTCGGCAAAAATGGAATCATCTTGCCAGCAGCCATCCATCCGAATACAGTCGTTTGGAATACAGGTTGACCTTCCTTGAGCTTAATTTGACCGACGCATAATACTTCGTAGAATAAGCCTGCGCCGATTAGCATGTCCACAGGACGCGGTACATCGAATTGTGGATCCGATAGTTGAATACCGGTGGGGATTTTTATTGCAGCGGTTCGGACGCACGATGAGGGTAATTCATTATCGATTTCATTGACGACAAGGCAGCTAATTACTTTAGTATATTCCGTCATTCGCGATTTTAATTTTACAGTAGTTTTAAAACTTTCACTTTGACTTGCTGATTTCCGTGTTCGATCCCTGTTACTGCATTAATCGCCTTCATCTGTCGTAGTCCTAAATGTTTGCATAAAAAGATAGTCATTAAATGGGGCTGTGAACATGAATCCAACAAAGCGCGACATTCGTGGGATATGCCATTTCGATCGAAAACGTAAATAATAACCGTTCCTAGTAACAAATATTCTGCTGTTTGAGTATTTGCACGTATACTGTAAGTCTTTATTTCGGCCGGAACTTCCTTTGCGTCATTTGTCGCTTGTACAACCCTAGGTTGATTTACCTGTGTAG
This sequence comes from Oxycera nigricornis, assembly GCA_963942545.1. Lineage (NCBI taxonomy): Eukaryota > Metazoa > Arthropoda > Insecta > Diptera > Stratiomyidae > Oxycera > Oxycera nigricornis. The sequence goes on from OZ012662.1 coordinate 66,973,236, forward strand.
GTAGCTGGGATGAATTTATGGATTGATTTATGTGCAATAGTGAGTTATGTCTGCAACCGAATTTTTTACAAGGTCCTGAAGTGCAATTTTTGTTGAAATGTCCATCGGATAAGCAGTTGAAACATACGCGGAGATCATGAACTTTACTGACACGCTCTTGCGGTGAAAGTTTCCTGAATTCTTCACATGCATACAGTGCATGTGTTCCTTTGCATAATGCGCAACCATTATGGGTTACCTTATACGGCTTATTATTCGATGATTTATTATTATTAAATTTATTGTGAAACTTTTCTTTATTATCATGAGGAGTCTGATTTAATTTACTTAATATCTTGCAATGACGTTCAAGAAACGCGATCATTTCTTTCAAGGTTGTTTGTCCTGATTTCGACGCAAGAGCCCTTTTCAATTCATTTTTAACAGCGGTATCCAGTTTTGTAGTTAATAGGTATACCATAATAGTATTCCAGCTATTCGTCGGTTCCTTTAACGATTTGAGAGCCGATAAATGATTATCAAATGTATTGATTAACGTTCGTAATTCATCCTGCGAGTTGCGTGACATTGTTTTAGCCTCAAAAAGACCGTTAACATGATGGTAACGAAGTTCGTTACTATCCTCATATCGGTCTTTAACCTTCGACCACGCGGTGTTGTAATTCTCATCTGATACACCTAGTGAGGCGATCGTGTTGGCTGCTTTACCGATCCAAGCATCATCTAAATACGTGAATTTTTGGATATTCGATAATTTCTGATTTTCATTGACCAGGGCAATGAAAGTATCGCGAAATTTAACCCATTTACTATAGTCGCCACCGAATTTTGGTATTTGGATTTTCGGGAGTAACATACCATCTAAATGTACACTATTTTCGTCGCCCGCGAGCTGGCTAACATTGCTCGCAATTGTCTTTTGATCTGACGATCTACCAGACTGCACAATTTTAGCGCGTGCTCTGGCTACAATCGTATAAAACTCGTTTGCGAACGATTCACTTTCATGCGATTGTTCTTCGGAATCCTTAACGGTATCGCACAGCATTTCGATTTCACATTGTATTTCGTCAAACTGTTCCAATAACATTAGGTTTTTCTCCAAACAAATCATTCTAACGGATACGTCTACATCATCATTATCAACTGAATTTTTGAACCGTGCGAGTTTACTTTTCAGCACGGCGCGCTTCCTCATTAAGTTATCCATCATTCTTAAATATTGGTACAGGTGAAACGTGTGGTATAGGTGTGATCTATATGACAGGATAGGAATTTGTTAGAGACTCACCAAACCAATATGAATGCTGCCCGCCGTGATAAACTGCTGTTCAATAGATCCAGAATACCGGTTTAGTGTAGCTCCAAAGTCCAAATTTCAAGGTCCAAAGTATAAAGTTTAAAGTACAACGTACAAAGTCCAAAAAATTTATACACAGTCCAATTAAGATAAAGTCCAGGCCGTATCCACAAAATGTAATTTGTATTAAGTCCAATGCAATTTCATTTGTTTTTTACAATACCAATATACGAGGTATTATGTCCGTCCAAAGCTAACAGTCTCCGCACTTAACCTTTCACTACACTCTTCAGTATCACTGTTCCAAATATCCGGCTCGAAGGACCAAATGTTGAATCTTTTATATTGAAATAATTGATTCCGTGTTTAGTTCTTTTCTTTAATTTATTAAAATATTTCAAACTCGTAAATACAGATATCGAAAGTGCGGAGATGTTGCTTCAACCACGAGCAAACTAGTTCTGCCATATAACAGGGATGATTTGAGCGTGGCAAGTGTTGTAAGTTGTGGATTATACTCTAACAAATGGAAAAGGTTAGCCAACGAGCATGCAAATAAGCCCACAAAGTTTTGGGCTGACGTTTAATTCAGTGATGAAACCAAAATTTAATTATTTGGGTCAACTCGGAGGAAGCACGCGTGAAGAAAACCGATGAATAACGTGGAAGAAAACAAATTAAAATCACAAAAAGTATATTGCTATTGAAGTCTATTAGAATACAGAATATTATTACGTCGAAAGTATATGCTACAAACTGTTAATTCCAATCCCATTCATTCCTTTTTATATCTTCTACAGCTGCGGACATATAATTACAAACACTTCTAAGAGAAAAAAAAACTGTATACAATTATTTCAAAGGCTACGTGCCTTCTTCTTCAGTGCGAATCACAATTTGTTTCTTATACCTGATCGACGACTATTTATATACCCCTAAGTTTTTATACCTACTTTCTATATCCTAATTACATCCTACTCGACCACTAAATGCTCTCACCAGGCTCGATGCACAGTTGCCTTCGTCGTGATTCATCCTATTGTCCTTGTCTTCCTACAATATCCACATACTTTCGGCTGCATCCAATAGGTGGGTTTTACGCACTCGCTTAACGACTTCAACGTTGTTGAATTTCTCAACAATGGACTGAACTTTGCTATGGTTGGTTGGTTGGTTGGTTGTAGTGGCAGCCCTCTTTGTCGAAAAGATGGCTCACTTAGGCCAAGATAGGCCCATTGTGATACCACAAAAAGACGAGGGCGGCACTAGAACCTGTGAGATGACGAGAACCATCCCGATTCTCGCATGAAGCCGGCTATGCAGCCGATATTTAAATCAGCTACTTCCGTGAGGCTGTCCAGGAATGGTGAGCCTAAGGTTTTCATGCGTTTCCTGGACAGTGCCGGGCATTCCCACAGAAAGTGTTGGACTGTCTCTTCCTCTTCTTCCGATCTGCAACTCCGGCAGAAATCGTTGAAGGGAACGCCCAACCTTTCTGCGTGTCTGCCAATTAGACAGTGTCCCGTCAGTATGGACACGATAGAACTCAAGGTTTCACGACTCGTGTTCAGGAGCTGCTTGGTGCGTCTGGAACTCAGTGCACGCCAAGTTTGCCTGGTTGTCCTGCAGGTTTCCTCCAACAACCAGGCTCTATTTGCAGCCTTGATGTAATGCTGCTTAAATCCTAGCTTTATAGAAGCTAGAGGTTGACCAACTTGGGGTGTGAGTGTATACTCCTGGAGCACAGTGCCAGCTCTCGCTAAGGCATCCGCTTCGCAATTTCCCGGTATATCACTATGTCCCGGTACCCAGTGTAGAGTCACTTCACAGTGAAGTGACATAACGTTCAGATGTGTACGGCATTCCATCACCATCATGGATGAGGTGTACACGTTGGATAGTGCTTGGATAGCAGCTTGACTGTCAGAGAAAATATTCAGGTTTCTTATGAAAATTTTCTGATTTCTCAGCCTTGTATATTGCAATGACCTCTGCCTGAAAAACACTGCAGTGGTCTGGAAGCCGGAAGGATAGTTTCAGGCCTAGCTGTTCTGAGAAAACACCGCAGCCAACTTTTCCGTCCATTTTGGAGCCATCAGTGTAGATATCGACCGATTCCTGCATCCCACCTCTTTCTATTGCCGAACTTTGCTATAAAATCTAAACTATGCATGGAAGACATCGTGATTGATGTAGAAGGAGCAGGAACTTTGCTATAAAATCTAAACTATGCATGGAAGACATCGTGATTGATGTAGAAGGAGCAATTAGAGGTCTTGAACCGGAAGCAAAAGAGGTTGTACGGAAAGAATTTGGAGATAAGCTGAAAGCAATAAGAAGAGATGAAAATTCAAAATCAAATAAACATATAGAAATAGTGAAGAAACTACGAGAAAAAGATGTATTCTACATTAAAGCGGATAAGGGCAATGCAGTTGTGATCACGGATACAAAAGAATATAACGAAACCGTCGAAGCAAAATTAAATTACGGCAACTTTTTCCAGTTGCGTGCTAATCCTCTACCAGACTCGATCAAAAGAGTAGAGAAAACGCTGAAGGAATGCAAACATGTAATACGCAATATTGCAGAACTACGAATACCAAACCCAGCACTTCCTAGGATTAAAGTCCAACCAAAAATACACAAGCCAGGAAACGAAGTCAGAGAAATCATAGCGGATATAAATTCCCCCACGCATAAAATTGCGAAATGATTAGTTAATGAGTTAAGTAGCCTGGGGAATTTTTATAGCAAATTCGCTGTGAGGAACACCAATGAATTAATAGACAAACTGAGCGATCTGCAAAATATAGATGAGAGAGATTGCCTCGTATCTTTTGATGTCAAGGTCTTATATCCGAGTATCCCAGTCAAGGAGGCCATCTGGAAGTTGGAAGAGTGAATAACAAGAGCAAGCGGTAACCCGGAGGAAAGAAGACAAGCGAAAGCCTACGCTAAACTTGCGGCTTTCTGCTTGAATGACAACCATTTCAAATTTAGAGATAAGTTCTACAAAACCACATCAGGAACTGCAATGGGGAATCCGCTGTCTCCGTTAATCAGTGAAATCTTTATGGGGAGCATCGAAACGGAATTGGAAGAACAGGGAATTATGCCGAAGTTTTGGGTTCGATATGTAGATGATGTGCTGGCAGTTTTTACGAAAGATGCGATCGAGGAAACGCTAAATAACATCAACAAAATACATAAAAACATCCAATTCACGATGGAAAATGAGGAAAATCAACTATCTGTTGATCCTTCTTGGACATAAAAATAATAAGGAACATGGAGTTTGACATACATAGGAAGAGCACTCACACACAAAGGACAATTCCGAAATCATCGCATCATACATATACACAAAAAATGGCAGCATATCATAGCATGATACACAGGCTCTTAACAATTCCATTAACAAAAAAGCGGTTCATGAACGAACTCGAATACATCAAGGACATAACAGTGAAAAACGGATTTACAGGAGAATTAATCGACCAAATGATGAGGAAAAAACAGCAACGAATGAGCAACAGACAACTCTCTTCAGTCAACAGACCTCCGTGGAACAACATAGAAGAGCCAGCATCTTGTATTCGAGCTGTACGGACATCATCCGTAAAGCATTGGCCGCGTATAACATAGATCTAGTATCTAGGAGTACGAACCACCAGCTGAGGACCTTGCTGGGATCGCCAAAAGATAGTCTCGAAAAGGACGAGTTGAGTGGCATTTACAAAGTGAGCTGCCCGGAATGCCCCAGCATATTCTATGGGCAAACAAAAAGGCTGGCAAAAACGAGGTTCAAGGAGCATAAAAGGGAATTCGAAAAATGAAGGAATGATGACGTCCGTCATATAAAGTCCATGGTGGCGAGACATATGATTAACCATGGACATACAATAACATTCAACAACGTTGAAGTCGTTAAGCGAGTGCGTAAAGCCCACCTATTGGATGCAGCCGAAAGTATGTGGATATTGAAGGAAGACAAGGACAATAGGATGAATCACGACGAAGGCAACCGTGCATCGAGCCTGGTGAGAGCATTTAGTGGTCGAGTAGGATATAATTAGGATATAGAAAGTAGGTATAAAAACTTAGGGGTATATAAATAGTCGTCGATCAGGTATAAGAAACAAATTGTGATTCGCACTGAAGAAGAAGGCACGTAGCCTTTGAAAAAATTGTATGCGATATAAGAAATAAATATTTACAGAATAAGGAACAACACATTTTTTTCTTTTCTTAAACCAACTGTAAAAACGAAAAATGGACAATAAATTTGAAACACTTCTAGCTTACTAAAAAAAACCAATTTGTCAATGAATCTTTCGATATAACTCATTGCCCTTAGGTTACTTTTTTCATTATTCAATGGCAACTGAGGGAGGCAAAGCGATAGCCAAGGCTACCTCTGTAAGAAAAATAAAGTTTTAGTAAACCCAGGACTTGGAGCGGGCATGTAATCAAAAGCACTGTATTTTACCATAAATAGGATGGCATGCAAATTTTCTATGATCAGATTGATAAAGCCAGTTGCATTCGTTGCAGTTTAAACGTGATTAAAGTGTTTTTAATTTCAATAACGACGGAAAAGCCTAAGAATTCCACTCAAGCTACACAAAAGATTGTAGACTTGAAAGAGTTAGTTGTCATATTGACAAATTCCCAGCCCCTAGTGTTTCATAAAAATGGTTTACGAAGCGGCAACTAAGTAACCTGGAAAAATGAGTGGAAATTCATCCTTTGGAGCGACGAAGCAAAAACAAGTCGCATTGGCATTTATGGAAGGAAATATGCAAACGATCAAGTAGTAAGGAATTCGACCCGCGCTACACTTCAACTGTTGTTAAGTACGGAGGTGGCTCTATCAATGTTTGGGATTCTTTCTCGTCGTTCGGTGTTAGGCCAATACACCGTAAAGGATTATTAACCAAGAAAAAATACGTCGACATCTTAGAAAACATCAAAAATTTTCATATTAAATGGAAGTTTAAGCGCGACAACGACCCCAAACATACGGCACGATACACAAGGAAGTTTTTGGAGGACAACGGCGTCGCCATTTTAGACTGACCATAAACGAATCTGTAATGTACGACGATGTCCATTACATAAAATGACAGCTATTTATTAAGCATTACTTTTTCGACCTGTGATGACGGGTAATGACCAAAAACGAAAGGAAGTAAAAATAGATCTCTGCCTCCTATGCAGCCTCGACACCTGAGAAAGAGAATCTCAATCTCTCGGCTACGCATTTGACATATTTTGAATTTTATTAAAACAGTAGTCCACATATCTAAAGAAGTCTGAATTTTTTCATAGTCACAATCTCAGCTTTTATGTGTATTATTTCTTTAATTGCATATATTTGCTGAACTTCCTTTTCATTTTCGAGAGTTTGCATAAAAAGGGGTGAAGGTATCCTAATTTCACCATTCAATATCATGGGAACATCTTACATTCTGAGACCATTAGCAAGTAAGCCTTCTTTTTTTTTCTGTGCTGCAGGATGGAAGCAGCGTTCAAGCTACGTTTTTATCACTTTATGCTGATACTGGTAGGTGTAACGTGCAGTTTATTATCGAAAATAAATGAAACAAAAATAAATTATTAGATTAGTAGTTCATCGAAATGGCTGTATGAGAGCGGTAAACAATCGAGTTCGTAACTTCGACCTTGGAATTGATATTTTGCTTTGCGATTTTCATGGAAGCTACTTAAAATAATGCATGAACTTGTGTCAAGAACGGGATAATGAACAAGTTTCATCAACAAACTTTGCTTCCCGATTTAACACATGGCTGTTTTTCATAGCGGTTGACTTCTTTGAATTTGTTGCAGCCATTCGTAAGCGTTAGCGGGGTTTTCTGTTTTTGCCGGTTCATACATTAGAAATGTGCTATTTGATTACTTTTGCGCAAAGAATGGTTACTGATTACTTCGACTTACGTATTCGGTATTTAGTACTTTTTGTTGTTGGAATTTTCGTGAATATGTGACGATAAGATGTCAAGTGGAAATGGATGTATGTAGTGTGTATTATTTGATAACTGAAATTAGAGGACAATAAAATAAAAATCGTATAATGATAAGTATGGATGAATATTTCTTTTATTTTCCTTAGGGTGATGTTCAAATTAAAATCATTAAGGCAATAGTTATAGAATACAATAAAAATTTCATGGATGTAAGGTAGATCGCCTCCTCGTGGTGCATCCCGGATAACGCTAAATGATCTACCACGGCACGACCTCGAATGCTCTCGGACAACTCTTTCGTCTAAACGACTCTATCTGATGCTTTGGGCTGGTAGCTTTGGTGTTCTGTCACCTGAGTACGCAAGAGTGACATCTTGCGGAAATGGTTTTCAGGCTTATGCCACTGCTGCCTCCCTCTCGGTAAAACCCTGGCAGGCTTCGCGGTACGTTCGATACTCGTCAGGGGCAAGCACCTCCTGAGGTAAGTCAATTGGCGCTAGCGGAAACACCAAGGCAACGCCGAATAAGCCGGCCTACAGCACTGTTGCTGGCGCGCCCTCCAAAACCGCCTCTTCAGGTGTCAAAAAGCAGCAAAAACTCTCTGTTACAGCTTTCAGGGACAGAAGATCTGCCATCAAAATCCTGAAAAGGCTGAAAGATTTACCCCTAGAGGGGCTTTCCCAGAAGGATAAAATCTCCCATGAATGGGCAACTACTACAGTAGAGACTCACAAAGCCTCTCTGACAAAACAGGGGGCAACTCATAAAAGATGCAGATCTAATGAGGCAGCCTCGAATCAACCGAGTGTCCAATTGCCGGTCACCAAAAGACCAAGATTGGTCGCGCCCAATCCAGTCAAGGGTAGGAGTTTCAGCGAAGTTGTCAAGGACAGCCTGATATGGGCTGTCATCGACAACAGCAGTAGCGATGGAAGCATCTCACCGTCAAACTGGAAGATGGTGGAAATTGCTCTTCTTCGGGTGTACAAACCCATACTGGAGGCAAACCCAGGCCCTCCACCTAGTTGTCGAGACCCTGGTTGGTACCAGAATCACGTCAAGATGATACTATACAAGCAGGCTATCAGCAGACTGGAAGAAGTCTGGCCTGGAGCAAAGCTAGAAGCTGTCCCCAGGGAAGACATCCCGAATCGGCCTCGATCCAGGGCATGGATACAGGCGGAGCCATCCACACCAGAGGAAATTGTTGAGCTTATCAAGCTCAGCAATGCTGATCTTCCGGTGGACAACTGGAAGGAAGCCAAAGTACGCGAGCCCAGCAATGAACAGCGGGAGGCCCTCATAATCCTCAACGAGAAGTGGCTAGCTCCACTGGAGTCGAAGGGCTGGGTAATAAGCTACGGTTTCTCGGCTATCACCCTGCGAGTGCATCGCAAGGACCGTACTGGGAAGGCAGTACGGGAACCGAGTAAGGAGAGTGTGAGTGAGGTGACTGTGGAAGCATCAGTTGACCCGACCGTGGACCTCTTTGAGTTAGATCTTCTCTCCGTTGACGGAAGAAGTACCACCTATACTGCGGAGTTGGCTGGGAACCTCCTCAAATCCCTCGACCTGGTCGAGGAGGAGATGTTCTTATCTGACGTGGAGGCGGACAAAATCCTGTGTCGTGATGCTGAGTTTCCACAGATAAACCTCCATCACTCTAAGGTGGCATCCATCGCACTGCTCCACCACCTGGCCCAAAAAGGAGAGGAGCTAATACTGGCCCAGGAATCTAGGTTTATAGGCAACCAGATTTGCGGGCTCAATATGAAGGGATACAAAACTGTATCTCTCTACACATTAGGTAAACCGAGAGCTTGCATAGTAGTAAAGGAAGGCTTGAAGTTTCTAACCTTGTACAATTTCAGTGGCCAGCACACCATTGCCATAGTAGTGGAAAGACAATCCAAACCCCTTTGGGCTGTCTCCTGCTATATGGTACACGATGTTCTGCCACCTTCCATCAACCTGCAGAGGATCGTCACAGAAGCCATTGCACGGAACATCCAGCTAGTTATCGGCGCGGACGCTAATACCCATCACCGCATTTGGGGTAGCGCCGATACGAATAAAAGGGGTGAATCACTCTTTGAATTTATTTTAACGCATGACTTAGCCCTAGCAAACAAAGGTGAGGATCCTACTTTCATTACGGCAAGCCGTAGGGAAGTTTTGGATATCACTCTAACGAACGAGCACTGGCACCACGCTATCAAAGGATGGCATGTATCACAATAGTGCTCGTTCTCCGATCATGTGTATATAATGTTCGATGTGGCTTTTGACCCTCCGAAAAATCCAACCTTGATCAACAAAAGGAGGATGGATTGGGTTAAGTACCAATCAGTATTCGAGTCTGCACTAGAAGGTGGACCTCCAAAGAATGAAAACAAAGGCGGTCTGGAGGAAGCCGCTGGGGCCCTTACTAGACATGTGTAACGCATTGAATTTTACTGCGCTGATACCTTAACTCCAACGCCAGTCCCGGTATCAGCGCAGTGTGTGGCGCTATTGCGCTACAGCGCCATGAAATGTCTTGACTGACTCACTAGCCACAATTTTGCTTCGATACATGCATAATGGTATCAGACTCTTGAGCTTGGTTCGGGTTCAAAGATATGATAGAACGTTTGGACTGACTTTTCTCGGGGCTGATACATACAGCTGAACAATAAAATAATAATAATAAGGATTTTGAGTTTACAGAAAGCCAAGGTTAAATTTGTTATTTTTGGTGGAATAAATTAGAGAGATTAATAGGAAAACTTCTATATATTTCAAAGTGTTGTTTGTTCAGATAAAGAACAAATAAACAATTCAAATTTGGAATGTCAAAATAGGGTATGAGCCTGAATTCGAAATTACTGTTCGAATTAGATCGTAGATTGAATAATATAGAACAAAATTATTTAATTGCCTACTCCACCATACTCGATCCGAAGTTTAAAAAATTTGGTTTTGTTGATGCAAATAACTACCAAATAGCTGTCGATAAGCTTTATTCCGAATTGGCCGATGTTAATGATTCAAATGTGAACATTGCAAACGCGCCAAACAATAGCCAGGAAGGAAGACAGTCACTGCTTCCAACCGAATCAAATGATCGGTTAGATATGCTATGGGAAGATTTTGATTCGGAAGTTAAGTTGCGAATCCCTGCAATATGAGTTCAGCTATGATTGAATTGGCAGAACCAATATTAGCCAAGAAAAATGATTTGGAGAAATTACAGGATCCATTATTGTGGTGGAATCAAAGAAAGCATATCTACCCAAGGCTTTATCATTGCATGAGAAGCAAATTGTGCATAATGGCTACGTCTGTCCCATGCGAGCGAATTTTTTCCAAAGCAGGGCAAATAGCTTCTGAAAAACGCGAGCGGCTTAAGACTGACAAAATTTCACAAATAGTTTTTTTGAATTACAATTTAAATAATACTTATTAAATATGTTTGTTCTGGTTTTTGGTTTAGTTGCAACAAAAAAATATTTCGTTGTTTAGTTTTCAAGAAGTTGTGTGATTCATGTAATATGTTTCGCTAATAGTCATGAATACGATGTAACTATGAAAAAACCGAGTAATTATTTTCGTTAATAAAGCAAAAACATAAAACTTATTTCCAAAAACAACAATAAAGATTACATTGACCAAACCTTTTTTTTATTTATGATATAAACAACATGTTCCACAATATTTCAACTCTAAAAAATATCCGAATAAAACGGGATATTATTGTAAATCAAATTTGCGAAAATATCACTCCAAACCAATTTACATTTTTTCCACCCAAATTTCCCGTACTTGGTGGGTGCTAGCAAAACATATACAATGCAGAGCTAACGCCAACGCCAACATCAACGTCAATACCGAAGCCAACACACCGAATTCACTTTGCTCTTCAACTGCTGCGCTAGCGTGATGATACATGCGCTACTGAGACTTTTGTTTGGTATCAGCGCATTGGTCTCAAAGCGCAAAAGCGCGGCGCAGTACTGCGTTACCCATGCTAACTTAGCATGGTATCACACAGTGGCAAAGCTAACACGTAACACCACAGACGTCCAATCCTCACACTCAAGCTGAGTGACTCAACGCCAATGCAAACATCCAGCAAATAATTTTCATTGATGTTGCATATTGAATCGCTTGGTATCGAGCTTGATACCCAAATGCGCCACTGATACCGCGACTGGTATCAACGCAGTGGTATCATGAATGAAGGAATCAACGCAATTGCGCCGCGCAGCGCTGCGTTACACATGTCTAGCCCTTACATCTGTCTTCAACGAAGCAGCAAGGTCTGCATGCAGTCCAACGAATTCTAGGGGGAAGTACAAGGCCCCATGGTGGAAGAGCGGAAATTGAGGAGCTGCAAAATAAATGTAGGAAGTCCTTTAATCGGGCTAAAGAATCCAATGACTGGTCTTCTTATAAACTCAAACTGAAGGAGTTTCAAAGATCCACCAGAAAAGCTGAACGCATCTCGTGGAGAAGTTTCGCCTGCAAAGTCATGACGACCTCCCGCGTATTTTTGGGGTCTGTCAAAGACGGAAATGGGGTCTGGACTAAATCCAGCTCCGAGACGCTAGCCATTCTCATGGGCACGCACTTCCCGGGCGGTGAGGATGTGGCTGACAAAGCTGATCCACATACACCCCCGAATTACCTGTCAGCCACTGTGTCTGTAAATGACAGGCTCTTACTTTGGGCAATCAGTTCATTCAACCCCTGGCATGGACAACATCTCACCTGTTGAGATCCAGCAGGGAATCAATATAGCGCTGCCATGGCTCAAAGCCGTCTTCAAAGCTTGCCTACAGATGGCTTACATTCCACCGGTGGAAAGAAGCTAAAAAAGTCTTCATACCCAAAGCGGGCAAACATCCCAATCCACATCGAAGGATTATAGACCCAGCAGCCTCACCTCTTTTCTGCTGAAAACTCTGGAACGGCTAATAGATATTCATTTGAGAGCTACTCTAAAATCATTCTCCAATGCGCAGCACGCATACACGAAATGGAGATCGGTTGAAACAGCTCTTCACTCGCTCACCAGCTACATTAAAAGATCAGTAAGCGTCCAAGAATATACGCAGGCGGTTTTTCTAGACATCGAAGGTGCAATCCAACGTGTATGCCTCATCCAAAATTGTAATGGAATGTCGCACACAACTAAACGCGATGTCGCTTTACTGTGCAGTGATTTTTTGCTGTGTGCCGAGTCATAGTGGGAACTGGGAACCAGGGAACTGCGTAGCTGGTGTCCTAGCGAGAGCTGGCACTGAGCTCCAGGATTATACACCAACACTCCAAGTCGGCCATACATCGCCTCCGTTAAGCTAAATTTCAAGCAGTATTATATAAAGGCTGCAAACAGAGCCTGGCTGCTGGAAGAAACCTGCAGGACAACCAGGCAAACTTGGCACACACTAACCTCAAAGCGCCCCAAGCAGCTCCTTAACACGAGCCGTGAAACATTAAGCTTTATCATATGCGTACTGACGGGGCAATGTCTTATTGGCAGACATGCAGAAAGACTGGGTGCCCCTTTCCACGAAATCGGAGGATGAAGAGGAAACGATTCAACATTTTCTGTGCGAATGCCCAGCACAATCCAGGAAACGCATGCAAACTTTAAGCTCGCCTTCCTTGGACAGCTTCACGAAAGTGGCCAGTTAAAATATTAGCTGCATAGCCGGCTTCAAACGAGAATCTAAATGGTTCTCGACATCCCACAGGTTTTAGTTCCGCACCCTATCTCCTTGTGATATCACAATGGGCCTATCTTGGCCTTAGTGAGCCGCATTTTGACAAAGGTGGCTGCCACTACAACCAACCAACCAACTGTTATGATCGTATTTTAGAACACAGAAAATCACGCTTGAATCAAAGCCCGTCGCGGAACAATTCCTGCATCGCCTTACGTACGATCAAGGACTAATCAGCCACCTCTATATCGGGAAACCGTCCGAAGATTAGCCGTTACATATCAATGGCGAGGGGTGCAAAATTACTATAGGGAAGACGGTTACTATTTGAGAGACATGGACCCTTAACAGACAAAGCAGTATATTATGAGCAAGCCGGGAACGCTACCGGCTTTTTGATTTGTTTCCATATCCTATTGATGAAAACCGAGCTGCCATTCCAGCAAACGGGAGTTGAATGCCCACGGCACTTTAAATTATTGATGAATTCGTGACTCGGAAAGCTTTGCTGCAGCTCTTACAAATATTGATCGCTTTGCTGGCTATTATGGAACTATGAGGATGTGTAGCATGAAGAGAACGGAGTATGATGGAATGAACACTGAGATCAATTGGAACGATTGTGCATGTTTACAGTGATGCATGCAAGTGAATAAACACTTCATTCTCTTATAAAACTGAAGTGTTAGACATTTTTGGAATATATTTGGAAAGGGAAGCCGATGGGAATCGGCTTATATGAACGCCTCGCCACTGTTACATATACTCACACAAATAACCAGTCACAACATACCATTTACCCACGTGCATTTTGTTATCAGTAGTCTCTTGCTAAGTGTTAATTGCTACGTACTTTTCCACTGTTACACAATTGGTAAACACATGCGTTTTTATGGCTAGTCCCGACGGTTTATCCTTTTTCTTTATTGCTATTCACCCATGTCGGTACCGAGGCAAGGAGAAATTCCAGGTTTGATTCTAAGAACAAGGAATAGTCCACAACCAATAAAAATTTCAAATCTTAAACACAAAAAACCTTATTTTGAATAATTCATAAACATAAGAATAGGAAAAATCCGTAGCACTGTGCATTAGAGTAGCCTTCAAGCGAATCTAGTTACTATACATAAGTATTTTTATGCTAACTTAGCAAGATGTGGAGAAATTGTTCATGTAGTCTTCCACCATGCTAATGCATCTTGTTGGAGGGGGACAACTTGTTCTTCGGTATATTGCTGCATTTCTATTTTTTCTACAGACAATGGCGTAGATTGGTCATAGCCCAGATCATTAACAAATTCTTCTAAATAAGATTTGGTTCTGTACTTTCACTTAAGTAAGCACTGTTTTCTGCCTTCTCGGGCAACTTCATATTAAATCAGTAATTTCTAGACGCAGAGTTTGTTGGATTTGTTTAATTGGTTTAGCATCGTCGTCGTTCATTCAAGATTTCATTATTGCTGTTTGCAATAAAACCACCAACGGAATCATTTCGGATACGGTAACTGCTTTTTCAGCGCTTCAGCCTCGTTATGACATAATTGATTAATTTTAACGGCTGTCTATTACCCCCAATTTGCATTTACAACGATTATAGTTTTTCAGTACTGTTTTCAGTACACTGCGATGGAAATATTTGACAATACGTTTCACCTTCTTTTGGATGGTTTCAAATGTTAATACAGTAGCTTGGACAATAATTTTTAGAGTATGAGCCAAACAGGAAACAGGATTTCATCCAGTTAACCTTACTGCAGCAAACATTGGCAGCATTGTCAGTAACCATATGTTGAAGCCGCTTCAATTGACCCGTTTTTAATGTTTCCATTGTCCTGTTTTTAATGTTCTCCATTTTCTGAGCGTCATTGCCGTATGACAACAATTAAGTTGAAGAAGGTTAATGTTCCATCGTTTGCAGTGATAGTCATGTAGCTTTCTGTTTCAGAAGAAGTCCATACATCACTAGTCAGTATTTTATATGTATAATGACTCAATTTCTTTCAATAACCCCCTGAATCCTCCATCCTACGCTGACTTGACCGTCAGCGTAGGGAATAAAACATTCCCAAAAACCCTGCTAAAGCGTTTGCACCCAACAGTCATCCGACCGACCATAACTGAATGCTGTGAGTGAGAAAAAGAATATGGAACTTGAACTGTGTGTGGATTCTGATTCGATTCCAAGTAGGCAATAATGGTGTGTTGCTGAAAAATTGATTGAGTATTCAAAAGTTCTACTCGTTTCAAGTAACGAATACAAATTACTAAATGATTACTTTTATCACTTGACTATCGAATACATTTTAATATGAATATTCGATACTTTCATATATTTTCAGTAAAAAATAGAAAATAATGAATGATTACTTTTTGCACATCACTATCACAACCACAACAATCACCTACAGTCATTTTCTTGCCAGAAAACCTTCACATCTTCGAAACGAAATTAAAAATTACGTGGAAAGTTCTAATGCATCAGCACTCGAAAAAAAAGCATTATAAAAATTGAAAGGAAACTTCTATGGAGAAGTGGTGCACCATTACATAATGAATAAAAGACTAGAAGAAAGTTGAAGTTACGGGTGATAATTTTTCCTTGGAAATGTGTTCATTTTTGACGAAAACTTACAGTTGCTACGGGTATTAATAAAATAAAAGCAATAATTTTGCAAAATTAGTGAACTTGAACTTAACTCTTCTAGATAAATGCGAATATGGATTTGAGACAGCGAAACCTAGTACAACTTTTAAAAAACGTACATTTTGGTTGCAGTCCAACGTGAACAATCGTACGGCATCATTGCTGCCAAATATTATATATACAGAGGGACAACATCGAAAATCAAGAAAAATTAACAAAATAAAATAAGAATATTAATACTGAATGCAAAGTTAAAAAAAGGCGAAAATCAAGAGAGCCATAGTATCTTTAAATGGAAGTTGCATTATACGAAATTTTTTGTCGAGCAACGTAAAAACAATCTGCCGGTATTGATCGGCATTGGCAAAAATTTTGAAATATAGTACTTTTCACGGATAATTTGCAAATTAGCAACTTGAAATCTGACCACTTCAAATATGTGCAGAAAATTATGAAACGATTTTGAGAACTGGTACAAGTAAAGAATCTAACTTAAGGGATCATCAGAGAAAACATACATAACGATTAGCGAGAAATTTGCTACTGGTCGGAAAAGCAAAGAGATGTTGACTTTGTAGTGGATCTACACATATCTACACAATCAATCAGCATTTTACTATAAACTAAACCCACAAATTAATAATCAATGAGCAATCGTAGAATATACAAATGCATAACTTACGATCACTTTGTAATGCTCACTTTGCATACTCGTTTCGCATTACACTCACACGAAAGTCAATTCATGTTGTCACTAAAAATAGACATATGAACGAATGTTTATACTAACCCATTGCGATCGCTCTAGACGAAGCGGCGCCTAGCATTGGCATGTGTAATGTACACACAAAGTACGAAACCTGAGTAGTCATTACTCATGGACTATTATGAGTGTTGCATATTACTCATGGACTATTATGAGTGTTACATTTCACTCATGGACTATTATGAGTGTTGCATTTTTAAATTGGGTCATATGGAAAAGTGCTGATCGATATTTTGATTGGTAGAATGAATTTACCATATTCAATTCTTCCAGTTTTAGAGTAGGGATTATGTATTAAGTAGAATAAAATATTAGAGTAGGGATTATATGTTAAGTTGTAAAAAGTGTATAAAAGGAAAGTGTACAAAAGAAAATATAGTCATAGTCTTACTTTTGACTCGTTTTTAATTATCTACTATTGCCGTAGTTTGGCAATACGCTCGAGCCGTAACTTGGCTTTAGAAGCGCTACAATTAAAGCGTAAGCAGTCGCTAAAAGTAAAACAGAATAAAAATATCGGCTAGCTTGGATCTTGAATCCTGCGCCAGATATGTGGCAATTAACTTGCCGGTAGGTACTTCAATTTAACCCTGTTCCCTCACTAAAAGTGCGCTATTCCTATACAGCGCTAAATCCCGGATCACACTTGAGGAATACAAGATCCGGCGTTCGGCGTCCTACACCGAGAAGGCATCTACTGCGACGAACTATCATTTAAATGCAAATCTTTTACATGGCGATCCTGCAACCGACGATCCTGCAACCGACGATCCAGTAAACTTCGAACATCTGAAGGATGATATACCACAGCATACGGAAGACCTTGAAGACGGTGAAATAGCCAATATAACAACAGATGAAGAGTTCCACAAGGCATTTGAAAGATGTCTGATACGAGCACAAAAAACACCAGCGGCAACCTTACACGAGGAGTATGAGCTTAGTCCAAATCTACGAGCTCCACCATATAAGCCATCATCGCTACCTGGTCCACGTCCAAGGAAAATAGAGGACTTCGTGAAACGAAGTGGAATAGATGAGCCACGTATAAATAAAATAAAACGTCGACAACGTGGAGGACGCAGATACAAAGAAAGGCGTGAAAAAGCTATACTTCACAGGCTAATACATATTTCGGCCAAGGAACAAAGGAGGCAATTTACGGAGCGGCTAAACAAACTTAAAGAAAAAAAAAAAATTGTATAAATAATTAAATTGTATCATATATATATTAACTACTTTAAACTATGGGAAATAATTGCAGTACTCAGGCTAATATTTTTATTGAATACAAACAAACAATAAGTACAACAATTGTTTTCTTAATAATAATGGCGTGCCTATATCTTTATAATAATAGTCAAAAAAGGTATGCAAGGAAGATAGTAGATAGGAATATCGGATTAGGACGAAACAATGTATAGCTGAAAGAAATTCTAATTGTCCTCACAGATGTCGGTGGAGAAGATAAAACAGATATTGTCTGAATTACAAAATAATTTAATAAATTTAAAGAAAACAAAGACCTATACGGTCAAAACTCTTAAAGAGAAATTAGAATACGCAATCGATGCAGAAACTGTAGGTAAAAACCTTTTTAACGACATTAAGGAAGGCAATGAGATAGAACTAAAATCGACATTTTCATCAGTTTGTAGAAACCTAATTACAAACCTGATACAACGGCTGAACGCTGCAAACATATTGGTAAAAATTGAAGACAATATCATCTACACAGAGATGGCAGAATTTAACATAGAAAGTGCAATCAAAATTATACCCACATTTGATGGGAAGTTCGCTGAACTAGAGACATTTTTAACTATAATCAAATTAATAGAAAAAAAATTATCGGCAGAAGGTAAAATAGAGTTGCTGAATCTAGTTCTACACATTAAACTCAACACAAATGTGAGAACAGCAATAAACATTTCATCAATTACTAGTATCAATAATTTAGAAACAGAGCTACGACTCAGGTACAAAAATAATAAAACAGTACCCCAAATACATACACAGCTCGCAGGCATAACCCAGAAACGCATGCCCATAACGGCGTACAAAGACAAAATATTATCTTTAATAAGTGATTTAAACCAATTACAAATTGGCACGTTAGGTGCAGATGTAAACCAAGCTGCTAAACAAGCAATACAGAGCATAAACGACACATATGCTCTTACTATATTCAAGAATGGTCTAAACGATCAAATTAGGGACACTGTGTTCGCAGCACGACCACAGACTTTCAGTGAAGCTATCACATTGGCCACTGAAATTGAGAACAATGAATCTCAACCTTCAACAATTATGTATGTAAATAAAAATAACAAGTACAATAATTTTAATGCCAGAAGACATAATAACCACAATGGTTATTATAATAGAAATGACAATCGTGGAAGTTCCAATCACCCACGCAATAATTTTAATAATAACTCGTATAGGACATATAATAGATACAATGATAGGAATTCTAATCCTACCAGAAATTTTAATAGAAATAAATTTGATAATAATACAGGAAGATATAATAACAATAATAACAGATACAACACTAGAAGGGTAAAATTGATAAACAACCAGGGAAACGTGACAAGTTCCCGAGAGGAATTAGGCAACCTCCCGGAAGAAGCATAGTTTTTGAAGCCGAAACAAAAAACAGTAATAAATACACTCTAGAGAATAAGGTATACAGAATAACGGGTATGAGCACAAACTATATAAAAATATTTAACAAAAATGAACATAGATATCTACAACTATTAATAGATACTGGAGCCGACATCTCCATATACAAAAGTAATAATTTAAGTTCATATGATATACAAGCACAAAACAGGTGCAAACTCACGGGCATAACAAACGAAACTACAATGTCACTCGGAACTATCAAACTAAATTTCAACATTGAAGATATCATTATATCAAATACATTTCATGCGGTAGATGAGAAATTCCCTATCGAAACTGATGGCATTATAGGACGAGACATGCTAATCAAGTATATGTGCAAAATTGACTACGAAACGTATACCATATCCTTCAGTACACAAGACAGAGATATAGTGTTACCAATGTACACTACAAAAGCTAACATGGCACACATAACTATTCCCGCAAGAACAGAAGCGATAATACCCATAGACGTAGACAGATCGGAAGACAGCATAATACTAAACAAAGAAATCGAAAAAGGGATATTCTTAAGCAATTGCATAATTCCAGCGAAAGGTATATGTCATGTGAAAATACTCAATACTAACGAACATGACATAACTCTGAAAAACTTTCAAACAGAGGTAGAACCACTGAGGAATTATGACGTATTAAAGACAACTCGGAAATTTGACAAAAAACGATTAGACGAACTATTAAACGTAATTAATACCAACAGTCTCGATGAACAAGCAAACAAGAGTTTGCAAGAAATTATAATGGAATACCAAGACGTTTTCCATCTGGAAGGTGAATACCTCACAAAAAATAATTTCTACCAACAAAAACTGAACACTTGCGACGAAAACCCAGTCTACATAAAAAATTATAGATTACCACAAACTCAGAATGAAGAAATTCTTAGGCAAGTACGGGAACTAAAAGATAATGATATTATCGAACAATCCACAAGCCCGTACAACTCTCCATTATTAGTGGTACCTAAGAAAAGCTCGGATGACACCAAGAAGTGGAGATTAGTCGTTGATTTCAGAAAACTGAACGACAAACTGGTGAACGATAAATTTCCTTTGACAAGGTTAGAAGACGTCCTAGACAAACTAGGTAGGGCAAAGTACTTTTCAACCTTAGATATGACTAGTTCGTTCCACCAGATTGAACTGGAAAAAGAATCAAGACATTTAACCGCTTTTTCCACCAATGATGGACACTATCAATTCAAAAGATTACCTTTTGGATTGAAAATATCATCAAACAGCTTCCAAAGGATGCTCACTATTGCCTTAACTGGTCTAAGTGACTCAGCATTCTTATACGTAGACGACGTCATGGTTTTCGGATGTAGCATGAAACATCATAATGAAAATTTAAGAACAGTTTTACAGAGACTTCGTAAGTACAATTTGAAGTTAAATGCAAATAAATGCAAATTTTTAAAATCAGAAGTAGTGTATTTAGGACACCTTATTACAGCAGATGGTATAAGAACAGACCCTGCTAAGCATGAAGTAATTAAAAATTATCCCATCCCAAAGACCGCGGATGACGTGCGAAGATTCGTAGCTTTCTGCAACTATTATCGACGCTTCATACCAAACTTTGCAGAAACGGCAAAGAGTTTGAACTCTCTTTTAAAGAAAAAAGCACCGTTTGTTTGGGAAGAAGAACAGCAAAAAGCATACGAACTTTTAAAACGCAAACTGATTTCACCTCCTATACTACAATACCCAGATTTTGAAAGACCCTTCATACTTACTACAGATGCGTCAAATTTCGCACTAGGTGCTATACTATCGCAAGGAGAAATTGGTTCAGATCTACCAATCTCGTACGCGAGCAAATCCTTAAATAAGCACGAATTGAATAAACCTATCATAGAAAAGGAACTATTGGCGATACATTGGGGCATAAACTTTTTTAGGCCATATTTATATGGACGGAAGTTTATAGTCGTATCAGACCACAGACCTTTGGTATCATTGTTTACACATAAAAATCCATCTTCAAAACTTACTAGAATACGTCTAGATTTATCGGACTACGATTTCGAGATCATATACAAAAAGGGTAATATAAATACAAATGCGGATGCGCTGTCAAGAATACAAATGAACACTGAAATGCTAAAATCCATGATACCTCCGACAAACGATGAAAATATTAGCAAAAAATTATTGGCGATAACAAGAAGTAAAACGAAAAAGGAACAAAGTGAAAATAAAAATACAGAAATCGACAAGCAAAGTGTCAACCAAAACGAAGAGATTGATCACCTCCATGCGTTTGATTGCACTTCTTTGTCAGATATTAAAGGGGCGATGAAACTGAAATTTTATATGCTAGCTAGCAAGAAATACAAGAGAGATGATATATCTATAACTAAAGAGAAAGATTTTATAGTAGTGCGCTACAGTGATAAAGTTGTTGAGAAACCAGTTTCCTTCAACGATAAGCTGAAAGTTCATGATAACAACAACGATAATTCATACACGAAATTAGTTTCTGTCATGAAGAAGTTGTTAATATATTCAAAGAACAATAGCATAAATGCACTATCTTTATCCTCTAATGATGATATATTCAGGTACGTACCGAGAAATGAATTCAAGAAATTATTTAATGCGTTGCAACGAGAAGAAATTTATAAGTTAAAAATATTAATATACAGACCGCCCATAAGAATTCAAGACGTCAAAAAGCAAAATGAATTAATTATTGAGTACCACAATTCGCCACATGGAGGACACATAGGAGTACATAAAACATTGCTAAAATTGAAACAGAGATACTGTTGGAAGGATATGAAGAAAATGGTCAAAAAACATATAAACCAATGTGAAAAGTGCAAAATGAATAAAATAACTAAGCACACCAAAGAGAAAATGATAAAAACCGAGACTCCATCTACTAGCTTCGAGATCGTAAGCGCAGACATTGTTGGCCCGTTGAGAATTTCCAACAACTACAGATACATTCTCACTATTCAGTGCGAATTAACGAAATTTATAACTGCCATACCCATAGAGACTAAGGATGCTACCACAGTAGCAAAAGCTATAGTAAATAAATTTATCTTATTATACGGTCATTTCAAGATTCTAAAAACGGACTTAGGGACAGAATTTACAAACAGTCTAATGAAAGAAGTATGCGAGTTACTACATATAAAACAAATATTTTCAACCCCTTACCATCATGAGTCGTTAGGTGTAATAGAAAGGAACCACCGCGTATTAAACGAATACTTACTGTCCTTCGTTGATAACAACAACTGGGACGAATGGATACCTTTCTATACATTTTCATACAATACAACTCCACACATTGACACAAATTATACACCTTACGAACTAGTATTCGGCAAACTATCCTATTTACCAAATGACATTTTAAGCGATTCAGAAGAAATATACAATTTAGAGAATTACAGAAATGAATTAAAAATTAGATTAAAAATGTCTCTAACAAAAGCAAAGGACTTAATTGAAAAAGCTAAAATGATTAGAACAAATAAAGAATGTTATTCAAAACCATTAAACATAGAAATAGACGATCTTGTTTTATTAAAAGTAGAGAACAGAAGAAAACATGAGAAACCGTATAAAGGTCCATTTAAAGTACTAAGTAAAAATAATGTAAATACACTATTGGAAATAGATAATAAGAAAAAATGGATACACAATAATAGACTTAAGATTTTCAAAAAAAAAAAAAAAAAGGGGAATAACAATGAATAAAAATATAATATAAGACATGTAAAAATACCTAAAATAAGTCTCGAGTTTGTACCCAAACTCTCACCTCAAAAGGTTAAGGGTGTAGTGGATCTACACATATCTACACAATCAATCAGCATTTTACTATAAACTAAACCCACAAATTAATAATCAATGAGCAATCGTAGAATATACAAATGCATAACTTACGATCACTTTGTAATGCTCACTTTGCATACTCGTTTCGCATTACACTCACACGAAAGTCAATTCATGTTGTCACTAAAAATAGACATATGAACGAATGTTTATACTAACCCATTGCGATCGCTCTAGACGAAGCGGCGCCTAGCATTGGCATGTGTAATGTACACACAAAGTACGAAACCTGAGTAGTCATTACTCATGGACTATTATGAGTGTTGCATATTACTCATGGACTATTATGAGTGTTACATTTCACTCATGGACTATTATGAGTGTTGCATTTTTAAATTGGGTCATATGGAAAAGTGCTGATCGATATTTTGATTGGTAGAATGAATTTACCATATTCAATTCTTCCAGTTTTAGAGTAGGGATTATGTATTAAGTAGAATAAAATATTAGAGTAGGGATTATATGTTAAGTTGTAAAAAGTGTATAAAAGGAAAGTGTACAAAAGAAAATATAGTCATAGTCTTACTTTTGACTCGTTTTTAATTATCTACTATTGCCGTAGTTTGGCAATACGCTCGAGCCGTAACTTGGCTTTAGAAGCGCTACAATTAAAGCGTAAGCAGTCGCTAAAAGTAAAACAGAATAAAAATATCGGCTAGCTTGGATCTTGAATCCTGCGCCAGATATGTGGCAATTAACTTGCCGGTAGGTACTTCAATTTAACCCTGTTCCCTCACTAAAAGTGCGCTATTCCTATACAGCGCTAAATCCCGGATCACACTTGAGGAATACAAGATCCGGCGTTCGGCGTCCTACACCGAGAAGGCATCTACTGCGACGAACTATCATTTAAATGCAAATCTTTTACATGGCGATCCTGCAACCGACGATCCTGCAACCGACGATCCAGTAAACTTCGAACATCTGAAGGATGATATACCACAGCATACGGAAGACCTTGAAGACGGTGAAATAGCCAATATAACAACAGATGAAGAGTTCCACAAGGCATTTGAAAGATGTCTGATACGAGCACAAAAAACACCAGCGGCAACCTTACACGAGGAGTATGAGCTTAGTCCAAATCTACGAGCTCCACCATATAAGCCATCATCGCTACCTGGTCCACGTCCAAGGAAAATAGAGGACTTCGTGAAACGAAGTGGAATAGATGAGCCACGTATAAATAAAATAAAACGTCGACAACGTGGAGGACGCAGATACAAAGAAAGGCGTGAAAAAGCTATACTTCACAGGCTAATACATATTTCGGCCAAGGAACAAAGGAGGCAATTTACGGAGCGGCTAAACAAACTTAAAGAAAAAAAAAAAATTGTATAAATAATTAAATTGTATCATATATATATTAACTACTTTAAACTATGGGAAATAATTGCAGTACTCAGGCTAATATTTTTATTGAATACAAACAAACAATAAGTACAACAATTGTTTTCTTAATAATAATGGCGTGCCTATATCTTTATAATAATAGTCAAAAAAGGTATGCAAGGAAGATAGTAGATAGGAATATCGGATTAGGACGAAACAATGTATAGCTGAAAGAAATTCTAATTGTCCTCACAGATGTCGGTGGAGAAGATAAAACAGATATTGTCTGAATTACAAAATAATTTAATAAATTTAAAGAAAACAAAGACCTATACGGTCAAAACTCTTAAAGAGAAATTAGAATACGCAATCGATGCAGAAACTGTAGGTAAAAACCTTTTTAACGACATTAAGGAAGGCAATGAGATAGAACTAAAATCGACATTTTCATCAGTTTGTAGAAACCTAATTACAAACCTGATACAACGGCTGAACGCTGCAAACATATTGGTAAAAATTGAAGACAATATCATCTACACAGAGATGGCAGAATTTAACATAGAAAGTGCAATCAAAATTATACCCACATTTGATGGGAAGTTCGCTGAACTAGAGACATTTTTAACTATAATCAAATTAATAGAAAAAAAATTATCGGCAGAAGGTAAAATAGAGTTGCTGAATCTAGTTCTACACATTAAACTCAACACAAATGTGAGAACAGCAATAAACATTTCATCAATTACTAGTATCAATAATTTAGAAACAGAGCTACGACTCAGGTACAAAAATAATAAAACAGTACCCCAAATACATACACAGCTCGCAGGCATAACCCAGAAACGCATGCCCATAACGGCGTACAAAGACAAAATATTATCTTTAATAAGTGATTTAAACCAATTACAAATTGGCACGTTAGGTGCAGATGTAAACCAAGCTGCTAAACAAGCAATACAGAGCATAAACGACACATATGCTCTTACTATATTCAAGAATGGTCTAAACGATCAAATTAGGGACACTGTGTTCGCAGCACGACCACAGACTTTCAGTGAAGCTATCACATTGGCCACTGAAATTGAGAACAATGAATCTCAACCTTCAACAATTATGTATGTAAATAAAAATAACAAGTACAATAATTTTAATGCCAGAAGACATAATAACCACAATGGTTATTATAATAGAAATGACAATCGTGGAAGTTCCAATCACCCACGCAATAATTTTAATAATAACTCGTATAGGACATATAATAGATACAATGATAGGAATTCTAATCCTACCAGAAATTTTAATAGAAATAAATTTGATAATAATACAGGAAGATATAATAACAATAATAACAGATACAACACTAGAAGGGTAAAATTGATAAACAACCAGGGAAACGTGACAAGTTCCCGAGAGGAATTAGGCAACCTCCCGGAAGAAGCATAGTTTTTGAAGCCGAAACAAAAAACAGTAATAAATACACTCTAGAGAATAAGGTATACAGAATAACGGGTATGAGCACAAACTATATAAAAATATTTAACAAAAATGAACATAGATATCTACAACTATTAATAGATACTGGAGCCGACATCTCCATATACAAAAGTAATAATTTAAGTTCATATGATATACAAGCACAAAACAGGTGCAAACTCACGGGCATAACAAACGAAACTACAATGTCACTCGGAACTATCAAACTAAATTTCAACATTGAAGATATCATTATATCAAATACATTTCATGCGGTAGATGAGAAATTCCCTATCGAAACTGATGGCATTATAGGACGAGACATGCTAATCAAGTATATGTGCAAAATTGACTACGAAACGTATACCATATCCTTCAGTACACAAGACAGAGATATAGTGTTACCAATGTACACTACAAAAGCTAACATGGCACACATAACTATTCCCGCAAGAACAGAAGCGATAATACCCATAGACGTAGACAGATCGGAAGACAGCATAATACTAAACAAAGAAATCGAAAAAGGGATATTCTTAAGCAATTGCATAATTCCAGCGAAAGGTATATGTCATGTGAAAATACTCAATACTAACGAACATGACATAACTCTGAAAAACTTTCAAACAGAGGTAGAACCACTGAGGAATTATGACGTATTAAAGACAACTCGGAAATTTGACAAAAAACGATTAGACGAACTATTAAACGTAATTAATACCAACAGTCTCGATGAACAAGCAAACAAGAGTTTGCAAGAAATTATAATGGAATACCAAGACGTTTTCCATCTGGAAGGTGAATACCTCACAAAAAATAATTTCTACCAACAAAAACTGAACACTTGCGACGAAAACCCAGTCTACATAAAAAATTATAGATTACCACAAACTCAGAATGAAGAAATTCTTAGGCAAGTACGGGAACTAAAAGATAATGATATTATCGAACAATCCACAAGCCCGTACAACTCTCCATTATTAGTGGTACCTAAGAAAAGCTCGGATGACACCAAGAAGTGGAGATTAGTCGTTGATTTCAGAAAACTGAACGACAAACTGGTGAACGATAAATTTCCTTTGACAAGGTTAGAAGACGTCCTAGACAAACTAGGTAGGGCAAAGTACTTTTCAACCTTAGATATGACTAGTTCGTTCCACCAGATTGAACTGGAAAAAGAATCAAGACATTTAACCGCTTTTTCCACCAATGATGGACACTATCAATTCAAAAGATTACCTTTTGGATTGAAAATATCATCAAACAGCTTCCAAAGGATGCTCACTATTGCCTTAACTGGTCTAAGTGACTCAGCATTCTTATACGTAGACGACGTCATGGTTTTCGGATGTAGCATGAAACATCATAATGAAAATTTAAGAACAGTTTTACAGAGACTTCGTAAGTACAATTTGAAGTTAAATGCAAATAAATGCAAATTTTTAAAATCAGAAGTAGTGTATTTAGGACACCTTATTACAGCAGATGGTATAAGAACAGACCCTGCTAAGCATGAAGTAATTAAAAATTATCCCATCCCAAAGACCGCGGATGACGTGCGAAGATTCGTAGCTTTCTGCAACTATTATCGACGCTTCATACCAAACTTTGCAGAAACGGCAAAGAGTTTGAACTCTCTTTTAAAGAAAAAAGCACCGTTTGTTTGGGAAGAAGAACAGCAAAAAGCATACGAACTTTTAAAACGCAAACTGATTTCACCTCCTATACTACAATACCCAGATTTTGAAAGACCCTTCATACTTACTACAGATGCGTCAAATTTCGCACTAGGTGCTATACTATCGCAAGGAGAAATTGGTTCAGATCTACCAATCTCGTACGCGAGCAAATCCTTAAATAAGCACGAATTGAATAAACCTATCATAGAAAAGGAACTATTGGCGATACATTGGGGCATAAACTTTTTTAGGCCATATTTATATGGACGGAAGTTTATAGTCGTATCAGACCACAGACCTTTGGTATCATTGTTTACACATAAAAATCCATCTTCAAAACTTACTAGAATACGTCTAGATTTATCGGACTACGATTTCGAGATCATATACAAAAAGGGTAATATAAATACAAATGCGGATGCGCTGTCAAGAATACAAATGAACACTGAAATGCTAAAATCCATGATACCTCCGACAAACGATGAAAATATTAGCAAAAAATTATTGGCGATAACAAGAAGTAAAACGAAAAAGGAACAAAGTGAAAATAAAAATACAGAAATCGACAAGCAAAGTGTCAACCAAAACGAAGAGATTGATCACCTCCATGCGTTTGATTGCACTTCTTTGTCAGATATTAAAGGGGCGATGAAACTGAAATTTTATATGCTAGCTAGCAAGAAATACAAGAGAGATGATATATCTATAACTAAAGAGAAAGATTTTATAGTAGTGCGCTACAGTGATAAAGTTGTTGAGAAACCAGTTTCCTTCAACGATAAGCTGAAAGTTCATGATAACAACAACGATAATTCATACACGAAATTAGTTTCTGTCATGAAGAAGTTGTTAATATATTCAAAGAACAATAGCATAAATGCACTATCTTTATCCTCTAATGATGATATATTCAGGTACGTACCGAGAAATGAATTCAAGAAATTATTTAATGCGTTGCAACGAGAAGAAATTTATAAGTTAAAAATATTAATATACAGACCGCCCATAAGAATTCAAGACGTCAAAAAGCAAAATGAATTAATTATTGAGTACCACAATTCGCCACATGGAGGACACATAGGAGTACATAAAACATTGCTAAAATTGAAACAGAGATACTGTTGGAAGGATATGAAGAAAATGGTCAAAAAACATATAAACCAATGTGAAAAGTGCAAAATGAATAAAATAACTAAGCACACCAAAGAGAAAATGATAAAAACCGAGACTCCATCTACTAGCTTCGAGATCGTAAGCGCAGACATTGTTGGCCCGTTGAGAATTTCCAACAACTACAGATACATTCTCACTATTCAGTGCGAATTAACGAAATTTATAACTGCCATACCCATAGAGACTAAGGATGCTACCACAGTAGCAAAAGCTATAGTAAATAAATTTATCTTATTATACGGTCATTTCAAGATTCTAAAAACGGACTTAGGGACAGAATTTACAAACAGTCTAATGAAAGAAGTATGCGAGTTACTACATATAAAACAAATATTTTCAACCCCTTACCATCATGAGTCGTTAGGTGTAATAGAAAGGAACCACCGCGTATTAAACGAATACTTACTGTCCTTCGTTGATAACAACAACTGGGACGAATGGATACCTTTCTATACATTTTCATACAATACAACTCCACACATTGACACAAATTATACACCTTACGAACTAGTATTCGGCAAACTATCCTATTTACCAAATGACATTTTAAGCGATTCAGAAGAAATATACAATTTAGAGAATTACAGAAATGAATTAAAAATTAGATTAAAAATGTCTCTAACAAAAGCAAAGGACTTAATTGAAAAAGCTAAAATGATTAGAACAAATAAAGAATGTTATTCAAAACCATTAAACATAGAAATAGACGATCTTGTTTTATTAAAAGTAGAGAACAGAAGAAAACATGAGAAACCGTATAAAGGTCCATTTAAAGTACTAAGTAAAAATAATGTAAATACACTATTGGAAATAGATAATAAGAAAAAATGGATACACAATAATAGACTTAAGATTTTCAAAAAAAAAAAAAAAAGGGGAATAACAATGAATAAAAATATAATATAAGACATGTAAAAATACCTAAAATAAGTCTCGAGTTTGTACCCAAACTCTCACCTCAAAAGGTTAAGGGTGTAGTGGATCTACACATATCTACACAATCAATCAGCATTTTACTATAAACTAAACCCACAAATTAATAATCAATGAGCAATCGTAGAATATACAAATGCATAACTTACGATCACTTTGTAATGCTCACTTTGCATACTCGTTTCGCATTACACTCACACGAAAGTCAATTCATGTTGTCACTAAAAATAGACATATGAACGAATGTTTATACTAACCCATTGCGATCGCTCTAGACGAAGCGGCGCCTAGCATTGGCATGTGTAATGTACACACAAAGTACGAAACCTGAGTAGTCATTACTCATGGACTATTATGAGTGTTGCATATTACTCATGGACTATTATGAGTGTTACATTTCACTCATGGACTATTATGAGTGTTGCATTTTTAAATTGGGTCATATGGAAAAGTGCTGATCGATATTTTGATTGGTAGAATGAATTTACCATATTCAATTCTTCCAGTTTTAGAGTAGGGATTATGTATTAAGTAGAATAAAATATTAGAGTAGGGATTATATGTTAAGTTGTAAAAAGTGTATAAAAGGAAAGTGTACAAAAGAAAATATAGTCATAGTCTTACTTTTGACTCGTTTTTAATTATCTACTATTGCCGTAGTTTGGCAATACGCTCGAGCCGTAACTTGGCTTTAGAAGCGCTACAATTAAAGCGTAAGCAGTCGCTAAAAGTAAAACAGAATAAAAATATCGGCTAGCTTGGATCTTGAATCCTGCGCCAGATATGTGGCAATTAACTTGCCGGTAGGTACTTCAATTTAACCCTGTTCCCTCACTAAAAGTGCGCTATTCCTATACAGCGCTAAATCCCGGATCACACTTGAGGAATACAAGATCCGGCGTTCGGCGTCCTACACCGAGAAGGCATCTACTGCGACGAACTATCATTTAAATGCAAATCTTTTACAACTTTCATGATATGCGCAATCGCTTCTTTAGAGCATAAGATGAAATTGAAATTTCGCTCAGCTATGTACAGTTTAACTATGAGAAAAACTTAATAAGTTAACGTTCAAATGAAGGATGCAGGTAGATCGTCTCCTCGTGGCGCATTCTGGATAACGCTAAATGATCTACCACGGCACGACCTCGAATGGTCTCGGACAACTTTTTCGTCTAAACGACTCTATCTGATGCTTTGGGCTGGTATCTTTGGTATTTTGTCACCTGAGTACGCAAGAGTGACATCTTGCGGAAATGGTTTTCAGGCTAATGCCACTGCTGCCTCCCTCTCGGTAAAACCCTGGCAGGCCTCGCGATACGTTCAAAACTCGTCACCATCAGTCTGGTCGTGTAGGTTTAGTTGAGTTCAGACTCCTGATTAGTCCCTGGCCTCGTTCTGAGCTTATATCCTTATCAGGGAATGTGCCAATTTTCGCATGGCCTTTCTGTTTCGGTATATGTAATAACCATGGAGTCTCAGGGGAACTGCACAAAGAGTGGAGATAGCGGCTCCGAGGGGGGACTAAATTGCAATGAGTTCAGAAAAGGTTAGTAAGGATGATCCACTCATCCCGGAAGGGAAGTGGAAGAAAATGACGCGTGCTGCTGGTAGGAAAAAGGCCGCGATGTCCAATTGGAAAACATTCATCCTACCCTTGACTTCTTCCAGGGGTGCATGCATTAATGCAGCTATGTCAAGGGGAACGACCTCCTCAGATAAGCATATTGGCGTTAGCGGGAGCACCAAGACAACGACGAACAAACTGGTCCGCACTGTTGGTGGCGCGCCCTCCAACACCGCCTCTATTTCAGGTGTTAAGGAGCAGTAAAGCTCCTCAATTGCCGTTTACCGGGACAGAAGATATGCCTTCAAAATCCTGAAAAGGCTGAAAGATTTACGTCCCGATTGTCTCTCCTAGAAGGACAAAATCTCCCGTGAATGGGATACCACCACAATAGTCCACAGAGACTCTGTTCCAAAACAAGGGGCAACTCATAAAAGATAAAGGTCTAATGAGACAGCCCCGAATCAGCCGACAACCCAATCGCAGGTTACCAAAAACCAAAATTGGCCACGTCCAATCCTTTTAAGGGCAGGAGTTTTAGCGTAGCAGTCAAGGACAGCCTGGTATGGGCTGTCATCGACAGGAGCAGCAGCGAAGGAATATCTATCCGTCAAATTGCAAAAAAAAAACGCTTTTCTCCGAGTGTATAAACCCATACTGGAAGCAAATCCCGGCCCTTCACCAAGCTGTAGTGACGCTGGCTGGTACCACGTCAAACTAATAGCCAGCACGGATTTTTGAGCTTATTAAGCTCAGCAAGGCTTACCTTCCAGTTATCTACTGGAAGTAAGCGAGCCCAGCAATGGACAGCCAGAGGCCCTTATAATCTTCAATGAGTCGCTAGCTCCACTGGAGTCTAAGGGTGGAGTGATAAGCTACGGTATACCCTGCGAGTATACCACAAGGACCATACTGGGAAAGCAGTACGGCAAACTAGCAAAGAGAGTGGTAGTGAAATGAATGAGGAAGCATCAGCAGATCCGACCGTGGATTTCTCCGAATCAGATCTTCAGATCGCCATTACCGATGACGAAAGAAGCACCACCTCTACAGCGTAGTTGGCTGGGAACTTTCCTCAGTCCCAAGACTTGTTTGAGGATATCCAAATAGAAGAGGAGCTTATACTGGCCCAGGAATCTTGGGTTGTAGGCAACCGGGTTTGTGGATTCAGTATCCCTAAACACAACAGGCACACCGAGAGCTTGCATAATAATAAAGGAAAAATTGAAATTTTTAACCTTGTATAATTTCAGTGACCAAGACACCGTTGCCATAGCAGTGGAAAGGCAGTCAAAACATTTTTCGGCGGTCTCATGCTATATGGTACACGATGTTCTGCCACCTCTAATCAGCCTGCAGAAGATTGCAGCATAAGTCACAGCACAAAGCATCACATTAGTAATTGGGGCAGACGCCAATGCCCATAACCGCATTTGAGGAAGCACCGACACGAACAAACGGGGTCAGTCACTCTTTGAATTTATTGTAACGTATGACTTAGCTCTAGTTAACAAAGGTGAGGATCCTACTTTCATTACGGCAAACCGCAGAGAGGTTTTGGATATCACTCTAACGAACGAAAACTTGCACCACGCTATCCATCCTTCTTTTTCCGATCTTGTGTATATAATGTTCAATGTGGCTTTTGA
Organism: Oxycera nigricornis; assembly: GCA_963942545.1. Taxonomy (NCBI): domain Eukaryota; kingdom Metazoa; phylum Arthropoda; class Insecta; order Diptera; family Stratiomyidae; genus Oxycera; species Oxycera nigricornis. The sequence continues at coordinate 67,006,007 of OZ012662.1, forward strand.
CCCTCCGTTAAATCCAACCATCTTCAACAAAATGAGGATGGATTGGGTCAAATACCAATTAGTATTCGAGTCTGCAATTGAAGGTGGACCTCTAAAGATTGGATATATAGCTCATTTCAACCCTTTAAATCACCTGGCATAGACAATAGCTCATCTGTTGAAATCCAGCAGGGAATCAACACAGCACCGTCATGGCTGAGTGCCATTTTCAAAGCATGTATACGGATAGCTTACATTCCAAAGCGCTGGAAAGAAGCTAAATTCACTCCTTAGCAGAGAATTATAGATCTATAAGCTTCACCTCTTTTCTGCTGAAAAAACTTGTAAGACTGACAATGGGCCTCTCGTGGCCTAAGTGAGCCACCTTTGGATAAAAGGGGGCTGCCACTACAACCAACCAACGATAGAGATCCATCTGAGAGTTGCTCTGAAACCAATCTCCAATGCGCAGGACACATACACAAAAAGGAGATCGGTTGAAACAGCTCTTCACTCGCTCACCAGCTACATTGAAAAATCACTAAGCCACAAAGAATATACGCAAGCTGTTTTTCTTAACATTGAAGGGGCTTTTAATAACGACAGCCATAAGGCTATTTTCAAAGCATTCGGAAAAAGTAATATCGATGACAACTAAGGTCAGAAGAATTGCAGCTATTGCAATCACTGTTGCCCTACCTACTACTTTGATAAAGGCATTGTTTATGCTTTCAAATTGACTCCCGGCTGAGCTCCTCACGAGACAGCAGGCCATGTGCTGTGGGATTAAATTGAAAGCTTTACATCTATGGCATGGGGGAAATATTGGCCACTCCACCATACTATGGAGAGCTGAACCAACACCAGAGAAAGTAGACTTCGCTTCTGCGATTCCGTGCTTTCATTATGGTTTCAAGTCCCTCCATGGAATGACTGGACCATAGAAAGAAGTGATACAGGAATCGGTCGACATTTAGACTGATGGATCAAAAATGGATGGAAAAATTGGCTGTTATATTTTCTTAGAACAGCTAGGCCTGAAATTATCCTTCTGATTTCAGGATAACTGCAGCGTTTTTCAGGCAGAGGTCAATGCAATATACATGGCAGTAGATTTGCTAAGAAACCAAAATAAATAAAAATGTGGTCTAAGTGCGACCCTTGAGGCCCACACGACTATCTTCTCAGTGAGGTGAATAGAAAAGCTATAATTTGTTTTTTATCGTTAAATACTATTATTAATAATTACTTTTCTAGATTATTATAATTACTTTTATTGTTTTGATTTATTTTTTATCAAACCCTAAAAGCTTTGGTAGAGGAAGACGCCTTTCCCACCTGGTCGTCCTCTACCAAAGCCTCGGCAACCTCGTCCACCTCCTCATCTCCCATCACGGCCCCGGTATCCACAACGATTGTTGAGGGTATTTAATTATTATTATTAATAATCATTCGTTATTAAGATTGTTTGATCGTTACTGAATAGTTATAATTGTGTTCATATTTACAATATCAAATTATAATTAATAATATTTGATTGTTATTAACAATATTTAATTATTTATAACAATATCCAATTATTATCTGAATTAGCGTCACACATACCAAACCTCATAATATAAGTTTGAAGTTATTTAAATTAATCTTGATTTGTTTTTAAATAACATTTTTTACAACATTGATCAAAATTTTACTAAAACACACAATAATAACAATATTACTATGAAGATATTTGGGATCTCCACGAATTAATATTGCGTTTCACCAGTTTCAAAATAAGCAATTTTTAGTCGTTTTTTCAGTTTTTCATCCTAAATAAAAAACGGCTTACCCGATTTTGCTGAAAAGGCATTCAGTTTTAAGTTACGTAATTACGCGTCAAATGAAACCGGTCCCACTTCAATGCGATCTTTGTTTCTCGAAATAATCGTGACGAAAAATTATTCCGAACGCACATACGCACATCCACACATACGTATATCCGCACATACGTCCATGCACACACACAGGCATCTCTCTAAAAACGATTGATTTGGATTCTAGAGACCTTAAAACGTGGAGATATGTCAAAATTTGGGATTCGCAAAATCGACCCCATTACAATAACTTCCCATAGGGAACTGGGAAGTTAAAAATTCTATAAGAAATCTAAACATCTTCTCTGACAGTCAAGCAGATGTCCAATCAATAGGTAACGTGAACAGCTAATCTAAAATTATAACGGCATATCGTACACAACTGAACGTGATGTCGCTTCGCTGTGAAGTGATCCTATTTCTGCCGAAGCTGCAAATTGGAAGAGGAGGAGGAAACGATCCAACATTTTCTGTGCGAATGCTCAGCATTATCCAGGAAACGCATGCAAACTCTAGGCTCGCCCTTCCTGAACAGCTTAACGGAAGTAGCTAATTTAAACATTAGCTGCATATCCAGTTTCATACGAAAATCTAAATAGTTCTCGTCATCCCGTTGGTTCTAGTGCCGCCCTAATCTTTTGTGGTATCACAATGGACCTATCGTGGCCTAAGCCGTCTTTGGATAAAAGGCGTTGCAACAACAACCGACCAACCAACCAACGTTTAAACGAACTTTATCCCAAAATTGTTCTACGGAATGTTTCAAAATCAAAACACTGTTAAATGTTGCTATAGGTATACTTATAAGTTTAGTATATCAAAGGACCAACTTTACGTTTATGAACTCCACAAGTACCAAATTTGGAGCTTTAGTATGAATGTGATAGATTTGGTGAGAACTTGCACACATAAGGGTCAGAAAGTAAAAGAGCTCAAAATTTTCATTCTGTAGGTTTTACTGGTAGCTCTCTTTGTCAGATATGGCTTCCTTAGGCCTCGGGAGACCTATTACGATACCACAAGAAGATGGAGGCGTCACTAGAAACCTAGCGCTGGGTTGCTGAAGACCATTTGGATTCTCTAATAAACCCGGCAATGGTTCTGAAATTTATGCTAGTCACTGTAGTGAGGCTATCCAGGAAGGGAAAGCTCAGAGTATCCAACCTTCTTTTCACACAGCAAAAGTTAAACCGTTTCTTTCTCTTCTTCCGACATGCAGCTGCAATAGTAGTCATCGAAGGGAACATCTAGTCGTTCTGGGTAACTGACTATTAGACACTGCCTCGTCAATGTAGCCTCTCTTATTGGGATGACTGACTTAAAGTTGTGGTGTAAGCAAGGCCGCCAAGAAGCAAAGTCTACTTCCTCTGTTATTCGCCTATTCCGAGTTGAAATGGTGGAGTAATCATTGTTTCCCCCATGTCAGAACTGTAATAGTTTCAGTTCAACAGCAGAGCATTAAGCCAAGTGTCTTGTAAAGTACTCGAACGGGTCTTGTACGGTACTTTGTAGGGCCACATTGTTCGCAGTTGCTGCGATTGTTCTGATTATCTGGTTTTGTTATGATAGCTCTGCGGTAGCTGTTCACTAAATAACTACACCATATAGAATATGGTTTCCACTATCGCTGTATAGAACGATGATACAATTTTGGATTTCAATGCCCATATTTTACAAAAGGTTCTTTTGCAGACACTCTTTTGCAGCAGTAGATTGCGCAGTATGGTTTCCGTACTTTTCTCTCGATGTTTGCTTTTCATACGAGTTTGTAGTCTAAAGTTAAGCCAAGATATGAAACTTGATAGTTTAGGGGGGAAAACTGCGAGGTTTACTTTTAACTCACAGCCTTCGCTCCATCTGAAGAGAATTCTTAGATTAAAACTTTATTTCTCAGATAAAGTATTAACAAATTTGTTCGATATGACTTTTGCAACATCATCGACGTAAACTACAGGTTTTCAGCAAGCTGCTCGTATAGAAATAGTATAGAATTTCATAGAAGCGGTGATAATACACCACCTTGTGGATTGACTAGGTCCTGCAACATTTTCATCTTCACTTTCTGTAGAAGACGCTTGAACATCGGAATCCACGTCCTCATTATCGTCTGGATCTACACAACCACTTATAGTTTTACTGTCGCTACATCGTTCTTTTGGCATGCCACCAATCAGTGATTCGCAATCACAATCTTCGTTCAAGATCTCCTCTATTGTTTCATCACTTACAATCCTCGATATCTTGATTAAATAACTGTAAAAAAATACAAAACAAATAAAATTGTCACGCCAAAAAACTAACCTAACTGGTATCGTGGGGGCCGCGCGGACCCCAACCTGCGCCCTAGTAAGTGATGCAGCGTCGAACGTCAGGCACCCGCCGCAACAGGCGACTTAATGAGAATACTTAAAATGACGGCTGCACACGATGCTAACTTTGGCAAGAAACAAAGGAAAAGTCATGCGTGGGGGCCGCGCGGCCCCCACCATACCAGTTAAGGGTTAATGCCTTCACAAGAAAATAAGTGTAATGTAATCCTTAGGCGAGAAGCGGAAGGTCTAACGCGCTTTAGATATGAAGACTACCTTGGCTTATTTACAACGCTGTGGAAGCCATCTTCAGGCATTAAAGATAACGTGTAGTTAAGGTAATACTATGAGCAGGTGAGATTTTGCCTATGCCGGTCGATCTAAAGGGCTAAAAAAAAGTTGATAACTCAAATAGGACTCTATCATTTGTAGGTACCATATTTGACAACAGGTTCGGAAGTGTATGAGAACCGACTATATTCATCGCGTCCACATTTTCAAGAAAATGGGTATCAATGGAGACACCAATCGTTTCAGAATTTGATATTGTTCATGTTCCATTTGTGTTTTTTATAGAACTGAGAAATGAAAGCGAGTCTGCGAGCGCAGAGCTGAGGGCAGACTGGTATTTGACCCGATCCATCATTCTTTTGTTAGTGTTTGTTCCAAATGAAATATGCTTGGTCAGAGAACGAGCATTTTTGGGACAAATGCCATCTCTTGAGAGATTGTGAGAGATGCTTACTCATCATAATGATGCCCAGCAGCTCTCCGCGGTTCGCCGTAAGAAAGGTAAATTCCTCACCGATATTGGCAAGGTTCAAATCATGCACTAGAATAAATTCAAAGAGTTATTCACGGCATTTGTTTGTGTCGGTGTTGCCTCAATTGCGATGATATGCATTGGCGCTCGCTCCGATTATCACGAGGATTCCTTGTGCAGTAGCTTCCGTCGAAATCCACTCCAGGCAGCTTGGTGATGGCAGGACCTCGTGTGACATGTAGCAAGGGACAATCCAAAGAGGTTTAGAATATATTTCTAGTGCTACGGCAATGGTGTTCATGTCACTGAAATGGTACAGTGTTTGAAATTTCAAGTCATCTTCTATCAATATACAAGCTTTTGGTTTAACTGAGGTGTTGAGGGATACTGTCCTGTATCCTTTCATGTTGAGCCGACAAACCTTATTTTTACAACCAAAAGTTTCTAGGGGAGTACTAGATGCTCTGCTTACTGATACAGTTAGAGCAGCGCAGGCAAAGCGGCATCCTGTTCGAGCATAGTCAGATTCAACTTCTCATCGAATTAGTCTATACTTAGCATTTCCCTAAAAATCAGTTTAGGTGTTTTGCCGGTTAAATTCGAATGTTTTTTTTCATCAAATTGAAGATTTTTCAAATAAAATTGGCAACTTTGCAATACCAGTTGGGTTCGGACAGCGACCAATTTGAAGGGTGCTTTTATTTTAAAACAGCTTAAAAATGATACGGAGAAATCACAATGTATAATAGGTTATGCTAGAATTTAGTTCATTTTCTGTATAAGCAATATTTTTTGTGAATACTCTATTTCCAATAGATGAATGTCATTCATATGAAGCACTGATATTGTTAAATATCAATGCATCGAACGAACTCTACTGGCTGCAACATACAATTGTTAATGAATAAACACAGGTGTCATGGTGAAATAGGGACCATTTTTAATTGTTAACCTCGAGATTCTTCAATAATCATTGCAAATGCTGCACCAACTGCGATTGGATTACGTTGGAATGAAAAGGAACATGAGTATCCAAATAATGTGAACTAATCCAAAAAAATAAAAATGCGTGAATTATCTACCTTTAGAGCTAACTCTTGCAAATGAAAAGCGAATATTTTCGAAATAATTTTTTGATTGTTTTTACTATCATTGAACGAGAGTTCCTTGTAAAGATACTGTAAAATGTATTTCAAATAAGGGATGGCAAATGAAATTTGCCTTTATGACATCATGAAGTAAATCTTGGTGTATCAGATAAAGTAGCATCAAATTGAAAATATTCATTATCACAAAATGAGAAACACAAAACTAGAAACCGATACTTTGAATCTTTAGAGGGCTGCCAATGTGATACAATATTACTGTATTAAAAAATTTTGCACTAGTAAAATTCGCATAATCAATACTATTTTAGTGCTGTTTTTAATTTAATTTGAATGTAATTTTAGTTGTAAGGGTGCATAAAATAAATTGGAAATGAGTTACTAATATTCTAAATATGATATTTCCAACATTTTCGTCTAAGTTTAAATGATACATCAATATTTTTTCGGAACATATATTGCATCGATATTATAATATTCATTTATATCGACCCAGTATAGAATAATATATTATAGGTACTCTATAGATTAAATTTGCAGAGTATTATATTTTTGTGTTTACATACATATATGAATACATTTTTTAGGAAAAAAAATTACATTTTGAAGTGAAGAAGAATAAATTGATTGTGATTGTTGTGTTGTGTTTAATGTGTTGTTAACAACACGCGTGTCCAATATCCAACAATATGGACATAGCGCCTGTCTGAAAATATGCGATGAAACATAGCAGAAATACTTTTAAGGTTTAAAGATATTTTTGGAGGCCACTTTACATAACGCCCCAAAAGAAATAAATATAACGAAAATACCAAACATTCCAATTTCAGATATAGATTCTACACAGATAAATGTTTTTATGTTAAATTTACACTATAATTTTAAAAATTCGCAATCGATTATTGATTTCCTATTCTACGACCAGCAGCATTCTTTCCTGTAGTTTCATATAGATCTACCAGGTATGCAACCTTAAAACGGCTGTTTTTTTATTTAGCAAAACACAAAGAATATTTTATTTGAAGTAATTGCACTCGTTGGCTATACATTTTCTCCATCGTTGGGGAAGATTGTGGACTCCACCCCAAAAGAATTCATCCCCTTTGGATAAGGACCACCCATCGAGCCATTTTTTAACATCTTCATAAGAATTGAAGTGCTGCTCCGCAAGCGCGTGTCCCGTCGACGCAAACAAATGGTAGTCGGAAGGCGCCAGATCTGGAGAGTAGGGCGGGTGGGGTAGCAATCCCCAGCCAAGTGCATCCAACGTATCTCGGACCAACCTTGCTGTGTGTGATGGTGCGTTGTCATGCTGCAAAATGATACCCTCATGCCGATCCGCGTATTCCGGTCTTTTTTTGCACAATTCACGATCCAATTCGATGATTTGTTGTTGGTAGCTTTGAGTATTGATCGTTTCACCAGGTTTCAACAGTTCGTAGTAAACCACCCCCTTCTGGTCTCACCAAACACACAGCATTGTCTTTTTCCCGAATCGATTTGGCCTAGCAGACGATGTTGAGGGTTCGCCGGGGCCCACCCACGATTTTTTGTGTTTAGGGTTTTCAAAGAAGATCCATTTTTCATCGCCAGTGACGATTCGATGCAAAAATGATTTTCTGTTGTGCCGATCAAGCAAGATTTCGCACGTGTTCTGGCGTCGTTCCATCTGTCGGTCGTTCAATTCATGTGGCACCCACTTCCCGATCTTTTGGATCTTTCACATAGCTTGAAGGCGTTTCGAAATTGCTTGGCGGCTAAAATTCAACTGCGCGGCAAGTTGTTTCTGCGATTGGGTGTCGTTTTCATCCAATAAACCTTGCAATTCGGTGTCCTCAAAAACTTTTGATCGATTTTCGCGCTTCTTGTCGGTGACGTTAAAAATTCTGTCTTTGAATTGCCGAAATCACGCTCTGCACCGAGTTTCACTGAGAGAATTGTCGCCTCAGACCTCCACAAGAATTCAATGCGCTTCGGCGACAGATTTCTTCCAATTAAAGAGTAATAGCAGTGCTCCCCGCAAATGCTCTTTATCTGGCACAAAATTCGACATGTTTATCGAGATCAAAGGACACGTTATTGTTCGAAACTTCTGACTTTGTCTTTTGTTTACTAATGACAAAGATCAAAGCAATGAGAAAAAATGGCGGGCAAGGCTGGCTTACGCCTCATGCGCGTGTACTGCCATCTATTAGAAAACGGCTGTTTTAAGGTTGTACACCTGGTACAGTAAAACCTGTCTAAAACGGACCCTGTTTATAACGGAAACCTGCCTGAACGGAAAAATATAATGGGAACGGAACGTTTTCTAATGCAAAATACCCTGAATAAGCCGGAAACCTGTATAACGCGGAAACGGAACGCGATTCGTGGAACGAAATTTTACACAGAAAACGGAAAACAGTTGAATCGTCAAATTTCCTTCAGCAGACATATTATATACATATTCATATTTATTTAACATGCATCTGTGTACGCGTTCGCGTGTGTAATCAGAAGAGCGAACTATCCCGAGCAGATACTGAGTCATGAGCGATTGTACCATTCGATGTAAGCATGCATGAATGTCAACAATACGGCTTCCACTTGTTTTCAACTTTTCGAGCGAGTAAGATCTTTCCTTAACGTTTCCAAATTAAATTTGTTATTTGTGCAGTTGTCTAGAAAACACAAAACGTTATCGCTTGCTAAAAAAGTGAAACTTATTGAAGAACATCAAACGGGAAAACGGTCGGCCAAAGAATTGATGGATAGATTCAAAGTTAAGAAGACGCAAGTGTACGAAACGTTGAAAAACAAAGAAAAAATAATAGAAACCTGGTTAAATGGAGCACCCGGACAAATAAAACGCATGGGTAAAGTCTCATCCAACGAAGAAATAAATAAGGTAGTTTGGGAATGGTTCGTTAGTGTCAGAGCAAAAGGTATGCCAGTTTCAGGGCCTTTAATAAAATCTGAAGCCCTAGAAGTTTCTAAGAAATTAGGAAAAAATGACTTCAAAGCGTCCAACGGCTGGCTTGAAAGCTTTCGAGCACGCCACGGCATTGTTTTTAATCAAGTTTGCGGCGAAGCAAATGACGTTAACATTCGAACTGTAATTGAATGGAAGGAAAAAATTTCGTTAATGACGGAAGGCTACGAAGCCAAAAATATTTTTAACGGGGATGAGACTGGCCTTTTTTTTAGGATGTTACCGACGAAATCACTCGTTGAGAAAGGCGATAAATGCGTTGGAGGTAAGATGTCGAAAGAAAGATTGACTGTTTTTTTCTGCGCTAATTTCGATGGGGAAATCGAAAAACCGCTTGTCATTGGAAAATCTGCTTGTCCTAGGGCATTTAGACACCTCGATCGCACAACCTTGCCAGTTCTTTGGAAATCTAACAAGAAAGCTTGGATGACGAGTGCAATAATGGAAGAATGGCTACACTCCTTTAATGAGAAAATGAAGACACAACAAAGAAATGTTTTGTTATTTCTAGACAACGCTTCGTGCCATCCACACATCATGCTGTCAAATGTAAAATTGGTCTGGTTTCCTCCAAATACGACTTCAATTACTCAGCCTCTAGATCAAGGTGTCATTGCCAACTTCAAACATTTTTATAGGAAGTTAGTGTTACAGTCACTTATTGGCACAATGCATGAATTCAATAATGTTACTGAACTGTGCAAATCGATAAATGTACTAGAAGCAGTCTATTGGATTCACAAAGCCAGGAAGCAGATTAAACCCGAAACAGTAAAAAAATGTTTCATTCATGCAGGCTTTGGTCACGATGAAATTGTAGAAGGAAATGATAACCTCGGGATTGAAAGAGATCGTGAAATCTCGGAACTTTGCCAACAAATCAATCTACCTTTTGAAGTCAACACCGTAATTCATTTTGATGATGATCTACCTGTCTTTGAAAATATTGGCAGAGCTGTTGATATTCTTCAGCAGCTTGGAGATGAGCAAGACGAGATGGAAGAAATAGAAGAGGATGAAAAAACCCTGAAAATAAAAACATTCCGTGAAGCATTAGGATTGGTGAAAGATTTGCAAGAATTTTCAGCACACAAAAATTGTCCTCAACTGATGGAAGTCATGCAGGAAGCAGAAGAAATTATTTTTCATAATTATGCGAAATCGGGCCGTCAGACAACTATGACCGAGTTTTTTTTAACGGACTAGCTAGGTACATACCGACATATGTATATGTAACAAAATTTCCCGCCAAGACATTTCAAAGAAAGTAAGCTCGTTTTCTTTATTTTTTAGATACAGAAAAGGAGCTATGAGCTGAAATGGTTTCAATATGTATTCATGCAAGTGTAAAATAAGGAATTTTTCATGAAAATAGATAAGCACATGAACTGTATTTTTCTTCATTAATTTTAACATACTGAAATAAATATCTAGTACATATCTTTATGTCAACATTGTGCACTGTGCGTTCTTAATGAGAATCTCTCTGAAGCTAAACTGCGTAAAACGGAAACCTGCTAAAACGGATCGAAAAGTTGGGTACCACAGTATTCCGTTTTATACAGGTTTTACTGTATTTCAATCTGTTTTCCTGTTCAGATCAACTCCGAAATTGTCAATTTTTGAGTTACGTGAGATAAAATACTTCCTTTCGAACCCTCAACACCGTTTTGTTTTAGCTACCAAAAAAAAACAATCAAGTCAGGTTATTTTAAATGTAGAATTGCAGGTCAGACCAATACTTTAAAAGCTGTTATTTTAAAACTTGCACTCGGATATTGATTCCTCAACTTTTGCGAAATGTAGTTGATTAGATGAGTTGTTATATTAATGCAAGATGTCGACATCTTGAAATTAGCTTATATAGAGTAAGTGTGCAAATAATATGTGTGTAAGTTACGCTCACTAATAATTGCGTAAAGATCGACAGAGTCGGTTGTTTTGTGATTGTGTTAATTATATATGCTATGACTATACCTAAAGTTCTACAAAGTATTAGCAAGTTGGAGGAAAAATACAGTAAAAAGAAATCATAAAATGTAATTTCTAGAAAATCTGCTTCAAAACAAATATTTAAATAACTTTACCTCTTTTCGTGAATCCATCGGAAACCAAAAACTGCTTCAGCCATTCACTAAGCAGTTCTTCCTTGGTCATAGCTTCAGCACCATATTCTGGCTTGTTTTCTAGCTTCAAAGAGAGATTTACAAATTTCGTTTCGTTGTTTCTGTTGCAAAAGTAAGGAATCAATGTTTGAGTTTCTATAGTTATGAGTTCGGAAGCTTTTGGTTCTTTTCCATATAATAGATTCCACTTGCATACAATCCTGTTCGTTTTGATGGAGGCTAAGTCGTCTTTTTTATCAAAATTTAAGCAATATTCATCGAATTCTCTCAACTGATATTTACGTTTCAAATTAATAGCATCAATAACTTCACATGAACTGTATGTTTTTTGTTCGATTCTTGCTTCAGGTAGAATGGCAAACGCACAATTTCTTTGCTTTTGTATAAAATAATTAATAGCGTTCTGAAGTGTTTCTTTACATATAAACATACTTTGACTTCGAAGTGGCAAAGGATGTTCAAAATAAATCAGTTTTTTTGCTGAATTATCAGACTTTTTGATTACGAATGGTACTTCCCACGTATCATGCAACATCTCAGGATTCATTAGTATATTTAGAGTGTTTTCTGGTATTGAGAAGTCAGTTTCTGCTGGCAAATTTCTGAATACCATCAACGGCATGTAATCTAATTGAGCGATTTCATTTGATTTATTTCTTAATTGAAATAGACTACGAAATTCAAAAGATTCCTCATATTCCGGAACATATCCTACCATGCTGACAGGATTCATTAGATTAACACTTGTTACATTTTCATTTATTCTTCCAAGCGGTATTGCTGTTTGAAGTGCGTAACATACATTTGTGTTTATAAGTATTTTTTCTGCTTTAAATTGAAGCTGTTTCATATATACAGATAATGCTAAAGTTTTTAGTAAAAGTGTTTGAAGTGGTTGTGCACAGATAAAACTCTTAATACAATCGTTATATACCAGAATTTTATGATGTTTTTTATTTGTGAAAGCTTTTTTATTTTGATCTTCATTAGAAAATGTTGTTTTCGAATATGATATTTTTTTTTGCAAGCTACTCTGAAACAGTCTATCGGGCGAATAATCTTCAATTAAATACGGTATATGTTGTTGATTTCTAGGATCAAGCAGTTTTGGTTCAAAACTTATATCCTCGACACTTTCTTCTGAAACAATTGGATGCACCTCATTGATGTGGCAATGAAAAATATCTTTATATGTTTCTGAAACAGCTTCTCCAAAATAATTTACACACTCTCGAGCTGGGCGAATGTTGTACCATGACCTAAAAAATAAGCCTTCGTGAATTTAATTTTTGTAATGCACTAATACATGTATGTATTTTACATCAAATATTAATGGAGCCATTAACTTAGTTTGAAATTACTTAATTTCACCGATATTTTCTCGAGGTTTCTTTGAATATTAAGAATGAAAAAGGAGTCTTGTAATTTTTTATAAATATAAACCATAACTAGGTAATGTGACTTAATCGCGTACAATGTTGTTTCTTGACAGCATGTTAACAATGAATGCCCCATAAACAACGGCCCTTTATTTTTTGCGAATAAACACTTTGTGAGTTATTTTTGTGTTGGCTTCAATTCCTATGCCTACTTTTATAATTATTACATTATTTGCAAAAAAATCACATTACCAAGATTTTATTTACGAGAATAAAAATTGCAGCCGTTTATATTAAGGGGGGAAAATATGTAAAATTTTAAAAAAATGCTCAGTACAGACTGATTTAAAAAATATATGTTGATTATTCAGAAGATTTTAATCATGAAATCCTTAAAGTACATGTCTCAAAGTACTTGAAAATATTTCTTTTATAATTTTTCAACGCAAAGTGGCGGCGATGCAACCGAATGAGAAAAACCTCAAAAAATGCCTCGTACTACTTAACGCTATTTCCGAATATCCTGCAACATTCAGAAGAAGAGAAATATGCAAATGAGAGGTATAGTTCATAGGTTGACCAATAAAATTTATAAAAAAATGAAATTTTTACATTATTTTAGATTAAACAAAAAAACATTATTTTTCCAAAAAATCGCGTTTTAAACAATAACCAAATTATTTCTCGAAAATTAAAAGAAAACATGTAGGTTCAACGAGAAGATAATACTCTTTTGTAGATGTGGTATAAATTTGATCGGTTCAATATTTTTTGAGGTATTTTGTACGGAAGTTCAAAAAGTACTACTTTGAGAAAAACGCGTTTCAAGTTGCAGTAGATAAAAACCATTGATTATTAATTTTTATTATAACTTATGCGTGAGTCAGCGATTCCAGGTCCTATTTCCTTAGAAATTCAGATTTATAAGAATATGGTAGGGATACACAATTAGAGAACCGCCCATAGCGCCGAAGAGAAAGTAGACAAGGACGCGCGGACTATAACTCGAGAACTAATACGAATATCGCTTCAAAACTTTTTTTGACGTATTCTCAGAGTATTTGGAACATTTTCGATTTTTTTGAGCAGTTACATGTATTTCCCCCCTTAATGCATATTATCAGATTCTATACATGGCCTTCGTAATATTTTGTTTCAATTTTGTTGAAATTTTCATTTTGATCGAAATTTTCAATTCTTCAACATTTTTTTGGCACTCGATTGGAGTTGTTCATGAAATTCAGTCTTTTAGATACCAAGATGATAATCTTCGCGGAATTACTAGTTGTCAAATATAGCCAAACTGTTATATTTGCTTTTGAATAAAGAATGTTAAACGCATTTTCAAGTACTTTTCGATGTGCAAATTTAGTCAATTTCAGATCAGTTTGATAAAGTGATATTGACGTTTACGGACGCGTCTTTCAATTCTCCCGTGAAACAATTCAATTCTTTGTGGTTATATTCTTAGTGTAAGCGTAGAAAAGTACCTCGGAGTGCATCTTCCAACACGCGCTTCACTATTCGTTCAAAATTTATCGGTCGGCAACATTAATAGTTACCTAACTATTAGATTTCTTAAATGTAAACAAGCAATTTCCGCGCTAAAACCATTGGCCTTTGACCCAAAGTGTCGGGTTTGGAGTGTGTGCGTGTGATTGGACTTTGACCCAAAGTGTCGGGATTGATGTGTGTAGTGACTTAACATAGGTTTGGATCCCGGAAAACAATCATTGTTGCGTTACCTCGGGTGCAAACCCAAACCAAATAACGCCTGCGCTGTAAGTGGAATGTTAAAGCATGAGCACAAACGAAAGCTCACGATTGCTCAAATTGAACAGTTCAAAAATGTACAGCAGTTTGGATCAACTCCATATGCAATCCATGCAAGATGAATTTCTTTGCAATAAGCTGGAGAAGATGATTACACCAAATAAACAGGCAGAGAGTTTTAAAAAAAATAAGGAAACAATCAAGTCCCACACATCGGACGAAATGCGCAAAGTCCAAACAGGACTAGATAGATACGTCCAGGTCTTCTCTAAGCGGAAAAGAATTTCGAAATCTGGCGCAGCAAATAATACAGCGAAGCTTTCCAAAATACAGCCCTCAGACGCTTCAACAAATCGTTTCAGCATTCTCAGTAGCGAGAACACAGAGGTTCCTTCTCAAGGTGCTAAAAAAGCGAAACCACCATCGATTTACCTACGTGAACGTAGCAGCAATAAAGTGGTCAATTTCCTAAAGGGGAAAATTGATGCATCTAAATTTTATGTCGCTCCTTTGAAAAAAGGAAATATAAGCGAAACAAAAATTCATGTGCTGGACGAAAACGACTAACGGACAGTGATTAAAAGCTTAGACGAAGCTGGCAAAAATTACTATAATTTTCAACTGAAAAGTAGTAAGGGCATAACGATAATGATAAAAAGCATCGATTCCGAGGTTGATCCAGACGATATAGCTCATGCCCTCATGAAGCAAGGTTTCAATGCTAAATCAATCTTTAATATAAGCAACCGAGACAATGTTTCACAGCCAATATTCCGCATAGAGATGCAGCCGGATTCAAAAAAAAAGCTTAAAAAAGGTGAGACACATCCAATCTATAGCTTGCGATACCTCCTTAGTCGACGTGGGGCTGTGGAGGAACCCTACAAACGAAAAGGACCTGTTCAATACCGTAACTGCCAAGAGTTTGGGCACACTAAGGCTTATTGCAAACTGCCAAGTGTGTGCGTCATATGCGGTGATCTTCATCAAACCCCAAAATGTTTACTCAAAAAGGAGGACCCTTCTGCTATAAAATGCAGTAATTGCGGTGGAAGCCACACTGCTAACTACAGAGGCTGCCCAGTTTACGCTAGCATGATGCAAAAGCGTCAACTCCCGCATAGACCTTCAGCAATTACCTCGATGCCAATCCTTGCACCTAATACTCCTGGCCAAAGTGTAGCCAGCAGTAACCAGATGCCAATTTCCTATGCTGACGCCCTCAAAAACTCTACAAGCGAGAATATGAATACTTCCAGCCCAATAGGAAATATAGAGAACGTAATGATGCAGCTGATTCAGAGCATGAATCATTTTACCACCTCTATGCAGGAAATGATGCGTAACCAGACACTTATTCTCCAAGCTCTCCTTAACAAAAATGAGCATCGCGAAAATATGCCACTGGAATGCCAACGGTGTAAGCCAGCCCAACTTGGAAATTCACCATTTTCTGGTTAGCAATGAGATAGACATCATGCTCATCTCAGAGACGCACTTAACCAGCAAATATAATTTTAAAATTCCGGGATTCTCTTTTTATGACACTAAGCATCCTGACGGAAAAGGTCATGGTGGCACAGGAGTTTTGGTCAAACATCGAATCAACCACTATGTTATTGATGAATACGCCAAAGATTATATACAAGCCACGTCTGTGTGCATAGTTGAATGGGGAGACCCGATTACAGTCTCGGCAGTTTATTGTCCCCCCAGATTCAAAATCACTAGGGAACAATTTAATAATTTCTTCAAAAGCCGTGGTAGCCGATTCATTGCAGCCGGTGACTACAACGCCAAGCATACTCACTGGGGCTCCAGGCTAATCTCTCCTAGGGGAAGGACTTTGTGGACAACTGTGGCAAACTCTAGTAAGCTCTCATTCTTATCAAGCAGGCATCCTACATATTGGCCGTCAGATCGTCGGAACCTCATTGATTTCGCTGTATCCAAAAACATATGGCGAGAGCAGATATCAGCAGCGCAGTGCTTTGATTTACACTCTGACCACTCGCCAGTTATATAGACTATTTCAAAACCACATGTCATCCAAGAGCACTGTAAACTCACAACGAAGCAAACCAACTGGCTTAAGTACTGGAAATATATAAGCTCGCACCTACCACCACACATACGTCTTAAATCTCATTCTGTTATTGACAAGGCTGTTCGTTCCTTCTTCGAGATCGTGTCCTCAGCAGCTATACAAGCCACTCCTGAGCCCACCTGCTCTACCTCGTCTGCATACAAGTCGTCCAAAAATACCAACGAGCTTATCAGTCTGAAGCGGCAATTAAGACATGAATGGCAGCAACATAGGTCTCCAAACCTTAAAAAAGAGCTACCGGCAGTTGGAAGAAAACTTAATGCAGTCCTGAAACACGAACGAGCGAAAAACATAGTTCACTACTTTGAAAGCCTTTCACCAACCCAAGGGTCAAACTATTCGTTGTGGAAAGCTGCTAAACAGTTAGACAGACCTGTCAAACGTGAGTCACCAATCAGACTACCAAATGGGGTCTGGGCTCGCACTGATGCTGAAAAAGGCTCCATCTTTGCCCGCTACCTCGAGGAAGTTTTTAAACCGAACCCTAAACAAGCAGATGTTCGCCTCTCTTCCTATCCCATGCAAGCCTTCACTGTTCCAATCCGCTTCAAGATCGCTCAGGTGATCCGTTCCATACGCGATCATATCGACCCATAGAGTTTCTTCATAATAAAGTTTCTAAAAAGTGTGATTTTTTTGAATTTCAAAGGCGAATGTCCCCTTAAACACTCGTGAAGTATTTTTTATCAGTGGGGTATAATTGCAGGGTGTTTGGCTTCTTCTCCGATCAATGCGAAATGTATTCTTCCGCCCACCCTGAGTGCACCCTCAGTGTCAATCGATGGTGAAAGCGATCGCAGCCTGCTGTTACTTGAGACAGTATTTGTTTGATGTAAATGGTTTATATCTGCCTTGACAGCGTGTTGTTGTGCCATTTGTATGCACTTATTGTGTGCTGCTCTGATTTTTCTGTCCGTCAAGAGACCAGCCTGTTTGGATCGAGGATTATGTGAATCATGAGCAAATCGAAGGCAATGAGCAAGCACACTGTTTAATTTGAAAAATGAAGAGTATCGCAGAAAAATATCTGTCCTTCTGGTTGCATTCCAATCAATGCTTCAATTCTTTCTTTCTCAATGCCATTCATTGGCTGTAAACTATTCGGCCATTGAATTAAGTGAGCATTCAGTCACATGGGTCCCTTCCACCACATATTTGATCCTAATAGATTTGCAGGGTACATTCCCCGGGTAGCAATATTTGCAGGATTCTCATGCGTTGCTACATGGTGCCACGTTTTTACGGAGATTTCTTGCTGAATGATGCCGATTCGATTTGCAACGAATACCTCCCATTTAGCTGCAGGACTTTGGAGCCACGATAGTACTATTGTAAAGTCTGTCCAGTAATATCTAGCAACGTGTATCTATTTGTGTGCTTTCATGACCTCATTCATGAGTTTCACTAATAATACTGCTCCACATAGCTCAAGTCTGGGTATTGATTGAGTTTTAACAGAAGCTACTTTAGATTTTGCCGCTAATAAAGTAACGGATACTGACGATCTCGTGATGACACGGAAATAGATCGCTACAGCATATGATGATGCATCACAAAACCCCTGTAACTCAATGCGACTAGTGGCTGTATAATATATCCAACGCTTGATGCACAAGTCACTTAGTTTTGGCAATTGGTTGTGTAATGTAAGCCATTTCTTGATATTTTCTTCTTCTATAGGCTCATCCCAATCTTTTCCAATTAGCCAGAGCTTCTGAAGAGTGGTTTTGGCAATGATAATGCATGGTTGCAACCAGCCAATTGGATCAAATAATTTTGCCACTTCTGCTAAGATGGTTCGTTTAGTATTCACCGAATGGTGGTTCGGATTGTTAATTATAAACGAAAACTCATCTGTTGCTGGATGCCATTGTACGCTCAGTGTTTTTATATTTTCTGTTAATGTGATATTAAGTGGAAATTGTACCTCTCGATCTTCGTCTGGAATGCGTTTTAGTAATTTCGAATGGTTTGCCGACCATTTCCTTCCTTGATGCATCAGGCTTCTCAAATCAGATTGTATCTTTAACAACTCTTCTATATCCACCGCACCTGTTAGTAGATCGTCCACATACATATCATCCCGTATCACATTAGCTGCTTCTGGAAATCGTGTCTGTTCGTCCATTGCTAATTGATGAATTGTCCTGATGGCTAGGAATGGTGCGCATGCTGTATCGTAGGTAACAGTGTTTCAACGAAAATGTTGTATGGGATTGTCCTGATTCGATCGCCAAAGGACTCGTTGAAAGTCTCGATCAGTTTCATGTACTTGAATTGTAGATACATCTTTTCTACATCGGCTGTTATAACATAGCGATGTTGCCTCCAACGCATGAGACGATGGAGTATATGATGTTGAATTGTCGGGCCTGTCAACAGTAGATCATTCAACGATTTTCCCGTGGAGCTTCTTTGTGAGGCATTGAACACCACACGCAATTTTGTTGTGGAACTACTTTCCTTCAAAACAGCATGATGGGGAAGATAATACGTTAGCGGTGTTTTGACTTGGTTAGCTGAAACTCTCGTCATATGTCCCAATTTAATGTATTCTTCCATGAACTTTCGGTATTCGTTGTACGGAGCTAAGCTGCCTAGCAATCGTTGTTCGAGATGTCGAAATCGTATGTAGGCAATTTGCTGGGTGTCTCCCAACTCTAACACGGGATTCATGCTTGCCTTGATTGAAAATTTTACAGAGTATACTCCAGTTATGTCACGTTGTACATGCTGCGTATACTGTCTTTCTGCTTCTATTTCGTCCTTTGTCCAACGAGTAACAGATGGAACCTCTTCTGTTTCCCAAAACTGCAAACTGAACAAAACCCATCAAAGTTTCGTGTTTTGGACGCATGGATTGCCAGAAAGAAACCCAGGTAGTATGAGTTGTCCATAGACATCTGCTCCGATTAGCAAGTCAATGTCTCCTGGTATGTGAAACCTTGGGTCAGCTAAATCTGCTAGTTTGAGTCCAGGTGGTATTGTCATTGGAATTTGTTCCGAAGGTATAGGCGCTGTAATAGAGCGTATGATCAATGCAATGATCGTTATTTGCTCTGTGCTGCCCATATCGTTTTTTTACGATAGCAGTAACTGTGCTTGCCCCTCGAGTAATAACATTTTCCATTGCTCCAATGCCGCTAATTTTTATTTTTTCTTGACTTCGACTGGCATTCAATAACTGCATTGCTGATTCACTTATGATGGAGCGTTGGGCTCCTGTATCCGGCAATGCTCTTAACATTATGGGAATGCCATTTGGTGTATTGACCCGAATTTGTGCTGTAGCCAGCAGTATATACTTGTTCGCAGGTGCACATAAGCTTTGTATACTCACCATATTGCTACCATGCATTTTGCTATGAATGGGGTCAATGTGTAATAATGAATTATGTTTTTTCGCACAAATCTTACAGCCCCGTTTTGATGGGCATTGACCAACCTTATGTTGTGCACTAAGGCAGTTGTAGCAAACACGATTTGAATTTACGAATTCTTGTCGTGTTTGGACATTGTATTGTTTGAATATTGGGCATTCATACAGTATATGTGGAGCCTTACACTTTGGGCATGACTGTTTTGCCTCAGTATGTGCTGTGTTGACTCTTATCGGCCCCTGTTTGCCCTTTGCTTTCCCTGGTGTTAAAGCTTCGAGCATGGTGAAATGCTGTTTCACGAAATCCAAAAACTGTGATAGAGATGGGATGGCTTTAGAGTCAGCGATATGTTTATGCCACTCTTTCCTTGATTCCTCATCTAATTTTTGATTCAGTAAGTATACTGTCACTAAATCAAATGAATCCGCCTGTAGTGACTTCATTCCAGCTAACAGCTGATTGACGGTGTCAAGCATCCGTCTCAAACCATTGGATTCACTAGGAATACAGGTTTGAATGCTCCAAAACCGCTGCATCATTTCTTGCGCGATCACACGATGGTTGTCGTATCATTCGCACAATAACTTCCATGCCGGCTCATAGTTCATCTCAGTGATGCTAAGATGATTGATGAGATGCTCTGCTTCCTCTCGTACCGCATTCTTCAAGTATTGCAATTTCTGCACTCGATTCAATTGTGCGTTTTCATGGACCATACTTTTAAATAGGTCCCGAAACGCCAGCCAGTTGATGTAAGCACCGTTGAATGATGGAATTCTTACCCGTTCAAGCTTTAATGCGTCAGATGTCTCGTACTTGGTGGATGATCCGGCTTGGTACTGGTTGATCTTCCCTCTGAATAGTGTTTGATAGTCCAACACTAATTCCTCCAGCTTCTCGTATTCCTTGTTGTAGTGCTGAAGAAGTTCAGCCTTCTATCCAAAATCTTCTGTAACTGTCAGATGATGATCTTCGCAATTGCTCCATGATGAATTTACCCGCTCAAGTCTGATCTGGAAATACTCAAGATTATGGCGTACATCACTATCCTTTTTGAAGTTAGTGATAACCCTTTGAACTTGTTTGAAGTTCAGTTCCTGCGCTTTGTATGCCATCCGGCTCGACGGACCAATGTTTCGGTGTGAAAAAATGAAACACTATTGGTTGATGAGCGAATGCATCTTTTTTATTAGTTATCCATATTTATATGATTATAATGTTGCACTTTTCGACGTGAACTTTTACCCATATGGATTTTAGCTAAGTACAGCATTATTTTTATTGCCCATTCAAGTAGCAGGTAGGTTTTTGCTCGTTGCTGATTGCTTGAATTGGCAATTGCTAATTTGTTGAGTAGGTAAAGCGAATGACCTGAACAATGCATATGCGTAATTGATAGTAGAAACTGATTATTAAAGGGGAATGACTTTATTGCGATGTCGCTGGATAATTTGCTGATCACTTGGTGTTACAGTTTTTTATTAATTTTAAAGCATCTATCCTATCTTTATCACAAGTCAGCATATCTTACAAATGATAATACACTTTGATCACACGCACCCACACCATTAGAGTACATAATTGAGCCCTCTATCAGTTCTTAAAACTCTGTATTAGTAGTAGTATGCAAGAAAAATTCTAATGACAAAAAACAACAGCAACTCGTGTAGATTTCGCCGCTTAAATGGTAAAGTTTTAAATACAAAATAAGTTTCCGCTAGCTAGGTTAGAAGGCATTCTTGATAGGCTAGGTAGAGCAAAAAACTTCTCAAGATTAGACATGACCAGCTTATTCTATCAAATAGAGTTGGATGAAGAATCAAGACCCTTGACAGCATTCTCAACCGCAGATTGTCACTGTCAATTTAAACGCTTGCCATTTGGACTCAAAGTTTCGTCGATCAGGTTTCAAATAAAGCGAATTGTTCGTTGTTGTTTTTCTAAAGTTTGCATCAAAAAAAGTTATTAATCCACAAGTAACGTATCTTTGCTTAACTTTTGTTGAAAGGTTTTTATCACAACAAGCTTGAAAAGTAAAGAAAATTCGCCCTGTAGTTTAATTAACGGGTTCGAAACGAAGTTTTCATTTTGATGACTTGTAAGGTTTGTTTAATAAGTTGGAAAAAACCCTTTCGTAGACGTTAGAATCCACATAGTGCATATTTACGTATTTTCATTAGGAATACATATATGGAGAATACACGAAAAACAAGCGCAGTATGGAACTGCTTTGGTGAAATTGTTGGTTTGCCCAGCAGTAATTTCATTTAAAGGTGGCTCAACAAGAAATTTATTTAAGCACTTGGAAACAAAACATCCTGTGTACATGATTCCAGGATTAAAAATAAGGACACGCCAGCAAATGAGAAAACCCCAGCAAATGAACATGTGGCTTTTATTAGGTTTCAAAGCGAAAATACAGAAAAAGGTCCATCTTGTCAAAATTCTGGCTCTGGTGTTTCTATTAAAAGCTTTTTAAAGCTACCTATCAACGTTTCAAAAAAATAGACACACAGCTGGTGAAGATGATGGCGAAAGAATACCAGCCATTTTCACTCGTAGAGAGTAATGAATTCAAAAAAAATGGCAGTTTATTGAATCCCAATTATGCCCTCCCGTGTCGAAAAACTGTATCTTCCGTTTTGATTCCACAAATGTTTGATGAAGCAAAAGAAAAGTTGAAACTAACTTTGCATTAGTGCAGATTTTGTATCGTTGACGACGAATGGCTGGACATCATCAAACAATTAAAGCTATATGGCTTTGACAGCCCACCTTATATCCGGCGATGGTAATGACATCAATTTGCAACCAGCTTTGCTGGGTTGCCTTGGATGTAGCGATGAACGTCATACGGCTCAATATTTAATGTATGAAATGAAGCGAATCATTGAAGAGTGAAATTTGACACATAAAGTTACAAGCGTTGTGAGCGACAACGCATCCAATATTGTTGCAACAATTCGGCAAGGCAATTCGAGTCATATTCCATACTTCGCCCATACATTAAACTTGATTGTCCAAAATGGTATGAAAAAAAACTGGTTCCAGACAATTAAAAGTCAAATCGATCGTTCAATTTTTTAAAAGAAGCCCTCACGCAATGAAAAAATTTCTTTCCGTTCAAAAGAAAATTTTTGTCACTGAGAAAAAATTGATACAAGACGTATCAACTCGATGGAATTCCACCTACTTGATGTTTCAAAGGGTGTTAGAAATTAAGGAACCTTTGATTTATTCCTTAAATCAGTCAAATCGTAGCTTGTCAACACTTACCGTAGATGATTTCCTTGTCATAGAAAAAGCCTGCAAAGTACTGAAATTTTTTTACGAAATCACAGAAGAAACTATCAAGTGAAAAAACAGTTACTCTTTCAAAAGTCATGTTATTCAAAAGATCGTTGCTAAACTGTGTTGCAAAATGCTTAAAGCACCCAAACATTCCAAAGGAAGTCGAAAATATGATGACAAGCATTCATAAAGATATAACAACGAGACTAAATAGCCATGAGCAGAATTACCTTTAGAGCCAATCATATTTATTGAGCCCACGCTACAAAACGCAACCGTTTGGTGGAGAGCAATACTACGAAAAAATCAAACAATCTATTATAGACTAAGCAAATAGTATTGTTATGACACAGCATACAGGGCAAGATAATTTACAGCTTCTCCTACTGCAACCGACCACCAATCATCTTGTTCCTTAATTTGGGGTGATTTTGACTCAGATGTGCAGCTGCGAAATTCAATTACTAGACAAAACCCAGAAGTAGAAACTATCAAAGAATTTGAACGGTATCTCAATGAGCCTTACATTGATCATGAATCAAACCCAGTAAAATGATGGAGTGAAAGGAAATTGTTGTACCCTAGACTCTACAAGGTAATGCAAAAGAAACTCTACATTCCTGCAACTTCCGTGCCATGTGAGCGAAAATTTTCGAAGGCAGGACAAATAATAACAGATCTTAAAAATCGCATTTCCGCTGGAAAAGTTTCTAAGCTTTTGTTTCTGAACTACAATTCATAATAAAGGGTCAGTATTGTTACATATTTTATTTATTTATTTCTAACGTTTCAGGGATTTATGATTTTTCAAGGCACATTAACCTAATCAATTCAAAGACGACCATTTTATTATAAGCTTTGTAATCTAAAAATGAATATTTTTTATTTGCGTTAGGTATGTAAATGTAAATTTAGTTAAATTATTGTCGTTTAAAAATGAAGAAAATTAATTGAAGTAAATTACTATGTTTTTATTTAAATACATACTGTACTAAAGTTAACTTGTCGACTAGAATGACTCAAATGGCCGAATATTATTTTTCGTTCACTTTACGGAATGACTCGAACATACTGAGTCAGCAAATTGAACGATTTTTCCCATCACTAATACAAGGTATTCATTTGTAGATAAAGATGGATCGAGGAAAACACTACACCTCAGAAGAGAAGGCAGTTATTTTAACTTTGCGTAATGAGGGAACATTATTTCGGAAAATTGCTGCAATATTCAAACGTTCGAAGAAGTTGGTTGAAAATGCCTTTAAAACACCAAAAATTAAAAAACGGCTTGGTCAACCAAGAAAAACAACTGCTCACGAAGATCGAAAAATTAAGCGTGCTTCGAAATCTGATCCTTTCAAGTCTGCAAAAGATATTAAATAAGAATTAGGATTTAATGTTTCTTCTAGAACCATTCGTAGAAGGTAATTTATATGGAAGAATTGCAAGGAAAGTGCCATTATTAACGAAACGCAACATAAAACAACGAATAAAATTTGCGACAGACCATCGAGATTGGAGTGGGTCAATAGGAATCAAGAAGTGGAGAAACGTGTTGTGGAATGATGAAACTAAAATAAGTTTATTTGGAATTTATGGCAGGCAAACCGTCCGACGATCACCAATGCAACAATTCAGGCCACAATATACAAAAAAAACAGTGAAGCATGGATGGAGTATGGAATTATGGGATCATTTTCCTGGTACAGGATTGGTCCGATTCGATTAATTGATGGCAATATGAATAAATTTTAGTATGTCAATATTTTAAGGGATACAATGCTGCCTTATGCAAAGAGCATATGTCCCTTAAATGGGCCCTGCAACAAGACAATGACTCTAAACATACATCCAAATACGCAAACAAATTCATTCAAGATCAAAAAATCCACTGAATGGAATGGCCATCGCAATCGCAACCCAAGGTGGCATCGATCAATAGGAATTTTAGACCATTCTCTTTGAATTATTTCCCATAGCTCTGTTTTTTTAACCGGTGTCGACGAACAGCCTTTTTCAGGTCCCACCATACTCTATTGGGTTCAAATCGGGCGATTGCGATAGCATCATGGTGTGGGCAACATTTTCTTGGTATAATGTAGGCCCGATTCAGTTGATTGACGGGATTATGACCAAACAAAGTTATTTGGACATACTAAAGGACATAATGCTGCCATTTGCCGTTTCGATGGACATTTCAACATGATAATGATGCGAATCACTCTGCAAAAAGAGTGAAGAATTGGTTGCGGCGCAGAAAAATTTCGGTTCTCGATTGGCCGGCGCAGTGATCGTGTCCTATTGAGAACTTGTGGAAGCAAGTCAAGGATATGGTTTATGTAAATAAACCCAGAGATAAATTCGAATTGTGGACTAAAAAGAGAGTGGCACCTGATTTCAAGAGTTAAGAAACGAGAAGTAAAATGTATTTGTAAAAATCGTTTAATTATATTACTATAGCAGACAAGCACGCTTGATGTATGTGTGCGAGCTGTCTTTCATTTTATCTCAGTTTAGTTCTACTTGGCCGCTCGTACCGTGCATTCAATAAATGGATCCTAGTTTTGAGTCACGCGTTTTGTTTTATTTATTTATTCAGTTATCCGGAGAGTAATTGTGAAGAGATTTTGTTGAAAATTTTTCATTTTAAAAGACAGTGAGTGAAATTTTCTTATTGGTTGCAAACTTGCACCATTGCCAAACGTAAAAAAATGGCAAACGGACATTATCTCCCGCAATTGAACCCGTTAGACCGGCTTAGAGGTCGCGAAAATTTCGACACGTGGAAGATTTCTGCGCAAGCGGCGCTCGAATTATCAGACTCGTGGCAATATGTGACCGGTAAACCGACTGAGACTGATGCAATGAAGGCGTTAGACGGAGAACGCAAAGCGAAGGCAAAGTTGACCTTGATGATCGACCCGATCAATTACAGTCATATTCAAACGGCGAAAACGGCAGAAGAGATTTGGCAAAAAATCTGCAAAGCTTTTGATGATGGTGGAGTCATCAATACGCGACTCGACAATTGTTCATCGATGGAGCAATTTGTCAACACAGTAATTACGCCGGCGCATAAATTATCAAATGCGGGTCTCAAAGTAGACGACGAATGGCTGGCGACATTCCTACTGACTGGTTTCAACGACGAATACAAACCAATGACTATGGCGATAGAGAGTAGCGGTACGACAATCTCATCTGATTTTGTGAAAACGAAGCTGCTTCAACATGTGACAGCAGATTCTGAGTCGAATAATACAAACGCGCTGTATACGCGCAAGAACAATGTGAAAAACACAAAATTCGGAAAGTCTAGCAAACAAACGCAAAATGTTACGGGTAAATCAATGAAAAATGTGAACTGTTTTGAGTGCAATCTTCTCGGTCATATTTATTTATTTAAACAAGACTACAATATACAGATGAATCCAAAAACTATTGTAATAAGTAAAATAAACTAAATTAAAGCAACAAAAAAGAGATAAGAGAAAATTATTCAGGGATTGCATAGTTAGCAACTTTTAAAAGTAAATTTCGCTTGAAGAGGCTACAAGAAAGGGGCAGAGGACCAAGCTGCATAGCATCAAATCGCTCATTAATCGCACAATAGGCGAATGAAAATAAATACAAAGATCAGCAACAGGAGGATCAAAGACGATATTTAGTCTGGAGCTCCGAGTTACCGGACGAAATTTAATGGCTTCAATCAAAAATGTATCTAAAAGACCACGACAAATTTTAAAAAAAAAACACTGATCAAGTTTGATTCTACGTTGATTAAGAGGAAGATTAAGGAAAAAAAGACGAGCAGAATAAGAGCAGTAGGAAAGATCAGATTTCAAAAATAGTAATCGGGTGAATTTTCTTTGTACAGCTTCAATAGATGCAGAATGTACTGTTTGGCACGGTGACCAAACTACTGAAGCATATTCTAGAACACTTCTGACAAGAGAGCAATATAATTTAACAAATGGGGAAGGACTAGAAAAGTCAGAAGCTCTACGAAGGATAAATCCAGTAAGTCGAGAGGCACGATTAACTACATCGGCAAAGTGATGATGAAAGCGAAGACAAGTGTCGAAGGTAACACCCAATCTTTAAACACATCTACACATTTAAGGGACTCATTAGAAAGAATGTAGTGAAAGTTGGTAGGAAATTTTTTTAAGAAGTAAACCATATAAACATATTTGCTCACATTAAGCATGAGGCCATTAGCAGAGCACCAGGCAGACAGTTGATTGAGATCATTTTGCAGCATGTGACAATCATTTATGGAAGACACTCTGGTGAATATTTCGCAACCATCAGCATAAAGACAACGCGAACGAAGAAAGGTCATTAATAATGATGGAAAACAGCAAGGGACCCAAAATAGAACCTTGTGGAACTCCAGACAGTGGAGAAAACAGAAAGGAACGGGAATCATTAAGAACAATACAACATGAACGATTTTTGAGATACGTGCTGAGCCACTGAATAAGATTATCAGGAAGATTAAATAAACTCAATGTAGAAAGGAGGATATTGAAGCTAACAGAGTCAAAAGCCTTGCTGCATTGGCAACAAAGTTGGTGAACTCAACTAAGTTACAGTTGATCTACCTTTATGAAACCCATGTTGACAAGGACTAATTAAGTGATAGAAAGACGTGAACAGGAAATTATAAAAGATTTTTTCTAACAGTTTAGATGGGGCAGAAACTATTGATATAGATCTATAATTAGATACAAGAGAAGGATCACCTTTTTTAAAAATAGGAAAAACGAGAGTATCCTTCCACGCATTTGGAAAACACACATAATTGAGGCTTTTTTGAAAATAATGGAAAAGGGAAGGGAAATAGAATCAATTGTCTTTTTAAGGAAATAGTTCGGTAGACCATCAGGACCAGCCCCACCATCTAACTTCAGTTCAGATCTGAGGCACTTGACAGCAACAGGAGTTGTAACAAGATCAGAGGGAGAAGGAGAATTATGCATGATATTTGTGAGAAAAGGAGCAGTATTAGGATGAGACGAGTAAACAGACGAAAAAAACTTCACAAAAAGCTCACATTTTTCCAACGGCATATGCACTGTTCTATTATCATAAGTTAAAGAGGAGGAAACAGGGGACGACGAACGAAAAGACCGAGCATATGACCAGAAAAGCTCGTTTTCACCCCTATTAATCGATTTTTCTATACAAAGAAGGTAATTGGCTCTGGCTTTTTTAATTAAGGATTAAGCTAAAGGGCGGAATAAACGGAACAGTGCGAAATCCTCATGCCGCTTATAACGTTTATACCTTAAACGGCAGCGGTTTTTGGCACGAAGAGTGTTTAAAATGCGCCGTCTAAACCATACAGGGCCAGAGGGGGTCTAGGGAAACAGACAGGTACAAACTCAGAAATAATAGAGTTTAAGGTAGAATAAAATGCAGCAACAGCAGAATCAACATTAAGCGAAGAGAATAGAGCCTCCCAATTAATACTCTGGATTCGCTCATTGCTACAAGGGTAATTAGCTCGACGGAAGGCTTGGTATAAATCAAAGAGGATGACAAAGGCAAAGAAAAATCAAGCAAAAGAGGAGGATGATAAGGATCAACTGGAACAAAAGGAAAAAGAGAACGAGAATGGGAATGGTAAATAGAAGAGGGAGATAAATCAGTGAAAATGAGATCAAGGGTCTTGCCTAAATGATTTTTCAAGGTATTTACCTGAACAGATAAGAATATTGAAGAACCAGAAAAGTTAAGAGGAAAAACTAGAAACTCCGGCGAAGTGAGTTGAGGCAGGTTAAAGTCACCACACAGGATAAAAAAAGCAGTCGGATAATTAATATTAAGCAAGGTGGAAATATCAGGAAAAAAAATTTCATATATGGACAGAGGAGAACCACAAGGAATGTACAGGACACAATAAGAGAATGAGACACAGAAAGGATAACATGAACATTAACGCAATCATAAAGTTGATCAGTGGAAGATGATATTAAGTAGCTAGAATAGTGTTTGCGGATAGCAATCAAAGAGCCACGTTTGTCAATAAGGAGAAGATTACGATCACACCTAAATGTGTTATAAGATTGAAGAATTTCATTTGAGTTAATACTCGAATTCGACCAGGTTTCGGAGACACAGATAACATCGTGAAGGGAAGTCAACGCGGAAAGATTAAATGCATGCAGCTTGGTTCTTAAGCCCCGTACATTTTGATAGTAGATTGAAAATATATTATTGGGCGATACAGCAGAAGATAATGAAGAATAAGTATTGGGCAAATTATATGACTTTGCTAGTTTAGAGCCCGACGAGGCTGACGAAAATCTCTTGAACCACGGTTGGCAAAAGCTTTGACCAGCGTTCCAGATGGCCAAAAGTCATCTTTAAGCATGATCTTAAATTCAGCACAGTTATTTTAAAGGAGGCAATAATATTATTCTGGATATTATCACGAGTAAGTTTCCTACAACTTATAAATGCAGGAACAAAACCAAGTTTGGCAATCACGTAGTCTTGAATAGTAATATACGCCAGCCGAGAGACGAAGATTTGTAGAGGAGGTGCCACTACAAGTAATGCAGGATTAGATGAAGTAGTTGTAGATGTTGATGCCTGCAAGTTCGGTGACGCAGGTGAAGAAACAATGTTTAATGTCGGCTGCAGATTTGATGACACGAGAGTTGCAGCAGCCGAATCATACAAGATGGGAGCACCCAACGAAGGCTCTATAGTCGCAAGAGGCGATGGACGCTGAGACGAAGTTTCTGAGGCCAGAAATGTAAAATCAATCCTTGGAGATTGAGGTGCAGCATGTGATTGAGATGTAAATGCGGTGGTCAATTTAGAAACTGATAACTCCACAGTATTAGTTGGCGCTGAAGAACATGATAAAACAGAAACAGATGCACGATGATCCGAATCAAGTGTTATGGATATAGCACCACAATATGGTAGTGAACAGTCAGCACCCATAGACGAAGAAGTAGCGGCAATCGAAGATAACGTTGACGGCAGCACAGAGATAGCATCAATTCGCGAGTTAATTGAAGCAAGAGAGGCAGAGTGCTGGTTTAATATTTTTATAATTTCAGCTAACGTTGTATTTTTACAGGCATCACAACGTTAGAATACATTGTTTGGATGCTTGCCAATAATTTCAACAAGCACCGACTGAGCACTGATGCATTTAGCATGAAAAGACTTTCCACAGTATCCATCACAATGGATGAATCGCGAACGAGTAGTCTCCGGTTGGTTACATGTTACACATGTAGTACCATAAGGAGGCGAGTTCATAGCCATGGTAGATAAGGGTTAAGTACAATTGTAAAAATAAAAATTGAGTAAATATAAGGGATTCCCTAATTATAGGCTTAAAGTAAAACAGTCAATAGCACAACCAAATTGATTATAAAAGCAGGAAGCACAGCCACAACGGAACCGAAATAAGCAACAAAAACACTTCAAGAATAAAGATAATATTATGGATAGCATATTTATAATCTGAAGGCAGAAATAGTCAATAACACAACCGAATTATTGAATAAAGTTGAGTAGCAAAAACGATAACTTTCAGAGCAGTTATCTTTAGAACTCACAGAATGAAATTCACGAGAAGTCACAAAAAAATAAAAGTTAATAAAAGCACCGTAACAAAAGGAGAGCACTCAAAATGATTAAGCAAAGCTGAGGAGCACCAACTGGAACGACAAAACAACACACGAACCGAAATTAGCGGCAAAGACACTTCAAGATAACAGGAATAACAGGAGGTCAAAGAACACACGTCTGAATTGCAACAAACTGTCCGAAACGTAAACAAACAAACGCGACAGCTAGTTTGATTTGCTGTTCGGCACGTCATATAAATCGTGACGACTTTTATATCGATTCTGGTGCGAGCGCGCACATGACGAACAATAGAGAGTTGTTCACGAGCGAACACAAACAACAATAATGGAAACGGTGACGGTTGGTGTTAACTCAGAACTCCCAGTTGACAGTGTTGGCGTGATCAATTTTAAACTCAACCGCGGTGAAATGGACAAGATGATCGCGACAGTGAACGATGTGTTATACGTACCAGTTTGTGCACGAATCTTTTATCGGTTTATCAATTAACGAAAATAGGCTGTTCTGTTATCTTCCATTTAAACGGCTGTAAT
This sequence comes from Oxycera nigricornis, assembly GCA_963942545.1. Classification (NCBI taxonomy): domain Eukaryota; kingdom Metazoa; phylum Arthropoda; class Insecta; order Diptera; family Stratiomyidae; genus Oxycera; species Oxycera nigricornis. The sequence continues at coordinate 67,037,203 of OZ012662.1, forward strand.
ATTATTGGAAAGGATGGCAACCTAATCGGACATGCAGAAGAAACGAATAGCGTGTATAAGTTAATGCAGTGCAAGAGTGATACCGCATTTTTATCAGCGACGTATGAAAAAATCGTTGTGGCATCGTCGATACGGACACGTTGGTCAAACTCTCCAGTGTCACTGGAGGCAACTTGGTCAACGGAATACGATTGTCGAAGGTATCCAATTCGCATTGTGACATTTGTGTTCAGGGTAAACTAATGCGACGATCATTCGGTAAAAGCACAAATACAACGACCGAATTGCTTGAGCTGGTCCATTCTGACGTCTGCGGGCCAATGCAAGAAAGTTCGAACGGTGGTTCACTTTATTTTGTTACGTTCATCGATGACTTTAGTGATAAAGTTTGGGTTTTCACGATGAAACGTAAATCAGAAGTCTTCCGAAAATTCAAGTTGTACAAGGCATTTGCAGAACGTTTAACTGGCAAACGGCTAAAGGCATTTCGATCGGACAACGGGCGCGAACACAACAATGGCGACTTAGAACGTTTTTTCGAAACAAATGGTATCATTCACCAGTTTTGCGTTCCCTACATGCCACAACAAAATGGTAAGGCAGAGCGAATGAATAGAATGCTGGTGGAGAAGGCACGCTGTATGTTATTCGACGCGCAAATATCAATGCGCTTCTGGGCGAAGGCCATCAATACGGCAGCATACTTGGTCAATCGACTTCCGATTGGTCAGTCCAGCAAGACACCGGAAGAAATTTGGACGGGTAAACGTCCGAATATCGCGCATCTTCGAGTCTTCGCAATGCTATGGCACATGTTCCGCGAGAAAAACGCAAGAAGCTAGGTCCGAAATCGAAATCATATATTTTTGTCTCCGAAAAGAGGAAGCTAAGGCACTTCGCACACTTGATCCAGGCAGGATTACCGCACACTTGGTCAGCTTAGCTCCGACATATTTTCAATATGTTTCTACGCTCAGTTCAAAGGATATCGTCAGTGCTCGACAAGTGGACGAACTTTTCGTAAACCTTTATTTTTGGAATTAAAGCTAGTTTTTCTAGTAAATTAAGTACAAGCTCATTATTCTATACAATTTTTAAAATGAGTATTAGTAGCAGTGACGAAGAAATCATTATAGTGGCTTTGGCGTTAGCTGCTGAAGAAAAACGCAAATCTGAAAAAAAGTTATGGGTACATGAGATAAACGCTGCTAGAGAGCGGGAAGGAGAGTACCATACACTGTTTCGGAGGCTGCAAAATGGCGACAAACATTTTTTCCGTTACTTTGTATGCTGCAAATCTTGCTGTAGAAACTACAATTACTTATTAATATTTTCATTATGTCTATATTTTAAATAGGCAGTTTTATATGTAACTCATGTCTTATTGAATATACATACAAGCGTAAACAATGTAAACCACGCATTTCTCATTTTTTACTTTAAAAGTAATGTACTCACCTTTTTCGTTCAAAAGTGCGGATATTTCCTCCCATATCGATTCCTTAACATTAATATTATAATAGTCTTTATGCCCTAGGTCGTACAATACGGCATGACATACTGTTGCACTAATGCAATTAATTTTTTTCCCAAAAACATACACCAAATAAAATTTTACATAGAATACAAGCAAACAATTGAGCTGTTGCTCATTTGATTTCGTTCCGGCATCCGCACAAAATCGATTTCTATCCGAAAAGTGCTGAAGCGGTCTGAGCGGAAGCACCGGACCTGAGCTGAGCGGATCAAGTGTGTGGCCCTACACCCAGGGGCGTAGCGAGGCGGGGGTGTTGGGGGTGTTGGGGGTGTGACACCCCCCTAAAGTTTTGTAGCGAGTCGGCATTTTCGTGCCGAAGTTGGCATATTCAAGAAATTTGATTGTAAAGTCGGACAGTCGGCAAATTTTTCTAATCAAGTCGGCATTTTCAACATTTATCACCCCCCAAATTCATGAAGCTCGCCACGCCCCTGCCTACACCTGATTGCATAGCTTTCGATTTTTTCTGTAGGCCTGAGCGGAGCTGAGCGGATCAAGTGCGCGAAGTGCCTTAGCCCACCATCTGTGAATATGGGGAGAGCTTCCAAACAAGCAAAAGACGATAATGAAAGATATAAAAATTACTACAACGCTCTTGCTACGGACACCGCTGAAAGCACAACCAATGAGCCTTCGGTAGAAGAAAGTATGAGCAAGTCAAAAACCCCACCGATATTTACCAGAGGTGTAAATAGTGTAGTGCTTGTTAAAGACATGATCACACTGTTATGTACAAATAATTTTTACGCTGTGGATCTACGAAAAGGTAATATCAGAGAAACGAAAATCCAGACGGCGGATGAAGTGAAATATTGCCAAGCAGTCAGCTGGCTTGAAGAACGCAAGGTAAATTTCTACACATATCAATTGAAAAGTGCCAAGGGACTGGTGATAATTAGCAAAGGCATAGACCCAGAAGTCAATTTAGATGATAAAAAGGAAGAACTAGAAAGTAAAGGTCTCATGACAAAAGCAATCCACAATGTCATAAATAAAAATAAAGTGGCGCAGCCTATGTTTAAAGTGGAACTCTCACCAGAGTCCAGTAGACCTCCAAAGGGCAAAACTCATCCCATTTACAATATCCAGTACTTGTTGCATAAAACAGTCACTGTGGAGGAGCCCTTCAAAAGATATACAGCGCTACAATGCCATAACTGCCAGGAACTCGGAAACTCGAAAAATTTCTGCAGGCTAACCAGCATATGCGTAGCTTGCGGAGACATGCATCCAACAGCTAGCTGCAACAGAAATAAAGCCGACACCACGTCTAGAAAGTGTGGTAACTGCAATGGGGATCATATCACAAACTATAGGGGTTGCCCAGTGTACCATGCTATTTACAAGCAGAAAAGCCACACGAAACCACTTCACACAGCAACGAGGCAACCGTTTATATCAACATCTCAACTAACGGGTCCAGCAATAGTTCCAGCACAGGGGCTATATGCCCCCACGCGCACATCATCATCCCGCTCCTATGCAGAAGTGACCCGAAACCAACAGAACCAACCCTCTACAGAAATCTCGGCGACTATCAACAATCTGCTATCCCATGACCTCTTATCGGACCACTCACCAACCATAGTCAACATATGTGGTAATGCGACTCCTCGTCATAATTTACCTTTCCTTGCAAATCGAGCGACGAACTGGGAAAAGTTCAGAATGAAGTTCGAGACGCGCTAATGTCCTCACGTAAAACTTACTAGGAGAGGCTCAGGTTATGGAATCTCAGATTTGAACGAAATTTAGCACATAAGTAGAAGACGTCAAGGATATTCTATCCTTAAAATATTAGAGCGCAACACTCCTCCGTTTTTGAGAAAAACGTCCTTAAAGTTTTTAGCGTCGCTAATGGATTAAGTTTTTACATCTGGAAGAAGGGGTGCAGTGTAGGTAGCAGCACTACTAGCTCGCGATCAAAGGGTCGTGTGTTCGATTCCCGTCGGGGTATTGTTTTTCTTTTTGAATAATTGTCGTCGTCGTGTGTTCGATCACCGGTGGGTACTGTTCTTTTCAATATTCGTGAATGTATTTTAAGGTAAATCAGCAATGTTCAACTGCAAAAAAAATTATTTTTAGAAATCAGCAAATTGTTCGATCTGAGATTCCATAACCTGAGCCTCTCCTAGTTAGATCGGCAGAAAATATAGAGCACGCACAACTCGATCTAACAGCAACTATCACAGATTGTGCGATAATAGCCACCCCTGAAAAAAAGAACCACGAAGACAGAACTCAATCAAGATATAATATTAGAATACTTCATCTTCTCAAAATAAAACGTCAAGCCAAAGCAGAATGGCAAAAGACCCGTTCCCCCAAGGCGAAAGCGTCTCTAAACAAAGCCACTAAGGAACTCAAAAAAGTGCTAGCTATTGACAAAAACCAAAAAAATTACACATTTGTAAGTAGCTCAACGGTGGGAGCAGACACCAATTATTCAGTCTGGAGGACCGTGAGAAGAATACAGAAGCCAGCCCTGCCAATAACTCCCATCAAGGACAGATCGGGTAATTGGGACAAAAACCAATCTGAGCAAGCGGAAGCTTTCGCAGCTCACTTGTCCAACGTCTTCAGCGCAACAACAAACAATGAAGTACAAGAGGACTTCACTACGAAAATCTCATCCCTGCCCACCAGTTTGGATTCAGGCACGAGCATTGCACCATTGAGCAAATCCATAGATTAGTAAACTATATAAAGAACGCACTGGAGGAAAACAATATTGTACTGGATTATTCCATGATGTATCACAGGCCTTCGATAAAGACATGATTATCTTGCTCAACTAATCAGGAGCTACCTTCCGCCTGAATTTCAAGGCATTCTGCTAAGTTACCTACATAGTCGCACCTTTAAGGTAAGATGTAACGACCAATTAAGGGGTTATACCCTATGTGAATTTTTTTTCAATTTTTTCTTATTGGCTAAAAGTATGCTAACACGTCCCTAGAATTGAAATCAAAAAGGTCCATATACTAATATACTTCAGAAAATTTTTGAGAATCAATTTTCTGAAATAACTCCAATGCTCGAAAAACGTAAAATTTGCTCGCTTTATACTATATAGTAATTAATATACACTGTATAGGGCACGTTCCTTCGTAAACGACGCTAAGAGAGCTTCTGTTTACTCTATCGACTACACGCTGCATTTGAGGTTAAAGTACTGTGTTTTGATTGATATTTTTATTGTTGTTTTGTATAAAAAAGTGTTAGAAATGAGAAGTAAACTGTACAGTGGCCGTAAAGGCAGTAAAGCAAATAGTTCATCGCAGAAGCGCAGCAAGATCAGCAACAGGCGTCCGCCTAATCGCCATTCGTTTGAGACTCATTAGGATTGACTGCAGGACCTAATTTTTACAATTTCTGCTTAGAAACAGACGCCGAGCGAATAAAGGCTGCTGAGCGCTCAATTTCCGACGTTGTAACAGAGGCGAGACGCGGCCATTTAGCATCAAGAAAGGACGAGGAGAAATCCACGGTTTTGGAAGGCCAACTGTATGGTGCTGGGATAGCAGAGTAATGGTTTAAAAATTTGTATATAGTAAAATTTTGAAAATTCACAACTTTATAAGGTTTTGAAACTTCAAATGCGTTTATCTCGAAAGTGTATTTTTGAAATTTGCCGGAAACGAAACTCTTTCAGTTTTCATCCGATTGACTTGCCGTTATAACTGTAGCTTCTTGATATGATTATCTAGTGAAGTACACACGATTTTAGCGATTGGTTTTGTTTAAAAAAAAAGTTATAAACAATTGAAGTCATTTTTTTGGGTCGAAAATGCAATTTTTTTGTTAAATGGTCGCCATTTTGCGAAAAATCGATATTAAACTATTATCGTGTGTACTTCACAAGCAAAACTCATGGAGTTTATGAAACGCATCGATCCGCTACCACTCCCTAATAGGTAGCCAATAAAGCCCGCAGTACATTCGTTTTCGGAGTCGACAACACAAGGGAGGTGGTCAACTCCACCATTGTATAGAGGCGGTACACTTCACATACCAGGTATACAAGGATTATAGGCGATCCATCAAAGGAGATATCTGAACCCCAGCGTGCAACTATACATGGAAAATATGAACATTGGACATTAATCGACATAATTACATAATTATTAGAACATACATTCAATAGTGAACTATTGTAAACTCCCCTAGCTGTAAGAGTTGTAATATCAAAATCTACAATGTACTGTCAGAGTAGGTTATTACTATGTTTAGAATTAAGAGTTGAATTAACATAAGCTAGAGATCTAAGCAGTGTAGATCTAATACTTATTAAAAATTTAATAAAAGTTTTAAAAAAATTATTACCTTCAAAGAAATTCAAACCAATATGGACAACCTGTAATACCAAGGGAGGTGGATAAGTTACAAAGTTATCTGAATAATATTGAACCGCGAAAAATCAATAAGTGTGAATGTGGAAAAGGTACCTTACCAGGAGGCAATTCGTATTATAGCCAAAACTCACGTTATACGATTTTCACAATCAGCCTCGGAATACCTTCCTCTTATAATACAAAAAACATTGCATTGATTGATACGGGTTCATTCTTTAGTTAAGTTGATGACGGTACAACTATGTACAAAAAGATTAAAAATTGACCCTATTTACTTTACCACAATCAATCGTAAAGATTTTTTTCTCGTATGAAATTAATACACCAGCATCGTTGGAATTCAAATCATCACCAGGAGCCAGAGTGAGATGGAAACTAAAAAGTTTAAAGAATAGAAGTTATCAATTTATTTTTGGCCAAGATCTCCTTAAAAGTTTAGATGCATATGTTAACTTTGAAACAAAAACTATCAGTCAGCACATAAAGTTTTTAAACAATCCATACCCTATCAATGAAATCTGTCAGTTAGAACAAACGAGTGACGACTATATAAGTCCGTTAAAACTAGACTATCATAATAACGAGGGACATAAGGAAATCGAACGATTACGATTAACAAGTACACATAATATTCAGCATGAGATCAGAACTATCACTGATCAACAAATCAATGCAAAATTTTGTAGGTACCCGGTAAAGCATGAAGTGGAGTGCGAAAACAAACAAAGAAAATGAAGAAACATGGCATCATCCGCGAAATTTGTTCTAAGAACTCAAGCTCTTTTATAATAGTACCGAAAAAAAAAACAAAATAATACTAGTAAACAAAAGTTTAGGCTAGTTGTGGATTTTGGGCGTTTAAACGAAATAACGATTGATGATAAATTCCCTCTACTGTATATAGATTGGATACACACGGAAGAACACAGTACTTCTCAACACTAGACCTGGTTAAGGGCTACCATCAAGTACTGGTCAAAGAGGAATTTATAAGAATACTGTTCGGCCTGAAAAATGCCACGGCTACTTTTAAGGGACTTTATAAATAAAACATGCGTAGTGTACTTAGATGACGTTTTAATTTTAAGCACACTACAAGAACATTTGAAATCTCTTAAATATATTTTTGCAGCGTTAGAAGCTAATCAACAAAAAAATTAAATTGACAAATGCAATTTCTTGCAGAAAAAAACTGCATTTCTTGGTCACGTAATTACAAAAGAGGGATTAAAGCGTGCAAGGGTTAATCCTGAGAAAATGAAGATTATAGAACAACTGCAACTTCCTCGCATAGAAAAACAAATAAAAACTTTTGTAGATCTAACCGGTTACTATAGAAAATTTATTCGGCACTATGCTATAGTCGCCCAGTTACGTCATCAATGCATGTCGATAACGCATACCATAACGACTCGACTATTCCCACCAAATGGGTGAATAAACATTGTTAGGATTAAGATTGCATTCAACCCTAGATAAGTAATTCACAAAAGATAGAGAAATGTGCGAAAAGTAAATAATAAGATGCAAACAATACCAGGATAAGAATATGAGTAAATGATAAGATGGTAATGGTTGGTCTTAAGTCCAAAATTGTTTGATAAGATATTTATAAGATGGTAATGTTTAATCTTAGGTCCGAAATTGTTTGTTAAGATTTTTCCAATAAATAGAGTAGGAACTTAGAAGCAGCGTCGAGTTAAGGTTTAACGTTAGAGAAGAGCGTAGTAAATAAAGATACATTTTGTTACCAGACACGGTTGTTTTTAAATAACAAATCAAGAGGAAGATTCTGATTTGAAACTGCCCAACCAATAACAAAGTATCTGAAAAAGGGCACTCATATTAACGTAAAAGATCCAACTTATAATGAGGCATTCCAAAAATTTAAAATACTTATCAGTTCTCATCGCATTCTAAGAAAAATTTAAATAAACCGTTCCAACTAACAACTGGCGCTTCTAAATATGCAATAGGAGCTGTCATTTTGCAGGAAGGACACCCTATTTGCTTTGCCTCAATAACTGGAAACTCTCATGAGCGTAATTATGCAGCAACAGATCAAGAATTTCTTGCTATTATTTGGGCTGTTAACTATTTTAGGCACTATCTTTACGGCAATAAATTTATCAATTTAACAGATCGCCAGCCTATTACATATTTACATGGAGGACTTTTCACCGAGACATCAGAGATGGGTCTTTAAATTGGGGGAGAATCAATTTAAAATAGAATACCCTGAGGAGAAAGAAAACCGCGTTGCTGATTTTTTAAGTAGAATCAATAATGAAAAAGAATCAATAATGAAAGAGGTCTGAATTAGGGATTTTATGCAACATTGAAAATGACGATGATAAAACGATGGCTACAATTCACTCAGCAATTGAGGAATTGCCAGACCATATACCTATGAAGTTAGAAATCGTTAATTATAGAACACAAATAATTTTAACAAATAATAAAACGAAAGAGCTAGATATCATTCATGAAAAACGAATAATATACATAACTAAGTACGTATTTGATAATTTGGGAGATATTTGCAGAAAATACAAAAATAAATGAGTAATAGGTTTATATCTGAAATTCCTGACAATAGGTATAACATAGTCCAAAAATGAGGGAAATCCACTCAAATGATTCTACAATAAAATTCTATAGGTGTTCTTTTAGAGCACGCGATATTCTAACAGAAACAGAAGCTGTAAAACAAATTTCTATGCATTATGTTAAAGAAAGCCTTCATTCCGGCAATCAGAAAACTTTCAACACCATTACAGGAAATGCAAAATTTGTTATACAAAGTTGATAGAACTCATAAATATTGTCACTGATCAATGTGATGTTTGTCAGTCAAGAGGTCAGATATGACAGAAAACCTATTAAAACACTATTTTAATTTTCAGAAACTGCAACAGATATAAATCAAATAAATAATATAGACCTTTACTTTATTATGGAAAATTGTTTTATGACTGTTTTAGATAACTTTTCAAAGTTTGCATCAGCTTATTATTTACCTGATAGGAATCATATAACTTTAAAAGAAATGTTGGAAGAACATTTTACAAAAATAGGATAACACAAAAAAATAGTCGCAGGGAATAAATTCAATGGCCTGCAAGTTCAACAGTTCCAGAAAGATGAGAACGTACCACTACATTTAACAAAATCATATAGCCACACAGGTAACGCAGAGATAGAAAGGCTGCGTAGTTCAATAACTGAGAGATTTAGAATTCTGATAATAGTTAAATGAAAGAAAACTCCAAAACGTTTCATACAGCAAGCTATTAGGAGCTATAATGACCGATAATGACCAGTACCATTCTTTAATAAAATATACCCCTAACGAAGTCCAAAGGCATAAGGTAAATTTTGAAAATAATTAAAAAAAAATATGAGAAACTAAGGAGAAAATAATAAACAAACTAAATAAAGACAAGGAAAAATATACCGAAAAGAGAACGACAGGTTTTATTAAAAACTATAAAGCTAATAGACAAGAGCATAAACCAAAATATAGAAAAGCAAAATTGTTCAATGTGCACCTGGCCAATATAAAAAAAATTAATTATGCAGATTTAAGTGAAAATGACGAGATAACATTCAACAAAAATCAACAATCCATCACTGAAAAAGCTTTAAATGGAGCCCCTTTAGATGAAATATTGATTTCCAACATCCACCTGAATATAAACAGGAGTGATGTCAACACTTTATCGGAAGGAAAATGGTTAAATGACAATACTATAAACTTTTATCTTAATTTAATTGCTGAACGAAGTGAACAATTAAGTTCAGAAAATTGATTAAAAATTCATGCGATGAATACTTTCTTTGTCACTCAGGTGGACACGAAAAATCAACCTTTTCTTTTACGATATAACTTTAATCCCCGTACATATAGATCAAGTTCATTGATCCCTAGCGGTAAACGATTTACGCAATAAAGGTATTAAATATTTTGATTCAACGGGAAAGTCATATTCTAACTTAGTCTCTTTGGAAGAATAATTAACACAAGAATCTGCAGATAAACTCAACGAATCTCTAGACATGTCTATATTCACTAAAGAAATGTAGCAAATATCCCAAGACAAAAGAATAGTAGTGCTTGTGGTGTGTTTTGTTGCATGTTTGCAGAATACATTGCAAGGGATACAAAAATCTCTTTTACCCAAGATAATATGCCCTTTTTTAGGCATTAAATAATTTTAGAGATCATGGAAGGCAAACTCACCTTTTCATGGAAGTTTTTTAAATTTAACTTTTGAATAATGTTGAGAAAATAATTTTAGCTAAATACATCAATAATAGCCTACTATAGTACATATTGTTGTATAGATTTTCAGAACTTTGATAAATATAATACTAGTGGTAACAACTATAAATGAAAGACTCGCAATTTATGAGATCAAAGAGCAAACTGGGTATGCAGAAATAAACACGGTGGATATCGTAACTAAAACTCAATTGATAGCCCATATTATCAAGACATCCGAAACATTGGACGTCATTGACCGTTTCAAAATGAACGCAATTAATTTCTACAACCAGCACAAAAATCTTATATTTTCGGCATTCGCGCAATTGACTAATGAAGTCAAAACTTTTGTACCTGATCATAATTGTAAACTAAAACGAGATTTAATAAATTTATTCGAAACTACTCAAAAATGGCTTTTCGGAACGATGGACGATAAAGACAGACAAAAGATTGAAGGACATTTAAACACAGTTGACGTAAACAATCATAATTTGATACATAATTTGAAGCAACAAGTGGATGTAAATAAAAATTTCAGTGAAACTTTCCAACGTTTCAGAGAATTAGCTACTAAAGGTCGTGAGATTTTACCAAGCAAAGTATATGGTATCTCAAACAGTTTGGAAATAAATAATTTATATTATGATCGAATGTTAAAAATTCAAATGATGAGAAACAAAATTGAACATATTTAAGAAAACATTGCTTCTGCAAGATAAGGTTTTCTACACCCAAATATTTTGACACGTGTAGAAATAATTGGAATAGCCAAAACAAATGAAAGTGTATTAATTTTTCCAATTAAAATTCCGAAAGAATTTGTTACTGTACAATTAAAGCAAATTTTGCCAATGCCAAACAAAAATTTCAAAGAAATCGATTATGAAAATGAAATTTGTTTTGATTTTAACAAAACAACTATATCACTCTTTTTTTAGTTAAGATTAGGATAAGATCAAATTAGTAATTAATTAGATCCTAAGTATTTATGTATAAAAATGAATAGAATATGCATGGAAAACTTCAGTCGTGTACAAAACACTGAAGAAGGTTGCAAGTAGCAACCGTAATACGTATTTGAGGAAATACAAAATATTTTGGTAAAAAACAACAACACGACTTTTTCAATAATCTTAAAACACCACCAAAAGACGCTCAAAACACCCAAATATCACCACTTGTTTTTTATGGTGGCCTCAGTTGCTTTGGTCAGCTATTCTTCGCAAGTTTTATATCATTTGTGGCAAAAGAGTCATTACGTCCTACATAAACAAGTGTTTGCGCTTTGAAGAACGCTGTTCAGGCTAACATATGGCCCCATTGCCGAAGGAACGACTTAACTTTGACTTTCCCTTTTCGTTACCTGGGCTAGATTACGCGGACCCATTCAAAATTACACACGCCAGATGTAGAGGCATAGCATCAACTGAAGATTATCTATACATTTTCGTTTGCCTCGCGGTGAAATCGATACACTTGGAGATTGTCTCAGATCTAATATCTCAGGTATTTCGTACCGCTTGTGATCGGTTCATCAATAGGGGAAACCTACCTCGCATTGTGTATAGCGATAGTGGCTCTACCTTTACTGGTACGGAGAAGGAAATAAAGAGGCTTTTTTCAAATAATTCACCCTTCTTTCAAAAGGTTCAAGAAGTCGTAATTAATCAAGGTATCCAATGGTCCTTCGGTTCTCCATACGGCTCCCATTTTGGCAGTATTTGGGAGGCCGCCCCAATTTAAGCGTGTGGTAGGTCAGACTCTCCTCACTTACGAGGAAATGTCACCTTCTGCCGCGAAACTTTTTGCCATAAGCCCAGATAGTCGAGACATGATACTTCTCACACTGCTCACTCACTCACGAAACCAATGAAGAAGGAAACTAAGGAACGGAACGAAGCGTGTAAAGCCTTATAGGTGTGTGGGGCAAAAATTCGGGAATGACATTTCGTGACGTCTCCTTTGAAAAGATGTTCTTAAGTCAAACGGAGTGCCTCACTGTTCCGGCATTACACCCAATTCGTCAACAAAATACAATTCGATTTTTTTCTATCGAATTTATTTCGGTTTTGATCGCGAAAAATGTGAAATGTGCGTTATTCTCGGTTGAGGAACTGTGTTTCGGTCGTGCGCGCTAAGAGAAAAGTGTGGAAAAGTGTACGGTAGTGATTTAATCGCGATTTTCATGAATCGGTAAAAATGTGTTAAATATTCGGGTTTGCGGGTGGCGGTGGCGTCCAAATTAATATGCTCGTGCAATGTGTGTCCTTACCGCTTCACGTAATGTAGTTCGGGTGGTGAAAATTGCGATTTCAATCGGTTTAGTGAAAATGCAATTTGAAATGACATTTCCTAATTGTTGTGCTTAGTATGGCAGAAAAATTTCAGTGGCGCTACGGGTAAAGACATTTTGGTCAAAATTTTACTATTGTTAATATGGAAAGGTAATAAAGTCAGGATGTATTTTTTTTTGTTTTTAAATGTTGCTTACGCCACAATTCCGCCGAAGCCGGTCCCAAGCCCGGTTGAAAAAGGAAGAGGGAGGTATTGTATTTTGTAGTATTAAGGTCTGTTGCATATATTTATCGGAAAATGTTTAAATTGATTTTTTTGGTACTCATCGCACCAAGCAAAGAGTATTATGTGAAAATAATGTTTCTGGCTAACGAAGCTATCGAATATATATCTAAATTGCGTTTAGTTAATGGGCAGAGACTGATTGATTAAAATTTTTATATAAAATATTCATTGAATCAAAATTTTTAAGTTCCTGCCTCTTTATAAACTGAACCCAGACCACATTGAACTGTTCTTCTCTTCGATTCGCACTGGTCTTGAGTATAATAACACTACAGTAAGGCAGTTGATAGCGCGGAACATGAAGCTGGTTTTCAGAAGTCAACCCAGAGACGGAGGGCTTGGTAACTGCATTTGGTTAGAGGAAATTTCAATACTGAATTCTTGCCAAACCTACCCATTGAATGACATTGCTATTAGTATTGATAGGCACGTCATGGTTGACCCACAGATTGCAATTGAGACAAGCTCTCACGACCCAATTCTCGCAGAAGAGCATTGTTACGCTTCCAATTACATTGTTGAAACATACCTACAGACCCGATATCGTTTTATAGCTGAACAAAAATCGGAAAAAATCTCAATTAGGCAGCGCTACAATAAAATTGTGCATTTTAGAGGCATTTAATAGGCTACCTTCGTTCTGGTACATCGTAAAAACATTCAAAAATGAAAATTAGCCGACGAAAACGGCGCCGTAATTCCGCCGAAGCCGTTCCAAAGCCCGGCCGAAAAGAGAAGAGGAAGGCAATTTGGTAAATTTTGGAATTTTTGCAACGAAATTTTCAAACTAAAATTAATTCGCGCCATATATTTTGCTCCTTCTTAAACTTTCGCAGAGTGCGTCTTTGCTTTTCTCGGGAATGGGTTAGTTTCACGAACACATACAAGTGATTTGCCCCATTAATTTTGCTGATGTTCCACTCCTTATCTTCTTCCTCATTGCACGAAACCGACTTCAGCACAACTTTCACCAATCGATGTGTAATACGCGCCTCGAGAAAGTCCCGCTTGAGTACCAATACTATTAAGGATTGTCTTCTCGGGGCCGTGGTTCAAACAGTGTTTGAGAAGTCGTAGTCGATGTATGTGCACAAACCCAATCAGGATGAGAAATATTGTGTGCGTGGCTTGATGTAAGGATGGACTAACTACTGGATGCGTGAGTGAGTAGGTGAATATGTTGCATGATCTTGTAACTTGTGTGATGAGTCAGAGTATGGGTGATGCAAGGATAACAGGTTCAAAGGCTGGCACAAAAAGGCGAGAGACAAAGGACTCACTCTACAGTACGATCCATTCGGGCGCGGTTCGGAGTTGCGTGAAATAATATCGAGATTTGATTATAGATGGAAGTTAATATTGGCAATGAGGAATAGCTTCTTTATTCTCTTCTCTATATACTTTGAGTACAGTATAATGTTTGAGGTATAACTTAGTTTGTATCGAGTCACAGTAAAAATTAGCAAGAGACACAGCTATAAAGAAGCGACTGGCTTCAATGTTAGTTTTTGCGAAGCGGATGCCCTAGGGAGAGCTGGCACTGAGCTCCAGGATTACACACTAACACGCCACTTTGCCAACTTCTAGCCTCTATAAAGGTAGGATGCAAGCAGCATTATATGAAGGCTTCAAATAGGACCTGGCTACTGAAAGAAACCTGTAAGACAACTAGGCAAACTTGGCACGCACTAAGCTCAAAACGCACTAGGCAGCACCTAAACATGAGCCGTGAAACATTACGTTTCATCATATCCGTACTGACGGGGCATTGTCTGATTGGCAGACATGCAGAAAGATTGGGTGTTCCTTTCAACGATTTCTGCCGAAGCTGCAAATTGGAAGAGGAAACGATCCAACATTTTCTGTGCGGATGGCCAGCACTATCCCGGAAACGGATGCAAACTCTAGGCTCGCCCTTCCTGGATAGCCTCACGGAAGTAACCAATTTAAACACTAGCTGCATAGCCAACTTCATACGAGAATCTAAGTGGTTCTTATCATCCTACAGCTAGGTTCTAGCACCGTCTCAATCTTCTGCGATATCACAATGGCCCTGTCGTGACCTAAGTGATCCATCTTTTGATAAATAGGGCTGCCACTACAGCCAACCAACACCAATGACAATCGTCTGAGGGACAAAGAGTCCCAAGGGTAGGATAGTGCAACATGCTATATAGTGTGTGAAACCATTACTTGATTGGGCCAAAATTTGGGTGAACGAATCATCTCAAGAAATTGACCTGTATACTGGTAACCCAGATCGAGAAAGTAGTCTGTCAATATATGACGCAGGAGTGAAACCATATTTGTAGAAAAATGTCGAGTGAACTTCCGCTGTACGGATTCAATGCCAGATATCAAGCAAAATTTGGGAAATAACAGACATTTATAACTTTAAAGAACGTAAAGGTTAAGATTATGATCCCCACTCGAGGGGATGGGAGTAGGGGGATCAAAACAGGGAGGTTTTCCTACTACTATGGCATAAAAGGGTGGGAGCGGATACAAAACGTTTCTCTAAAGTGTTACCCTTATTTACATTTACGGTAAAAATTTCAACAAGATGCCAATATATTTTTGCGGTCATGTAGGTTTTTTTTGCTTCTACCGAAAAACCTTTGGCTTAATTTCTCTAAAGACCGTCTGAAAATAATTCGATTAGGAAGATGAAAATTGTTCCATTTTTCTATAAATCAATTATTGCAAGGTATATCGATTTCTTCAATCGCCAAATATATATCTATTTTTATCTCTAGCATATTTTGTGGCAGTGATCATCAGCTGGACTTGCATTTGATAATAGTAAGGATGATTTTGCAGTAAATATAATTAATTGTTTGCATCTTTTCATTTTATATCTTTGGTTAAATGCTAATTAGGGTTTATCTTTTATGAGAATCAAACCATTTTATGAAACTTTTATTTTATTTGACCTCGCGTCCCTTCATTTATTACAGTCCCACGTAAGGCAGGCAAAATAATCCTTTCCTATTCGCAAAAAACTTCGAGTTCACCTCACCAATTCCCGCCTTTTGTCTCTTCCAAATTTTCTTCCTGACAAACTCCTCAAAATTTTAAAATCAGTTTTGTTCGATCCTCCGACGCGAACACATTTTAACAGAACGAATATCTTGCTTTAAGAATCCTCTTGAGTATACTTCATTATAATTATTTTCATCTCACTTGGTTAACATAAAAAGGTGCAATGTTATATTTGTTTTCTGTTTTCATTCTTGTATAAATAAAGACATTAATGTGTGTACATTAATAAACATTTTTGCTTAATAGACATTGGTTTAATTTGTTATAAACAATCTTTATCATCTTCATGAACCTATAACCAACTCATCAAGTGCTGTGTAATTTTAATTAATACGCAACATTTAATGGTCCTTCGAGCCGGATTTCAGTAAATCAAGTTAACAGTTATAATATTGAAACTATTGTGAAAGTGTACTCATTAGTGTGTGCGTGACGAAAATTCCATAAAAAGTCCAAGATCGTTCTGCAATTCAACAATATGACGACTAAATTTAGAATCGGTCAAATAAGAGCTACAATTACGAAACTAAAAACATTCTTAAGTGCATATGTGGACTCTGAAATCAATCAAGCAAAACTCAAGCAAAGAGTTGATAATCTCCAACAAGTGAGGACACAACTACCAACCCTGATCGAGAAACTTATCGTGGAACAAGCACCTGACGAAGATGACTATGGCGAGCTTGAATTCACGATAATGGAAAGTTACATGGATGTCACAGCTGAAGCTGAAATGATACTATCCCCCAGAAACGCGGTACAAGTCAACAAGCAACAATTAGCTAATCAAGCACCTCTTGTCAATTACATACCTGAGCAAGCGTGTTCGAAAATTCCAAAGCTTGAGCTAAAAAGGTTTGATGGTAGCATTGAACTTTGGAAATCATATTCAGATTGGTTCCAAGAAAACATACACAAACGAAACGTGAGCGACAGTACCAAACTGCAATATTTGCATGACACATTGACAGGAGAAGCTGCAAAAACAATAGCTGGATTTGACTCAACTAGCGGCAACTACAAAAAAGCCTGAGAGCTTTTAGAACTCACCTACAACAATGATCGAGTGATTACTTTTCGCTATTTCGAATTATTCATGGCTATCCCAAAAATGCGAAACAGCTCTTCAGAAGCGGTGAGACAATTGGTAACCGAAATTCAAGTGCAAATACGCAAACTAAAAGTGATGAACCACCCAGTTGATCATTGGGACGTGCCATTGGTATACATCACGCTTACGAAAATGGACGACGAAACAAAACGTGAATGGAACCGCAAAATACAAGGGACAGTTATCCCCACATTTGAAGAGCTGATTACATTCCTTCGAGAAGAAGCTACAAGACTGCAGACAAGCAACACCAACCACACCACTTCAAATGCTCGAGCAAAGGTTCAAGTTGATAAGATTCATCAAAAACAAAAACATACTTTAACTACTGCAATTTTCAAAAATTGTCCGATTTGCGACAAAGACGGCCACCCTACTCATCGATGTGACAAATTGATTAACATGACGGTTCCTCAACGCATCAGTGCAGTCAAACAAGCAAAACTCTGCTTCAATTGTTTGCGTGGTAATCATCGCACCAATGAGTACAATCGAGGCGATTGCTTTAAATGTAAAAAACATCATCATACTATACTACATCTAGAAAAATCTGACTCAAACAATATACAAGAAGAACCAAATAATTTATGACTAGGACTGAGATCAGACCATCGTAAAAATAGTGTTGTTTTACTAAGCCAAGGCAAAGTGCAAGATTTGATGGTGACTGCCATGGTTAACATTTTAAATCACGATAACCAACCAATTCGTTGCCGTGCAATACTCGACACAGCATCCACAGCCAATCTTATGACAAATCGAGTAGCCAACAGGCTTGGATTGTACAAACAACAATACATTTTATCGGTTGGAGGTCTCGGTAACACTGAAACATCAACATCACATTTGATCACAGCCACCATACAATCTCGATACGATCAATATGAAAAAACGCTACAATTCTTTACAGTTCCAGAAGTCACACAAGTTCATCCAATCAACCACATTGATCGTCAGAGCATCGACATCCCTGAAGACATCAACATAGCAGACCCAACCTTTCACATTCCATCTAACATCGACGCACTCATTGGCGCCGGTCCCACTTTATCTATGATATTGCCTGAAAATCGATGTTTGTCAACACCCGGAAACTCAGATTTATTCCTACAAAAGACATCCTTGGGTTGGACAATTGGTGGCACTATTACTATACCGTCGAAACAGAAACAGGCATCTCCACCCACAATTACTTGTCACATAACAACAACACAAGCATTAAAAGAAATTAGCAAGACATGGGAAATCGAAGAGGGCCCAAAAATAAAACACTGGACCAAAGAAGAAACAATGTGTGAAGACCATTTCAAATCAAATCATCAAAGAAGTACAGATGGAAAATACATAGTCGCACTGCCATTCAATGATAACAAAACACTATTAGGGGAGTCACGAGCAAGAGCCCTTAATAGACTCAAGAGCTTGGAAAATAAATTTCAGCGAAATCCAGAATTCCAGAAACAATATACTTCTATAATAAAAGAATATTTGCAGCTAGGACACATGGAATCAGCAGACGAATATGTGCCAGGCTCAGAATGTTTCTATCTCCCTCACCACTCTGTAATTAAAGAATCTAGTACAACTACCAAATTGCGGGTCGTCTTCGATGGATCTGCCAAATCGTCATCTGGACTCTCACTAAACGATAAGCTCATGGTAGGGCCTACGATTCAGGATGACATCATAACTCATCTATTGCGTTTTATACTTCACATCTTTGTGTTGAGTGGCGACATCGAGAAGATGTATCGTCAAACTTGGGTTCGTCCAAAGGACCGCAAATTTCAAAGAATATTATGGCGAGACGATAATGGCATAATCAGAGATTACCATCTAAACACCGTGACCTTTGGTCTTGCTGCAGCCCCATTTCTGGCAGTTCGCAGTCTTCATCAACTAGCTGAGGATGAGCGGCAATCATATCCAAAGGCTGCAGAAATACTAAAAACAAACATGTATGTTGACGATCTATTAACAGGAGCTGATGACATTCAAGAGTTGATGGAAACCAGAGACAAAATCATCGCTATACTAAAGAAGGGCAGCCTCAACATTCGACAATGGGCCTCTAATGATACACGACTCCTCCAAGATCTACCAAAGGACAAAATCAACAAAAATCTTCAAATTGAATCCAACTCAATTTTGAAAACGTTGGGAATACAGTGGCAATCTGACGAAGATATCATCATATATGCTCTAGCCAAATTACCAACACACGCTACAATGAGAGTAATTTTGTCTGAGATCGCCAAAATCTTTGATCCACTAGGATTACTAGGTCCTGTTATAATATCTGCACGATTAATATTGCAGGATTGCTGGCGTCAACAAACATCATGGGATGAAGAACTACCCATCAATATAAAAGATGCATTGACAACTTACGCTAACGAATTCAACAAAATTGAGCATATTCGTTTTCCAAGAGGAGTGATTTCGCAAAACACCATCAATATTCAACTCCACGGATTTGCAGATGCGAGCGAAAGGGCTTATGGTGCTTGTATATATCTCAGATGCACCACCACATCGGGAGAAACACATTCACAGCTACTCTGCGCAAAAATGAGAGTAGCACCTTTAAAAAATATTACACTTGCTCGAATTGAGCTCTGTGCTTCTCAAACGCTCGCCACTCTTGATCACAACATCAAAAATTATTTACAACGCGTGAATACTCAGACTATCTTTTGGACTGATTCAACGATTGTTCTACATTGGATAAATACACCATCATATCAATTAAAGACTTTCGTAGCTAACAGAGTAGCTGACATTCAGACTAAAACAAATGTAAAATTCTGGAGACATATACGTACGAACGACAATCCTGCCGATGCGATTTCGCGAGGTGAATTTCCAAGAAATTTATTGATAATACACTATGGAAATTTGGACCATATTGGCTTCAGCAACCAGAGACGGAGTGGCCGACATCGATATTCACACCACCCAGTGAGGATAATGAAAAACGGACGCTTACATGTTTCGCTACATGTATCAAAACTTTTCCCACAGATGACGAATTCATTAAAAAATTCTCATCATTACACCAACTACATAGAATCACGGCACTTTGTCTTCGATTCCGACCAAACAACAAATATACAGGAGAGCTCACAGCAGCAGAAATTCGAACGGCACAATCAAGGATCATCAAACTTGTTCAAAAAATTGCCTTCTCTAAGGAATTACATCAACTGCACCACAATCAAAACTTACTGGAAAACAGTAAATTAAAACAACTTAGTCCATTCCTCGATGAAGAAGGAATTCTACGAGTCGGTGGACGACTTGCACACGCGAACATAACACATGATCAGCAACATCCAATCATCCTACCACAATCTCATGCATACACAACGCTTCTTGTACGAGAAACACTTGAGAAAAATTTTCATTCTGGAACTCAAACAACTCTCTACGCGATACGTCGACGATTTTGGCCTCTGAACGGTAGAAACGAAATGAGAAGAGTTATACATCGGTGTGTACGGTGTATACGAACAAGGCCTTACACTGAAGAATATATCATGGGCAATCTACCAAAGGAACGTGTCACTCAAACTCGTCCATTCTATCACACAGGTGTAGACTATTGTGGACCTTTCTACATCAAAGAACGGAAACATCGAAATCGAGGAAAAATAAAGGTGTATGTAGCGGTCTTTGTTTGCATGGCAATTAAAGCAGTACATCTAGAAATTGTCAGCGATCTCACTAGTGACGGTTTCATTGCTGCTCTTCGAAGATTTCTAGCCAGGCGCGGAAAATGTCGCAGTATCCACTCAGACAACGGAACTAATTTTGTAGATGCAAATAGTCAATTAAAGGAATTGTACCAACAAATGCACTCAGAAAATTATCAAAAACAAATTCAGCGCTATCTCACTAATGAAGGCATCGAATGGAAATTCATACCAGCTAGAACTCCTAATTTCGGTGGTTTATGGGAAGCAGCCGTAAAGTCATTTAAACATCACATGACTCGCATTATTGGAGATAGACTTTTTACTTTCGAAGAACTAAATACATATGTAATTGAGATCGAGGCTATTTTAAATTCCCGTCTGTTGACGCCTAATTCATCGGATCCAAACGACCCAATTGCCATTACTCCTGGACATTTTCTCATCGGCGACTCGATGACTAGCATCCCGGATCGGAATTGGGCCAACACACCAGACAACAAATTGAAACAGACTTTTTGGCGGCGTTGGCACAAAGAATACATAAATGGTCTCAACGTTAAAAATAAATGGCATAAAGGCAAACATGCTATCAACATCGACACAGTTGTTATTATAAAGAACGACAACAGCCGTCCCATCCACTGGCCATTGGGTAGAATCATCCAGACACATCCAGGATCAGATGGTGTGATACGCACTGTGACCATCAAGACATCAAAGGGCATCATCGAACGAAACATCAGAGATTTGGCTCTGTTGTTACCTGACGAAGAAATTAGTCAACGTCCTTAAAATATTGTAGTAGCATCTTATATTTCACTATTTTTGTTCTATTTTTTTTAAATACTAACAATTAATAACTCGATAAAATTGATCGGTAGAACCTCTCAAGAGGGGCAACCTGTTACGTCCTGTTCCATTCCGCAACTTATTTCTAAAGATTCAACAAGTCTGGAATCATTTACCGTTCACTAAATTCGTAAAGCTTGTTTTCACTCTTCAAGATATATCATTTGGTTCACAATAATTGATGTTACGAAAAAACCCAGTAATCTTCAAATTCAACAGTACAAAAATTTCTTTAAATGTTTATGAAGGTTTATTATTTTTCAGACGTAAAACTCAAATTCCGGAAATTCCAAATGACTGGAAATTTCCTCATAGTTTTATGACAGTCCTTTTGACCTCGCGTCCCTTCATTTATTACAGTCCCACGTAAGGCAGGCAAAATAGTACTGTCCTTTCCTATTCGCAAAAAACTTCGAGTTCACCTCACCAATTCCCGCCTTTTGTCTCTTCCAAATTTTCTTCCTGACAAACTCCTCAAAATTTTAAAATCAGTTTTGTTCGATCCTCCGACGCGAACACATTTTAACAGAACGAATATCTTGCTTTAAGAATCCTCTTGAGTATACTTCATTATAATTTTCATCTCACTTGGTTAACATAAAAAGGTGCAATGTTATATTTGTTTTCTGATTTCATTCTTGTATAAATAAAGACATTAATGTGTGTACATTAATAAACATTTTTGCTTAATAGACATTGGTTTATTTTGTTATAAACAATCTTTATCATCTTCATGAACCTATAACCAACTAATCAAGTGCTGTGTAATTTTAATTAATACGCAACAGAAATTAAATTAAATTATTAAGCAAAAACGAAAAATCCCCGATTAACGGCATTCCAAATTATGCAGGACATAAAACAAAAATATTATAAGACAATATGCGATGAAACAGTGCGCATAATATCCAGGAAAGGCGGTTACTATAGTCGAGTCGCACGTAAAAAGCCGTTCATATCGGAACGAAATCGTCGAGACAGAGTGGAATTCGCCAACACTTATGCTAAGCCAAAAGAATTTTGGGAAAGCGTTCTCTTTTCTGAAGAAAGTAAGTTTTGTATATTTGGGAGAAAAGGACGCAAATTAGTATGGAGAAAACGCTCGACAGAATTCAATAAAGATTTGGGGGGGGGAAGGTGACAGGCAGTGGAGTGGGGCAACTAGATTTCATAGAATCCATTATCCTTAATATTTAAAAATTTTTTTTTTGCAAAGTGCTGCGAAATTGCGGCTGGGGAGCGCATTTTACTTTCAGGACGATAATGGCCCCAAACGTCCTGCTGAAATAAATAGGCTTTGGTTGGCCTTCAACGTCCCAAAACTCTTAGGTACACCTCCTCAATCACCAGATGTAAACCCAATTAAACATTTGTGGGATTTACTTGAAAGAAAAATTCGACAGCAGGTCATAAAACGCAGTCATTTAAAAATGTTATTTTGAACGAGTGGAACAAAATAACGGCCGAAGAAACATCAAAGCTTGTTCACTTCATGCAAAATAGGCTAAAGGAAGTCATTTATAGGAAAGGCTATGCTACTAGATATTAAGGTTCTTAATCTGATAAGCTAACATAGTGCATTTCAAATAGAATGAATAAATGTTTTCAGGTGTACGCAGAATTTTTTGGATGCATTTTGATGAATTCTTGGAAGAAATTTTTTTTTATTTAGGTTATTCTAAACAGCGAACGAGTACTCAGTTATATATTTATCTACCATATAGTTTAAGGGGTAACACTACTTTAGGATTTTCAAAAAAAAACGATTTTTTTATTGGATTAAATTGTACTTTAGGGTCATAAAAATGCGATGTCGGTAGTTCTATAGCGTGGAAAAATTTCTAAAGGACAAACTGAGCGACTTTGCTGTTCCGTGTCCCAAAACACCCGTTGGTGAATCACGCGCCGCTGGACGCAGCTGCTCCAATATACCTCTCGGGATAATAAGTAGTCTTGTTACCTACATGACGTGAGGTTTTTATAGTTTCTAAGAAGGCCAATTGATATCGCTCATAAGACGCTTGTTTTTGACTACTTAACAGCTACAAAAACTTTAAACGCGTTTTTCTCAAAATCACTTTTTTCAAGCTTACCGGTAAGATTATTTTGAAACGGGTGCATGGACCTATTTGAAATTTTGACAGCAACTTTGAAATACCAAAATCTAGTGTAGTACGTAGAAATCTTCCAATTAATTGTTTATTTTTAATTTTATAAACAATTTTCGGCTAATTTTTTGGGGAAAAATCGTGTTTTTTTTCTTCAAAACAGCGCCATTTTGTTAAAAACTAGATTTAAAAAAATCTCCTACGTAATTCACTAGCTATTAGTATGCACCGTTTTTAAAGGTGGATCACACAACAGCCGAATACGGGGTCCTGTGGCCGCAATTTTCGAAAAAAAATTGTACTTTTTGAAGTATACACTATACTACCATAAGCGGATTTGGTGTCATTTAATTTATTTACTTACGAAAAATCATGAAAAGGGGGGTCTCTAAAGTAGTTTTATTCCTTAATGAAAGTAATAAAGAAAAATTTTAAAGTTATAAACAAATGACAAAGGTTTTTATATTGATATGTATGCTACGCCCAGCAAATGTACGCAGACTTTTTTGAGTATGTGTATAGTATGCCTCGATTACGCACGTAGGGGCTTATAAGAGCCTCGATTCAATCCGATTTGAACTTAAATCACATTTCTGGGAACGAGACATTTTGGATACCAGGAATGCCTGTATTTAAGATTCCGTGATACGGCTGCGCCAATGGAATTCAGTTCATACGGATTGAAACGATATTTTCAGCATTTCTTCGCTTCTGCATATTTACGCTACACCTCACGTTTCGACTTATATTAAATACCATATATCTAACAATCAAGTTGAACTTACCAGCTTAATTCAAACTTATCCTGTTTCAAACCACGACTTGTCGATTTCATTCTTTGAACACTAAACTTAAGCGGAATAGAGGTAACTATGGAGTGGAACATCAACATAATTTGTGGTAGCAGTTTCACTAGGTATTTGTGACACCTTCATGTAGTGGTTGGTTGACACTGGCGGACGACATCGATAATTTGAGGGACCGAAATTTTGGCGCTAGATTTCAAAAAAAATTCATAACGAAAAATTATTCAAGAATATATTACGGCAATTTTAGACCTCCAATGAAAAGAGTTTGCATGAATATCAAATAGAACCCGAAATCAGTTATGCATGTTACGCTAGAGCCCACTCACTTAACGTTTAGATTCTGAACATATTGAATGAGTTCTCAAATACATGTAACATTAATAATTTTAGTTTTAAACACAGCAAAATAACATTAAAATCATATGTCTTCGAGACTTATTACAGGATGATTTTCTATGGTTATGGCTAAACTTTAAAAATCCCGTCAATATTGCAGTAAACCACTCAATATTTAATATTAACAGAAAAAATCGGGAACACTCGACTTAATTTGTTAAACATTAAAGCCACCCTCTTCCTTTTACAACCGGGCTTGGGACCGGCTTTGCCAGAATTATGGCAATTACCAACATCGAATATGAAATAAATAATTGATTAAATTCATCTTGTCTCATTAATTTCTGAAACGCCACTGATTGTCAATGGTACACAATTCTGGGAAATGTCATTCTTTGTATTGGATATTTCAGAGTTCATAAAAATGTGAAATTTTCAATTAAAACAGCTTTTAAAAGTACTCAATCTTCTAAACAGATAACAGCGTGTATATTTACTGCACTTAAGTACGAAAATGCACACCTTTATTTCGAAAATATGATGAAGCATAAATTTTGCACTTTATATCACAAATTCTTGAAATTCACTACCTGTCGCGTCAATTTATCAACACTGTTTTCTTTGGGCTGCTACACCCGATGTTAACACTTGTTTTTGTCACATAGTACTTCGAAATAAGGTCAGGATTTATAGAAAACCACTAAATTTCGATGAATATGCGTTTTGCTTTCTTTTTGTTAAGACCTGTCAATGAAAGTCGTTTGACACTTATGCACCTTTGACACTTATGAACAGCGCTCTATTGATACCACACACGTATAGGCGTTTATTCAGTTCGTTCCGTTCCTGTTAGTTTCCTGTTCCAAGCTTAAGCGGTGACTATCCGTTTGACACTTGGAACAGGAAACTAACAGGAACGGAACGAACTGAATAAACGCCTATACGTGTGTGGTATCAATAGCGCGCTGTTCATAAGTGTCAAAGGTTGATAAGTGTCAAACGGCTTTCATTGACAGGTCTTAACAAAAAGAAAGCAAAACGCGGATTCATCGAAATCTAGTGGTTTTATACAAATCCTGACCTTGTTTCGAACCACTATATGACAAAAACAAGTGTTAACCTCGGGTGTAGCAGCCCAAAGAAAACAGTGTTGATAAATTGACGCGACATTTCGTGAATTTCAAGAATTTGTGATATGAAGTGCGAAATTTATGGTTCATCATATTTTCCAAATAAAGGAGTGCATTTTCGTACTTAAGTACAGTAAATATACACGCTGTTATCGGTTAAATAGATTGAGTATTTTTAAAAGCTATTTTAATTGAAAATTTCATATTTTTATGAGCTCTGAAATATTCAATACAAAGAATGACATTTCCCAGAATTGTGTACAATTGACAATCAGTGGCTTTTCAGAAATTAGTGAGACGAGATAAATTTTCTCAATTATTCATTTCAAATTCGATGTTGGTAACAGCCATAATTCTGCCAAAGCCGGTCACAAGCCCAGTTGTAAAAGGAAGAGGGTGGCTTTATAGTTTAACAAATTAAGTCGAGTGCTCCCGATTTTTACTGTTGATATTAAATATTGAGTCGTTTACTGCAATATTGACGGTATTTCTAAAGTTTAACATTAACCATAGAAAATCATCTTATGATAAGTCTCAAAGACATATGATTTTAATGTTTTTTGCTGTGTTTAAAACTAAAATTATTAATGTTACATGTATTTGAGAATTCATCTGATATGTTCAGAATCTATACGTTAAGTGAGTGGGCTGTAGCCTGACATGCATAATTGATTTCGGTTTCTATTTGATATTCATGCAAACTCTTTTCACTGGGGTCTAAAATTGCCTAAATAAATTTTTGAATAATTTTTAGATATGTAAAACTTTTGAAATTTGGCGCCAAAATTTTGGTCCCTCAAATTTTCGATGTCGGCCGCCAATGACAACCAACCACTACATGAAGATGTCACAAACCGCAAAGAGGTAATCTTGGAACAGGAAACTAACAGGAACGGAACGAACTGAATAAACGCCTATACGTGTGTGGTATCAATAGAGGGCTGTTCATAAGTGTCAAAGGTGCATAAATGTCAAACGGCTTTCATTGACAAGTCTTAACAAAAAGAAAACAAAACGCGTCTTCATCGAAATTTAGTGTTTTTTTACAAATCCTGACCTTGTTTCGAAGTACTATGTGGCAAAAACAAGTGATAACCTCGTATGTAGTTGCCCAAAGAAAAAGGTGTTGATAAATTGACGAGACAGTTAGTGAAATTCAAGAAATTGCGATCTGAAGTGCAAAATTCATGGTTGTGAAAATACATCATATTTTCGAGATAAAGGAGTGAATTTTCGTACTTAAGTACAGTAAATATACACTTTGTTGTCTGTTTAAAAGATTGAGTGCGTTTAAAAGCTGTTTTAATTGAAAATTTAATACTTTTACGTGTTCTGAAATATCCAATACAAAGAATGACATTTCCGAAAATTGTGTACAATTGACAATCAGTGGCGTTTCAGAAATTAATGAGACGAGATGAATTTTACCAATTATTTATTTCAAATTCGATGTTGGGAACAGCCATAATTCTGCCAAAGCCGGTCCCAAGCCCGGTTGTAAAAGGAAGAGGGTGACTTTACAGTTTAACAAATTAAGTCGAGTTTTCTCGGTTTTACTGTTAACATTAAATATTGAGTGGTGTGCTGCAATATTGTCGGAATTTTTAAAGTTTAACATTAACCATAGAAAATCATCTTATAATAAGTCTCGAAGACATATGATTTTAATGTTTTTGGCTGTGTTAGAAAATAAAATTATTAATGTTACATGTATTTGAGAAATCATCCGATATGTTCAGAATCTAAACGTTAAGTGAGTGAGCTGTAGCCTAACATGCATAATTGATTTTGGTTTCTATTTGATATTCATGCAAACTCTTTTCATTGAAGGTCTAAAATTTGCGTAATATATTCTTGAATAATGTTTCGATATGTAATATTTTTGAAATTTTGCGCCAAAATTTCGGTCCCCCAAATTTTTGATGTCTTCCGCCAATGCCAACCCACCAATCCATGAATATGTCACAAACACATAGTGAAACTGCTACCACAAATTATGTTGATATTCCACTCCATAGTTACCTCTATTGAGGTAATAAACAGAGGAGTGGCAGTTCAACATATATCATGGGCCAACTTTTATAAGTGTAGTTGTGGGCACTAACCCAAACATGTTGACATCAGCGGCGTACAGCGCATGATAAACAAAATGGGCAAAAATCTGGCGGGAATTTTAGATTCATTTGAAATTCCGCGAGTATTGTAAGGAAACATCATAAAGAAAATATAATTGAAGTTCAGAATAAAAGCTAATGTAGATAGTAACTTAATCGGATATGCTTATTGTCAGCCATAACATAAAATGAGCATATGCGAGAAATGAATTCGCATTGCAATCGATTATTAACATCCACCCGAGAAAGATCCGAATAATATACAGAAAGGATGATCCTGTGGATTGACATGTTTTGTAGGAAATTCATGGTTGTAAGGGTAAGAAAAGGTATTTAGATATCAACAAATTTATAAGATTACTCCAATTGTTTTGAGTTGCCCTAGAAGGACTGAGATTATTGATAATTAATTATAAGAATAAAATTGCAGCCTGATCATGCGATTGCACACTACAAGCTTATATATAAGCTTGTATATAAAACAAGAAACCTTAATAAAGTATCAATTTCAGCTAACTACGCATGCTCCTATAAGATTAAGAGAGGACATTTTTTAGTCCGATCATTAATAAACTTTAACGTTTGCTAGCTACTTGATGTATCATTGGGAACAACATTGTTATTTAAAATTCGCAAATACTGCCTAGTAGCATAATTTTTGTTCGAAAAAATATGCTGATGCTACACAAATGATCAAGCAATTGAAATTTACATTTCAACATAATGTTTAATAATTTTCATAGATATTAACATGAACAAAACTCATACTTTGAACTTAAGTATGCTAAATATATTTGATTTAAAATTTTGGCCTCCCTCTTCCTTTTTCAACCGGGCTTGGGACCAGCTTTGGCGGAATTACGGCGACACTCACACCGTATATGCTATAGTTTCCTAAATAAGTTAAATATAAGTAATGGATGTTTATTTGTTAATCGAACAAATTATTTACATGCCTTTAAAATGAATGCACACTAAATTATAAAATTATCAATCTTCATGTTCAGATTCTCTTAACAATTTCTTTCAACAATGCATTTTGTCGCGCGGCTGAGTCGTGACTAAGCTCATTTGGAGAACTGTCATACATTATGTTGATTTTTTAAGTGAGCATTGAAATGCAAAATTTTTAACTGAAATCTGTTTTTAATGGTACTCCCCTTCGCACTAAAGATGTATCAAAGCACTTACCTATGAAATGAGATTGATTCCTTCGGGAAATTCGCAGTATTTCCACATGCCGCGATCACGCACTTCACATTGTTAATTGACTCGTTTCACAGTCTTTTCTGTTTATTTTTCAATTGACTATTTTACAGTCTATCACGCACAATATTTAGGCGCTGTTTGGGCTACAAAAACGTACTTTGGAACACGCGATTCACATAAAATCACTAGTTTTGCAGCAAATTCGAGATGTTTACTTCTTTCGATGACTTCTCAATGACAGTTCGTTTTGAAGTATTGTTCTATTTAGCTTTACTTGACGTTTTGTTCTGGAGCCCACACACGTATACGCTTCTACACGGACACTACCATTCCTCTAGTTTTTCTGTTCCATGACAAACCCATAGTGAAACTCCCATTGAACAGGGAACTAATAGGAACGGTGACAAGGCTGTGTCGCCTAAGGTACGAGAGGGATGACTATTTTACTCTTCTTTTTTTTTGTGAAAACACATGTTTTGTTTATGAATGTCAAATTTTTTCACGTCAGCGGCCGAAATTGTTTGAAAGTTCGTGCGCGATTGATAAATTAATGGTGATTTGCAAATGTGACTAAAAACTTGTAAAGTGCTATCCTTTATCAATAGACGTGTTGTGAGTTTGAGTTATCAGTGACAAAAGCGAAAAAACACTAAAATGAAGTGCATCATAAGGTATTGTCGAAATCGGCCGTATGAACGCCATGTCGGCATTTCATTTCACCGGTAAGTAAACATTTCTTGAGAAAAGTGTCCTCTTAATAGTTCTCGTGTCGAATATATGTGATAATTTCACAGAAAATCGCGCAGAAAAATGTTGTTTATTGTTTTGTTTATGAATGTCATTTTTCACCTCTTAGACATTGTGCCACTCAGTAGCGGTTCAGAGGATAAATTTGAGTGGGTTCATTCAATACAACTTTCTTTATTCATACATGATCATTGAACGTGCTAATGAATTTGATGTATTTATCCTAAACAACTGCGATTGTGAGAAACGACTTAATTATAAAAATCATTTTGACAAGCAGCACCAGCACCTTAAATTCGCCTAAGCCGGTCCCAAGCCCGGTTGCAGAAAGGATGAGGGACGTGAAATATATATATACTAAGCTGAAAATGTTCAACAGTAACCTAACTGATATATGATACTGATATATATATATATTTTTATATATATATATATATACTAAGCTGAACATTTTCAACAGTAACCTAACCGATATATATATATGTATATATATATGAGTTTTTTTACTGCTTAGCTAGCTTGCGGCTGATTCTACAATCTATTATATACATAAATATATATATATATATAAATATATATAAATATATTTATATATATATATATATATTTATATATTTATATATATATATATATATATATATGTGGCAGCACCATTGAACGATCTTCCAAATGTGGTCTATTGTGAATATGTATTTTTGACATTCTTGAAAATAAAGATCACTTCTGTCTTAGACACCAACTCGTGCAGTTTGTCACTCGATAGGAAAGCTTAAATAGTATATGAGCTCCCCGGCACAGTCGGAGCAGCCATATTGCTGACCCCGACGTTTCAACAAAAGACCATTTGAGAACCCCGAACTCGCAGAAAAACACGACTTCAGACCCGCTTCTTCAAGTGCTGCGATCCAGGCATCCACAGGAGCCATTTTGCGGATCCAACGTTTCCGAGGCCAACGTGGTTTTCAGACAGACTTTTTGGCGGCGTTGGCACAAAGAATACATAAATGGTCTCAACGTTAAAAATAAATGGCATAAAGGCAAACATGCTATCAACATCGACACAGTTGTTATTATAAAGAACGACAACAGCCGTCCCATCCACTGGCCATTGGGTAGAATCATCCAGACACATCCAGGATCAGATGGTGTGATACGCACTGTGACCATCAAGACATCAAAGGGCATCATCGAACGAAACATCAGAGATTTGGCTCTGTTGTTACCTGACGAAGAAATTAGTCAACGTCCTTAAAATATTGTAGTAGCATCTTATATTTCACTATTTTTGGTCTATATTTTTTAAATACTAACAATTAATCACTCGATAAAATTGATCGGTAGAACCTCTCAAGAGGGGCAACCTGTTACGTCCTGTTCCATTCTGCAACTTATTTCTAAAGATTCAACAAGTCTGGAATCATTTACCGTTCACTAAATTCGTAAAGCTTGTTTTCACTCTTCAAGATATATCATTTGGTTCACAATAATTGATGTTACGAAAAAACCCAGTAATCTTCAAATTCAACAGTACAAAAATTTCTTCAAATGTTTATGAAGGTTTATTATTTTTCAGACGTAAAACTCAAATTCCGGAAATTCCAAATGACTGGAAATTTTCTCATAGTTTTATGACAGTCCTTTTGACCTCGCGTCCCTTCATTTATTACAGTCCCACGTAAGGCAGGCAAAATAGTACTGTCCTTTCCTATTCGCAAAAAACTTCGAGTTCACCTCACCAATTCCCGCCTTTTGTCTCTTCCAAATTTTCTTCCTGACAAACTCCTCAAAATTTTAAAATCAGTTTTGTTCGATCCTCCGACACGAACACATTTTAACAGAACGAATATCTTGCTTTAAGAATCCTCTTGAGTATACTTCATTATAATTTTCATCTCACTTGGTTAACATAAAAAGGTGCAATGTTATATTTGTTTTCTGATTTCATTCTTGTATAAATAAAGACATTAATGTGTGTACATTAATAAACATTTTTGCTTAATAGACATTGGTTTATTTTGTTATAAACAATCTTTATCATCTTCATGAACCTATAACCAACTAATCAAGTGCTGTGTAATTTTAATTAATACGCAACAGAAATTAAATTAAATTTTTAAGCAAAAACGAAAAATCCCCGATTAACGGCATTCCAAATTATGCAGGACATAAAACAAAAATATTATAAGACAATATGCGATGAAACAGTGCGCATAATATCCAGGAAAGGCGGTTACTATAGTCGAGTCGCACGTAAAAAGCCGTTCATATCGGAACGAAATCGTCGAGACAGAGTGGAATTCGCCAACACTTATGCTAAGCCAAAAGAATTTTGGGAAAGCGTTCTCTTTTCTGAAGAAAGTAAGTTTTGTATATTTGGGAGAAAAGGACGCAAATTAGTATGGAGAAAACGCTCGACAGAATTCAATAAAGATTTGGGGGGGGGGGTGACAGGCAGTGGAGTGGGGCAACTAGATTTCATAGAATCCATTATCCTTAATATTTAAAAATTTTTTTTTTGCAAAGTGCTGCGAAATTGCGGCTGGGGAGCGCATTTTACTTTCAGGACGATAATGGCCCCAAACGTCCTGCTGAAATAAATAGGCTTTGGTTGGCTTTCAACGTCCCAAAACTCTTAGGTACACCTCCTCAATCACCAGATGTAAACCCAATTAAACATTTGTGGGATTTACTTGAAAGAAAAATTCGACAGCAGGTCATAAAACGCAGTCATTTAAAAATGTTATTTTGAACGAGTGCAACAAAATAACGGCCGAAGAAACATCAAAGCTTGTTCACTTCATGCAAAATAGGCTAAAGGAAGTCATTTATAGGAAAGGCTATGCTACTAGATATTAAGGTTCTTAATCTGATAAGCTAACATAGTGCATTTCAAATAGAATGAATAAATGTTTTCAGGTGTACGCAGAATTTTTTGGATGCATTTTGATGAATTCTTGGAAGAAATTTTTTTTTATTTAGGTTATTCTAAACAGCGAACGAGTACTCAGTTATATATTTATCTACCATATAGTTTAAGGGGTAACACTACTTTAGGATTTTCAAAAAAAAACGATTTTTTTATTGGATTAAATTGTACTTTAGGGTCATAAAAATGCGATGTCGGTAGTTCTATAGCGTGGAAAAATTTCTAAAGGACAAACTGAGCGACTTTGCTGTTCCGTGTCCCAAAACACCCGTTGGTGAATCACGCGCCGCTGGACGCAGCTGCTCCAATATACCTCTCGGGATAATAAGTAGTCTTGTTACCTACATGACGTGAGGTTTTTATAGTTTCTAAGAAGGCCAATTGATATCGCTCATAAGACGCTTGTTTTTGACTACTTAACAGCTACAAAAACTTTAAACGCGTTTTTCTCAAAATCACTTTTTTCAAGCTTACCGGTAAGATTATTTTGAAACGGGTGCATGGACCTATTTAAAATTTTGACAGCAACTTTGAAATACCAAAATCTAGTGTAGTACGTAGAAATCTTCCAATTAATTGTTTATTTTTAATTTTATAAACAATTTTCGGCTAATTTTTTGGGGAAAAATCGTGTTTTTTTTCTTCAAAACAGCGCCATTTTGTTAAAAACTAGATTTAAAAAAATCTCCTACGTAATTCACTAGCTATTAGTATGCAACGTTTTTAAAGGTGGATCACACAACAGCCGAATACGGGGTCCTGTGGCCGCAATTTTCGAAAAAAAATTGTACTTTTTGAAGTATACACTATACTACCATAAGCGGATTTGGTGTCATTTAATTTATTTACTTACGAAAAATCATGAAAAGAGGGGTCTCTAAAGTAGTTTTATTCCTTAATGAAAGTAATAAAGAAAAATTTTAAAGTTATAAACAAATGACAAAGGTTTTTATATTGATATGTATGCTACGCCCAGCAAATGTACGCAGACTTTTTTGAGTATGTGTATAGTATGCCTCGATTACGCACGTAGGGGCTTATAAGAGCCTCGATTCAATCCGATTTGAACTTAAATCACATTTCTGGGAACGAGACATTTTGGATACCAGGAATGCCTGTATTTAAGATTCCGTGATACGGCTGCGCCAATGGAATTCAGTTCATACGGATTGAAACGATATTTTCAGCATTTCTTCGCTTCTGCATATTTACGCTACACCTCACGTTTCGACTTATATTAAATACCATATATCTAACAATCAAGTTGAACTTACCAGCTTAATTCAAACTTATCCTGTTTCAAACCACGACTTGTCGATTTCATTCTTTGAACACTAAACTTAAGCGGAATAGAGGTAACTATGGAGTGGAACATCAACATAATTTGTGGTAGCAGTTTCACTAGGTATTTGTGACACCTTCATGTAGTGGTTGGTTGACACTGGCGGACGACATCGATAATTTGAGGGACCGAAATTTTGGCGCTAGATTTCAAAAAAAATTCATAACGAAAAATTATTCAAGAATATATTACGGCAATTTTAGACCTCCAATGAAAAGAGTTTGCATGAATATCAAATAGAACCCGAAATCAGTTATGCATGTTACGCTAGAGCCCACTCACTTAACGTTTAGATTCTGAACATATTGAATGAGTTCTCAAATACATGTAACATTAATAATTTTAGTTTTAAACACAGCAAAATAACATTAAAATCATATGTCTTCGAGACTTATTACAGGATGATTTTCTATGGTTATGGCTAAACTTTAAAAATCCCGTCAATATTGCAGTAAACCACTCAATATTTAATATTAACAGAAAAAATCGGGAACACTCGACTTAATTGGTTAAACATTAAAGCCACCCTCTTCCTTTTACAACCGGGCTTGGGACCGGCTTTGCCAGAATTATGGCAATTACCAACATCGAATATGAAATAAATAATTGAT
This sequence comes from Oxycera nigricornis, assembly GCA_963942545.1. Lineage (NCBI taxonomy): Eukaryota > Metazoa > Arthropoda > Insecta > Diptera > Stratiomyidae > Oxycera > Oxycera nigricornis. The sequence goes on from OZ012662.1 coordinate 67,071,977, forward strand.
TAAATTCATCTTGTCTCATTAATTTCTGAAACGCCACTGATTGTCAATGGTACACAATTCTGGGAAATGTCATTCTTTGTATTGGATATTTCAGAGTTCATAAAAATGTGAAATTTTCAATTAAAACAGCTTTTAAAAGTACTCAATCTTCTAAACAGATAACAGCGTGTATATTTACTGCACTTAAGTACGAAAATGCACACCTTTATTTCGAAAATATGATGAAGCATAAATTTTGCACTTTATATCACAAATTCTTGAAATTCACTACCTGTCGCGTCAATTTATCAACACTGTTTTCTTCGGGCTGCTACACCCGATGTTAACACTTGTTTTTGTCACATAGTACTTCGAAATAAGGTCAGGATTTATAGAAAACCACTAAATTTCGATGAATATGCGTTTTGCTTTCTTTTTGTTAAGACCTGTCAATGAAAGTCGTTTGACACTTATGCACCTTTGACACTTATGAACAGCGCTCTATTGATACCACACACGTATAGGCGTTTATTCAGTTCGTTCCGTTCCTGTTAGTTTCCTGTTCCAAGCTTAAGCGGTGACTATCCGTTTGACACTTGGAACAGGAAACTAACAGGAACGGAACGAACTGAATAAACGCCTTTACGTGTGTGGTATCAATAGCGCGCTGTTCATAAGTGTCAAAGGTTGATAAGTGTCAAACGGCTTTCATTGACAGGTCTTAACAAAAAGAAAGCAAAACGCGGATTCATCGAAATCTAGTGGTTTTATACAAATCCTGACCTTGTTTCGAACCACTATATGACAAAAACAAGTGTTAACCTCGGGTGTAGCAGCCCAAAGAAAACAGTGTTGATAAATTGACGCGACATTTCGTGAATTTCAAGAATTTGTGATATGAAGTGCGAAATTTATGGTTCATCATATTTTCCAAATAAAGGAGTGCATTTTCGTACTTAAGTACAGTAAATATACACGCTGTTATCGGTTAAATAGATTGAGTATTTTTAAAAGCTATTTTAATTGAAAATTTCATATTTTTATGAGCTCTGAAATATTCAATACAAAGAATGACATTTCCCAGAATTGTGTACAATTGACAATCAGTGGCGTTTCAGAAATTAGTGAGACGAGATAAATTTTCTCAATTATTCATTTCAAATTCGATGTTGGTAACAGCCATAATTCTGCCAAAGCCGGTCATAAGCCCAGTTGTAAAAGGAAGAGGGTGGCTTTATAGTTTAACAAATTAAGTCGAGTGCTCCCGATTTTTACTGTTGATATTAAATATTGAGTCGTTTACTGCAATATTGACGGTATTTCTAAAGTTTAACATTAACCATAGAAAATCATCTTATGATAAGTCTCGAAGACATATGATTTTAATGTTTTTTGCTGTGTTTAAAACTAAAATTATTAATGTTACATGTATTTGAGAATTCATCTGATATGTTCAGAATCTATACGTTAAGTGAGTGGGCTGTAGCCTGACATGCATAATTGATTTCGGTTTCTATTTGATATTCATGCAAACTCTTTTCACTGGGGTCTAAAATTGCCTAAATATATTTTTGAATAATTTTTAGGTATGTAAAACTTTTGAAATTTTGCGCCAAAATTTTGGTCCCTCAAATTTTCGATGTCGGCCGCCAATGACAACCAACCACTACATGAAGATGTCACAAACCGCAAAGAGGTAATCTTGGAACAGGAAACTAACAGGAACGGAACGAACTGAATAAACGCCTATACGTGTGTGGTATCAATAGAGGGCTGTTCATAAGTGTCAAAGGTGCATAAATGTCAAACGGCTTTCATTGACAAGTCTTAACAAAAAGAAAACAAAACGCGTCTTCATCGAAATTTAGTGTTTTTTTACAAATCCTGACCTTGTTTCGAAGTACTATGTGGCAAAAACAAGTGATAACCTCGTATGTAGTTGTCCAAAGAAAAAGGTGTTGATAAATTGACGAGACAGTTAGTGAAATTCAAGAAATTGCGATCTGAAGTGCAAAATTCATGGTTGTGAAAATGCATCATATTTTCGAGATAAAGGAGTGAATTTTCGTACTTAAGTACAGTAAATATACACTTTGTTGTCTGTTTAAAAGATTGAGTGCGTTTAAAAGCTGTTTTAATTGAAAATTTAATACTTTTACGTGTTCTGAAATATCCAATACAAAGAATGACATTTCCCAAAATTGTGTACAATTGACAATCAGTGGCGTTTCAGAAATTAATGAGACGAGATGAATTTTACCAATTATTTATTTCAAATTCGATGTTGGGAACAGCCATAATTCTGCCAAAGCCGGTCCCAAGCCCGGTTGTAAAAGGAAGAGGGTGGCTTTACAGTTTAACAAATTAAGTCGAGTTTTCTCGGTTTTACTGTTAACATTAAATATTGAGTGGTGTGCTGCAATATTGTCGGAATTTTTAAAGTTTAACATTAACCATAGAAAATCATCTTATAATAAGTCTCGAAGACATATGATTTTAATGTTTTTGGCTGTGTTAGAAAATAAAATTATTAATGTTACATCTATTTGAGAAATCATCCGATATGTTCAGAATCTAAACGTTAAGTGAGTGAGCTGTAGCCTAACATGCATAATTGATTTTGGTTTCTATTTGATATTCATGCAAACTCTTTTCATTGAAGGTCTAAAATTTGCGTAATATATTCTTGAATAATGTTTCGATATGTAATATTTTTGAAATTTTGCGCCAAAATTTCGGTCCCCCAAATTTTTGATGTCTTCCGCCAATGCCAACCCACCAATCCATGAATATGTCACAAACACATAGTGAAACTGCTACCACAAATTATGTTGATATTCCACTCCATAGTTACCTCTATTGAGGTAATAAACAGAGGAGTGGCAGTTCAACATATATCATGGGCCAACTTTTTTAAGTGTAGTTGTGGGCACTAGCCCAAACATGTTGACATCAGCGGCGTACAGCGCATGATAAACAAAATGGGCAAAAATCTGGCGGGAATTTTAGATTCATTTGAAATTCCGCGAGTTTTGTAAGGAAACATCATAAAGAAAATATAATTGAAGTTCAGAATAAAAGCTAATGTAGATAGTAACTTAATCGGATATGCTTATTGTCAGCCATAACATAAAATGAGCATATGCGAGAAATGAATTCGCACTGCAATCGATTATTAACATCCACCCGAGAAAGATCCGAATAATATACAGAAAGGATGATCCTGTGGATTGACATGTTTTGTAGGAAATTCATGGTTGTAAGGGTAAGAAAAGGTATTTAGATATCAACAAATTTATAAGATTACTCCAATTGTTTTGAGTTGCCCTAGAAGGACTGAGATTATTGATAATTAATTATAAGAATAAAATTGCAGCCTGATCATGCGATTGCACACTACAAGCTTATATATAAGCTTGTATATAAAACAAGAAACCTTAATAAAGTATCAATTTCAGCTAACTACGCATGCTCCTATAAGATTAAGAGAGGACATTTTTTAGTCCGATCATTAATAAACTTTAACGTTTGCTAGCTACTTGATGTATCATTGGGAACAACATTGTTATTTAAAATTCGCAAATACTGCCTAGTAGCATAATTTTTGTTCGAAAAAATATGCTGATGCTACACAAATGATCAAGCAATTGAAATTTACATTTCAACATAATGTTTAATAATTTTCATAGATATTAACATGAACAAAACTCATACTTTGAACTTAAGTATGCTAAATATATTTGATTTAAAATTTTGGCCTCCCTCTTCCTTTTTCAACCGGGCTTGGGACCAGCTTTGGCGGAATTACGGCGACACTCACACCGTATATGCTATAGTTTCCTAAATAAGTTAAATATAAGTAATGGATGTTTATTTGTTAATCGAACAAATTATTTACATGCCTTTAAAATGAATGCACACTAAATTATAAAATTATCAATCTTCATGTTCAGATTCTCTTAACAATTTCTTTCAACATTGCATTTTGTCGCGCGGCTGAGTCGTGACTAAGCTCATTTGGAGAACTGTCATACATTATGTTGATTTTTTAAGTGAGCATTGAAATGCAAAATTTTTAACTGAAATCTGTTTTTAATGGTACTCCCCTTCGCACTAAAGATGTATCAAAGCACTTACCTATGAAATGAGATTGATTCCTTCGGGAAATTCGCAGTATTTCCACATGCCGCGATCACGCACTTCACATTGTTAATTGACTCGTTTCACAGTCTTTTCTGTTTATTTTTCAATTGACTATTTTACAGTCTATCACGCACAATATTTAGGCGCTGTTTGGGCTACAAAAACGTACTTTGGAACACGCGATTCACATAAAATCACTAGTTTTGCAGCAAATTCGAGATGTTTACTTCTTTCGATGACTTCTCAATGACAGTTCGTTTTGAAGTATTGTTCTATTTAGCTTTACTTGACGTTTTGTTCTGGAGCCCACACACGTATACGCTTCTACACGGACACTACCATTCCTCTAGTTTTTCTGTTCCATGACAAACCCATAGTGAAACTCCCATTGAACAGGGAACTAATAGGAACGGTGACAAGGCTGTGTCGCCTAAGGTACGAGAGGGATGACTATTTTACTCTTCTTTTTTTGTTGTGAAAACACATGTTTTGTTTATGAATGTCAAATTTTTTCACGTCAGCGGCCGAAATTGTTTGAAAGTTCGTGCGCGATTGATAAATTAATGGTGATTTGCAAATGTGACTAAAAACTTGTAAAGTGCTATCCTTTATCAATAGACGTGTTGTGAGTTTGAGTTATCAGTGACAAAAGCGAAAAAACACTAAAATGAAGTGCATCATAAGGTATTGTCGAAATCGGCCGTATGAACGCCATGTCGGCATTTCATTTCACCGGTAAGTAAACATTTCTTGAGAAAAGTGTCCTCTTAATAGTTCTCGTGTCGAATATATGTGATAATTTCACAGAAAATCGCGCAGAAAAATGTTGTTTATTGTTTTGTTTATGAATGTCATTTTTCACCTCTTAGACATTGTGCCACTCAGTAGCGGTTCAGAGGATAAATTTGAGTGGGTTCATTCAATACAACTTTCTTTATTCATACATGATCATTGAACGTGCTAATGAATTTGATGTATTTATCCTAAACAACTGCGATTGTGAGAAACGACTTAATTATAAAAATCATTTTGACAAGCAGCACCAGCACCTTAAATCCGCCTAAGCCGGTCCCAAGCCCGGTTGCAGAAAGGATGAGGGACGTGAAATATATATATACTAAGCTGAAAATGTTCAACAGTAACCTAACTGATATATGATACTGATATATATATATATTTTTATATATATATATATATACTAAGCTGAACATTTTCAACAGTAACCTAACCGATATATATATATGTATATATATATGAGTTTTTTTACTGCTTAGCTAGCTTGCGGCTGATTCTACAATCTATTATATACATAAATATATATATATATAAATATATATATATATATATATATATATATATATATATATATATATATATATATGTGGCAGCACCATTGAACGATCTTCCAAATGTGGTCTATTGTGAAAATGTATTTTTGACATTCTTGAAAATAAAGATCACTTCTGTCTTAGACACCAACTCGTGCAGTTTGTCACTCGATAGGAAAGCTTAAATAGTATATGAGCTCCCCGGCACAGTCGGAGCAGCCATATTGCTGACCCCGACGTTTCAACAAAAGACCATTTGAGAACCCCGAACTCGCAGAAAAACACGACTTCAGACCCGCTTCTTCAAGTGCTGCGATCCAGGCATCCACAGGAGCCATTTTGCGGATCCAACGTTTCCGAGGCCAACGTGGTTTTCAGACAGACTTTTTGGTGGCGTTGGCACAAAGAATACATAAATGGTCTCAACGTTAAAAATAAATGGCATAAAGGCAAACATGCTATCAACATCGACACAGTTGTTATTATAAAGAACGACAACAGCCGTCCCATCCACTGGCCATTGGGTAGAATCATCCAGACACATCCAGGATCAGATGGTGTGATACGCGCTGTGACCATCAATACATCAAAGGGCATCATCGAACGAAACATCAGAGATTTGGCTCTGTTGTTACCTGACGAAGAAATTAGTCAACGTCCTTAAAATATTGTAGTAGCATCTTATATTTCACTATTTTTGTTCTATATTTTTTAAATACTAACAATTAATCACTCGATAAAATTGATCGGTAGAACCTCTCAAGAGGGGCAACCTGTTACGTCCTGTTCCATTCTGCAACTTATTTCTAAAGATTCAACAAGTCTGGAATCATTTACCGTTCACTAAATTCGTAAAGCTTGTTTTCACTCTTCAAGATATATCATTTGGTTCACAATAATTGATGTTACGAAAAAACCCAGTAATCTTCAAATTCAACAGTACAAAAATTTCTTCAAATGTTTATGAAGGTTTATTATTTTTCAGACGTAAAACTCAAATTCCGGAAATTCCAAATGACTGGAAATTTTCTCATAGTTTTATGACAGTCCTTTTGACCTCGCGTCCCTTCATTTATTACAGTCCCACGTAAGGCAGGCAAAATAGTACTGTCCTTTCCTATTCGCAAAAAACTTCGAGTTCACCTCACCAATTCCCGCCTTTTGTCTCTTCCAAATTTTCTTCCTGACAAACTCCTCAAAATTTTAAAATCAGTTTTGTTCGATCCTCCGACACGAACACATTTTAACAGAACGAATATCTTGCTTTAAAAATCCTCTTGAGTATACTTCATTATAATTTTCATCTCACTTGGTTAACATAAAAAGGTGCAATGTTATATTTGTTTTCTGATTTCATTCTTGTATAAATAAAGACATTAATGTGTGTACATTAATAAACATTTTTGCTTAATAGACATTGGTTTATTTTGTTATAAACAATCTTTATCATCTTCATGAACCTATAACCAACTAATCAAGTGCTGTGTAATTTTAATTAATACGCAACAGAAATTAAATTAAATTTTTAAGCAAAAACGAAAAATCCCCGATTAACGGCATTCCAAATTATGCAGGACATAAAACAAAAATATTATAAGACAATATGCGATGAAACAGTGCGCATAATATCCAGGAAAGGCGGTTACTATAGTCGAGTCGCACGTAAAAAGCCGTTCATATCGGAACGAAATCGTCGAGACAGAGTGGAATTCGCCAACACTTATGCTAAGCCAAAAGAATTTTGGGAAAGCGTTCTCTTTTCTGAAGAAAGTAAGTAAGTAAGTTTTTTTAGATATGTAAAACTTTTGAAATTTTGCGCCAAAATTTTGGTCCCTCAAATTTTCGATGTCGGCCGCCAATGACAACCAACCACTACATGAAGATGTCACAAACCGCAAAGAGGTAATCTTGGAACAGGAAACTAACAGGAACGGAACGAACTGAATAAACGCCTATACGTGTGTGGTATCAATAGAGGGCTGTTCATAAGTGTCAAAGGTGCATAAATGTCAAACGGCTTTCATTGACAAGTCTTAACAAAAAGAAAACAAAACGCGTCTTCATCGAAATTTAGTGTTTTTTTACAAATCCTGACCTTGTTTCGAAGTACTATGTGGCAAAAACAAGTGATAACCTCGTATGTAGTTGTCCAAAGAAAAAGGTGTTGATAAATTGACGAGACAGTTAGTGAAATTCAAGAAATTGCGATCTGAAGTGCAAATTCATGGTTGTGAAAATGCATCATATTTTCGAGATAAAGGAGTGAATTTTCGTACTTAAGTACAGTAAATATACACTTTGTTGTCTGTTTAAAAGATTGAGTGCGTTTAAAAGCTGTTTTAATTGAAAATTTAATACTTTTACGTGTTCTGAAATATCCAATACAAAGAATGACATTTCCCAAAATTGTGTACAATTGACAATCAGTGGCGTTTCAGAAATTAATGAGACGAGATGAATTTTACCAATTATTTATTTCAAATTCGATGTTGGGAACAGCCATAATTCTGCCAAAGCCGGTCCCAAGCCCGGTTGTAAAAGGAAGAGGGTGGCTTTACAGTTTAACAAATTAAGTCGAGTTTTCTCGGTTTTACTGTTAACATTAAATATTGAGTGGTGTGCTGCAATATTGTCGGAATTTTTAAAGTTTAACATTAACCATAGAAAATCATCTTATAATAAGTCTCGAAGACATATGATTTTAATGTTTTTGGTTGTGTTAGAAAATAAAATTATTAATGTTACATGTATTTGAGAAATCATCCGATATGTTCAGAATCTAAACGTTAAGTGAGTGAGCTGTAGCCTAACATGCATAATTGATTTTGGTTTCTATTTGATATTCATGCAAACTCTTTTCATTGAAGGTCTAAAATTTGCGTAATATATTCTTGAATAATGTTTCGATATGTAATATTTTTGAAATTTTGCGCCAAAATTTCGGTCCCCCCAAATTTTTGATGTCTTCCGCCAATGCCAACCCACCAATCCATGAATATGTCACAAACACATAGTGAAACTGCTACCACAAATTATGTTGATATTCCACTCCATAGTTACCTCTATTGAGGTAATAAACAGAGGAGTGGCAGTTCAACATATATCATGGGCCAACTTTTTTAAGTGTAGTTGTGGGCACTAGCCCAAACATGTTGACATCAGCGGCGTACAGCGCATGATAAACAAAATGGGCAAAAATCTG
>OZ012662.1:67080828-67106395 GCA_963942545.1 Oxycera nigricornis
CGAAAGCCACATGACCCGTCAGTATACCCACAAGGTTTCTTATTGCACCTCTGTCTAGGGATAACAAGCCCAGAGTGCGCTTTTTGTTATAATTTGGCCACATCTGTCTAGCGGTACAGCATGTACCTAAATTTCTCCAGCGCCTCAATGCTAGCTCGTAGGCTGATACCTTTATATCCTGCCTAAGAACTTTCATTGAGACCCCTACCCCCACTTTCTCATACAGGTGCGCCTCACGGGATCCCTCCCTAGCGAGCTGATCCGCTTTTACATTTCCGTGCACTTCGCTGTGCCCAGGAACCCAACACAGTTTTAAACTGTTCTTTTGAAAGATCCTCCCCAGTTCCGACCTGCAGGTTTCAACTAATTTGAAGGACACTAAGACTGATTCTAGCATCCTTATGGCTGCTTTGCTGTCCACAAAGAAAGTGATGTCTTTATCGACCTCCCCTCTCTTGTTAACTTCTTTCGCAGCTCTCAAGATTGCCATTATTTCCGACTGCACAACTGTGCAGTGCACGGGGAGCTCCAACGATATACTAAGGCCCCAGTACTCAGAAAAGATTCCTGCTCCCGTGCCCGTGCTCGTTTTCGAGCCATCCGTGTACACTGACACTCTTCTCTTGAGGGGACGACGGTCAAGAAATTTGTTCCAAAGTCCAGTGTTGGCACTCTATAGTCCATGTTGACATAGCCTTGCTTCCCACAAAGACTTTTCAGTACTGTGGAGTGCCCATAGGGCCTTTCCCTCCAGAAGCCTCCACCCTTCAGACGCACAGCACTGGCGGCTGCCGCCTCCTTGCAGTGCAGATCTAATGGCAGAAGATCCAAGATGATCTCTAATGCAGCTGTGGGAGTAGTACGCAAAGCACCCGTTATCCCCAAGCACGCCACTCTTTGGATCTTAGTGAGTTGAGCCAGGTTACATTTCTTGCTCAGCGCCTCCCACCACACCATAGCCCCATAGGTCAGAATTGGCCTGACTATAGCTGTGTACATCCAGTGTACCACCCGTGGTTTGAGTCCCCACTTAGGCCCAAAGAGCGCCTTACACGTGAAAAAGGCTACTGTAGCCTTCCTCACTCTCTCTTCCAGATTTGCCATCCAGGTAAGCTTATGATCTAGCACGACCCCTAAGTACCTCACCTGATTGGAGAGCGTAAGACTTTCGCCATTAAGTGTGGGCGGCCTAAAGTCTGGAATTTTACGCTTCCTTGTAAAGAGGACAAGCTCCGTCTTAGAAGGGTTCACTCCCAAGCCACACTTTGTGGTCTACCTGCTGGTTAGTTCAAGGGCAAATTGCATCCGTCCTACTATGACGTCGATGAATTTGCCCGGTACTATGATGGCCACGTCGTCGGCGTAAGCAGCGACCTTGAAGCCCTCCCTTTCTAATTCCGACACAAGATTGTCCATTACTACCAGCCATAGTAGCGGTGAAAGAACTCCCCCTTGAGGGGTTCCCCTGTCCACGTATTTCCTGATAGTCAGGTCACCAATGAACGAGCTAACTATTCTAGTTCTGAGCAGTGTATCAATCCACCTACAAAGGCTCATATTAACACCTTTTTGTTGAAGCCCACGACATATGGCGCCCGGCTCAACGTTATTGAAAGCCCCTTCGATGTCCAGGAATACCCCAAGTGCTACCTCCTTGTACCGAAGGGCACTCTCGATAGTGGAGACTACGGAGTGCAATGCAGTCTCTACGGACCTTCCTCTCATGTAGGCATGCTGTGACCGTGCTAGTTGGTCCCCAATTTTGCTCCTAATGAAGGTGTCCACTAGCCTCTCCAACGTCTTGAGGAGGAAGGATGCCAGACTAATTGGTCTGAAATCCTTAACAGAACTGTGGTTTATTTTACCCGCCTTAGGGATAAAAACCACTCTTACTTGTCTCCAGGCTCTTGGGGATATAGCCCAGCTGGAGACATCCGTTGAAGATTCTTTCCAGCTATGGTGCGATAATCCCGAGAGCCTTTTGGAGCATTATAGGCCAGATCCCATCCGGCCCAGGAGATTTAAAGGGCATGAAGGTTCCCACCGCCCAATTAATCTTTTTGACATCCACGATACGCTTTATGTCGTCGTCATGCTGTCGGACCTCATTTCTCCAGCTTTCGTTGACTATGTCAGAGCACCTCGGAAAGTGCTGTTGAAAAAGTGCGTTAAGCTGTTCTTCTTTAGTGTTAGTCCAGTTTCCGTCCGAATCCTGAATAAAGCTAGGAGAGCTCCTGCTAAATGAGAGGACCTTTCGGAGTCTGGACGCTTCTGCCGTTTTCTCTATTGACGCGCAAAACACTCTCCATGAGTCCCTTTTTGCCTGTCTGACTGCACTCTTAAAAGCTCTTAGACCATCCTTATATTTGGACCAGTCATTTGGCAATTTAGTGTACTTGGCTTCATTAAAGAGCCTTCTTGCAGCCCTCCTCAAATCCTCTATCTCGTGGCTCCACCAATGCGGCAGACTCCTCGAGGCGGACTTTCGTAAGGGACAGCAGCTTTTGAAAGAATTGCTCAGGATGTTTGTGAGGGAATCGACCGCCGAGTCGACTTCCTTCACAGTAGACAGTCCTCCCAAGTGGGACCTCTCTAATCCTATCTCAACCAAATTTGCGAAACTCAACCAGTTGGCTTTCCGCGCATTTCTTAACTTGCCAGACCCAACAGTCGACGATGATACCTCGATATCGAAGTGGATAATACAGTGATCCGACAAGGATGCCTTGTCCGAGACCCTCCACCCCGATACCGCCGATTTAAGAGATCCCACGACAAGCGTCAAGTCGAGAACCTCTCTCCTGTTGCTGGTCACGAACGTGGGTTTCGTTTCCGCTATTACATACCCAGAGGGTAGTCCCCAACAAGTAATCGTACAAGGACTCCCCTCTATCATTAATGTTGCTGCTGCCCCAGAGAGTATGGTGGGCATTAGCATCACAACCAAGCACTAAATCAATCTTACCTCTTTCCGCGACCTCCACAAGCGTCCTGACTGCAACCGGTGGTGGTTCTTCTGGATCGTCGTGCGCAAAGTAGGCAGAGGCAATCCAACATTTGCTGTCCGGATTGTCCAATGCCACAACAACTAGGTCCTCGGAACTAAGATTAGGAATCATTAGTGCATTCAGGGATCTTTTCATCATAATACATGATCGAATCTTACCTGTTTTACGACAGTGGAAGATGCCGTATCCTTTTACTCCTAGCCCCTGAACCTGATCGTTATGGATCCATGGTTCTTGGACTATGGCTCCATCGGCATCGTCCTGTAGCAGGACCAATGCCAGGTTGGCCGAGGCCGCTTTACTGTGATGGAGGTTGATCTGAAGTAGCTTTAGAGCTACCATCATCAACCACCTCCACCTCAACCACCGCCCCATCGCCGGCTGGCATGCTCCTTTTGAACAGGCGAAGGTGGACTTCGCCTAGTGCGAAGCACAATCTTCCCTGTCTACTCGCCATGGTGGAGGCGGACTTCGTATCCATGAGGATCACGAAGCCCTTACCTCCCTCCTTTGGCGGCTCCTCCCCGATGACCTCCCACTTCTTCATTGGGACGTCAGGATTTTGCGCCTGCAGGACGCTGAGCAGCTGCTTCCTACTCACCTCGTCATTGGGGATCCAAACCCTGCCTTTCGGCCGGCTCGGTATCCTCCTGACATCGACGAGCTGAAGCTTCGCTCCCTCCCATGGCGCCTTCATTTCCGCGACCGTCCGATGAAGGAACTCACGCGAGAAGTCATTTTTGCATTCCAATACCCGAACTCCGTACTGCCATTTTGCAGCCCCGAAGGTCGGGCATGGTCTCCCTGGGTTCTGGGCAATGAACTTGAAAAGTGATGTAGAGATTACTCTCTCCACCACTTTCCACTGTTCCCCAGAGTACCGCCCGTCCGGTTTGCTGCTGTCGACAACCGCAAGCCACAGTGACTCTCGCCGCGTCGCTATACGATTTGCCGCCAGCAGCAACCCTTTCAGCAGCAACCCCTCCACTAATTCCTGAAAAGGCAGTCTCATCCGGCTTCCCTTTGGAGACATACCTAATCTTTTTTGAAACCGAGCCCGTCTCCTCCGTAAACCTGACTCTCTTGCTTTTTCTGAACTCTACTTTCTTAGCCTCGGCCGTGTTGTTTCCGGTATTGGAACCCGCCACAGGCCTCGTGAGTTCATCTTTTTTGACGACGCCTTCCGCCCAGCAGAAGCTCGCCCTCTCTTTCCCAGCGGGCGTTTAGCAGCCATAAACTGCTTCTTCCGCTTCATCCCCTCCGTTGGATTCCTCGGCTTCCGCCTCTTTTTCCTAGTCTCTGGATCGGCGAGAAGTTTCTCCTCCGTATCCGTCGACATATTGTTGCAACCCACAGTGATGGCACTGCGGTCGCGGACAATTTGTTTGGCCTAGTCTCCCACACCCCAGGATGGCGCAACTGAGCCGGCTAGCTTCAGCGCTTGGGTGTGGGTTGTTTTAGGGGAGGAAGAACTAGGCCCGTGCCGAACCATCCTCTGAGAGAAAAAAAGAAAAAAAAAACGAAAAAGAAGGAATGGGATTGGGATGAGGGAGAGTTCACTGAGCCTGAAAAAAAAATCACTCGCTTTTTACTCCATCAGTGAAACGCCAAAATTTATGAAAGACCAAAAAGAAATATATATTTACGAATAAAAAGCAAGAAAAATAATAATACAACTAATACTAGATTAAGATGTATAAACAAAATTCAAAATAAAAGGAAGAAAAAGAAAAAAAAACTTAAATAGGTATATGTAAAAATAAAAAAAATAAAATAGAAAGAAACAAAAAAAAATTAAAATAAAATCAAATCATAATGCTTCAAATGCTTAAACAAAATCAATAGAATAATTAAACTCACGTTTAAGCTGCCGATGAGGAGCGCTCTCCATCTGCGTGGTCTGCGCAAGCCTGAAACCAATGGTGCCGTTGATTCGGCATTAAATTGAAAATTAATTAATTTTTTTTTCTCTGTTTCCCTTGTACAATACTTCAATTATAGACAATACTCCTTAGAAAATCTATTGTTAATTCACTTTTTTTTTTTTTTTTTGTTTTTTCTTCCTACTTTAGGAATTCCGGCTCTGTTCCATATTATCAACTATGTACTATTTCCCTTTGGCCCTTCGATTATTAGTTAAACTTGTCTTTGTTTTTTTTGTTCTACTGTGTTCACTATGCATTTGTTTCCGTTGTTAAATTCAATTGTTATTTTGTAATGCACTTTTTTTTTCGCTTTGATTTGTCAGCAGCACAACGTTGTTGGTATTTAGCAATTTGCATGACTTCACCATATAAAACAATTCAGTCTTCTCAGAGTTCACCTTTTCTTTTCACTAATATTTTCAGAGTTTTTTTTTCTTTTTTCACGATAACTTGTCTCCTTTCCTAAGTTTTAATTTTCAATTTCCGATTTTCAATGTCTTACAATCAGTCACTTTGTGTTTTATCCCGGCTACGGGAAAAGTTTTTATCAAATCTTTCACCGATGTGCGACCTTTTGTCGCCAAAACTTGACTGCCCCCCCCGCATTCATTTTTTGTTTTTCAGCTGTCCGACAACGGCGGGTCACATCTGTCGTTGACCCCCTATTCCGTTGCTGGTAGCTGTTTCCTTGTCGGAAAGGTCAGCGGCCGTGCCACGACCTAAACTGACCCTTGCACTGAGAAAACGAAGGAAAGAAGAAAAAAAAATATAGAACGCAGTTCCACCTAGATTTGAACCCAGGCCTCTCACGCGACCGTTTAAAGTGCTATTACTCAGCCACGGAACTCTGTTGCTGTTCAGCGAGTCTAGGCACCAAAAGGTCCGTAGGCTGGTTGCAACAAACGTGGGGACGACCTGACCCAGGAGGTGGGTCTCATCACGCCGGGCAAATAGCTTTAGCAGCGAATATCCTGGGCATGGAATACACCAATCCGGTTTCCACCCTCATCCGCCAGTTCATATGACACCTGCCCAATTTTCCGACGGACTACTGCGCTATAAAACACAGGCGCTAGCTTGGCTGCAAAGCGGTTTGCTGCACTACTAAGTACGTGATTACGTACAAAGACTCTTTGCCCGGGAGTAAACTGTTGTGTACGCGTTCTCAGATTATAACGTTGCGCTCCCTTGCTGTACGCCTCGCTTAGTTTCGCTTTGACTCGGTCGTATGCGATACGCTGCCTGTCGCAGGGTCGCAGCGTTACCTCGCCATCTTCGAAAGCCTTTAATTTACGCAGCAGAGCATACTCTGATCCGTGCCTTACTGGTTGATAACCGAACATCAGGAAGTGCGGCGAGTATCCTGTTGAATCGTGTATCACATGTCGGAACGCGGCGCAGGACTCCGCAAGATGCTCATCCCACTCGCGATGATCTTCGCCAACATATGAGCGTATAGCGGCTAGCGTGGATTGGTTGGTGCGTTCTGCGGCATTTGACTGGGGGCTATATAAGGGCGTGAAGCAATGTTCGACCCCAAAGTTGTTTAGCAGCTGGGTGAAAATTTTGCAGGTGAACTGAACACCGTTGTCCGTTGCAGGATTTCCGGTACCCCATAGGTTAGAAATATTTCACTTGTTAAAAATTTGACCACGTTTTCTGCAGTGGCTTTCACCATGGGCTTGAGCCAAATGAATTTGGTGTAGTGGTCCAGCACGACTAACAAGTAGACATTACCACTCTTAGAACGTGGATAGGGCCCCATAAAATCAATGAAAATTCGCTGCATTGGTCGTTCGGAACATCGCAGTAAACCCATTGGAGGTCTCATCGTGCTGTTAGATGGCTTGCATTGTTTGCACGTCAGGCAAGAAGCAATGTGGTTACGAACATCATTAGCGATACTAGGCCAGTAATAATTCCTACGTAATAGCTCCAGTGTCTTTCTTATTCCTCGGTGCGAAGCCATAGGTTTATCATGGACCTGGGAAATAAGTTCCCTGTGATAGCTTTTAGGAACCCATAATTTGCGTTGCGGTATGTCCAAAAACAAAGAACTGTTAGAAGTGGTCTGGATGTAGACTCGCCCTTCCTCCGTGAACAGATTTTGGTAACGCTCTGGGCTTGCCTTAATCTGTGTGATCAAGTCCAGGTACTCCGGATCTAAAAAGGCGGTATCTGGGATAACTTCAGCTACATCCGTGACGAGTTCACTCAAGGTATACGATCTGGATAGTGCATCAGGTACCACGTTTTGCGTACCTTTTCGATGCTCGATGTTGAAGTTGAACCCCTGCAGCTTCAAGCTCCAACGGGCCAATCGGCCAGATAAGTCCTGTTGTGACATAAGCCACTTAAGACTGGCATGATCCGTGATGATGGTGAATGGCAACCCCTCAACGTAGGCTCTAAAACGCTTGACACTCTGCACGGCAGCCAAACATTCAAGTTCAGTTATACTGTAGTTTCGTTGGGCAGAGTTCAGCTTGGTGGACATATACGCGATCGGGTGCTCCTCACCATCGTCATCTTTTTGGAAGAGGACACTTCCGATGCCCGTAATGCTGGCATCACACTGGATGTAAAAATGTCGCGTGAAATCTGGGTTGGTCAGGACTGGAGCGGACACGAGTAGTTCCTTCGTCTGGATAAAGGCCAGGTTAGCAGATTCGGACCACACGAATGGTTTTTTGATTTTAAGAAGGTCCGTTAGTGGTGCTGTAACTGCTGCGAAGTTCGGAATAAACCGTCTGTACCAGCCTGCCATACCCATGAACCTCCGGATATCTTTGGCCGTTCGCGGTACGGGATAGGCCAGGATGCCAGATACTTTCTCGGGGTCAGTACTGAGTACCCCATCACTAACTACATAGCCTAAGTATTTGATCTCCTTTTGAATGAACTTGCTCTTCTCAACGTTTATCGTGAGGTTTGCTTTTTGGAGTAAGTGGGCAACTGTAGACAACAGCTTAAGGTGCTCGTCCAAGGTTGAGCTTGTTACCAGCAAGTCATCGAAGTATACAAAAACCTGATCATGCATTTCGTGCGGTATCACTTTGTGCATCAACCGGCACATTGTCTGCGGTGCATTACACAAGCCGAACGGCATGACTGTGAAATGGTACAGGAGTCTCCCAGGGATGGTAAAGGCGGTTTTTTCCTTAGCGCTCGCGTCAAGCGGAATCTGCCAGAAAGCATCCTTCAAATCCAGACTGGTGATGTATCTGGTGTCTTGCGCCTGGCCAGCAGGCCCTCAATGAGAGGAAGCGGGTATGCGTCTTTGAGAGTCACTGCATTCAGGCGTCTGGCATCTAAGCATAGGCGCACTTTTCCAGGTTTTCTTACCAGCGTGACGGGGGAACTCCAAGCGCTGTGGCTTTCTTCAATTACCCCCAGAGACAACATTCGATCGAGTTTGTCATACATCAGTTTCTGCACCACTGGGGAAACCGCATAGTGTCTTTGTTTGATAGACACTGCTGTGCCGGTATCAATAGAGTGTGACAATAAATCAGTTTTTCCCAAACCCAACTTATTAAATGATGGAAACTGCTGTTTGACGAAATCGAGACGCTTCTGCTCTTCCGGGGACAAGTGATGGAAGCCACTGGATGTCGGTGTCGTAAGAGCATCAACGACAGCTAAGGGTACAGGGGTAATTTTAAAGGCATTCCAAAAATCCATGCCAAGATAAATGGGATTGGCTAGCGTGGGCACTACCAAAAATACGAAAGGGAGTATGCGGTTATTGCACTGCACTGGAACATTGACGAATCCCAGGATAGAGGCACTTTGACCCGCGGCAGTTCGAACCTTGCCATTCATGGTGTGCAGGTAGAGATCTAAATCCCTGATGAGTTCAATGGACCCTTTTCCTAGTATGCTGACAGTGGCCCCACTGTCCAACAGACCGATAAGTTTCCGCCCTTTGATTGTGATTTGAGCAAAAGGGCGGTTGTCTCCGTGCTGCGCTACGATAGTTTCCAGGCAGGCACTTCGTAGGTGTTTACGATCTTCAAAATATTTCCAAGCCCGAAAAAAACGTGGTGCTCGAGGAGTTTGAGGTTGTTTACGATAACTGTTTACTGATAATACAGTCTGGGTGACAGCGTCAACAGTCTCCACAGTCTGGACTCCAACGTCACACATAAAAGGGGTGCCTATTAGACCCTCCGCCTTAGCTCGGGATCCGTATTGGCAGCAGCTTCGGTCGTCTTCGCTGTTGGTCTCCGGCTCTGGGGAGCACTTGAGGTTCCGGCCTTCCTCATTCCCCATTGCCCGTTTCCCGATCGACAATTCGGACAAGTTGGTTTCACGGAATTGGGTCTTCCACAACCGTAGCAAAATTGCCGCTGGTGTGATTGCGGACATTCCATGAAAGAATGACCCAAATCCTGGCAATTCCAACACACACGGTACTCGTTCGCGTCACCGTGGCGTCGATCAGCCTGCGGGTGGAATTCTTGGTGTGGACGCTGTGCTTGATAACCAGACTGGTCAGGCGGCATCGGAAGTCTAGTCCGAGCTGGTGTGGGATCGAAATGGCAGCCTGTCATCGCCTCGACTGTATCTTCTCGCATCCAGTCTTCTTCTGCATATACTTCATTTAATGCTAGTGATCGTCTGTGAGAGGGTCGATTTTGATGGAAAGCGCTGTTCTGGCCTGTGTTTTTCCCGTCGGGCCACCATGTCGCCTCAACAGCAACGCATCGTCGAATTAGTTCTCGAACCGATCGGAACTCCAGTCCGGCCAAATGATGACTCAACCTAGGATCCATGTTCCTTAATAGAACATATTGAATGTCGGCATCCGGAAGAGGATTTTTTAGTTGCACCATTAGCTCTTCGACGGCATCGTAAAAATCTCGGAAAGCTTCCTTCGGCCGCTGGGTCCTAGCATCTATAGCTCTTCGTATGTCCACGTCCGACCGTCTGGCCTCAAATCGCTCGCGTAAACCTGCAGACAGGTGACTCCAGAGTGGTATAGGAGTTATTTCCAGATATCGCCAGTACCATTCTTCAGCTGGCCCTTGTAGGAGGATATGAAGATCCATTGCCAAATTTTCTCGGGACACACCATAAATATTGGCCAAATGTGTAGCCCGAAAAATAAATCGGTCAACACCCATTCCCTGAGAAGTTCCATCGAACTTCAGGTTCCACTTTGTCATCGGAAGATGAACTGCAGATCGGCTGGGATGGACCATGGTGCTGGATAAGTCTGGATTGGGTCGGTGAGGTGTGGACTCTCGACCTTCTCGCGCTAGTACTGGGGTCGTGGTGGCACTTGAAGTTTGGTTGCCAGATGGAGCAAACATCACTTCCGCGTCCCGTGTCTCCCTATGGGGCTGTTGTGCAGCTGTATCTACGGGTGAAAGCGTGAGGCGGTCCAAACCACGTGTGAGACGAACTATTCCCGAGTCGTCCGGACGACGCACTGTGTTCGGCATTGCAAAGGTTCTAAACTAATAATTAAATCAATGAATGAAAAACCCTCAATAAAATATTTTCCTTTCGAAATTAAGAAAATAGATAAATTTAAACTGAAACGAAACCAAACTCAAAAAAAAATCGTGTTTTAAAATGCGTTGGATAGATTAAGTTTTTTTTTTTTTTTCAGACTCAGTGCCCCTAACCCTGTAGAAAGGAGAAGAAGGAATAAGAAAGGATGGAAAGGTTGAAACTTGAATTGCATAATATTGGAAAATAACGAAAAAAAAACAAGAAGTTGCATGCGTATTACAGTGCGAGGAAGCTTCCCTACGTATCTCCCTCTAATGTCTTCATGTAGGCCGACTACGGTCTTATTCTACAATTTATATGATGGAATAAGCCGGACAAGAGTCGCAGGACGACTCCCTCACACAATGAATAGTCCCCAGGTGTATCGAGAGCGTCGTCTAACTCAATTCAAATCAGGAGATGTAGACGCGACAAAAAACTCGATGGATCCCACCTGTTAACCACTCCAACATACCCGCTAAAGTCACATTAGCATGACTATCACTACTATATGCGACACTTGTGGGCGCCACCGCGACCGCAGTATCCAATCATTAAATCATTAATTATTTGAAAAGAAAGAAAACTCAAGAACTATAAAAGTTAAGCGTTTGCACAATATTTTAACAAATTAAACGAGTAAAAAAAAATCACAAGAAAAACATTACTGCCACAGGAAAAATTTAAAATAATACTAACACGAAAATAAAAATCTATTTAATGGAAATGCAAAAATTGCCATATAGATATGTTGAAATTACTCTACTCTACATTAGAACCAACGAAGTTAACTAGTCAAAACCTCATTACCACAATAGCTTGGGCGCCATATGTTGCAACCCACAGTGATGGCACTGCGGTCGCGGATAATTTGTTTGGCCTAGTCTCCCACACCCCAGGATGGCGCAACTGAGCCGGCTAGCTTCAGCGCTTGGGTGTGGGTTGTTTTAGGGGAGGAAGAACTAGGCCCGTGCCGAACCATCCTCTGAGAGAAAAAAAGAAAAAAAAACGAAAAAGAAGGAATGGGATTGGGATGAGGGAGAGTTCACTGAGCCTGAAAAAAAAATCACTCGCTTTTTACTCCATCAGTGAAACGCCAAAATTTATGAAAGACCAAAAAAAATATATATTTACGAATAAAAAGCAAGAAAAATAATAATACAACTAATACTAGATTAAGATGTTTAAACAAAATTCAAAATAAAAGGAAGAAAAAGAAAAAAAAACTTAAGTAGGTATATGTAAAAATAAAAAAAAATGGAAAGAAACAAAAAAAAATTAAAATAAAATCAAATAATAATGCTTCAAATGCTTAAACAAAATCAATAGAATAATTAAACTCACGTTTAAGCTGCCGATGAGGAGCGCTCTCCATCTGCGTGGTCTGCGCAAGCCTGAAACCAATGGTGCCGTTGATTCGGCATTAAATTGAAAATTAATTAATTTTTTTTTCTCTGTTTCCCTTGTACAATACTTCAATTATAGACAATACTCCTTACAAAATCTATTGTTAATTCACTTTTGTTTTTTTTTGTTTTTTCTTCCTACTTTAGGAATTCCGGCTCTGTTCCATATTATCAACTATGTACTATTTCCCTTTGGCTCTTCGATTATTAGTTAAACTTGTCTTTGTTTTTTTTTTTGTTCTACTGTGTTCACTATGCATTTGTTTCCGTTGTTAAATTCAATTGTTATTTTGTAATACACTTTTTTTTCGCTTTGATTTGTCAGCAGCACAACGTTGTTGGTATTTAGCAATTTGCATGACTTCACCATATAAAACAATTCAGTCTTCTCAGAGTTCACCTTTTCTTTTCACTAATATTTTCAGAGTTTTTTTTTCTTTTTTCACGATAACTTGTCTCCTTTTTTAAGTTTTAATTTTCAATTTCCGATTTTCAATGTCTTACAATCAGTCACTTTGTGTTTTATCCCGGCTACGGGAAAAGTTTTTATCAAATCTTTCACCGATGTGCGACATTTTGTCGCCAAAACTTGACTGCCCCCCGCATTCATTTTTTGTTTTTCAGCTGTCCGACAACGGCGGGTCACATCTGTCGTTGACCCCCTATTCCGTTGCTGGTAGCTGTTTCCTTGTCGGAAAGGTCAGCGGCCGTGCCACGACCTAAACTGACCCTTGCACTGAGAAAACGAAGGAAAGAAGAAAAAAAAATATAGAACGCAGTTCCACCTAGATTTGAACCCAGGCCTCTCACGCGACCGTTTAAAGTGCTATTACTCAGCCACGGAACTCTGTTGCTGTTCAGCGAGTCTAGGCACCAAAAGGTCCGTAGGCTGGTTGCAACAATATACTCAACTGTCTCTCCTATGGAGCCCAGTTCTTCCTCCTTCCCGGGGTGTGGCGCTGAGCTACCAGCCTCCGCACTCCGCGTTTCTTTTTGTTGGCCACTGGCGACACGCAAAGAAGAGTCAGACTCTTCCCCGTGCCCGCCGGTAGTCGCCGCCAAAGCCCCTACCGACGTTTGGGCAGATATCCCTGCCCGCAATTTTTCCGTTGTCATGTCCATGTCATATGTTTGCTCGTGGTCGGGGGTTGCTTATTCGTTATATTCGCAACTACCCTCCTTTGGAGCTGCACCAGCAGTTCCTCCGGAGGCCTTCCAGCTATCCGCCACCTGCTGACCCCCCCTCTAGCCTGAGCTCAGCCGAGAGCTCTCAACAGTAACTTCATCATCGAAGTTTCTGTGTACTACTAAAACTGTCGTGGCCTTAGGACTAAACTGCATGAGTTTCTCCTATCCTCTTCCTCTGCTAATCACGATGTCGTTTGCTTATCTGAAACTTGGCTCAACGCTAGCATCTATGACAAAGAGCTTTTTGCTTATCATCGTGTCTTCCAACATGATCGTAATCCTCACTCTGCCTTGAAAAGTGACGGCGGTGGTGTTCTTATTGCGGCAATGCCTTCTCTCAATTCTTCCCTCTGTACCTCTTTTTCCCCGGTCACCTTTCCATCCATTATTGAATGGATACTTATTAGGATCAACACACAATCTAGTCCCCTTTTTGTTGGGTGTGTTTATATTCCTTGCAATTGCCCTGTTTCCATACTCGATAAGTGGCTAAATGAATTTTCAGCTTTCATTAATTCTTGTCCTCCATCTTCCCACTTCATCATTCTCGGCGACTTCAACCTCCCTTCTATCACCTGGGATTTTAACTCATTTTCTCCTGTTACTTCTGTAGCCAGCCCTCATCTCTCGATTATATCTTCGTTTTTAGCTTCAGTATCTTTCTACCAATATAACACTATCACTAATGTTAACATTAAAATTTTAGATCCTGTCCTTTCTTCCCTGCCTATAAACATGTTGATCCTTGTTAAATGTATCCATCCCTACACTAGGGTCGATCCTCATCATCCTCCACTCCTGCTGGACGTCTCCTTTAAATTTGACAAGTCGAGGACCACTCCAGTCTCTCTAAAGCCGAATTTTAGAAGAGCAAACTACCTTGCCATCGAGTCCTCCCTCAACTCATATGATTGGCATCATATACTTCACAGTCTGGATTGCGAAACTGCCTTAAATTCTTTTTACTCTGTACTTAATGACCTGATCCATCACTATGTTCCCCTAAAACGTAAAGTTCAATCGAACTCGCCTCCTTGGTTCTCTCCTGCAATTGAGTCTGCTCTGCGTACCAAAAATACTTTACGAAGAAAGTGGCTGAAAAGCCAACTTGTTTCAGATCGAATTAGATACTCACAGAGTAGATCCGAGGTGAAACACCTTATCCGCTCTTCCTCGAATGATTACATTCAACGCCTAGAAGCTTCTGTGACCAGGGATGAAACTAAAATGTTCTGGTCCTATGTTCGCTCTCTACGTAAGTCCTCCCCTGTCCCTACCGAGTTGACTCATAACGGCCTCATTGCTCGCTCTCCTCAGGATATGGTAAACTTATTCTCTGACTTCTTCTCTTCTGTCTTCTCATCTCCCATGGCAAGTCCCCCCTTGTATTCCTATTCTAATCCTTCTTGATTACTACCTTCTAATTTATCTATTTCTAAATCTGAGCTAGAGATCCTAATCAATGGAATTGATCCTGATGTGAACCCTGGACCAGACGGTATTCCTTACTTGTTTGTGATCTGCCTCTCTTCCTCTCTTGGCCTGCCTCTATCGATCATATTTAACAAAAGTGTCTCCGAGGGCATTTTTCCTGCTTCCTGGAAACTTTCACATACAATTCCTATCCACAAGTCTGGACTTCTTTCCTTTGCACGCAACTACCGTCCCATAGCCATGTTGTCTTGTTTTTCGAAACGGCTCGAGCGGTTCGTTTACAATTCACATTCATCAGACCTGTTATTGCTAATGCACAACATGGTTTTGTTGCTGGTCGTTCCTCACTTACTAACCTCTTAGAATTCTCCGACTTTGCGGCCAAGTCTCTGGTCAATAGAGAGCAAATTGATTGCATTTACACGGATTTGTCTAAGGCTTTTGACTCCGTTGATCATAATATTTTAGTGCGTAAGCTGAAGAGCTGTGGCTTTCAAGGGTCTTTACTCAGATGGTTCTCTTCCTATCTGTTTAACCGTGAATGCATTGTCTCCTTCTGCAATCATACATCTGCTCCTTTCTATCCATCATCAGGTGTTCCGGAAGGCTCTATCCTGGGTCCTTTTCTTTTTTTTTTACTTTTTGTCAACGATTTGCCTCAATTCATTCAGTCTCCCTGCCTTCTGTACGCTGACGACTTTAAAGTCTTTAGGACAATCAACTCCATTTTCGATTGTCAAACTCTTGACCAGGATCTATGTGCGTTTCAATCCTGGTGTGACCTCAATAATCTAACGATTAATGTTGAAAAATGTCATAAACTTACCTTTTCCCTCAAATTCAACACTATTATTTTTCCTTATTCCTTACACAGCGGTACTCTCGTTGAAGTCGATCATTTCTGTGATCTAGGTGTCATATTCGATCGCAAACTAAAATTTGATCATCATATTGCCAATATCGTGCTTAAAGCGTCAAAGCTTTGTGGACTCTTACTAAGAAATTCCACTGCATTTCGGAGATCTGAAACTAGTATAAAACTTTTTAATTCTCTCGTACGTAACTTGGTCGAATACTGCTCCCCGATCTGGTCTCCACACAGCAAATGTGATGCAAACTTGATCGAATCTATTCAGTGTAAGTTTACCCGCACTCTATTCTACAAATTCAATATTCCCTATGCTCCTTACGATGTTCGTCGCAAACATTTCAACCTTGCCACCTTACAACAACGTAGAATATATTTAGACGAATCTCTCCTTTGCAAGCTTTTTTTTGAATATCCTCGACACTCCTCTCTGCAATGAACTTCGCTTTCGTCACTCTTCTCACCCTTCTAGAAACCTTACGATCTTCGTCCCTCCCTTCACCACGTCTAACCTATATTATAATTCTCCCCTGACTCGCTTACAACGAAATCATGACCTTATGCAGTTTGGTTCCTTCGGTTACTCTTTAAATACTTATAAGATCAAACTAAGAAATCTTATATTTTCCTCTTAATTGTAGTTCTCAAATTTTCTAATTCATTCACGACTGTTCTTTATTCTTATTTACTATACTTATTTCATTAATTAATTCATTTACTCTTTAGTGTTATCTTGGTTGGTTGGTTGTAGTGGCACCCCCCTTTGTCAAAAGGCGGCTCACTTAGGCCAAGATAGGCCCATTGTGATACCACATTTTAACAGGGAGCGGCACTAAAACCTGTTGGGTGACGAGAACCATTTCGATTCTCGTATGAATCCGGCAACGCAGCTAATGTTCAAATCAGCTACTTCCGTGAGGCTGTCCAGGAAGGGTGAGCCTAAGGTTTTCATGCGTTTCCTGGACAGTGCTGGGCATTCACACAGAAAATGTTGGATCGTTTCCTCCTCCTCCTCCGATCTGCAGCTGCGGCAGAAATCGTGGAAAGGGACACCCAGTCTTTCTGCGTGTCTGCCAATGAGACAATGCCCCGTCAGTACGGATACGATGAAACTTAATGTTTCACGGCTCGTGTTGAGGAGCTGCTTGGTGCGCTTTGAGCTTAGTGTGTGCCAAGTTTGCCTGGTTGTCCTGCAGGTTTCTTCCAGCAGCCAGACCTTGTTTGCAGCCTCTATATAATACTGCTTGAAACTTAGCTTGACGGAGGCCAACGGATGGCCGACTTGGGGTGTTAGTGTATAATCCTGGAGCTCAGTGCCAGCTCTAGCTAGGGCATCAGCTTCGCAGTTCCCAGGTATATCACTGTGACCCGGCACCCAGCAAATAATCACTGCACAGTGAAGCGACATCGCGTTCAGTAGTGTGCGACATTCCATTACAATTTTGGATGAGGTATACACGCTGGATAATGATTAGATAGCAGCTTGACTGTCAGAAAAGATGTTTAAATTTCTTATGGAAATTTTCTGACTTCTCAGCCAGTCAACTGCCTTATAAATCGCAATGACCTCTGCCTGAAAGACGCTGCAGTGGTCTGGTAATCGGAAGGATAGTTTCAGGCCTAGCTGTTCTGAGAACACGCCACAGCCAACTCTTCCCTCCATTTTTGATCCATCAGTGTAGATGTCGACCGATTCCTGTATCCTATTTCCTTCCATGATCCAGTCATCTCTGCTATGGATGACGGACTTGAAACTGTGATGGAAGCAGGGAATCGGAGGAGTGAGGTTTACTTTCTCAGGCGTTGCTCCATCCCTCCGTAATATGGTGGAGTGGCCGATATTCCCATCACGCCAGAGATTTCGAGCTTTCAATCGAATAGCAGAGCACTTGGCCTGCTGTTTCGTTAGGAGCTCCGTCGGGAGCCAATTTAATAGCATAAACAATGCTTTTGTCGGGGTAGTGCGTATAGCCCCGGTGATTGCAATAGCTGCAGTCCTCCTGACCCTGTTAACCAGGTTCGCGTTTGATGTTTTTGCCATTGCTGGCCACCAAATAACCACGCCATACAGAAGGATTGGTTCCACTATCGCTGTATAGAGCCATGATACAGTTTTGGGTTTCAGTCCCCATCTTTTCCCAATAGCTCTTTTGCAGCAGTAGATTTCGCATGCCGCTTTACGCGCTCTTTCCGCTATGTTTGCTTTCCATGCGAGTTTGGAGTCTAAGATCAGACCTAAATATTTGACCTGATGAGATGGATTGAGACTTGTCTCACCAAGTTTAGGTGGAGCAAATCGTGGAATTTTGTATCTTCTCGTGAAGAGCACAAGTTCCATTTTCTGCGGATTTATCTTTAGACCACACTCTTTGCTCCATTTGGTAAGAATACCTAGGGCAAAGTTTAGTCTTTCCGATAGGGTGTTAACAAATTTTCCCGATATTGCTATTGCAACATCGTCGGCATAAGCTACGACTTTGCAGCCAGTCGCTTCTATTTTTGACAGGAGTTCATCCACCACTAGGTTCCATAGAAAGGGTGATAGCACCCCACCTTGTGGTGGGCCTCTGCAAACCCTCCTTCGTAAGGTACTGTTTCCTAGCGTGGAGTTGATGTTCCTGCTGCTAAGCAATTGACCGATGAACCCTATCAGGTTGTCGGCATTTCTTCCCCCGAGTGCTTTACCAATAGCCTTATGGCTGATATTGTTGAAAGCCCCTTCGATGTCTATAAAAACCGCCTGCGTGTACTCTTTGACGCTTAGCGATTTTTCGATGTAGCTGGTGAGCGAGTGAAGAGCTGTTTCAACCGATCTCCCTTTTGTGTATGCGTGCTGCGCATTAGAGAGTGGTTTCAGAGTAGCTCTCAAATGAATCTCTATCAATCGCTCCAGAGTTTTTAGCAGAAAAGAGGTGAGACTGATAGGTCTGTAATCCTTAGGTGAGGAGTGGGATGTTTTACCCGCTTTAGGTATGAAAACTATTTTTGCTTCTCTCCACTGCTGTGGAATGTAAGCCATCCGTACACATGCTTTGAAAATGACGTTCAGCCATGGCAGTGCTATATTGATACCCTGCTGGATCTCGATAGGTGAGATGTTATCCATGCCAGGGGATTTGAAGGGTTGAAATGAGCTGATTGCTCAGCGTAGGAGCCTGTCATTTACAGGCACAGTAGTTGGCATGCACTCCGGGAGCGTGTGTGGATCCGCTTTGTCAGCCACACCCTCACTGCCCGGGAAGTGCGTATCTACGAGAACAGACAGAGTCTCGGAGCTGGATTTCGTCCAGACTCCATTTGCGTACTTAACGGACCCTAAAAATGAGGGGGAGCTCGTCATGACTTTTCGCAGGCGACTGACATCCTTGGAGTGTTCTATTTCTGCACAGAAGCTTCTCCAAGAGGTGCGTTTAGCCTTTCTGATAGAGGATTTGAACTCCTACAGTTTTGTTTTATAAGAACACCAGTCATTAGATTCTTTAGCCCGATTGAAGGACTTCCTACATTCCTTCCTTTTGTTAATGAAGGTTGGATTTGTCGGAGGGTCAGATGCCAAATCGAACCTTATGTATAGGTGATCGGAGAACGAGCACTCTTGCGATACGTGCCATCCCTTGATAGTTTGGTTCAAGTGCTCATTCGTCATAGTGATATCCAGAACCTCTCTACAGCTTGCCGTAATGAAGGTAGGATCCTCACCTTTGTTAGCTAGGGCTAAGTCATGTAATAAGATAAATTCAAATAGTGACTCACCCCGTTTATTCGTGTCGGTGCTACCCCAGATGCGATGATGGACATTGGCGTCCGCTCCGACTATTAGAGGGATGCCTCTTGCAGTGGCTTCCCTTGTGATCCTCTGCAGGCTAGTTGGAGGTGGCAGAACATCATGCGCCATACAGCAGGAGACAGCCCAAAGGGGTTTGGACTGTCTTTCCACTGCTATGGCAATGTTGTCCTGGTCGCTGAAATTGTACAAGGTTAGAAACTTCAAGCCTTCCTTTTCTATTATGCAAGCTCTCTGTTTACTTGTCGTATTGAAGGATACAGTATTGTATCCCTTCATGTTGAGCCCGCAAAATCCGGTTTCCAACAACCCAAGGTTCCTGGGCTAGTACTAGCTCCTCTCCTTTTTGGGCCAGGTGGAGGAGCAGTGCAGCGGATGCCGCCTTAGAGTGCTGCAGAAACCTCAGCATCGCGACACAATGTTTTATCCGTCTCCTCGTCAGATAAGGACATCTCCTCCTCCTCGACCAGGTCGAGGGATCTGAGAAGGTCCCCAGCCAACCCCGCAGTGGAGGTGGTGCTTCTTCCGTCATCGGAGAGAAGATCTGACAGAGAGGTCCACGGTCGGGTCTACGGATGCTTCCACAGTTCCCTCGCTTCCACCCTCCTTGCTCGGTTCCCGTACTGCCTTCCCAGTACGGTCCTTGCGATATACTCGCAGGGTGATAGCCGAGAAACCGTAGCTGATCACCCCGCTTTTCGACTCCAATGGAGCTAGCGACTCCTCGTTCAGGATTATTAGGGCCTCTCGCTGTCCATTGCTGGGCTCGCTAACCTTAGCTACCTTCCAATTTTCCACCGGGAGGTCAGCATTACTGAGCTTGATTAGCTCTACAATTTCCTCCGGTGTGGATGGCTCCGCTGGTATCCACACCCTGGACCGAAGCCGATTCGGGATGTATTCCCTGAAGACAGCATCCAGCTTTCCTCCGGGCTAGACTTCTCCCAATCTACCGATAACCTGCTTGTATAGATCCGCTGAACGTTGATCCGTGCAGGCTATCAGTTTAACGTGACCCTGGTACCAGCCAGCATCACGACAACTTGGTGGAGGGCCAGGATTTGCCTCGAGTATGGGCTTTTACACCCGAAGAAGCGCGATTTCTACTATCTTCCAATTTGACGGTGAGATGGTACCATCACTACTGCTTCTGTCGATAACAGCCCATACCCGGCTGTCCTTGGCAGCTTCACTGAAACTCCTGCACTTAACAGGATTGGGTGTGACCAGTTTTGGTCTTTTACTAACCGGCAGTTGGACGCTCGGTTGAATTGGGGCAGACTCATTAGATCTACATCTTTTATGAGTTGCCTCTTTCTTTGGAAGAGACGCTTTGTAAGCCTCTACCGTGGTGGCTGCCCATTTCAGGGAGATTTTATCCTTCTGGGAAAGACCATCCGGAGGTAAATCTTTCAGCCTTTTCAGGACTTTGAAGGCAGACCTTCTGTCTCTGTAAGCCGTGACTGAGGGATTTTGTTGCTTCTTAACACCTGAAGTGGAAGCGGTGTTGGAGGGCGCTCCGGAAACAGTGCGGGCCGGCTTGTTCGCCGTTACCTTGGTGTTACCGCTAGCGCCAATAGGCTTGACTGAAGGAGTACTTGCCCCTGGCATAGCTGCCTTGGAGCATGCATCCCTCGAAGAAGTAGGGGGTTGGCTGAGTATCGCGGTCTTCTTCCCACTAGAAGGACGCGTCACCTTCGTCCACTTCCCTTCCGGGCCGAGTGGATCTTCCTTTTTAAATTTGTCGGGATTCATTGCGATTTGGGTCCCCCCTCACAGCCGCTATCTCCACTCGTTGTGCAGTTTCCCTGAGACCCCATGGTTATCTATGCCGAAGCAGGGAGGCCATGCGAGGGTTGGCACATTCCCTTATGAGGATATGTGCTCAGAGCCGGGCCGGGGATTAATCAGGAGTCCAAACTCAACTGAACCTACACGGCCAGACTAGTGGCGACGAGTTTTGAACGTACCGTGAGGCCTACCAGGGTTTTACCGGGACGGAGGCAGCATTGGCATTAGCCTGAAAGCCATTTCCGCAAGATGTCACTCTTGCGTACTCAGGTGACAGAATACCACTACCACCAGCCCAAAGCATCAGATATAGTCGTTAAGACGAGAGAGTTGTCCAAAAAACGAGAGTCGTGCCGTGGTAGATCATTTAGCGTTACCCACCACGAGGAGGCGATCTACCCTACATCCCACATTATCTTAGCCTTAGTTT
Source organism: Oxycera nigricornis (assembly GCA_963942545.1). NCBI lineage: Eukaryota > Metazoa > Arthropoda > Insecta > Diptera > Stratiomyidae > Oxycera > Oxycera nigricornis. The sequence continues at coordinate 67,102,165 of OZ012662.1, forward strand.
AGTTTATCGCTACTATGTAATTGGAACTCTTCTGTTTAGGAGCTTTGTCAACAATAAACAAATAAACAAACAATATCTACCAACAACATTGATATAATGCTAATTTCTGAGACTCAATCAATTTAAAATCTATGGTTACACTATTTATACTACTAATCACCCAGATGACAAACCCATAGGCGGAACAGCAATAATTATAAGAAACAGGATTAAGCACTCCCCAGTTCAGTGTAAGCTAACACATTACATACATTACACGGCAGTTAATATTTATGATAGTCATAGTGTTATTTGTGTAGCCGCTGTTTACTGTCCGCCAAGAGTTGCGATCTCAGCCAAACAATTCGACGAATCCTTCAGAGACTTTGGCCCAAAGTTCATCGCAGCCGGAGACTATAACGCCAAATCTCCTCACTGGGGTTCACGCCTCACTTCCCCCATTCCCATTGCATTCCATATACAACAGTAATCTCAATTGCGTTGCAGGGGGGTCGCCAACTTACTGGCCTACAGACACCAAGAAAATACCCGACATAATAGACTTTGGAATCACTAAAAATATTAACCCATCTCATATCTCAGCTATCACCATGAATGATCTCTCATCTGATCACTCCCTCACTATCTTTACTCTTCTTATAGACTCAAATCTCATTCAACAAAAATGAGCGCTCACGAACTCAAAAACAAACTGGAATAAATACCCGAAAACATTTGACCAGCGCTTTTGCCCACACATCAAATTGAAAACTAAGGAAGACATTGACAACGCCTTGCACTACCTATCAGACACAATTAAGGAATGTGCAGATATTTCTACACCAGGTTGGCGACCAAACCAATACAGAACACTGCACTCTTTTTCCCGGCACATCCTCGATCTACTCAGAGCGAAAAGGAAGGCTAGAGCTGAATGGCAAAAGTTCCGTTCCCCTTACTGCAAGCAAAAGCTGATTGAGACCACAAAATCACTCAAACAAGAATTGAACTCAAACAAAAACCAACAATTACAAGACTTTGTAAGTGAACTAAGCCATGGACCTGACACAAACTATTCCGTATGGAAGACTACCAAAAGAATCAAGAAACCAATTCTTCCCGATGCACCCCTAAAAGACAATAACGGACAATGGATAACTGACACTGAACAAAAGGTAGAATGTTTCGCCAATCACTTTAAACTTAATGCATCGGATAGTGTTCTTCCCGCTCCATCTTATCTGAGTAATAGCGTTGACAGGCGTCCACTAAAGTTCACGTTCTCCTCACTTTGCAATAAACTTACCCATATCAATACAAAGAAGGCCCCGGGACACGACTCTATTACGGGCAACATGCTAAAAGCTCTACCAGCATCCGGTAAACTAGCAGTTCTACAAATATTTAACGCAATCTTGCGCATTGGTTACTATCCTAGTACATGGAAACACGCTACGATTACGGTCATTCCTAAGCCAGGAAAAGACGTGTCTAAGGTCGAGTCATTCCGGCCTATCAGCTTCCTCCCGACTTTATCAAAAATCTTCGAACGATTGCTTCTAGATAAAATCAACCCCACCTTTACCAATGATGAAATCATACCAACTCATCAGTTTGGATTCAGGACTCGGCACGGAACAATTGAACAAGTGCACAAAATCACCAACGAAATTAAATCTGCTCTTGAAGCAAAAAAATACTGCGTTGGCCTTTTCCTTGACGTGAGTCAAGGTCTGGCACGGAGGCCTAATTTATAAAATTGAAAACCTCCTACCCACAAAATTCCATCGAATCCTTTCAAACTACTTACTCAATCGGACCTTCCAAGTCAAACACAAAGAATCAATAAGCAAAACTCGAAAAATTCAAGCCGGCGTCCCACAGGGTAGTGTACTTGGCCCAACATTGTATCTCATTTATACGTCAGATCTCCCAACAAGTAGCACAGTTCTAATCACCACCTTCGCTGATGATACAGCTTTACTTTTCTCACACATAAACCCTTCGACTGCCTCGCGTGAACTCCAATGTCACACCGATAAAATCATAGACTGGGCAAATAAATGGCACATTAAGATCAATGAAGACAAAACGCAACAAATTACCTTCACCCTGCGAAAACGTACGTGCAAAGCAATCACTATAAACAACAAGCAAATCGCCCAAACAACGGTAGTGAAATACCTCGGTATGCATCTAGATCGAAGGCTCACTTGGAAGAGTCACATAATAAAAAAACGAGAACAAGTCCAAATCACATTCAAACGTCTGTATTGGTTACTTAACCGCAATTCAAATTAAACCTCAACACCAAGATCTACATTTATAAATCAATAATAAAGCCAATATGGACTTACGGTATACAACTTTGGGCGTCAGCGAAAAAATCAAATATCGCAACCTACAACGTAGCCAAACGAAAATAATCAGGGTAATACTTGGTGCTCCCAAATACATCAGAAACTCAATACTACAACGTGATACAAACCTCAATACTGTCGAAATCGAGGCTAAAAATATTAGCAAAAAATACCGCAAACGCCTGCAAAATCATCCTAACTCAACAGCTAAAAATATACTTACTGCAAAAATCTATAGTAGACTAAAAAAAAAATGACCCACTTAGCATTGCACGCAACTGAAACTATATATGTCATATAAACGTCAAGCGTCAATTATTTCTTACATCACCAAATATTCAAGAACTGCAAAAGGTCTCTGAAGAAACTAAACCATAGCATTTCTCACGCAATGCAGTGACCAAGTAACGGCGGCTTCACCCAAAGCCACTTCTTTATCAACGCACTGGCAGTGGATAGAATATTGTATTAGTGTTAAGATTTGATAAATTGTAAGTTAGAGATCGGTTACCGATCTGATTCTTATATATATATATACAAATAAAGATTATGAAAAAAAGGTAATGGTATTATGTTCATTTAAATTTTCATAGCACAGATGTTTCCGCTCTTGAAAAAAATGTATCCTTATTTTTTTTAACGTAGTAAAACCTTGGAATTTACCAAATGCACAGATGGTGTTATTATCTTAAACTCAAAAACCTAAAAATTCCTAATTGCCTACCATAAACTTAAATGAAATGCACGCTGAAGCAAATCATATCCCTATTCCTAAGAGATTTCAACCCAACCTCCATAAAATACTCCAACCCAACCTTCATAAAATAAACCTTCATATTCTTGGTAGTCATAAACCAATAAACAAATCGCAGCTAAAAGGAAAATAAGTAAGGAAGGCGCTGCGACAAGATGACACCTTGCTTCAGATATATTTAAGGAAATTTCGATTGTGTGTTCAAACCCATGTTGTTGTTGATGAAAAAAAAACAAGAACAATGATGTAACAAATGTATACATTGTCAAATAGTAACTGCGGCGTACAACAAAGGTGATCTTGTTGTATCTGTACGTGGTTATTGCGAAGAGTAGCTAGAGTACGGGAGACGTATGGTCTCGTAACTGTACTCGGCTATTCCGAGAGTCTAGCTCCTGTGAATAAGCATAGTATAAGAGACGTAAGGTCTCGTAACTATCGTCCGCCAGGCACGGAATATTTACCCCAACACACTCTTAAAACCGTAAAACATGGTGGTACGAATGTTATGGTTTGGGCATGTTTTTCGTATTTTGGTGTGGGACCAATTCACTTAATATGTGAAATTATGGATCAACACGTGTACTTTGACATTTTGGAAAAAGTGATGCTCCCGTATGCTGAGGATGAAATGCCGTTGAAATGAGTGTTCCAGCAAGATATATATATATATATATATATATGTATATATATATTAATATATGTATATATATACGAGGGGTGATCAAAAAGTAATGATAAACGGTTACTTCCAGTCCGCATAAAAATCCAACAAAATTTTTTTTCGCTTACTTATAGACTCACTAGGTCAGCATGAAAAAATCATATAAGTAGACTACGATTCACGGGAGGGACATTCAGTTGAATACGAACCGGCGAAGAGACAACATCAAAATGGAGAAAAACGAAATTAGAGCAGTCATTAAGTACCTCCGTTTGAAAAAAATGTCTACCAACGACATACACAGCGACTTAGAGGAAACATTGGGGAACTCTGCTCCTCCGTATTCCACAGTTGCACGCTGGGCCAGGGAGTTTAAGCTGGGAAGGACATCCACTGAAAATGAACACCGCGAAGGACGCCCATCTACGTCCCACACTGAAGACAACGTGAAAAAGGTCGAAGATGTTGTGTTGG